>JAGIQG010000038.1:5088814-6288814 GCA_024679065.1 Sphyrna mokarran
CTCCCAGAACTCTGTTCCCTGGATTCAGGAGTCTGCATTCAGGCGCCATATCACAAGCACGACTTTAGCTCTTTAACCACGCTGGGCGGAGCATCACTGTTTCAAAGGGTTACCTTTACCCCAATGACCTACAACATGGAGCCACCATCCTCTCCTTTTTGGTTCTTGCCCTGTCCCCTGCCTGGGATTCCTCTCAAATTATGGTGCTTGGTTCCTTATCACGAGATCCATTTTTGCATTTTTTTTGCTTCATGAAAGCACACAGGGTCCGTTCTCAGTCTGAAGAACTACAAAACACTGGAATTGTGTATGTGCTGCCCACTCATAGCCCGAGCTTGCAAAAAAAAACTGAGGCATGCTGAAAGTTGAAGTTCCTGACCCCATGATGATGATACATAAATTTGACGCTCTCAACACATTGCATCTATTCACTTCATTTATTGTTTGGTACTTTATGACCTCAGCTTTAGCTTGAGATCTTAGGAAGATACGATGTCTTTGCTAATTTGCTGGTTGTTTATTGAGATCTCAAAGCAAGGATATGGGCTGCCCATGTGAGTGATTCAACGTGTACATGATGGCTGAAATAATCAAAGTAAGATGATTATAAGCGATCTGAAATTATAACTGGGAATGATGATCAGCTATGGAGTGGTCTGAGACATTGAACCCAAGAAAAATATTCAGAGTTACAATCCTTAAATTGTAATATTGCTTTTGTCCAAAAAAGTACAAATGGCATAGTAAATAATACATGCCAGTTGCCATGGCTGTGACGTAATGCAAAGGGTATCACTCTGACTCAATCCCTACCCTCTGGCTTACTCTTAGAACAAAGAACAAAATAGCACGGGAAACAGGCCCTTTGACCCAACGAGTCCGCGCCACCATCTCAATGTTCCCACTTCTACCCGTGATCCCTGTCTACATTTATAGATCTATGGATTAAAACCGAATTTGTTCTGCCAATCAGCCTAAGAAGCACATCTTTGGGATGTGGGAGGAAACCGGAGCAACTGGAGAAAACCCACACAAGCACGAAGAGAATGTGCAAACTCCCACAGACACAGGCCCAAATCCATGTATCTGCACAGCGCAGCAATAGTCACTGAGCTGTCGTGTTGCCGATCAGATGGTCCAGGTCAAGCGTACACTAACAACGTGAAGCACTAGGATACTCTTGAAAAAAATCCAAGAGCAGCCCTCTCACAACCCATCGTGTGTATGCCCCTTGTTAGACAACAAGGTGGACCAAAGTACCTGTAGGATAAAAACAAATACAATATCATATCAATATCATATTTACACACTTCCCAGGGACTCCCAAGGCTCATGACCCTTATTTTAAATCAGTTTTCTATATCACTCCATTCCCATTCTGTTCATGTGCCCATCTAAGTATTTCTTAAATAACTCCAGAGTGCCTGCCTCCACCACTTGGCAGTGTGTTCCATACCCCCACCACCCTCTGTGTGAAAAAGTTCTTTGAGTTTTGTTTGACAGTCTAGCCCCCTTAGCTCACAGAAATAGACAACTTTTAATTGAAATATTCCCAAAATTTTCAGTATTGGGAGGAGAGGGCTGTGAAGAAGTTGCAAGACAAGTACAAGGTCAGAAGCTAAATTTGTTGTTTCTTTTTTGCCAGAATCGAGGCGTTTATATGTTTCGGATTAATAATGAACATGTGATTGATGCTACTTTAACTGGAGGCCCAGCCAGGTAAGTGACAGTTTCTGTTGTGATGGCATCTGAAGAATTTTCTAATTGAATTGAAATCATTTTATGTTGTAATAATTCATGTTTCTAGTAATTGACTGTAAGGGGTTTTAAATATTTTATACCTTTTCTTAAGGGTATGGAACTCTTATCCTCTTAGCACTCTCTATTCCCTTTCCTCACTGCCCCAATCCACACAGCCTTTGCATCCAAGAGAACAGAGCAGGAAGCCTACTTTCTGACCATCAGCAGTCTCACCAGATGCTGACCTTGAATGACGATGACTCGATTTGAACAGTAGTGACGTTGTGCTTTGTTTCATGTTACTCATTTTGCAGTTTGTTGTATTATGAAATGTCCCTACTTGACTATGTTTTCTTTTCAACTTCTGATTGTATTTTTGTGCTGTTAACTTGCTCTCTTTCTAAATACACTTTCACCATTTTCTACTATGCAGATATATCAATCATTCCTGTGCCCCCAACTGTGTGGCAGAGGTTGTGACCTTTGACAAGGAGGACAAAATAATAATTATCTCAAGCAGACGAATTCCAAAAGGGGAGGAGGTGAGTGGAAAGCAGAAAACAAAACAAAATTATTGCAAATTTGGCTGAGAATTATGAGGAATGTAATGTCATGCATCGATGTTAACCTGAGTTACAGAAAATTCAAGTGTGTGCTTAAATCTTTTGCCTCTCTGCTGGTAGTTTAACCCAGGCTTTCTCCAATGAGAAATCAAATGGATGTTGTCACTTTTAGAAAATGTACGCAGTGCTTGCATTGTGTTAAGATTTGCTTTTCCAACAATGTGCATAACGCAGTATAAGAGCTGTCGAACAGCATGTAGGACTACCTGAGTTCTAATAATAAACAGCTCACTTCTGGGCTATTTCTGACCACTACTAGCTAGCACTGATTGCTGCTGTTCTCCCTCCACCAAGTATCCATGTAACACTTGAAAATAGTTGTTTAATGGTTTAACGTATGCTTGCATGACATAAAATATCCCATTTGTTTGAAATGGAAAAAGGATAGGCGTAACCTACATTTCAACTAATAGGTTTCGGTGTGAAATAATATTGGTGTGGATAATTTGAGTGAAAAAGTCCATTCTTGAATGTCTAAACTCTTGAAGTTGCAAAAAAATTATTTTGTTCATCTGGGAAATTTTATAGTAGTTCAGCAACTACAGGATCAAAAGTATATATTAGTTGATGTCTTGATGTTGACTGTTCATTAAATATTTTCTGTCTTAATAATGTTATTTTTCTTTCTGCAGCTGACTTATGACTATAAGTTTGATTTTGAAGATGATCAGCACAAGATTCCATGTCATTGTGGAGCTCTCAACTGCAGAAAGTGGATGAACTGAAACATTTAGAGCAATTTTAACTGGTTCAGAATTCATAATTACAGTTCAGAATTCTGGACGTAGTATCTGGTATACTCAGAAATCATTTTGACAGATATTGCTACATGGAGTCTCTCAACAACAAAACTATGGAATTGGGAAAAGTCTCGCTAGTTTACAAATAAGTATTTACCAGATTTCATGTTGAACAATATCTGTAGTTGGGAGATAATGTAGTAATCTTGTTAATCTCAGAAGTGCAGAACTTTTAACAACACTTACTGTACAATGAGATACTAAAACAAGTGGACTGAGCAGGTATACAAAGATATTAAAATACACAGCCAATGACTGCGTTTCCTGCCAGGCCTGTAGGTTGCTTCTGAATGTAATCTATGGATTTCTTTGTCTATAGTGCCTGCAAGAGAGAGAGAGAGAGAGAGAGATGATGAGAATCTCCCACTGTGCTAATCTTTTCCAATGGGAGAACCTGAAGGATAGATTGTGTTTCTATTCTAATGAAGTCCAGTCAAAGGAGGAAAGACTGAGACCACAAAATCACCAGCTTTCCAAACTCTGCTGGGAGGGATCTCTGATTTTAGACAGGTGTAGTACATCTCCAGGTGAAAGGGAATGAGGTTTACATCTGACCAGATTTTTAAAAAAATACAAGTATGTTTGAACATTGCGGGTATAAGTAAAATCAACACAAGTTGTGTTTTTATATGGGAGGCGGGTGACTTGAAACCAAGGCAGCAATTTAAGCAGCACTCCTAAAAATAGCAGAGTTTTAAAGAGACGGTTCCATTGGGTGTGATAAGTTTGAATGCATTAATAGATTTGGATTTCCCATACTATTTGCCCAAATTGTATGCTGGAGAATTAGTGTGGAATTTCTTGTTTTCAGGGTTTTTGGTTACTTTGCCAGAATTAGTAATGTTGACTTTTCAAACAACAGTCCCATTTTGTGTGTTTATTACTATCAACAGATTATAGTTTATTTCAAAGGAAGTTAACTCCACAATTGATCAGAATCTTAAAAAGGAAAGACATAATGAAGTAGTTTGGTAGAAAGTTAAGCATCCATCCATGTTGCTCACTGTGTGTAAACTCTGAGTGACTATCTAGGAAATATTGATCTTTTATACATTGTTACTAAAAAGTAAATGTGCAAAAGATACTTTTTGAAAGACAATCCATATTAGTAAGAACTCACTAGAACCAGTTGAATGGTTCTCTGTTGGGGATTTATTGGAAACAGCTTAATATATTGAGACTCCGGGGCTGGGCTAGACCATTCTAACTGTTAGCAATGAGATCTGGTTGCAACTGTCCAGTTGAAAACAAAGGTTCAAACTGATAATTTGACCAGTTCCCAGCTCTGAATCTGGACGATCCCTTTTATGGATCCTGATAAAATACGTTTCCATGATTGGTGATATTTTTCTCCAACATAATTTATATTGTTTCAAAAGTAGAAGCAACAACGCACCAGTTGTACAGAACTATCTTAATTTGGACGATCAGGACCTATAACCCCAATTTTAAATCCTCAGTTGCTGATCAATAATGTAAAACATAGTTAAAATGAGGGTGGCACTTGACTTGGTCTTGGGCCATCTGAATCCTGATCAGTCATTATCGACAGGCGAGTGGCTAGGGCATTTGGTTCAACGCACAAACGGACTCTCTCTGAAATCTCTTGCAGAGGAGACTTGCACTGAAGGATTTCTCACCTACTTGATTCCACAAGTCATTTTACTGTAGTTTTGTTCTTGTAATATATATATAAAAGTGTGAATTTTATTCGGAACAGTAGGATAGGTTTGGATGGGGGAGTTTTTTTATTGGCGCAATTCGTGAAAGCTGCTGCCCCCACTGCATCTTCTCCACGCTGCAACTGTAAAAATGTAAATATAAAACTTGTAGAAATCTCCAAAGCAGAAACCACTGGATCAGATTCTCATTCATACAAATGAACGGTTGGTATTGGTTATATAAAATAGCTGCTGGTTGGATTGAAGCAGGGAAGATATTAGCATGCAATGAGAAGATTCTAGGTAATGTAGATCATGTTAGATAAATTTAAGCTTACAGTGTTTTACTGTTTTTAATAAACGCTGATTTCACCCCTCCTTCACCTGACAGGAGCCAGGGTGTCTTTTAATGGAAGATTCTAATTTAAAAATGGGGTTTTTTCATTTTAACTGAAGATGTCCGCAGAGCCCTAATGCATTGTGGGATCCCACTTCCCCTGACCACCACAGCTGGGGAGGTTACAGTCACGTAATGTATTGTTGGAATGTGCTCAGTTAACAAATGAAGATGTCCTATTGCAGTAAAGCCTTGTTCATACTGTTTACACTCTGAGCTAGGTATTTTGTGGTGCATTTTATCCTTGCAATTGGGGCAAAAACAAAAGCAGAGATTTCTGAGTATTTTTTAATGAAAAAGTAAAGTTCCAGAATATGAAAGTTTTTTTTTGTTTGTGTTGTGTGCATTCTGTACAGCAAATGTTGTCACTGGTAATGAATTAAAATTATCCTTTTTTTATTGTATGTGGCATGTTTTTTTTGTACTGAACATAAGTTGAATTGTACATAATTTATGTCGAAGAGCCAAGATGTTTCTTGCTCTATGTATTAAATCTCCTGCAGGAATAAGCTTATTCTGTACATCCCTGGTACATGTAGAGACCGTTTATGATCATGTTGGCTAGATTGTACAAACCTTTTTTAAATACAAATGTAGCATCTTTGCATTACTGTATGATAAATAGGGACATCTGTTCCTACAGAGGTGAATTTACTGCATTAAAACTGTTTGAAATAAAATCACCCTTGGACTATATTTATTTGCCTTGGGTTAGAGTAGAAGAGAACCTAGTTTGCCATGGTAAAGGATCCATACTGAAGAGCATCTCTAATTTAAAAAACATGCAGAATTCACCGTTTCATAACTGAACTTTGAGTACAAAATCAAAGAGACAGTGCTAACCATATATAAAAAAAATTAATTAATTAAACTGTAGTTAGTGTGTCTGGTTTTGGATGCCTTATTTCAATATACAAAAAGGATGGAGCATCTCTGGACACCATTCCTTTAAGAAAGTATTGAAATGCAACCTCCTCAAAAAGATGAGGAAAACAATGATAGAATTGAGCATATTTTTGCTAAAAGAAAGTAGAAACAGAAAATGTTGGAAATACTCAGTGGACAGGCAGCATCTAGAGAGAGAAAACAGTTAACGTTTCAGGTCAGTAACCCTTAATCATAACATTAATCAGAATGGATCTCTGGATGTAGTTGTGTGAATATATTTTGTCTGGCAGTTTCTAATTTGACTCAAGAAATGCTTTTTTTTTTTAATTTATTTCATGGGATGTGGACATCACTGGTTAGGCCAGAATTTAATAGCAAATATAACCTTTATTTAAAGAAAAAAGACAGTAGGAAATATAGTTAACATAACATCTGGCATAGGGAAAATTGCTAGAATCATTATTAAGGAGATGAGAGAAGGACACCTAAGAAGTCATGTTTATTTTATTAGTGTTCTTTGGGGAAATACTAGCAAGGTGGACAAAGGGGAATCTGTACGTGCAGAATACTTGGATTTCCAAAAGCCATTTGATAAGGTGCTACATCAAAGCTTATTACAAAAGTTAAGAGAATATGATGAGGGGTAGTGTATTAACAGGAATAAAAAATTGGTTAGCAACAGGAATCAGAGTGGTGATAAATAGGTCTTTTTTGGTTTGGCAAGCTGTAACAAGTGGAGTGTGACAAGGATTAGTGTTGGGCCCTTAACTATTCATAATCTAGCTCAATGATGTGGATGAAGGGACTGAACTATGTGGTAGTTATATTTACCAATGATACCAAGATAGGAAAGTAAGATGTCAAAAGGAGGTTGGAAAACATTGCAACAAAAGTGTGGCAAACTTCGGAACAGGACAGATGACCTGGTGGGAAGGAGGAGAAGTTGCATTGAGACAAAATAATTATGAGATGTTTTGGCTAAGATGCAAATGAGATCAAGCCTTGGAAGAGGAGCTATACCTATTCCAATCAGCTTGGATCATGTAGATCAAGCCGAAGGCAGGAGGTGAGGCCCTGTCTAGATTGGGAATATCTCAACTTGTTGAGACTCTGAATTGGAGTTGATTTGATAAAATTGGAATAAAAACAAAAAAAAACAGTGGTAAAGATAGAGGAGGAAGATCACAGTCTAAAGTTGTTGAACTCAGTGTTGAGTCCTAAAGGCTGTGAGGTGCCTAATCAAATTAGATTCTGCTCCTCTGGTTTGCACTGGGCTTCACTAAAGCATTGCAGCAGACCAAATACAGACATGTAGGCATGAGAGCAAGATGTTGATTTTGAAATAGGAAGCAACAGGAAGGTTGTTGCAGTCATGCTTGCAGACTGAACGAAGGTGTTTTGTAAAGTGGTCATTCAGTGTCCTCAGTGTAGAGGAGGCAGCGGATACTTATAGACTAAATAAATAGTTGTTTGTAATGCATAGGGAAAAACTCCTAAGAGCGAATAATGTGCGCACAAAGTTTATAGGCTCTTAAATCAACTTTCCCACAAAGGCAGGATTCTGTTTCCAGCCTGAATCACAGTTCATCTTCAAATCAATTATCAGATATTTGCTCATAGGAATTATAGCTTTAAAGAGTCACACAAGTACACTTCATCAGTGGAATAATATCATGGCAATCCTTTAACAATTGTGTTATCCTACATTTTTGTGTTATTGAGTCAAGCTGGCACTTAGTTTTGCCAAAGCACAAGACTCCACCCTGCCCTACCCTTTCCCAATGCTAGATGTCCATCCTTAACTCTCGCCTTGCGATATGTTTTGTAGTCAATGACTTCCCATTTTATTTACCAAACTATTTACAAAAATGTCAAAACGCTGTGTGATAAATAACAGCTTGACTGTTTCCATTACCATGAGTCAACAGCTTTCATAACATTCTTATTGCTATGGAAAATATCTGCTTACCATTCCAATGTAATTAGACACAGAATCAACAACATTAGTCCAAAAATGTACAGGTTAGTTGTACTCGCCATGCTAAATTTCCCCTTAGTGTCCCAAGATGTGCAGGTTAGGTGGATTGACCATGCTAAATTGCCCCTTTAGTGTTCAATAATGTGTGGGTAGGTGGATTAGCCTTGGTAGATGTGCAGGGTTATGGGGATTTGGGTGGGGCGGGGGTAAAATGCTCTTTGAGAGTCAGTTACGGACTGGATAGGCCAAATGATTTCCTATATTGTCGAAATTTTATAGTTCTATAAACTGCTGAATAAACTTACCAACTTCGCTTTTTAAAAACAGAAAGCGTGGTGTAGCTTGCAGCCTGAAAGGGAATTAACTTCCAATCTCATCCAGTATTTCATTAACAGCAAATAGATTTTGTATCCTCAAAGGCAAGGTGCTTCATCTTAGCTTTTCTTTTGTTCGTTCTTAGGATGTGTGTTGCTGGAAAGGCCATCACTTATTACCAATGAGCAGGTGATGATGAGCTATCTTCTTGAACTAGTGTATTCTGTTACAATCCCCATAAGTCAACTGGAAACTGAACAGAAAAAAACAGACCTTATTTGGAGAAATTTACTTCTCAATAATTGTATTCTTTCTGTCTGTCTGCTTTCTTCTTGTGATGGCCTATCCCTCCAGCTCTCTCATCATCACAGCAGTATATTCTTTGTCATCTTCTGTCTGCATTCATGCATTATCTTCCTCATCTAGATCCTCTACTTGTAGCTCTCCTTTGTATCTACCAGCCACATGGCTTCTTTCTTAACTTCCTGCCAGGTCAAGGATCACCAGATCCTATAGATGAGTATTTCTTCTCCAAGAAATGGCAATTGATCCCTTTATACAGAATGAAAACTTCTAAAAGTCCATTTCAAATATTCTTTAAAACAATTACAGATTTCAAAGACCTTTTAAAGAAATTTTCCTTATTCTATTGTTTCAGGGTCAAAAGTTGTCTAGTCTATTGCAAGTACTTTCACAATGCTGCTGTTTGGGGTGGAGGGATTCTGAGATTTTGATTCAATTCTGTGTTACATAATATTATAGGCAGGAAGTGCAACTAGATATTCCATCGCCCACCCAAATCGCACACCCTGGATATGTGTGATATCACAGATGTCATAACAATGAAAGAAAAACACCAAATTATGTCTGGAAATATTAAAGTTTTCCTGAGTTGCTTTTAAAATGGACATACAACCAAGGATGACTGTAAAGTCAAGTCACTGAATCGCTGCTGGGGGCAGGGGAGGGATGATACTCAGAGACAATGGGACCACTTCTAAAAATAAGACACTTCTAAAACTAATTGTCATTTCCGGTGGAGACAATTGGACATAAAGGGAGATGAGTATCAGTTCATCAAGAGATATCCTGTGCGTAACGTTTAGATGGATTCAGGAATATACACAAACTGTTGTGTTTGCACGTTTGTGTTTTTGCGTGCATGTTTCCATCTATCTCTCTATTGAAATAAGCCAAATAGTAAAGACTTCAGCTGAAAAGAAAACAGGAAAGCTGCACTAAACTGCAGAACACCAGAATCTCAAAATCAATTATTCATCTGCTGAAGTTGGCACTCCTGGAAGCTCAAAACTGCCGGATTGCCTGTTGAACGCAGCACGCTCAAATTGTGTTGGCCACAATGCTCAACAATCCACTCAAGCCAAGGATTGTTTCACGTGCCTTTTTTCACTTGTTTACTTTGGATTTGACTTACATTTGTATGAATGTAAATGCATGTGTTTGATCATTTTCTTGCCTTTAGTAGTTAATAAACTCATTCTGACTTGGTTAAATTGGCTCCCTTTAAAACATAAACATCGGGACTGGGAAAAGATATCCTCGAAGGGAGGGCTTTTTCTTGAGATTAACTTTTATTGCAACCAGCAGAGAGGATTGAGTAAAGAAAGAGAGCCAGTTCATCCCATCTGACCCAGGGCATAAAAGTCTGGAGATTCTCAGCCAGACAATAAAGATTGAAGGATCTTGCCAGGGTTAACAAATTTGGAGAACCTCACTTGGGACCAGTAATAGTATAGACTTTAAGATGGAATTTATATTTGCAAATGATTTTAAAACTACAGCTTCTGAGCAATGGTAACACTGGCGAAGTTGCTGATATTACAAAACAGCATATCACGGTAGTGATTCTCACAGCCCATTGTGCTGTTTTTGCAGCACAGCAGACTGGAAGATTCAAGTGGAGGCTGCTTTGTGGGCTCCCTGCTGGGCACCACAGCCTCTGAGCTGCATAAATTATGGTAATGTATATTACCAGATACTTTAAATATCATTAGAAGCCCAGGATTGAAATTCCCAGGATTGAAATTTCCAGGCTTGCTAGCTTCTCCCAGCCCCTGCCAGGAGCAGTTCATTTCAGTGGTTTTTAGTATACCTCCCCACTTGTGGGGAGCTGGCAGAAGGTCATTCACTTGGAGGGGGGGGGTGCCCTTTGGGTATTGCCAGCCTGGCAGTGCCAAGTGGCATTGCCCAGGGAGCTTAATGGGGTGGGGCCTTTGGGGGAGTGATGAATGGAGGGGTTGTTGCCATCTGCATTTGGGCTGAGTGACAGAGGGAGGGAAGACAGCGATTGGGGCTGAACATGGAGTGGGGGGGGTGGAGTTGACCTGCTGGTGGGAGGGAGAGGGACAGCCGAGGGGGGGGGGGGTGGAATCAGGGCAGCTGGGAGGGAGGGGGGAGGTGTTGGGCGAGGCTGGTCTGCATATATCCAAGCCATGTGAGGCTCTGCAAGACAGCAATGCAGGGGGTCGCGGGACTGGCCAGTAATTAGGAAGCCAGCGGCATGGGGTTATTGCGCATGCACTGATTTCAGTGCTGACAAATTGGTGCATGTGCAGTGACTCACTCAGCACTTCCAGCAGGAATAGGTCCTATCCACTGATTTTTGGAGTGATTCACGCTAGTGCACACTGCAACGCACAGAGTGTGCGTGGTTCATTTTGAAAATCCTGCTGAATAAAAGTGAGATTTTACTCCAGCTTATACGTGAATTCAACACTTATAATTTTGGGAGGGGGGAGGTTGGAATCATGCCCCCTAATCTTTATTTCAGTCTGTTAAGCATCATTTCTACCTACACACATATTTCATATGTGAGAAACTGCAGCTAATTGCTACTGAACATGGTGACAATATAGCTCTTAACAAATAGGGAGTAGGAATAGTAAAACTCACCAACAAATAATACAAATCATCAGAAAGAGCTATAAATAAAATTACAAGGACAGAATTCCAGTTGCCATATTTCTCAGCTTAAAGTTATAAAAATAAAGGGGCCATTGGGCCAGAGGTGATTGCATTCTAGAGAAGTGACTTGTTTACTGCTCTGCATGTGTTCAGATGTGGGGGCATAGTGACTGAAAAGAGACAGTAAGGTCATTACATTCACTCACTTGCCAAATTGCATTACTACCTGTATGTTGTAATCATAACAACCTTGCAAAGCAAGCCCCAAATAAACATCCAAAAGCATCCCATAAAACCAACTATGTTACAATATTCTGCTCAATATGCTTTCCTTATGAAATAGCACATTGTGCCAATTTACAGCACCACAAGACATCTGCTGTCTGTATCTACAAGTGTTAGAAACCTTGTCTTGCAAAGGATGTCAGTCCCATCACACTTTCACATCAGTTGTGGCTCAGACGATAGCACTTCCATCTCAGAGTGAGAAGCATGTAGGTTCAAAATCGAGGACTGACAGTCCAGTGCAGTAGAGAGAACTGCATTGCTAGAGATGCAGTTTTTCAGATGAGACTTCACACCAAAAGACTCTCAAATGGATGTAGCAGGGCAATCCTACGAAGAGCAAGAGGTCCTGGCCAATACTGCTCGTACAACATTCCAAAAAACAGGTGACCTGCTCATTATCACATTGCTGTAAATGGGAGCTTGCTGTGAGCAAATTGGCCTCTGCATTTCCTATATTTACATCAATGATGACACTTTGAAGGACCTCATTGACTGAAAGGCATTCTGGCATGTTTTGAGGCCACGAAAGGCGCTCTAGAAATGCAAGTCTTTTTTATAACAGAAAGAAATTTAGACAGGAGGGTAAGCAATATAATTAATTGAATGCAGGAAAAGTAACTGAGGATGTGTGAAAGGAATTGATCCACAATGAGCAATCAACAAGTTACCCATAAAAACACTGAAATAATTAAAACTTGCACGTTAAGATGTTTGGTCTTGGAGAGATAAGATTTGCAATGTAATCTGTAAATTGCAATATTCATGAGATTATTAATGCGCTTCACCAAATGTTCCCTGTTTGAAATATTTGCAAGCTGGCCATGAAGCACTCGGAACTTGACTTCATTCCAGGTTTGCTGTTAGCTGAAAGACTATGTAACAGGGCACTATACTACAGCTACCAGCGTCACTAGAGAAAATACCCAAAGGCAGGCCATTTGGCCCACTCACTTCATTTGATGCTAGGCCAAAAGACAGTGGTACAACCTTGAACAAGACACAATTGTTTTAATTGTTTGGGATTGTTTAAAACTGGATTTTTTTTCTCCATAAAATAGCATTACAAAAACGTGAAACCTGATATTTTAAATACCTTCAACTGGTCATTTATCCTGTTGCTATTTACTTTGTGCAAAGACGGCTGCTGCATTTGCCTACAGAAAATGCTGACGATACTTCATCAGCAATTAATTGACTGAAGTATTTTGGAACAACCAGAGGATGCAAAAGGAACTATATAAAAACAAGATTTTCTTTACATTTTATGAATCAATGAGTTCCCAACTACAATTAAAAATTGAATGAGTGCCTCAATTTATTACCTTATAACCACCTATTGCAATAAATCCACACTTTTTTTCTGTGATTAATGCCACGAGAGATGAATTATGCATGTTTCATGGTGAGAATTCTCCTGCCCATATAAAACATTATATCCTTCAAATTGCAGTTAGCAACACCACGAGAGATCTGCTAGTCTACAAAAAAAATGCATTAAATAATTCAAAGGCAGTAATTGCATCTTGATAGTTTTGTAACAGTTAAGCATCTTAAGCATGCTGAAGTCTGCTGCTCATTTCAATCCTTCAACTGAACTGAATCTCCTGAACATGTTTCAAATGTATTCTTTTTCTTCCCCCGTGAAGTATTCTGTATTTTTTTTAACCGATGTTGTTTTATTTAGCAGTTAATACTGCTTGTGTTTCTTTAAATAGTTTATGCCAGTCTGCAGGCTTTCTACTTTATGGAGGGCGGTTAGCATTGCTACAGTGCTAAGAGACCCAATGCTCACATTGCCAGAGACCCGGGTTCAATTCCAGTCTCAGGTCACTGTCTGTGTGGAGTTTGCATATTCGCCTCGTCTCTGCATGAGTGTCCTCTAGGTGTTCCAGTTTCCTCCCACACTCCAAAAATGTGTATGTTAGGTGGATAGGCCATGCTAAATTGCTACTTAATGTCAGGGGATTAGCAGGGTAAATATATGGAGTTATCGGAATAGGTTTTGGTTGGGATTGTGGTTAGTTCTGACTCGATGGGCCAAATGGCCTCCTGCTGCACCATAGAGATTCTATGGGATTCTATGTTTATGTATGCTCCTTTCAGTTTTCTATTGTATCTTGCCTCACTTATGGACTTATTACCTGTCTACACATGTGGAACATTTGGCTTTGAGAGATTGGTTATGCACCACTATTTCTTTAAAAACCTCCCATGTTTGTACGTTTATTTGTCAAGAATTTAGCCCAATTTACTGTGTCAGTTTATATCCATTTTTTCAAAGTCAGCTTTACTGAGGCTTAAAACTTTTGTTTGTGGATCTTCCTTCTCCCACTCAATTTTAACATCTGATCATATTATGATTACCATTTGCAACACATTATTTTACTATCAGCTTGTTAGCTGGTTTTGCCATTCTAAATCCAGATTGGACTCTTTCCTTCCTCAAAAACATGTGGGTCTGGAAAACTGTCCTGAATAAGTTCTAGAACCTTAAAGTTTAAAAATTAGTTTAAGTTGATTTATTAATGTCAAAAGTACATTACTTTGTAAAGCTTACATTAACACTGCACTGAAGTTACTGGGAACATCCCCTAGTCACCACACTGGCACCTGTTTGGGAACACTGAAGGAGAATTTAGCACAGCCAATATACCTAACCAGCACATCTTTTGGAGTGTGGGAGGAAACCAGAGCATCCAGAGGAAGCCCATGCAAACAATGTACAAAGTCCACAGACAGTGGCCCAAGCCAGGAATTGAACCCGAGTCCCTGGTGCTGTGAGGCAGCAGTGCTAACCACTGTGCCACCGTACTGCCCTTGTTTGTAACTTGGGTTTTGTGAAGATCAAAATCTCCCATTTGCTTTTGCTTTTTCTAGATGCTAATCTTTGCATTTATGCACCCCTTACCCCTTTATAACATAACAACTATCAGCAAGTCTGTATAGAGCACCCAGAAGAGAGGCTGTCAGCCTATGTAACTAACAAGAATCCATTCATACACAAGACTCCATTCTCTGCAGACAAAAGGAATATATTCGGGTCTTGCATCTTTTTTTTAAATTACTCAGGAACATGGGGAGTCTCAGCCAATTGGAGTTAACTTACCAACCAATCAGCACCCCTTTTCTTCGGTACTGTAAATTGTGATGGTTTGAAATCTGGCATTCTTGTGCTTGTCCTGTTGAGTACGAAATGAAAAACTTCAGCAACCTATCTCTCTTTTCAGCAATAACAAAACTGCAAAAACGGAAAATGGTGAACATACTCAGCAGGCTGGCAGCATCCGCAATGGGAGAAACTACAATATTTCAGGCTGAAGAGCTTTTTGTTCAGAATTGTTTGAGAGGTAATAGTTTCGAAGCAAATACAGAGGCTGGGAAAGGGAGGAAGGGAAGAAAAAACAGGTTTGTGGTGCAAGGCAAAGGGGATGATGACAGATTAATGAATAGCTGCTATCTAAAGATGAAAATGGAAATCAGAAGGAAAGAAATAGGACAGCGGTTCCAATCTGAAATTGTGGAACTCAGTGTTGGATTCATGCGAACGTATGAACAAAGAGCAGGATTAGGCCACTCAGCCCCTCAAGCCTGCTCTGCCATTCAATAAGATAACAGCTATCTGATTGGAACTCAACCCCACATTCCTGTTCCCAATAACCTTTCACCTCCTTATTAATCAAGAATCTATCCAGTTCGGACTTAAAAACATTCAAAGACTCTGCTTCCTTTGTTCCAAAAACTCAAGACCCTCTAAAAGAAAAAAATTATCATTTCTGTTTTAAATGAGCAACTCCATTATTTTTAATCTGTGCTCCCTAGTTCTAGATTCTCCCACAATAGGAAACATCCTCTCCAAATCCACCCTCTCAATATCCCACAGGACCTTAAAGGTTTTGATTGAGCCACCTCTTACTCTTCTAAACTTTGGTGGACACAAATCTAACGTCTCTAATCTTTCTTCATAAGACAACCCACCCATTCCACGTATTAGTTTGGTAAACTTTCTCTGAACTATTTCAGACGCATTTACATCTTTCCTTAAATAAGATGACTCACCAATGTCCTGTATGACTGAAGCATAATCTCCCTACTTTTGTAATCAATTCCCCTCACAGTAAATAATAGCACTCTATTTGCTTTCCTAATTACTTGCTGGGCAGGACAGTGACACAGTGGTTAGCACCGCTGCCTCACAGTGCTAGGGACTTGGGTTCAATTCCCAACTTGGGTCACTGTCTGTGTGGACATTGCACATTCTCCCCGTGTCTGCGTGGGTTTCCCCTGGGTGCTCCGGTTTCCTCCCACACTGCAAAGGTGTGCAGGTCAGGTGGATTGGCCAAGCTAAGTTGCCCATTAATGTCAGAAGGACTAGCTTGAGTAAATGTATGGGGATAGGGCCTGGGTGGGATTGTGGTTAGTGCGGACTCGATGGGTGAATGGCCTCCTTCTGTACTGTAGGATCCTTTGATACCTGTGTACTAATCTTTTGTGATTCATGCACCAGGACATCCAGATCCCTTTACATCTGAGAGCTCTGAAATCTCTCACTGTTTAGATAATAAGCTTCTTTTATATTCTTATTGCCAAAATGGACAAATTCACTTTTTCCTACATTATACCCCATTTGCTAGATCTTTCCACAATCACTTAACCTATTTGTTGGTAGGGTGTTCCAGCCATTCCCATTGGCAGGATCTTCCTTACATCCCTTCTAATTCTCCTGCTCTTTACCTTAAATCTATGCCTTCTGGTTATTGACCCCTCAAGTAAGGGGAAAGGTTTCTTCCTATGCACCTTATCTACATCCTTCATAATTTTGTACACCTCGATCAGAGGAAACACACACAGATACCATGAACTCCACACAAACAGTTGAACGTGGTCCCTGGAATGGTGAGAAAGCAGTGCTAACCACTGTGCCATCCTTGGAAGAATTAGGGAGGATGCCGAGGACAACAAAATCAGTCCAGGGCAAGATGGAGAATGAAAAGGTAGACAGAAACTTGGGAATGAGATGGGGGGGGGGGGGGGGGGGGGTGGTTGGAGGGGCAGGGGTCACATATGCAGACTGAACAGAGGCATTCTGCAAAGCTGTCACCCTATCTGTGTTTGGTCTCTTCAGTGTGCAGGATACCTACTGAGTATTTCCAGCATTTTCTGTCCAAAACCCCACCTCCAACCTGGCAGGTGCAAGTCAATGATCTGGTAGGTTGATCTCCCAGGCTAGGGTAGAGTCAAGAATCAGGGATGGCCAATGAGGTTTAAGCACGGTGTCGCCTAATGCAATTTTTCAAAGTCCATCTTTAAAGCCTCATCCTGTGAGTTTGGATCTTGTTTGTCTTTCTTGTGGGGACCATGAATTGGATTCACAGAGACATGGAGATACACAGCATGGAAACAAGCTCTTTGGTCCAACTCATCCATGCCGACCTAGTTTCCTAAATTGAAGTAGTCCCACTTACCTGCATTTGACCTATATCCATCTAAAGCTTTCCTATCTGTATACTTGTCCAAATATCTTTTAAATGCTGTAAATTGTACCCACCTCTACCACCTCCTCTGGCAGCTCATTCCATATACGCACAACCCTCTCTTTGCAAAACTGGAATTTAGTTTATTTGGAATAAAAAATTTGCTGAAATTCTGTGTGAAAAACTGGAATTTGTTTTTTCTTTGTATGGAAATAAATATTTGAGGGAAAAATTCTTTGTGAAAAACTGGAGTTTGTCTTTTTGGATGGAATAAAAAATTGAGGAAAAAATTTCTTTGTGAAAAACTGGAATTTATTTTTTGGATGAAATAGAGAATTGAAGGAAAAACATTACCGTGTACAAAACTGAAATTTGGTTTCCTTGGATGGAATAAACATTTGGGGAAAATAATTTCTGTGTGGAAAACGGAATTTGGCTTTTTGGATGGAATAAAAAACTGAGAGAAAAAAATCCAGCTTTCCGCCTCGGCAGGAAAGCAGAGCAACGTTGGTGGCTGGCGGCTGTAAGTGCCGCTGGAGCCTGCAGGCGGCGCCGGCTGCCGGAGGCGAGTAGGCAGCTCCAGATTTTTGCGGCCCATCTTGCTGTCATGCTCGGCTTGTCGGTTAGCGAGCGGGAGGCCGGGCGCGGAGCGGAAGGTGTGGTATGTGGATGAGGGAAAGTGGAGGCGAAAGTCCGGTGAAGAGTGAATGAAAATCGAAGAAAGCTTGCGGTGGGAGGTAGTGACAGCGGAGCAATGGAGTCGGTGAGTAAGAGGGGAGTCAGAATGCCTCTCCCTGTGACAGTGGGCGCCACCTTGTTGTCCAAACCCCTTAGTCTAGGAGACATCTAATCGTGTTGTGACCCAATTGCATCCAGAAAGATCAGATATCATTTTCATTATTTAATCCAATTCTGCCCGTGTTTGTCTAGCTTTTTGCGACTAATGCCTTCAGCTTTAATAAAAGCGAGACAATTTTCCTGTGAAGGGAAGGAGTTCATCTGCCAGAGATTCACCACTGGCGACCGTCATGCCAAAGAAGGCAAGGAGAAATAATCCAGAGTTTTAAATGGAATGGGGAAGGGAGGAGGTAAAATTTTGCAGATAGGCGTGTTGACAATGAGTGCACTTTAGTCACTGTGGCTCTGAGGGCTTAATAGTCATTTTTTTGCTCCAGAATTCCGACAGAGCCTCCCCTTCCCTACTACTTTGAAGTAACAGTACTGCAAAGGGGATGGTACACACAACTCCAGTTCAGCTCTGAAAACCTAGAGGTAGTGAAGTAGTTATTTATTTGCATCCTGGAACGAGTATCATCCTTATTCACTACAGATATATGTATCTTATGCGCTTATTGAACTGTGTGTGTGTATAGTCAATTGTTGCTTTCATGTACTGTTCAGTCTCAAATTAAGGCAACTAATGTAACTATTTTGAATATATTATAACAACTCGATTCCACTTGGAAATGTGGCATTGTTTGTGATAGTTCATTTGCCACAGTGTAACCTGCTGTTATACGATGTCTTGAATCTGGAAAAAAATATTCTTCAGCTGGGCCGAAGGGCCTGTTTCCTGTGCTGTTTTGTTCTTTTGTTCTTTGTTCAAAAGTACAGGAGGGGGAGGGCTTTAATTCAGTAATTCCGTGTCAGAAGCCAGGAATATAAGAAGCAGTAATTAACATCTTGAATCATAGAACCATATCATCTCTGCAATGCAGAAGGATGCAATACGGTCCATTAAGCCGGCACTGGCTCTTTGAAAGAACATCTTCCCCACACCTTCCCCTCCCTCAGTCCCTGTAAGCGTACGCTTTTACTCAGACCAATCTACCTAACCTACAGATCTTTGGATGCTGTGGGTCAATTTAGCATGACTAATCCTCCTAACCCGCACATCTGTGGACTGTGGGAGGAAACCAGAGCACCTGGAAAAAACGCACACATCATGTCTAAATGACCAGTTGTAATGTGTGTCTCTGTCCAGCAAGTTCATGAAACATTGCAGGCAGGTAGTTTTATTCAGTACGCATTCTCTCAAACTGTGGGATTTGCTGGAAGTTGCAACTGTATTTAACCTGAGAGTGATGACTTTGGGAAGGATAGGAAGTCAAACCCAAGCTCCTTGCGAAGCCTGTGAAGGAAAATATCCTTTGACAGGCAAATAAATTCCATGTTTTTTTTAATGTTGTATATTAATGCCTTGATACTGCATACCTTATTTCAATACCTTTTTCTCTCATGGGCTGCAATTGCTGACTTGCATGTGCTTTTGATGAATCGTTCTTTTGAATTTAACAGATTATCTACCGTTCCTGTTTGCTGTTGGTGTTGAGACGCTTAGTTCCTGATGTCTCAAATTTTGTACCACAAGAAATGTATGTGGTGTAATGCTAGAAGCATAACAGGCTAGAATTAAATGTCATCATGCTGTGTATATCTGTATTTTTAATCCAGTACATCTATAGTGTGCAAATATTACACTCCAGACATCTGTATTGAAATGTAATCTTCAAATGCTGTATACTTTTGATCTACCTGAAACTTTATAAATACTTTCCAATTTGTGCAGTTTCTTCAAGCAATTAATCTATAGTTGATTTGTAGCCCTCTTTGCCTAATGGTTGGATTCTGTACTTTACATTCTGCTTCCTACAAGCTTTGTCCCAATCTACTTCATCTAACCCCTCCCAAGCATAACCTTCTACCCTAATCTCTCTTCTATTTCTCTAGTTTCCCTTCAACGCATCTGTGCAATTTGATGCAACCACTTTCTGATTATCCTTTACAAAAGAACAAAGAACAAAACAGCACGGGAAACAGGCCCTTCGGCCCAATGAGCCCGCGCTGCCACCCCGATGTTCCCACCTCTACCCGTGATCCCTGTCCATGTTTATAGATCTAAGGATTAAAAACCAAATTTGAGACAATTTAGGGAGAATTTGTTTTGCCAATTAGCCTAAGAGCACATCTTTGGGATGTGGGAGGAAACCGGAGCATCCGGAGAAAACCCACGCAAGCACGGGAGAATGCGCAAACTCCCACAGACACAGGCCCAAATCCATGTATCTGCACAGCACAGCTATAGTCACTGCGCTGTCGTGTTGCCCGTCAGATGGTCCAGGTCAAGCATACACTAACAGCGTGAAGCAGTAGGATGTTCTTGAAAAAGGTCCAAGAGAAGTCCTCTCATGACCCATCGCGTGTCTGCCCCTTGTTAGACAACAAGGTGGACCAAAGCATCTGTAGGATAAAAACAAGTACATCAATATCATCACCTATTTACACACTTCCCAGGGACTCCCAAGGCTCATGATCCCTATTTTAAATCAGTTTTCTATACCCCTCCATTCCCATTCTGTTCACGTGCCCATCTAAGTATTTCTTAAATATCTCCAGAGTACCTGCCTCCACCACTTTACTTGGTAGCGCATTCCATCCACCCACCACCCTCTGTGTGAAAAAACTCCCTCTAGCATCCAAATTATACCTTACCCCCTCACCCGAAGCCCGTGACCCCTCGTGCTATTTGAGTCCATCCTAGGAAAAAGCTTAGGCCTGTTTACTCTATCTATCCCCTTCAAAATCTTGTACACCTCTATCAGATCTCCTCTAAGTCTACTTCTTTCTAAGGAAAACAGTCCCAATTTGCCCAATCTCTCCTCGTAACTCAGACCTTCCATAACAGGCAGCATCCTGGTAATCCTCCTCTGCACTCTTTCCAGAGTCTCCACATCCTTCCGGTAGTAAGGCGACCAGAACTGGACACAGTATTCCAAATGAGGTCTAACCAGCGTTTTATGCAACTGCAACATTAAAGGCCAGCTCTTGTACTCTATACCCCTTCATATAAAGGCTAACATACTATATGCTTTCTTCACAACCTTCTCCACTTGCTCTGCCACCTTCAGAGACTTGTTCACCTGCACCCCCAGGTCCCTCTGCATTTCTATACTCTTAATATGTCTACCCTTTATCATATACCTCCCCCATACAGTTTTTCTCCCGAAATGCATCACCTCACATTTATCAGGATTGAATTCCATCTGCCAGCCCAAGCTACCAGCCTATCTATGTCCTGCTGCATCGCCTGACAATGCTCCTCACTATCCGCCAGTCCAGCCATCTTTGTATCGTCTGCAAACTTGCTGATCACTCCACTTACTCCCTCTTCCAAGTCATTTATATATATTACAAATAGAAGAGGTCCCACTACCAAGCCCTGCGGCACACCACTAGTGACCGACCTCCAGCTAGAACAACACTTTCACTATTACTCTCTGTTTCCTATTACCAAGCCAGTTACTTATCCATCTAGCTACCTGTCCTTGTATCCCATTTGCCTTGACCTTCTCGACTAACCTCCCATGAGGGACTTTGTCAAACGCCTTACTAAAATCCATATAGACAACATCAACGGCTCACCCTTCGTCCACCGTTTTCGTCACCTCCTCAAAAAATTGTACCAGATTTGTAAGGCACAACCTCCCCTTAACAAATCCATGCTGTGTATCCCTAATCAGATTGCAATGCTCTAAGTGCCTGTACATCCTATCTCTAAGAATCCCCTCCAACAGCTTCCCTACCACTGACGTCAAACTCACTGGCCTATAATTTCCAGGGTTATCCCTACTACCCTTTTTAAACAACAGTACAACATTAGCTATTCTCCAGTCCTCTGGGACCTCACCTGTGTCCAAGGAAGAGACAGAAATTTGCGTAAGAGACCTAGCAATTTCACCTCACACCTCCCTAAGCAGCCTGGGATAAATGCCATCAGGCCCTGGAGATTTATCAGTTTTAATGCTACCTAGAAGCTCTAACACTTCCTCCCTCGGTATGGATATTTCCCTCAACTGGTCCACAGCTCCCTCAGAGACAGGAGCTGTTAACAAGCCCCTCTCCTTCGTGAATACCGACGCGAAGTATTCATTCAGGATCTCTGCCATTCCCTCGGGCTCTAAGCACAGCTCCCCTCCTCTGTCCCTAAGAGGTCTAATTTTTCCTCTAACCACCCTTTTATTCCTAACATAGGAGTAAAAAGCCTTTGAGTTTTCCTTAATCCTATCCGCCAAAATCATTTCATGCCCCCTTTTTGCCCCTCTGACTCCCTGTTTGAGCTCCCTCCTACTCTCTTTATATTCCTTCAATGCTGTCTCGGTTCCCAGCTGCTTCGATCTATCATACGCTTCTCTTTTCTTCCTAACCAAGTCCTCAATATCCCTAGTAATCCACGGCTCTCTAATCCTACCTTTCCCATCTTTCCTCTTGGCCGGCACATACTTATCTTGCAACATTTTCAGTATTCCCTTGAAAGAGTCCCACATGCCTAGCGTGTACTTACCCTCAAACAACCGTTCCCAATCAGTTTCCCTAAGTTCCTGCCTAATCCGACCGTAGTTAGCCTTCCCCCAATTCAGCACCCTGCCCCTAGGGCAACAAGCATCCTTTTTCATCTGTATCCTAAAGTAGACAGAATTGTGGTCACTGTGAGGTTAAGTAAAGAATTTTTTTCTGAATTCCCTATTGGATTTGTTAGTGACCATCTCCAGTTTTTATTTGAATGTCGCCCTGCCTTGCAGATAGTGACCATTTTATTTTTCCAGACAATGAACTAGAAACTTCAAAGCACGCAAACTTGTCTCTGGGCGAGATGCTATAACTAGCTAGAATTACCAACTTGCATTCTGCAAGAGGAAGTAAATAATTGAGAGGACAAAAGTAGCTGTACTACAGACAACTTGTGAGCAGTGCCACATAAGATCAGCTAATATTCTGAGTTTCTATCCTTGCGCAGCAAAAAGTAATTTGAAATACCTAAAGTCCGAAAATACCACAAATATGAGGAGTTTTACGGCTTTCAACTTGGACTGATTTGCCAGAAATAGCACAACTCTTGCCATGAAATGTTAAGATTGAGTGCATTGAATAAAACTCAGATTTGTAAATAATAACTTGCATCAGTTTGATAGGAATCCTTACCCATTTTGTTCTTTCGTAGAATTTGCCACAACCTGAAAGATTGTGGCACAACCTGAAAGACACAACCTGTCCCACGTGACATATGAGGCTGACTGCAATGGAATTTTGAGTCGTTCTAAATAATTCAACTAGTTCCTGATTAAAATTAATTTAACTGACAGTGCTTCCCCCTCCCCCCCAAAAAAAGATTACATTTTTGTAAATACAGCAGCACAAATACCTGGCAATTTTTTAATTTATTTGATATGTTGTACCAGTTGCA
This sequence comes from Sphyrna mokarran, assembly GCA_024679065.1. Taxonomy (NCBI): domain Eukaryota; kingdom Metazoa; phylum Chordata; class Chondrichthyes; order Carcharhiniformes; family Carcharhinidae; genus Sphyrna; species Sphyrna mokarran. The sequence continues at coordinate 5,112,142 of JAGIQG010000038.1, forward strand.
AAGGCCCCCCCCCACCCCAAGCTAGCATTTATTCAGACGTTTTCTTGCAATGTTTGGTGTTTGTGAGGCATTGCTGCAGCAATGTGGTGACATTGAATTCAATTTCTCTTCACAGTTCCTTTTAGAAATTCTGATTGAGCCGAAGCGCTGTCTAATGACCTGTGAATATTTCTGTCTGGCATGATGAGGGCCACACAATTCAATGGATTAATCAAAAGGAAAACTTTAACGGTGATGGGAGCTATCCCCTAATTAAATTATGCATTGTCCTAAAACAAAAAGTTAATGTGTGAACTGAAGTGGATGGTTTTGTGAGCTTGTATGCATTTTGTGTATCAAATTGGTATGTTAGGATATAACCACTCTAATAAGCATTAGCTGATTTAGAAAGGATATGTGGCTACAACTTGGAAGACTTATGTGACTATATTTGTGTCGATATTTAAGTTGCTGTTGCTATTAATCCCTGAAGTCATAATTCAGAATTAGGAGTAGTTCAGATCTTTTCCTTTGGTTTTATAATATATGTGTGTGTCTGTCTGCATATGATATATATATGTATAAGCACACCCACACAGCCTGTGTTCAATGGTGTATACAGTAAGAAGTCTCACATCACCAGGTTAAATCCAACAGGTTTATCTGGTAGCAAAAGTTACTAGCTTTCAAAGCACTGCTCCTTTATGAGGTAAGTGGGATCTCAGTTTCACAAACAAGGCACATAACCTGATGTTGTAAAACTTCTTATTGTGTTTATCCCAGTCCAACCCCGGCACCTCCACTTCAGTGGTGTACCGCAAAGATCGGTGCTGGGTCCCTTACTGTTTGTAGTGTACATTGATCATCTAGGCATGAAAATAGGAGATGTAATCAGTAAGTTCTCAGATGACACAAAAATTAGTAGTGTGTTATATAGCGAAGAGGAAAGTCTTAGATTACAGGATGATGTAGATAAAGCGGGTCCCATGGGCAAAACAGAAACAAATGGAATTTAACCCTGAAAAATGTGAGATGATGCATTTTGGAAGGACTAACAAGACAAGGAAATACACAATCCTGCTGCCTTCAAGAATTGATGGATATACACCCCAAGGTCATTCTAATGCTACTAAGCACTGAGTGACCTTGGTGTGCATATCCATTAATCTCTGAAGGCAGCAAGACAGGTAGACAAGGTGATTAAGAAGGTTTATGGGATACTTGCCTTTATTAGCTGAGGTATAGAATATAAGAGGTTGTAAGTTTCACCCATATTGTGGCATAGTGGTTATGATGGAGCTTCATAAAACAATTGTTAGGCTACAGTTAGAGTATTGTGTGCTGCTCTGGTTACACAATATAGAAAGGATGTGATTGCATTCAAGAGGGTGCAGAAGAGATTCACTAGAATGTTGCCTGGGCTGGAGCTTTTCAGCTAAAAAGAGAAGCTGGTTAGGGTTGAGATTGTTTTCCTTCCAGCAGAGAAGGCTGAGTGGGGACCTGATCAAGGTGTACAAAACAGAGGGATATCGGTAGGAAGGAATCTTTCCCCTTAGAGGTCAATAATATGAAACACCATGCATGCAAAACTACAGACCAAGTGCTGGAACATTGGATTCAAGTAGATAGGTGCTTGATGATCAATGTAAATACAGTATGCCAAAGGGCCTCTTTCTGTGCTATAAAACTCTTTGACTATATTTCAGCAATCCCACATTTGTGTTGTCCAGAACTTAATTATTCTTTGAAGAGAGGTTAAATATTTTCAAAGTTTGTTTATTTATTTATTAGTGTCACAAGTAGGTTTACATTCACACTGCAGTGAGTTACTGTGAAATTCCCATAGTCACCACACTCTGTGTACCCTGATTGGGTACACTGAGGGAGAATTTAGCACGGCCAATGCATCTAACCAGCACATCTTTTGGACTGTGGGAGGAAACCAGAGCACCAAAGGAAACCCACACAGACACAGGGAGAATGTGCAGACTCCATACAGACAGTGACCCAAGTCAGAATTGAACCCAGGCACCTGGCACTGTGAGGCAGCAGTGCTAACCACTGTGCCACAATACGAGTGAAATTTGTAGAAAAGAGAGGTGAAATTTCTCTCTCTACTCTTTCTACTCTATCCATAGAAGTGCTATTAAAGGAAAGTCTTTTGAGTATTATGCCACTTGAACGTTTCAGCTTTGTGAGGAAGGAGCTGCAATTATGTTTCATTCTTGTGGTACTATTGAGCTGAGAAGATTGAACTCTCTCTGGACTTATTTAAAAAGCCACACACGAGGACTGATTGTAGATGTCCTGCTGTCACAAGTTTCACTTGTTGAGGGTGGGCAGCAAAGTTCATCAGAAATTGATGGTGTGTCAAAATGTAGTTAGAGCCTTTGTATTACAGCCAGTGTGCAGAGTTTAAGCTGCAGCACCACCTCTTTGCACATGGCCTTCTGGACCACTTTGCCTTTTGTCTGTGCTAATGCTGAGCAAATGGTCGTCCTCGAATATTAAATGTGCAGTGTGAGAGTAAGAAATGTCCTGATCACTCGACTTGGAACCCTATCCAGTGCATTAGTGTCTTTTTGCGGGTGAACTGCTTCCAATTGCGTGCAGTTTAGTGACGTAAAGACAGTGTGCTACAAATGTCTTTGTAGGTAGAGCAAAAGATTGTGGACGTGAAACATTAACGATAAGTTTCTCCTTCTTCCTATCTTCCTCCATAGGTGCTGCCTGAGCTCTTGAGTGTTAACAGCTTTCTAAAAGATTATTTCCAATTTCTGACATTTTGATTTGTTTTATTCAATTTAGTGAATGTACAGAATTAGATGAATCTATTCTGAGTTCCAGAATCCACACTATTTTGTTGCTATTTTGACGAATATTCTACCCTTATGATGCATCCCCAGCATTTGCTCAGCAGTCTGACAAAAGTTTCATATTCAGTGCTTTGGAATGGCGGCCAATTAATCACATGTGAATCCTTTTCTGTGTTTAGACATGGGCAGCCATTTATCATGGGTGTCGTATTTTTGGTCCCCGTCTGTAGTATTTTATTTACATATTAAAATCTAGTATCTAGATTAGTATCAGTCTCCCTTACTTTGCCAGTTGGCTGGCCTTGCTTGCAGTTGTTTCTGGATTTTATAATGCATACAATCAAAGTATCCTCTCCAGTATTGTTTATGAATATTCTAAGTGGCAGGTCTCCCAGATCAGATCCATGTGAACTCCTCCCATCTCCCCATTATCAACTGTGGGTCAGTTGGTAGCACACCCACTTCTGAATTGCAAGGTCCTGGGTTCAAGTCATGTAGGACTTGAGCACAATCATGAAGGCTGACATTCCCAGTGTGGTACTGAGGGAGTGCTGCACTGTCGGCAGTGTAGTCTTTCAGATGGGATGTTAAGGCGAGGCCTTTTATTGGTCCTTGTGGGTAAAAGATTATATGAAGCTATTTTGAAGAAGACTAGGGGGAGTTTTCCCTGTGTCCAGACCAATATGTATCCTTTAATCAACATTACAAAAAAAAACAGATTATTCCGTCATTATCACATTGCTGTGTGCATGTTGGTGCTGTGTTTCCTACATTACAACAATGACTACAATTTTAAAAATCCTTAATTGGCTGTAAATACATTTTGAGACACTCAGTAGTCATGAAAAGAGCTTGCTAAATGCAGTCTTTCTTTCTTTCTTTCTTTCTCCTGCATCACCACTTTTCAATGCAGCTGTCTAAGAACAAAGAACAAAAACAGCACGGGAAACAGGCCCTTCGGCCCAACAAGCCCGCGCCGCCACCCCGATGTTCCCACGTCTACCCGCGATCCTGTCCGTGTTTATAGATCTATGGATTAAAAACCAAATTTAAGACAATTTAGGGAGAATTTGTTTTGCCAATTAGTCTAAGAGCACATCTTTGGGATGTGGGAGGAAACCGGAGCACCCGGAGAAAACCCACGCAAGCACAGGGAGAATGCGCAAACTCCCACAGACAAAGGCCCAAATCCATGTATCTGCACAGCACAGCGATAGTCACTGAGCTGTTGTGTTGCCCATCAGATGGTCCAGGTCAAGCGTACACTAATGACGTGAAGCACTAGGATACTCTCAAAAAAGATCCAAGAGCAACCCTCTCACGACCCATCGCGTGTATGCCCTTTGTTAGACGACAAGGTGGACCAAAGCACCTGTAGGATAAAAACAAGTACATCAATATCATCATCTATTTACACACTTCCCAGGAACTCCTAAGGCTCATGATCCCTATTTTAAATCAGTTTTCTATACCCCTCCATTCCCATTCTGTTCATGTGCCCATCTAAGTATTTCTTAAATAACTCCAGAGTACCTGCCTCCACCACTTTACTTGGCAGCGCATTCCATACCCCCACCACCTTCTGTGTGAAAAACTCCCTCTAGCATCCAAATTATACCTTACCCCCCTCACCCTAAACCCGTGACCCCTCGTGCTATTCGAGTCCATCCTAGGAAAAAGCTTAACCCTGTTTACTCTATCTATACCCCTCATAATCTTGTACACCGCTATTAGATCTCCTCTAAGTCTACGTCTTTCTAAGGAAAACAGTCCCAATTTGCCTAACCTCTCCTCGTAACTCAGACCTTCCATACCAGGCAGCATCTTGGTAAACCTCCTCTGCATTCTCTCCAGAGTCTCCACATCCTTCCGGTAGTAAGGCGACCAGAACTGGACACAGTATTCCAAATGAGATATTTGCCATTAATTTTGCAAGCTTTCGTCCTTTTTTCATGGACTTCCTTTAACTGGCTCATAAAAATCTGTATAAGTTTTGATCACTGGATCTTGCATGCAAATTTATTTAGCCCTCTCTGGAAAAATTCCAGTAGGTTATTGTCTATGAGCTTTGCTGCCTAATATCCCAGAACAATCAGTCTCCCACTACAGGTAGCAGCACACTGACAAAGAGGCCATGCTCACCGGATACTCTCCTCTCCATTTCCCAGAAGTGTTAGTTGCCCCAAGTGAAAGAGTGTCATTGCTGTAGAAAATAGTTTAAGCAGTGTACAGTAACACCTCAGTAGTAAGCCAATCAATCTATGAAATATATAAATATTGTGCAAAATTCCCGAGTTGTTGTTCATGGAATGCCAGGCAGAATGCAGCCCCCAATTATGAATACTCATGCTTTCAATAAATGTTGGTAGCATCTAATATACTGCTTCATATTCCCTTTCTTGTGCGTATTAGACTAATTGCTTTATATACCCCTGGTGCCTTTTTAAAATTGAGGACCGCGTTCACTGCCTTCTAACCCTAGTTTGCAGTCCTCGTTAACAGTGGCTTTTGTGCAGTCCAAATGAGTTTTCATCCTTGAAGCAGGATGAGTTGCTAAGGGGAAACGCTAACGGGTGCTGGAGGAAGTTTTTGTTTTTCACAAAGTCTTGCCTTGTGTATCTGCCAAGAAGCTGTTGTTTTGCTGTTCAGATTCTGTGTTCTGCAATGTTATGTTCTACTAGTAAGTCAACCGTATTTCTGTTGTAAGAATTAACTGTTCAAAGTCAAGTTGTTTTATGATGCGTCTTGTTGATATCTAGTTCATAAGTGCTACTAAACTGCAACTAGCGGTGTACAGTTTACAGTTACTTCAATTCCTTTTTATTATTTATAATGAGGGTGCTGGGGCTGAAGAAAGCTTTCTTCAGTATATTGTTCAGCCCAAGAATAGTTATTGACTGGCTCAGACAATTGCAGATTGTCTGTTTATCATTGCAAACTATGATCTTATGTGCCTGTTTCACATTCTAGCATTCACAGTAATTTGCTGCTATGATTTTGTGTAGCCCAACTGCGAATGGCACTCATTTCCTTTTCCGTGCCAGCCTTGCCAGTTGCCGATGCTTGGGTTTTGGGCAGCTGGTTGCTACCTGAAGAGACACCAACAGGGTTGTCTCTCCTTTTTAACTGGGTCTTCCTGGCAGACCAGATCAAGTGAAGCTGTCGGATTACACTTGGCTTGCAGTCAGCTGCACAAGGCCTGTGCATCGAGGGCAGTGGTGCTGCTTCTAGTCTTCAACCATGTCAAGTACCTTCAGTAGAACTCCACAATTACAAACATATGATTGGTCACTGAATGAATCCTTTGAACTCATCTGAACTTCTTTGTGTCAGTTTCTACAATGCTCTGACTCCAAGAATGTGTTTGTCCCAGTTTGCACCTACGATGTCTGGCCCTGCTGTCATTGTGGAACTCAAAACCGTGCTCAGGATTGACCTTTTTTGATCCAGACCATGGCTAACATTCTTAGAGGCCTGGGAAGGGTAATTGCAAGGACGATGTTTCTCCTTGGCTGGCGAATCTGGGACATGGAGGCACAGTCTCAGGGTAAGAAGTCTGCCATTTAGGACTGAGATGAAGAGAAATCTCTTCACCCAAAGGGTTGTGAATCTTTGGAATTCTCTAGCCCAGAGAATTGTAGATGTATTTGCTGAGTATATTCAAGACAACGATCGATAAATTCTGAGGCACAAAGGGAATCGAGGAATGTGGGAATAGTGCAGGAAAGTGAAGTTGATGTACAAGATCAGCCATTGCATTAGCAGAACAGTGCAAGGGGCCAAGTTCTTGACTCCTATATCTTGCATTTCTGTACTTCTAGGATCCCATTCGTTCATCTCGTCTTGAGGTTGATAATAGCAAAGCCTTTCTAATCTTTCTTCTCATTCCAGTCACCCTGATTGAGTGACTAAAGTTTAAAGTGCATTTATTAGTGTCACAAGTAGGCTTACATTCACACCGCAAATAAGTCACTGTGAAAAGGCTATTGGTGAAAGGTGACAGACCTGAATCATGGGTGGAATTCTCCCATTTTGAGACTGTGTGATGGCTCCTGCAATGCCTGTCTTGCTGGTCAAAATAGCAGGATCACACATCTGATTCTACGCTCAGAAGCTCATTAATAATTCATAGGTGAGTTCCCATTGTCACTCCGAGTGGGCTGGCAGCTGACGGGTTTGAAAGTTCTGGCACCAAGTTTAAACACCAGTCCGGCACATTCGCATCACTCTTTCCAACCCCCTGGCTTCAACAGACTGTGTAGGATGTCAGCAACCCAGAGGGAAAAGGATAGCAACCTTAAGAGGAAGTCTGTTCCTCAATTCAACTTCCACCACAACCAAATCCATCACCTGCAAGGAACCCATTGCTCCACTTTTACCTCTGCCCAATGTGTCTGGAGTCACCATCCAGCCCCTCCCAGTAAATAATGTGCTATCCCTTTGACTCCCATGTTTGTGAGCTTTTCATGCAGCCTTGTCAGGGGCCAGTTCCCCTCCTCTCTGTCTTCCCTCTGCCTTCCATTGCTCGTCTTCTTCAACCTTCTCCCTCTGTCTGCCCTCTTAACCCCCATCCCTTCAGCCCTCCTTCTGTATTGCCCCATTCTCTTTGTGAGGCCACACCCCTGGCCTTACCTCACACTCCAACCCCAGTCGAACTTCAGAGTTCAGGCCACATGAATCCCATAGCGCCATGCTGTCCAGATAGACACTGGTGTATGGCACCAGAGGAAAATAATACCCCTCTACTCCCCAACCCCAGGCGCAGTACTGATCTGAGATGGTGACACAGAAGGATTCATGAGTACAACAGCATGGTGCTGTCCATGAAGAGCAGCTTGGCACAGTGGTTAGCACTGTTACCTCACAGCACCAGAGATCCGGGTTTGGTTCCTGGCTTGGGTTACTGTTCTATCCGTGTCAGCATGGGTTTTCTCCTGATGCTCCAGTTTCCTCCACAGTCCGAAAGATGTGTGGGTTAGGTGCATTGGCCATGCTAAATTCTCCCTCAGTGTACCCAAACAAGTGGTGGAGTGTGGCAAATAGGGGATTTTCACAGTAACTTCATGTAAATCTACTTGTGACACTAATAATAAATAAAATAAAGATGGAGGGCTGGAACCAGTCATCTTGAATGAATGGTGCATCTTGAGCAGCACAGCACTGTGGCAGAAAGTTTTGCTCTCTCCTCTGGTGAACTGAGAACCACCTTGTCCAAATCACTCTTTAGTGATCAGGTTTGATGCCAACGTGATTGCCCTTTGAGTGTGATACAAGATTGAAAGACTTGATGGGACACAGGTAGGCAGCTGTTTTAATGAACATTTATAAGGTGCAAATGAATTTGCACCACCAATCAGCGACCCACCATTAACCTGCCATTGGGAGAATTGCAATGGGATTTTACACCAGTGGGTACAAAGGACAAAACAGCACAGGAAACAGGCCCAACGAGCCCACGCCACCACTTTGATGTTCCCACTTCCACCTGTGATCCCTGTCTATGTTTATAGATCTATGCATTGAAACCAAATTTGAGACAATTTAGGGAGAATTTGTTTTCTCAATCAGCCTAAGAGCACATCTTTGGGATGTGGGAGGAAACCGGAGCACCCGGAGAAAACCCACATGAGCATAGGGAGAATGCGCAAACTCCCACAGACACAGGCCCAAATCCATGTATCTGCACAGCACAGCAATAGTCACTGAGCTGTTGTGTTGCCCATCAAATGGTCCAGGTCAAGCGTACACTAATGACGTGAAGCACTAGGCTACTCTTGAAAAATCCAAGAGCAGCCCTCTCACGACCCATCGCGTGTATGCCCCTTGTTAGACAACAAGGTGGAACAAAGTACCTGTAGGATAAAACAGATACATCAATATCATCGACAATTTTCTGATGACTTCTGGCTCCCAGCAGATTCACTATGCCCACCTACTGTCAAACCCGCTATGGACCAGTTGGGGGAATTCTGCCCATTATCTCGACTGTTTCCAGCATTTTGTGAGGCACATATTGTGCATCTGGGCACATTGGCTGGTATGTTTACTGGCATAACAGTGACTGCATTTCAAAGTTGCACTAACAGATGTTAGTGGTCTAGTGGTATTATTGCTTGACTATTAATTCAAAAACTCAGCTAATGTTTTGGGGGACCCAGGTTCGAATCCTGCCACAGCAGGTGGTGGAATTTGAATTCAATAAAACATATCTGGAATTAAGTATCTGCTGATGACCATGAAACCATTGCCAATTGTTGGAAAAACCCACCATTAATGTCTTTTAGGGAAGGAAATCTGCTGTCCTTACCCAGTCTGGCTTGCATGTGACTTCAGGGCCACTGAAATGTGGTTGACTCAACTGCCTCGGACAACTAGGAATGGGCAATAAATGTTGTGATGTGGAGATGCCGGCGTTGAATTGGGGTAAACTCAGTGAGAAGTCTTTCAACACCAGGTTAAAGTCCAATGGGTTTATTTGGTAGAAAAAGGCACTTACTTTCGGAACGCTTGCTGCTCCTTGACCGTGCAAAGGTCCGTTGACCTTAGATGGGATTTTCCAACCTGAGCACACGGCCGGAAGATCAGGCCCTCAGTATCAGGTGATTAGCAGGGGTAAATACCTGCGGTTAGTGGATAGAGTCCAAGTGGGATTGTTGTCAGTACAATCTCAATGTGCTGAATGGTGTCCTTCTGCACTGGAGGGATTCTGTGATTATTGTCTCCAGTATTGATATACAGTGAAAAGAATTGTTTCTTGCATGCTATACAGACAAAACATAATGTTCATAGAATCCTTAAAAAGACGTAGACTTAGAGGAGATCTGATAGAGGTGTACAAGATTATGAGGGGTATAGATAGAGTAAATGGGGTTAAACATTTTCCTAGGATGGACTCGAATAGCACGAGGGGTCACAGGCTTCGGGTGAGGTGGGGTAAAGTATAATTTGGATGCTAGAGGGAGTTTTTTCACAGAGAAGGTGGTGGGGGTATGGAATGCGCTGCCAAGTAAAGTGGTGAAGGCAGGTACTCTGGAGTTATTTAAGAAATACTTTGATGGGCACATGAACAGAATGGGAACGGAAGGATATAGAAAACTGATTTAAAATAGGGATCATGAGCCTTGGGAGTTCCCAGGGAAGTGTGTAAATTGGTGATGATATTGATGTATCTGTTTTATCCTACAGGTACTTTGGTCCATCTTGTTGTCTAACAAGGGGCATACACGCGATGGGTCGTGAGAGGGCTGCTCTTGGATTTTTCAAGAGTAGCCTAGTGCTTCACGTCATTAGTGTACGCTTGACCTGGACCATTTGATGGGCAACACGACAGCTCAGTGACTGTTGCTGTGCTGTGCAGATACATGGATTTGGGCCTGTGTCTGTGGGAGTTTGCGCATTCTCCCTGTGCTTGCGTGGGTTTTCTCTGGGTGCTCCGGTTTCCTCCCACATCCCAAAGATGTGCTCTTAGGCTGATTGGCAGAACAAATTCTTCCTAAATTGTCTTGCAAATTTGGTTCCAATGCATAGATCTATAAACATAGACAGGGATCATGGGTAGAAGTGGGAACATCGAGGTGGCGGCGCAGGCTCGTTGGGCTGAAGGGCCTGTTTCCTGGGCTGTTTTGTTCTTTGTTCTTTGGTCAGGTGAGTGGGAGTTCTGTTCACAAGCAGGGCATATAAAGACACAAACTCAAATTACAAAATAATGGTTGGAATGTGAGTCTTTACAGGTAATGAAGTCTTAAAGGTACAGACAATGTCAGAAAAAGGTGCGTTAAGCACAGGTTAAAGAGATGTATGTTGTCTCCAGACAAGACAGTTAGTGAGATTTTGCAAGCCCAGACAAGTTGTGGGGGTTACAGATAGTGTGACATGAACCCAAGATCCCTGTTGAAGCCGTCCTCCTGTGCAGAACTTGGCGATCAGTCTCTGTTCAGTGTGCACTGTCGTACGTCGTGAAGGCCATCTTGGAGAAGATCAGAAGCCAAATGCCTGTGACTGCTGAAGTGTTCCCAAACAGGAAGAGAACACTGTTGCCTGGTGATTGTCAAGCAGTGTTCATTCATCTGTTGTAATGGTGTCTGCATTGTCTCCCCAATGTACCATGCCGTGGGACCTCCTTGCCTGCAGCGTATGAGGTAGACAACATTGGCCGAGTTGCAAGAGTATGTACCATGTACGTGGTGGATGGTGTTCTCACATGAGATGATCCGGCACATTTTGCAGGAGTTGTGTGGCTGAAAGCTAGTGGCTTTTACTACCACATAAACCTGTTGGACTTTAACCTGGTGTTGTGAAACTTCTTACTGTGTTTACCCCAGTTCAACACTGGCATCTCCGCATCATGACTACCATCGACACTGCAAACTGCCAGCTCCAAGTGGAGAGGATCTTCAAGAAGATTGCGCATATTGACACAGACGTCAATTTCTACAAAGATGCAAGAAAGCAGACAAAATACTAAAAGGACTACAAATCACGAACCCACTCAGGTCAACCTATAACACAGACTACCCCTAGAGACCTTGCCGTCACACCTCTCTCTCACTCCTCAACCATCTCGTACAACAGCTCTACAGGAAACCAAGATGGAGTCCATATTCTCAACTTGCACTCAGGACGCAGACCAGCTGCGAAACTCTGTTAAGCAGATGCGACAACAGAACTATGCCATCTACATGTACATCAAGAACGAAAAACTTGAGAAACTCGGCATCACCACCAGCAGCAATCAAGCCTCCCCCAAGTACCACAGTAGAAAACAATACCGCTGCAGGGAAGTCCATTGTTAGCTTCACATTTCAACCAGATGAAATCGAAGTTCTCAGCCAAGGACTCAATTTCTGCCCCACCACTGAAATAGACCCCATCAGTTTCGCATCAGACACAAAGGAATTCATCAGGCGAATGAGGCTGCAGGACGACTTCCATAAACCCCAAGAAGCCATCAGCGAACTCAATGAGATACCCAATGAACTGGAACAGCCGACAGAGAGATCCGCAGTGCAGCAACTGAAGAGAAAAGAGTCGATTTGGACTCCTCAGGAAGGCCACTGCCCAAGCCATCAGGAGGTGCATCAACACCAGATTCATCAGCCACACTCACAAGACAGCCCCGAACATCACCCAAACGCAGCACAACGCCATCTGCGCTCTCAAGACCAACCGCAACATTGTCATCAAACCAGCAGACAAAGGAGGGGCCATCGTCATACTGAACATAACGGATTACTGCAAAGAAGTGTACCAACAACTGAACAACGGGGAACACTACAGACAGTTACCCGCAGATCCGACCAAAGAACACACCTGTTAACTCAACAGACTGATCAAGACCTTTTTATCTGGACCTTGAGAGCACCCTCTGTGCTCTCATCCCATGTACTCCCCGCGCTGGAAGTCTCTACTGCCTCCCAAAGATACACGAGGCAAACACACCTGGCCGTCCCATCATATCGGGCAAAGGGATCCTGCGTAAGAACCTTTCCAGCTACATTGAGGGCATTCTGAAACCCATTGTACAGCTTTTGTTGCGACACTACAGACTTTCCTACGGAAACTCAGCACACATGGAGCAGTTGAACCAGGAGCACTCCTTGTCACAATGGATGTTTCGGTGCTCTGCACCAACATCCCCCACGACGATGGCATTGCTGCAACTGCCTCAGTACTCAATGCCAACAACTGCCAGTCTCCAGATGCAATTTTACAACTTCATCCTGGAGCACAATGTCTTCACCTTCAACAACCAATTCTTCATTCAGACACACGGAACAGCCATGAGGATCAAATTCACAACTCAATATGCCAACAGCTTCATACACAGTTCGAACAAGACCTCTTCACCACACTGGACCTTCAACCAATGCTATACAGTAGATACATTGATGACATTTTTTCCCTTTTGGACTCATGGTGAACAATCACTGAAACAACTATATGATGACATCAGCAAGTTTCATCCCACTATCAGACTCACCATGGACTACTTTCCATAATCGGTTGCATTCTTGGACATGCATCTCCATTAAGGACGGTCACCTCAGCACTTCACTGTACCGCGAGCCACAGATAATCTCACAATGCTCCACTTCTCCAGCTTCCTAAACACATTAAAGCCATCCCCTAAGGACAAGCCCTCCGTATACAAAGGATCTGCTCCGATAACGAGGATCGCAACAGACACCCCCAGACACTGAAAGATACCCTCATAAGAACAGGATATAGCGCTCGACTCATTGATCAACAGTTCCGACACGACAGCGAAGAACTGCACCAACCTCCTCAGAAGACAAACATGGGGACGCGGTGGACAGAGTACTGTTCATCGTCCAGTACTTAACTGGAGCGCAAAAGCTACAACATCTTCTCCGGAGTTTTCAACATGTCATTGATGAAGACGAACATCTTGTCAAGGCCATCCCCACACCCACCACTACTTGCCTTCAAATAACTGCACAACCTCAAACAAACTTTTGTCCACAGCAAACTACCCAGCCTTCAGGAGAACAGTAACCATGATACCACACAACCCTGCTACAGCAACCTCTGCAAGACATGCCGAATCCTCGACATGGATGCCATCATCTCACGTGAGAACACCAGGTACATGGTATGTACTCTTGCAACTCAGCCAACATTGTTTACCTGATACACTGCAGGGAAGAATGTCCTGAGGCACGGTACATTGGGGAGACCATGCAGACGCTATGACATCAGATGAACGAACACTGCTCGACAATCATCAGACAAGACTGTTCTCTTCTTGGTGAACGTTTCAGCGATCACAGTCTTTGATCTTCGGGTAACGTTCTCTAAGGCAGCCTTCACGACACACGACAGTGCAGAGTCACTGAGCGGAGACTGATAGTGAAGTTCCACATGTGAACCGGGATCTTGGGTTCATGTCACACTATCTGTCACCCCCATGACTTGCCTGGGCTTGCAAAATCTCTCTAACTGTCCTGGCTGGAGACAATACACATTTCTTTAACCTGTGTTTAATCCTCTCTCCACTCACATTGTCTGTGTCTTTGAGACTTGATTACCTGTAAAGACTGCATTCCAACCATTATTTTGTAAATTGAGTGTGTGTCTTTATATACCCTGCTTGTGAATAGAACTCCCACTCACCTGATGAAAGAGCACCAAACGCTCCGAAAGCTAGTGGCTTTTGCTACCAAATAAACCTGTTGAACTTTAACCTGGTATTGTGAGACTTCTTGCAATAAATGTGGGCCAGCCAGTGATGCCCATGTTCCACAAATGAATTTTTAAAAAATATCCGAAAGATGTAAAGGGCCCAACAAAACTGTTGTTTCTACGGACAGGTCGGAATTCCTTTGCTCCTGATGTGGACGTACTGCTGCCTGGGTCTTTTGCAATAATACGGATCTCAGACTAATGTTCTTGAGTATTCATCCAGCTAACCACGTTCTCTCATTTGAACAGTAACCTCACTATTTGCAGGAAGTGGAGCTGCGGCTAAACTCCGTGCATAACAGTAAAGTCGCCGTGGTCCCAGATAATCCACAGGCTGCTCTCCACTTCGATGGGGAGAGTTGATTGGTGGCATTTTAACCTGAGGATCACCACACCTCAGGCCAGGGGCAAGGCGGGGCCTTCATGAAGAACCTCAGCTGGTATAGGAATTGAACCTGCGCTGTTGGTATCACTCTGCATCACTAACCAGTCATCCAGCCAACTGAGTTCACAACTCCCACCGGGAGAGTTGGAAAGAAAAAGGCAAGTTACTGATTCCTAATTGCTTCCTCCAGACCTGATGAACCAATGAAATCATTAGAAAGCTGTGGAGTATTGCACTGAATTGTACCAAGTTGTGCTATGGGACAAGGCGTCTTGTGCACGAAATGTCGTGAAATATTGTTGTTAGCAATTTGAACGTGTGGATGAAGGCAAACTCAGATCTATTTTAAACCCTGCTGAAGATCTCATGAGAAAACTTTAGCAGAAAATAAAATGTTAATACTGTACAGAAAACATTTTGATCTCTGTTCAGTCCTTTTAGGAAATAACATTTTTAGAGATACTGCATTTTAGCAATATTGTAGTTACATTTCTGTGTTTCATTTTGATTGAGCAAAGAACAAAAACAGCACGGGAAACAGGCCCTTTGGTCCAACAAGCCCACGCCGCCACCCCAATGTTCCCACCTCTACCCGTGATCCCTGTCTATGTTTATAGATTTATGGATTAAAAACAAAATTTAAGACAATTTAGGGAGAATTTGTTTTGCCAATTAGCCTAAGAGCACATTTTTGGGATGTGGGAGGAAACCGGAGCAGCCGGAGAAAACCCATGCAAGCACGGGGAGAATGCGCAAACTCCTACAGACACAGGCCCAAATCCATGTATCTGCACAGCACAGCGATAGTCACTGAGCTGTCGTGCTGCCCATCAAATGGTCCAGGTCAAGCATACACTAACGACGTGAAGCACTAGAATACTCTTGAAAAAGATCCAAGAGCAGCCCTCTCACGACCCATCGTGTGTATGCCCCTTGTTAGACAACAAGGTGGACCAAAGCATCTGTAGGATAAAAACAAGTACATCAATATCATCGTCTATTTACACACTTCCCAGGGACTCCCAAGGTTCATGATCCCTATTTTAAATCAGTTTTCTGTACCCCTCCATTCCCATCCTGTTCATGTGCCCATCTAAGTATTTCTTAAATATCTCCAGAGTACCTGCCTCTGCCACTTTACTTGGTAGCGCATTCCATACCCCCACCACCCTCTGTGTGAAAAAACTCCCTCTAGCATCCAAATTATACCTTACCCCTCACCCTAAGCCCGTGACCCCTCATGCTTTCCAAGTCCATCCTAGGAAAAAACTTAACCCTGTTTACTCTATCCGCCTTTAATCCCCTCATAATCTTGTACAGCTCTATTAGATCTCCTCTAAGTCTACTTCTTTCTAAGGAAAACAGTCCCAATTTGCCTAACCTCTCCTCGTAACTCAGACCTTCCATAACAGGCAGCATCCTGGTAAACCTCCCCTGCACTCTTTCTCATTGAGTCTGGCAATAGTTGCTGTTGGAAGTCCATCTGGAGGTCTGGATGTTTTCCACTTATCTATGTAATTAAGTTAACTTGAATATTAACTTTTCCTTTTTTAAAACATTGTTCTTGCTGAGATTCTATGAATACCTTGTTTGTGTGACCATCTTCACAGGCAGTTTTTTTTAAATTCATTTGTGGGACATGGATATTGCTGGCTGGCCAGCATTTATTGCCCATCCCTAGTTACTTGGGGGCAGTTGCTGTGGCTCTGGAGTCACATGTAGGCCAGACTAGGTAAGTCTCCCCTAAAGGACATCAGTGAACCAGATGGGTTTTTCCAACAGTCAACATTGTTTTTTTTTTAATTCCAGATTTTTTTTTTGAATTCAGATTCCACTATCTGCTGTGGCAGGATTTGAACCTGGTTCCCCAGAACATTAACTGGGTTTCTGGATTGATAGTCTAGCCATAATACCATTAGGCCATCACCTCCCTGAGGGGATCTGATTAAATGGAGAGAGACTGTGACTCTGCAATACAGAAAGATCTGGATGTCCTATTACATGAATCACAAAAACGTTAGCACACAGGCATAGTAGGAAACAAATGGGATGTTGTTGTTTATAGTAAGGGGAATGCATTATAAAAATAGCTTGTGTAGGGTGTTGATGAGATCACATCTTGAGTACTATGTATAGTTTTGGCCTCTATATTTAAGAAAGCATATAATGTGTTAGACGGTTCACTTGACTGATTCCTGGGATTGAGGGGTTATCTTACAAGGAAAGGTTGCAGGTTGGTCCTGTATCCATTGAAGTTTAGAAGAATGGGAGGCAATCTTATTGAAACATAAGATTCTAAGGGGGCTTGACGGAGTGGATGCTGAGAGGATGGTCCCTTGTGGAAGAGACTAGAATCAGGAGACTAATTTAAAATGAGGGGTTAAAGACTGAGATGAGGAAAGGTTTTTTTTCCTCTGAGGGTTGTGGGTCTGAGGCACTTTCTTCCCCTGAGAGTGATGGAGGCTGGTTAATGAAAATTTTTAAGGTAGAAGTCGATACAATTCTTGACTTACGAATGAGTGGAAGAGTATTGGAGATAGCTAAGATATCAACATTGAGACCACCATCAGATTAGCCATGGATGGCAGAGCACACTCGAAGAGCCAAATGGCTCACTGCTCTAATTTGTATGTATCTTTTGGTTATTAAACTAATTGCAATCATCTGCATGCCTCAGTGTTGTTTACTATTACTCTGGCAACGAAAAGGAAAACTACATTCTCCCTAAAGATCCAGTTGCATATTCTATTCAATCACATCTGATTTTGAGGGTCTGTTTGTATATTTATTCAGCAGCAAACTGCACTGCCATATACTATCATAAATTGCCAGTGCCACAATTTACCAGTCAATGGTTTACCTTCTTCTGCCAACATTGATACCCATGGGGTCATCGTGGCACTTAAGACTCCAGGTGGCCTTTCTCAAAGGAATCTGGCAGCGACATTCTTTATATTAATGAGCTAATACCCTGCCCTCTGGCACAGAAGCGTAGTGGTGCTGTACCATACCAATTCCACACAGTGCCAAGTTAATGCCACAGTAGCTCATATGATATTCTCTGATGGACCACAGTCCTTGCACTAATGCTGTGTTTGGGAAAGTATACGAAGTGTTCACTAAACTTTGCTTCTTAGTGAGGGTTCATAAATCTCGTGTAACTGAGGAAGCTCGACTTCCTTACAGCAGTTGCTTCAGCTGTCATTTTGTTTGAGCTTTGTTGTGAAATTTAGAGTTGGCAACCAAAACAAATCCTCTGATCGTGTGTGGCTTCTCGAACAGAAGGTTTCAGGAAGCCTGTGTGGGTGGGGGAAGCCTCAAAGACAACAAACAGAAAGTGAGCCATTTCTTAAATTGCAGCTGAGGCAACCTTGAGAGGGCGTAGAAATGTACAGACTCACTGCATCGCAGGATACTGTTCATAAGATCATAAGAAAAGCAGTAGGAATAGGCCATTCAGCCTATCAAACTGCTATATGTTCTATTCAATAAAATCATGGCTGATCTGATTGTGCCCCGCTATAACCTTTCACTCCCTTGTCAATCATAAATTCTGTCTAACCCAGCCTTGAATATATTCAATGACCCATAGCTCATTGGGAAAGAGAATTCTAAACATTTACCAACCCTCTGAGAGAAGAAATTCTCATTGCCATCTTAAATGGGAGACTCTTTGGGTGGAATTTCATACACTCGCCCAACCTGAGACTGGAAAATCCTGCATGAGATCAATAGACCTTCCTGTTTTCCGTGTCTCGTCCACTCCAATTCCCGTGGCGGACAGGGCGGTAGAATTTTGGTGATTATCTTTAAACTATGCCCCCTAGTTCTAAAAGTCCCCTCCATATCTTCCATATATCCAGTATGCTACGGATAAAGTAGTTAACTGCACACCTTTTTGTCCACCTCTTAGACTTCAGTGTAGAATCTTTCCAGTGCAGAAGGGGACCATTCAACCTATTGAGTCTGCACAGGTTCTCTGAAAGAGCATTATACCTTGTCCCACCCCCTGACTTATTCCCATAACTTTGCCAACACCTGTGCACAGCCTGTAAGCCTGATTCCAATCTTCCTGTTGCTTGCCATTTCAACTCAGCACCTTGCTCTCATACCCATATATCTGCCTTTGGCCTGCTGCAATGCTCCAGTGAAAGCCAATGCAAACTGGAGGAGCAGCATCTCAGCTTCTGATTGGCCATGCTGCAGCCCCCATGACTCAATGTTGAGTTTGGAAACTTCAGACTTTGACCTTTCTCCTTCATCTTAAACTCCTTTTTTAAATTTTCCATTTATGTATTACTTCAATGCAAACCACCCCACCTCCCACACCAGGCCAATTGTCTTTTATTCTTAAAGTTGTTAGTTTTTGTTGCAGTTTCTACATTCTCCCTCCTTTTAGTTCTCGTCTAAGATTTAAAATGTTAATTCAGTTTCTTTCCTGGTAGGTGCTGGCAGACCTGCTGAGTTTTTTCCAGCTTCCTGCATCTTGCTTTGGTTCCGATGCTGTGTTTGGAGCCACCGACTACAATGTTTAAAATTAAGTTCATGAAGTAATAAACACACAATGAAACAAAAAACTAAACTGAGTTGTAACCTTACCACTGTAATAATTGTTGTGCGTCTGTGCTTTGTTCCTCCAACTCCCTGCCTGTTCTGGTCCCCCCCACCCCCAGCAACCACATGTCTGTCTGCCTATCTGTCTGTCTCTCCTCTAGGGCTCGCATCCTAATTGTTTGCTCTGGCTTTCCTGTTTATCTCTAGACTCTGCCAGCATCTAGTCCAACACTGGCATCTCCACGTCATATCTCTAGACTCTGAGCATTTTCCACCTATTTGCAGTCTGCGACAATCGGAAGGCTGAAGACAGTTTTGTGCCTGGCACCGTGCACCTCGGTTGGCCAGTGTCATGAATTAAGTGAGCACAGGCCCCCTTATTTAAACAAAAAACTATCACAAAAATGAATAGTCAAAGTGAGGCTCCATTCTGGTGAAGGAGCTAGCAGAAAGTGTTCATCCCGTTAGGATGTGTAGTCTACAGGCAGTGAGTGCTTAGCCTCCTGGCTTGAGTCCTAGTTGGAGGAGGAACTTTCTTTTGGAGAGTTCTAGATAACAGCTCTGAGGGATGTGCCTGGAAACTGGGTGGAGACTTGCACAGAAGAACCACCTGCTGAGCCTATGTATCAGAATGAAAATACAATCTGCACAAACCCGCAACGTAATTTGTTGTCTTCAGCAATTATGCTGTCTACTGGCCATGAACTCAACCTCAGGATCTCCCAGCTGCAAGCCACTTTCAGTTGCTCAGTTCCCAGGCCAACATAGCTAAATCCTGGGTCCAGGACTTTTCAGTTAGTAATATTGCTGGTTGTTCATAATATAATGAACGGGAATGAAGCAGATGTGATGAAATAGAACGTAATAGCAATAATAGATATAGCCCAATGAGAAGTATGGTGCACAGCAGCAACATTAATGCATTTCCCAGCCTCCCTCTTTTGCCATTCCCACCTGGATGTTTTGCCTCTTGCTCCCTTTCTGTCGAGGCCTTAGACCCCAGTTATCCCATGCAACTGTTGCAAAACCATCCGCACTTCAGATGTCCCAAGAGATGGACAAGCAAGTTCACTTCTGTGATTGGCAGAGCCTTGGCTCCATGTTTTTGTGGCAGGGGGCAGAAAAGGAGAGACCAAGACAAAATGTCTGACAGGCCGTGAGGGATGTGATTAGCAGAAGACAGAGATTTTCCAAATGTTTGCCTGTGAGCAGGACCTCAGGAGATCTCCTATATTTAACATCTTGTGCATTTCTCTTGTTACAAAACAGCGAAATACTTTAATGTATCATGCGCAACACCTCAGGCAATAACTAATATTCGAAGCTGTTGTAATAGCAGCAGGCACCATGCATTATGTAATGTGATCTGAGTGCATGGTGCCTTTATTCCCTCAAAACGGAGAAGACCATGTGGGATGTTCCTTTTTTGTCTGAGCTGTATTGATGCTAACGCTGTAACTCCAACAACAAATGTAATTATCAAGCTGCTCACCCATGATCTTGGGTGTAATGTGTCCGCAGCTTTGACAGATCAAGAAAGATGACCTGATTAAATAGAGTGGGACCAGGATGAATGAAACATAGCGATACAGCGGTCACTGTGGTAGTTGGCTAACTGTCATTCAACATAGTGACAAGCAGTGGAACAATAGTGTGTATTTCGGCCCATTTTCTAACATGGACTTCACCAAGGTACAAACATTTTGAGAATGTTTAATGTCCATTCTTTTACTACGTGCCCAGTCTTGGCTATCATTGCTGTGGGGAGGAGATGAAGAAAGACTAACTGCCTCAACAAAAGGAACAAAAATCATCCCTGAATTGCTGATGTGTCTCCTTTAGTGACTGATTCAGAGCAATGGTAGGGGTAAAGGCAGAGAATATGGAACCGGTCAGTGTCTGACGGGCCATGGCTTTGCTTTCCATTCTGCTACCAGTAAATGTTGCTGTCCAAGTTATCTTGAAAATTCAATTCATTGTTAGTGTTCCTGAGCTAACTCATTGACTGGTGATTTATAAACGTAAACTTGTGCAGTTCTGCAAGATGTATTAAATTGCTGCATACCATTCACCTTAGGCAAACAGACTTCATCAGTTGATGTTGGAGATTGCTGTAATCTTCTGGTAATGACAATTCTGGCTGTCTGAGACTGCTTACCATTGGTTTGGATTTGTGCACTTGCACCAAAGGGATTACATTCAATACAGTGACTGTGCTGTCATCTGTTTTCGTCCCACTTGGTGAACATTGGTGCAACTCACCCATGAGGATTACATTCTGCTTGTACTCAATGTGGCTAATTTACAGTGCTCCCAGGTGGGGTATGGGGCAGCGCTACACTTAGGGCAATACTATCTCAACCCAACACTTACAGTACCAAACCAGCCATCCAGATGTGTTGAATGAGAATGATAGCAGCGCATCATGCCAGTGTTGCTGGCATGAAAACTGATTTGGTGGTACTCGTTCTTTTAGCTGAAAACAATTGCAGAGAGAGGGATGCCTTCTATCCCATCAACCTGCGCGTGTTGGAAGCCAGATCCAGTATTTTGCATTTTTGAGAGTTAACCTTGAAACTGGAGTTGTAAGTAGTGCCCAAAATAAAAGAGAGAAACAGCCTCTCTGTTCCTGATTGACCCCATTCACTGCAATGGAAAGTGAGTGGACAGATTTGTACACCAGGTTTATTTATATTTTTATTGGACTTTATTGACTCGTCCCTTCCCAGCCCAATCTATAGCGACTGCAAAGGCATTTTGAATATCTCTAGTTTTTAAATGTTCACATCGGTGATGTTTGTTGGCTAAAGTTACATTTTCCCATGAACTCTGGCATCACCAGCTGCTCCTGCTGTGCACACTTCCTGAAGAGGTTGAAGTGCCAGTTCTGTTTATTAGGGAGAATGCTGTAGCAGATAGAAAAGCTCTTGTGTTTCTCTTGTCTAGTCGCCAGCACTGTCCACATTTATCATGGGCAAATGGATTAACCATTCACCAATACAATAGGAACCAATTAGAAAAGCACTGTTTCTAACCTGTCAGGCAATCTGCGTAGGGTAATTCATCAATTTAAATGGCGGTGTTGATTTCAGGAAAGGACTGGCAGTTTTTCTCAATTCTATCAGTATTTGTATCTCTGTGTGGTGCAATTATCTTAACGAGGAGACTCCAAATGCATCTTTTGACAATTCTTAAATCCTTTAATGGGATGTGTGCATCTCTCAAGGCCAGCATCCCTAATTGCCCTTGAACTGAGTGGCTTGCTGGGCCATTTTAGAGTGCCATTTAAGAATCAGTCATGTTGCTGTGGGTCTGGAGTCACAGATAGACCAGACCGGATAAGGAAGGCAGAATTCCTTCCCAAAAGGAGGTCAGTGAACCAGATGAGTTTTTACAACAATCAATGATGGTCACCTTTACTGTGACTAGCTTTTAATTCCAGATTTATTAATTGAATTTGAATTTAATCGGCTGCTGTGGTAGGATTCAAATTGTCATTCCAAGTGCGTTAACAATAAAAGCACAGTGCTGGAAAAACTTAGCAGATCTGACAGCATCTGTGGAGGGAGAAAACAAAGCTAACACTTCAAGTCCAATATGACTCTTCAGATCTACGGTGTTAGCCTGGCCCACTGGCTTAGTAGTCCAGTGACATTATGACCAAGCCACCATCTCCCCTCAAATTAGGAGAAGCAGTTGCTATATTACGTCCTGCTTTAATTACAAAGCACTTATCTATTTGTTTTATGTCCATTATATATGACAAGGAAACAATATCAAAACTGATGTGCCCCTTAAAAACACTGTAGTGACTTAAAATGTTTTTGTTTCTCTTCCCCTAACCCCACTTTAATTATCACATGGACTGTAGCAGTTCAAAAAGGTGGCTCACCACCATATTTGTAGGGCAATAATCAGCTTGTGTCACTGGCTGTGTGGAGTCTGCATGTTCTCCCTGTGTCTGCATGGGTTTCCTCCAGGTGCTCCAGTTTCCTCCCATAGTCTGAAAGACATGCTGGTTAGGTACATTGACCCGAGTAGGTGCCAGAATGTGGCGACTAGGGAAATTTCACAGTAACTTCATTGCAGTGTTAATGTAAGCCTATTTGTGATCAATAAATAAACTTTAACTAAATGCTGGTGTAGTCAGCGACACTTATGTCCTGTGAAAGAATATTTAAAAATAGCATTCCTTTTCTCCATGGGCTTAGGAAGAGTTTGGTCTATTCTGTTATGGGAGATTCATCACCAGGCCCACATCTTTTCTTGACTACCATTCACATACATGCACTTTCCAACCAGTGGTATCCAAGGAACAATCAATCACCCGAGGTGATTTTTTTTCCCTTCTCCCTGGGCAAGGATCCCGAACCCAATTGTCATTCTGCTACCCTGATTCAAATCAGCTAACACAAAATGGCAATCAAACATGGCATCTTCCAATAAAAACTGGCAGCAGTACCAACTGGCCATCATTCTCATTTTAAATGAGCACCAAAAGTCACCATTGTTTCTGAATTCAACTGGAAAGGTGTTTGATGAAACATCTAAAAAAAAGTCCAGATCAGTTGGATGATGCCCAGGAAGTCTTTGTATAACTTACTTGAGGGAATGCTGAGAATGTGGGTTGGGTGCTAAGAGGTTGGCACTTCAAGCTGTAACCTTGTGACGGCTGCTAATCTATCATTTCAGATAGCCAAATGTTTGGAAATATGAGCTATTTTTATCCTGTTCTTTCAATTCTGATTCTAGGAGCCACTTCCCGAGTTTAAGGCTGTGAAGTTTATTATCCATGGACCAGTTACAGATTCGTAGAGCCAATCCTTTTGAGTCTACAAGTCTTGTGCACCATAGCAACTAACAATGGGAGGCATCCTAATAGTGGCAGGTTCCCAGAATATAATTAAAAAGACACTACAAATGCAGTTCCACAGTTTGAATTGTGCAGTGACTAATACTGTGTCCAGCCGTACAATATCTAACTAATTATTAACGGGTTAGGGATTTTTCCTGTGACCACACTTGAACCTCTCAGAATCTAATTATGTTGTATCTTTACAGGATTACTTTGTAGTCTTACAAATATGACTGCAATGTACAAAACCTTTCTGAAACATGACACCTGTTCTCCTGTGTGTTTGTTTCATAGCCATCAGTATAAATCCTATTCAGCCTGCCTAGACTCATTTCTACAGCAGTGGGGCTCACACCCCATAACAGTTGAGGGCTGCCAAATGAAGTTGAGTCTCTGGGGAGAAAATGCGCCTTATGTTTGAG
Source organism: Sphyrna mokarran (assembly GCA_024679065.1). Taxonomy (NCBI): domain Eukaryota; kingdom Metazoa; phylum Chordata; class Chondrichthyes; order Carcharhiniformes; family Carcharhinidae; genus Sphyrna; species Sphyrna mokarran. Next base: position 5,136,355 of record JAGIQG010000038.1, read on the forward strand.
GTTTGAGTGGACTACTGCTATTGAAATTTGCTTTTTTGGAGAGCAGTGCAAGCAGGTCCCTGCTTCCTGTTCAGTTGTGATTATTTAGATGTTTAGATCTATTCCAACCTCGCCACTCACCCAGCCCCACATCAGTTGTTGCCTGGAATGCTTTCCATCATGACCCCAATATCTTTCAGTTCTGAAATTTGATTTATATTAGCCATGAGCTCCGCATTCGTTTGGAGGGTTGTTGTCGAACTGTGACCCATCCAAAATGCAGATCATCCACAACCTAATTGAGTGGTGCAACAGGCTCGAGGGGCTGAATGGCCTACTCCTGCTCTGATGGTAATTTTTCATTTGTCATCGGTTAGAAGCAAATTAAAGATGTGACTGAAGGATACGGTACAAGAAGTATATTTGTCCATTTACTGGATTGGATCAGGACAATTATCCCATTCGTGTATTGGTATCAATCAGAATAATGGTCTGGCTTCTGTTGTGTGTCCACAGGATACCTAATCTTCAATTTTGTTAGCTTTTGTTTTGTTTCCGTCCACTGTACTCGAGATGTGAAACTCCTATTTGATGTCTGACGTGCAATACACATTTTGATAGCTGTGAGAAAATTGCAAAACTTTCAAAGCAGGATGTGGATTGCTCTGAAGTCTCCCTAGTGAGATGAAAGTTCTTAATAAAAAGATTTCTTTTTCAGCTTTATATTATAGAATATCAAGGAAGAGCTACAAAATTGTAATAGTATTGAGTTAGCACGGTATTGTGTCATATTGGACCTCTGCACCATGCGCAATGCCAATGGAGATGTGCTAGTATGCTAAAGTACATGAAAAATCATGCTGCTGTGCTTTTAACAGCTATAATAAGGTAGGCAGCGGCAAGCAACAAGCGCCAAGAACAAAGCAAGATGGCAATCCCTGGCCACCAATCTAACCAAATCCCATCTCCTTTGCTTTCACTTGATCATCAGCTACAGACTGATAGAAAAGCAGTGTGTGTAAAACTGGTCTTGCTGTGCATCATTGTAACGCTTGCATTGTTCAACAGGGCACAATTAGTGGTAGTTGTGAGGATGTGTTGCTGATGTATTTTGTCGTAACTGACTGACGTGTTTATTTCCATCGTTGTGTTTCATTAATAAATTTCCTGCCACAAGTTGCTTCATGTTCAACTTATGATTCATGCATCAAAGCTACCTTTTTTTGTGCTTGTATTTTGACTCCTTTGAAAGAAAACCCAGCTCTTTGGAAACACTTGCTATCTTTGTTATGCTGCCACTTGAATACTCATCAATTTTCCCATTCCACTTTCAACTTCCTTTCCGGTGTTTTGATCTTAGTTCATGTCACTGGCCCGGAAGTTTGAGCTTCTGCGATGCGCTTTACTGGAACCTACAGCAATTTGAGGACTTGCAACACAGAGCACCACTTTTTCCTTTGTTCTCTGTTGCTTGCTACTGCCCTGCTTGCGCAAATCACTTTGATTCAGGCTGAAGTCGTTCCAGCCTTGGTTAAGCGAAAGTATTCTCTCCCAAACTACTCAGCCTGAGTCATCAGGAGATTAGTGAACTGCAGTCTCTGCCCAGTGCCAGCTGTGGTTTCTCTTCCTCCCTCTAGCACACAAAACTCATTGGGCATGGAGACCCACAGCTGGGAAGCTATTTCTTTTGCGAATCCTACTTTTCAAACAGTTTTTGTACCAGTTCAAACAGACAGGTTTTTATCTCTGCTTGTTAATGAAAGAAGGGCATTTGTACCCATATGGGTGCCCAAGTAGATATCCATAAATTTTTGATTATCCCAATAATGAGTTGTCGAAACTGATAATATCACCCCTGTTGAAGTATTCAGATTTTTGACAGATTGGTGCTTTAACGAATAGTTTCATTATTTGTCTTTCCCTTTACCCACAGGCTATTGCTGTCTTTGAAGACTTGGAGAAATTGAATTCTGCTGGAGATGGTATATTCATTTAAAGCCATTTTATTCTAAGGTTTCCTTGCATCCCATGTTGGCAACTGTTTGCAGTGGTCTGCACTCTTTGAACATAGTTCAGCGATCCAGGGATTTGGAAAAAGAGTGCAAATGTATCCCAAGTTATTTTCAGTACTAGTTTAAATATCCTAGTAAAATGTGGGTATCAAATTGGCTGTGAGGAGAGTTAGTGGGGACTAGTTGAGGGAGTTGGGGGTAATGGATTGAGTGGCGAGCCCGTGGGATTGGTGCTGGGATCTCTACTGAACTGGATTGCAGTGATCATTACAGATGAGTTATTTAGTTAATCTTTTAGTAGCTGACTGCCCCTCGAATGACTCCAAAGCTTTTGTCTCTATTGCCCTATCCAGAGCCTATTCCAGGTATTACCCTCTCTGTGTGAAAAAGTGTTTCTGTGACATCAGTTGTGCACTTACTGGTTAGTACCACTGATCTCTTCTCCTGCAGCTATGGTTCAACTTGAAATAGTGTTCAGGGTGTAAGGTCTGCTATTGGCCACCTTTCAAGGCTGAGGGATCCAAATTTTTCTGGCCTACTCTCTGAGCTGGACGCTCTGACACCAAGAGTCAGCCTTGTGTCCTTCCCTTCAATATTTCCAGGTTTGGATGTCTTGATGACCAAAACTGAGCACTGTGCAGCTTCACAGTGATGATGCAGCTTCACGATAATCACAGATCGGTTGTCAGCAGCCTTTACTTCTTTTTAACCTGAAGAGCCTTTTGTAAAAAAAATCTAAAATAAAATCTTTAGGGACTCACAAGACAAAACAAAATTAAAGAATGGAGTAAAAGTATAAGTATTCCTTTAGGAAGAAAAAATAGTTTATCTGAGGAACATGATGCACTTATTTGATGTGAATAAAAAGTCATTTCACTTTAACTTCTCTCCACTTATGACAATGTTAGTTACTATAGAATTTCGTGGGATCTCAATTCTGCACATAGACTGGGTAAAAATTCTGTTTTTGTATCCCACAAATTTTCATATTTAGAGCATGTGCATGTTCAGATTTCATGCATTATCTATAACCATGGTTTAGCTAGGCCACTGGAACAGGTTTATTTCAAACCCAGTGGTGTTTCTCAAGGAAGGATGTGAATATGTTAGAAGAAGCAGTTCACAGAAGGTTTGCTAGACTAATACAAAAACAAAAAGTGCTGGAAAATCTGAGCAGACCTGACAGCATCTGTGGGGAGATAATACAACCCATTGGCTCAATTCTCTCCCCACAGATATCAGACCTGCTGAGATTTTCTGACATTTTCTGTTTTTGTTTCAGATTCCAACATCCCCACTATTTTGATTTTATTTTACTAGACTACCTGGAATGGGGTGGATTGTCTTATGAGGAAAGGTTGGACTGGTTAGGTTCATATCCATTGGAGTTCAGAAGAGTGAGAGGTAGCTTGATTGAAACCTTTAGAATCATGAGGGGGATTGACAGCGTAGATGAGGACAGGATGTTTCCTCTTGTGGGGGAAACTAGAACTAGGGGTCGCTGCTTAAAAATAAGGGATGAGAGAAATTTATTCTGTGAGGGTCATAAACCTTTGGAACTCTTCCTCAAAAAAGCAGTGGAAGGTGCTTTTGAACATTGCTAAAGCAGAGCTAGATAGATCCTTGATTAACAAGGGGGTGGAAGGTTATCTGGGGTAGACAGAAATGTGGGATTGAAGCTACAGTCAGACCAACCATGATCTTATTGAATGGCTGAGCAGGTTTGAGGTGGCTTACTCCTAATTCATATGTATATATTAAAATTATCATTTGTAACTATAAAGTTTTGCATTATGATTACCTTTTATTTCCACATTTAAAAACATGGCTGTTACTACTTCATGTGAGAGAAATCCCCTTAATGTCATATCTTTCCTAATATCATTTATATAATTTGGTAAACTCTAGTACTAAATAATTGTAAATAGCAAAATCTTTAATACCTGTGAATTGTATCATGAAATGAACTAGTCAATAGTGACTGCAGTGTTCAAGTAGTTTGAACCTTTCATTTATCTATTTAAGACTGCAATTGGCATATATTTTCCAAAATAATCCCTAAAAATGCTACATTAATTCTGTCTGTGGAGAGACTTCTATTTTTGATTAAGTGAATGAATAGTTCCAAAGGAAAATTGTTCCCAGTTTAGACATTTTCTTGACTTAATTATTTTAGGCCCTTTTCACATTAGCGCACTCCAATTGGAAAAGTTTAGGAGCCACGAATTGGATGTTAAAGAGCAGTGTATACCTCAGGAGCCACGCGTTGCTGACTCCTGACTGTCCCAGCCTTATAATTTGCCAATACAGCTTGGAATTGTCCTTTGCTGATTTGCAATGACAGGTCAATGTTGAGACTGCTATTGTTCTCCGTTTTCTTTTAACCTTCTTCCTATCTAGTTCGTTACCATTCATTAGGTAAACCTCACATGTTTCCTTTCCACTCTTCAAAGTCTTGGTGTCTACGGTTGCCAACTGTGATTACGTGTGTTCCTGAAGGTTTCAATCACATGACTTGCCTCCACGCTCCAGCCATTAATTGACCAACATGTCCATTCTTGTGACACATAGCCTCCCTTGGAAGGCAAAAAGATTCATTAGCCAATTGGTTGATGCTTGTCCTATCAGCCAGGTGGCCTTTTTTTGCCCTTTATTTTCAATATTTTTATATCTGGTAAACAGAAACTTTCACAGAAAGTGGAAAATCTTTTTTTTAAATCCTGATGATTTTTCACAGCAGTATGCAAATCTTCAATTCTTGGAGGGTTGGCATCACAACTTGCATCTATTTTGAGTTTCATTTGTCTTAGCTCTGCAAGGTTGCACATTTTTTTTGTAACTCCTTGGTTTCTCTCTCAGACTCCGCTTCCTCTCCACCCCCATCCTCAATTTGGTGCCATCTGTGTCTCTGAATCTGCGTCAACTTTGTACATTAGAATCAATTCAAGTACCAGCACCAACCCCTGGGTTGCACCACTCAGTACGTTTCCACAGCCTGATAGCATGAATTAGAGCATCAATTTAGGATATTAGTGAGAATTCTAATTAGGGCTGATTTGCGATTGTGGAGCATATTTTCACAGTGGAATCTCAGAAGTCCTTGAAATCATGATATGCTATATTGGGTTTTTGATTTCATGACAAGCATAAGTATGCACCAAGAAGCCTTGGGTTGCAGATGAAGTTTATGCCCATGTTGCTATTAATTTCCATAAATCTCAAATTGCTCATGCTATCACAGCTTGGAGTCCTGGTTTGGGATCGATCCATCATAGAGGCAGGAGCGTTACAAAATCTTTTCTAAGCCTCCATAACAACAAAATTCAAACAGCGGCAAAACAGCAAATAGGAAGTGAGCGCAAATAGACTGAGCAGTCTGGGCCTCGTGGTCTGGATTGCCTTCCTGGTCCCTAAACACCCCTATAATAGATCACAAGACTTTCCCATTTCCACTTGGAGTGTTGCTTCTTTCAAAGTCGGAAAGCCTTCCCCCCACTCCCCAAAAGGCCAGAGCAATGCTGACGCCTAGTTACTAGTTGAGTTTTATGTCGGTAATGTTCAGGTTTGTTCCCAATCAGTTCCACTATTTTAAGTTAGTATTGATGCTGGACGTGTGGGTCCGCAGTTACCTGGGCTCATTCCATTGCCGTTCTTGAACACAAGAATCACGTTAGTTGATTTCCTATTCAATGGGCCTTTCCTTTTGTGATGACTGTCAACACGTTGTGAATTTCATTTATGACCTGTTCCTGAGGATACCTTGCTTTTGCACCTTTTCTAGCCTCGCTCGGTCTACTGGGCAAGTAACATCAAAATCATCCCTCATTGCTGTGAAATTATACAAATTGAGTATTAGTTTACAATATTGGTTTTCTCAGCTTTTAAGAAGTGTGATCACTGGGATGTCACTGCTTCCACCTCTGTTATGCTATCTGATACACTTGCCTTTGTATGCATTCCTTATCATGGTTCTCGAATGCGCTGAGTCAGAAAGTAGTTTATGTATTAGTCCACCAGCTGAAATATTAAAGAGCACTTGGGCACTCCCAAGTTTACATTAAGTTGGCTAAAATCCCACATTAGAATGATTTTTCTGTTGCCTTGCAACTTTCCTTATCTCTTATAGTATTCTTACTCATTTAATTTGATCCAACAACCTACAGTCAATCCTGAGAATGATCCTTGTTCCCGTGACACTACATGCTTCTATTTGAATGCTCAACCTATGCCAATGAGTCTACTTTCTTTACTTGCCAAGTGTGTCTGAGATCTCCCCTACCTCTCCATCATGAAGAATTAACCTCATTTCCCAGTTTTTGATATAATTCTCAATTGCCACAACAGCCTCAAGTTCAGACATTTTAGTGTGCATGTTTTTTGTATTTGTACATATATAAATTTAATTGATTAAAATGTGTCTCCCACAGTATTCCTTCTTTATTTAACCTTTCTGCAATTCATTTTCCTTTTTCTTTCTGATTTTCTCATCCCTCCTTACTAGTTTATTTCTCTTCGGTATTCATGCAGGGAGATGTAAATGTAATTGTGGAGAACACTGGGATACAGGGTTGCAAACTGGAAAGTATTGAAGTAGATAGGGAGGATGTGCTATATATTCTTGAGGGTTTGAAGTTAGATAAGTCCCCTGGGCCGGACGGGATTTACCCTAGGATTCTCTGGGAGGCGATTGCAGAGCCTCTGGCTCTGATCTTCAGGTCGTCATTGGTTACAGGTATAGTGCCGGAAGACTGGAGGATAGCGAATGTGGTCCCATTGTTCAAGAAGGAGAAGAGAGACTTTCCGGGGAATTATAGGCCGGTGAGTCTTACTTCTGTTGTGGGCAAAGTATTGGAGAGAATTATTAGGGATAGGATTTATAGTTATTTAGAGAGAAATGAATTGATTGGGGATAGTCAGCATGGTGTTGTGAAGGGTAGGTCGTGCCTTACTAACCTTATTGAGTTTTTTGAAAAAGTGACCAAAGAGGTGGATGGGGGTAAGGCAGTTGATGTGGTATATATGGACTTTAGTAAGGCGTTCGATAAGTGCCCCATGGAAGGCTTCTGCAGAAAATGCAGATGTATGGGATTGAGGGTGATTTAGCTAATTGGATTAGGAATTGGCTAGCTGATAGAAGACAGAGGGTGGTGGTTGATGAAAATTATTCATCATGGAGTTCGGTTACAAGTGGTGTACCTCAGGGATCTGTTTTGGGGCCCCTGCTGTTTGTAATTTTTATAAATGATCTGGATGAGGGTATTGAAGATGGATTAGTAAATTTGCGGATGACACCAAAGTCGGAGGAGTGGTAGATAGTGAAGAGGGGTGTTATAGTTTGCAGAGAGACTTGGACAAGTTGCAGAGCTGGGCCGAGAGGTGGCAAATGGAGTTTAATGCAAAAAAGTGTGAGGTAATTCACTTTGGCAGGAATAACAAATGTGTAGAGTATAGGGCTAATGGTAGGACTCTTAATAGTGTTGAAGAACAGAGGGATCTTGGTGTATATGTGCATAGATCCATGAAAGCTGGCAATCAAGTCGATAAAGTTAAGAAGGCATACGGAGTCTTAGCTTTTATTGGTAGGGGGATTGAATTTCGGAGCTGCAACGTCATGTTGCAACTGTACAAAACTAGTGCGGCCGCACTTGGAGTATTGTGTGCAGTTCTGGTCCCCACATTATAAGAAAGATGTGGAGGCATTGGAGAGGGTACAGAGGAGGTTTACCAGGATGTTGCCTGGTATGGAGGGCAGGTACTATGAAGAGAGGTTGAAGGATTTGAGGTTGTTTTCGTTAGAAAGGAGGCGGCTAAGAGGGGACCTTATCGAAACATATAAAATGATTAGAGGTTTAGATAGGGTGGACAGTGATAGCCTTTTTCCTAGGATGGAGAAAGCTAGCACGAGGGGACATAGCTTTAAATTAAGGGGTGGTAGTTATAGGAAGGATGTCAGAGGTAGGTTCTTTACCCAGAGGGTGGTAAGGGTATGGAATCCCCTGCCTGCTGCAGTTGTAGATGCGCCAAGTTTGGTGGCATTTAAGAGGTTAGTAGATAAGTTTATGGACGAAAAGAGAATGGTTTAGGTTAGAGGGTCATTGCTTTTTCTTAATTGGTCGGTGCAACATCGAAGGCCGAAGGGCCTGTTCTGCGCTGTAATGTTCTATGTTTAAGTTCTTGTGCACTATCCGATATATCCTCTTTGCAAAGGCATTGATCCCAGGATGGCAAGTTCCACATTGCAAACTTTTTGGGTGTCCTAAGAATGTAAATCTCTCACTTCTCAGCCTTCTTCCGAGCTGCGCATCTATTTCTGTTTTGGTTTTACTGACCCAGTAGATGGCAGCGAGAACAGTCCTAAAATTACTAAGACAGGCCTTACACTTCTCCAGCACCTTGTCATTATCCTCAGAATGTCTGCAGGCGCCTTGCAATCAATTCATTGCTTTTAAAAAAAACAGCCATTGTTATGTACGCAAATGCAGGCGTCAGTTTTGTGCAGAGCAGTTTTTGCAAGCAGCAAATGAAATGAATGATTAGTTCATCTGTTTTGTATTTTACAGCGTGTTGATTGAGGGAGAAATGTTGATCAGAATTTTGCAAAAACACCCTCCCATTCTTCCGATAGTGCGTGGAATCTTGATGCCCAATGGAATGGACAGCTGGGGCCTCCATTTAATATCTTATCCAAAAGATGTCACCTCTGACAACATAATAATCCTTCAGCCCTGTGTTGGGGGTGTTGACTAGACCCACAACCTGCTGACTCAGGCCAAAGTCAGCCAACTGAGTCAAGCTGACAACCTCAAGGTTTCGCACTCAGTTTAGAATGTAACTGCTCAAGCTCTCTCTGTAAGACTTCTATCCTACTCCTATCATTAAACTACAGTTGCAGCTATTTTTCTCTCTTTACAGAAGTTCCCTAACTTTGGTCCCTTTCCTGGTACTATTGAGTCAACATGTTGTTTAGGACTGGTCACTGATGCAAATTGACCTGACTGTGTTCTTAATTCTGGGATACCTCACTCTTAACTTGTTTTCCTGGATGGCATTACTTATTTCCTTATGGGTTATCTCTTGCTTCATTGTGCTGCAGTGTTACAAATGATTATTCTTCCTTGTAACCCTTGTTTAGTGTGGAGGGGGGAGAAAAACTGCACACCTATTGGACAAGTCATTCTTTCAGGTTTTTTTCTCCTGTGCTGGTTCCTTCTGTCTCCCTCTTTTGCAAGCAGATGTGGACTACCCTGCTTTGTCCCACTGTTTTTCTGGGTGAGGTGACCACTTTCTGGGATGTACATTCCAAAAACCTGTCCTCTTTATGCATGTTGAGTGGAGTCAGCTAATCATTGAATTCAGCATTATTGTGTCCACGCAACAGAATCCTTTGACATGGAGTACGTTTATATTGGATGCAACCCAGATACAGGAAATCCCGTATCATGATGATGAATACAGTAAAATGACTTGGATTTAGAAACTCAATAAAATTTGACTCCATTGCACAGACAAATTCAATTGGCTGAATAATTCCTAGACAACACTTGCAATTGGGCAGATAAAATTCAATACAAATAAATACAAGGTGTTACACTCAGAGTGAGGGATATCGTGCAGGCTGTTGATTTGCTGAGGGAAAAGGCTGAGTGAGATCTGGAAAGTGACTAGTCCCAGCACAGGCCATGTTCAGTCATCATAAGGCAGCAATAAACAAATAAAGCTGAGCTGTATTGGTGAATCAGGAGAGTACAAGTCCCTGGCATTCTACTGTTTGTGGTATTGTGTATAGTGCTCTGATCAGGCCACAGCTTCAACATTTTGTCAAGCTCATTTCACTGAGATGTACAGAAAACACCAAAACCTGGACAGAATTGCAGACAGGGGCCATTCCCCTTGTGTCAGGAGATCTGAATTTAGTATATACGTGAAGATTCAAAATCCTCAGCTTCAACTCTGAAAAGAGGAAAAAGAATAGAGACCTTATAAAGGTATATAAGAAATTAAGTGGATGAGAAAAGGTTCAACTTGCACACTTTTTCAAATTGTATTATGACTGGAAGACTAAAGGACATGAGGAGAAGACAGTTTCAGGAAAAAAAATGTTTGGGGCTGATCTGGGGAAACAGTTATCGACAGTGGAAATACCTGGAGTCATCTCTGGAGTCATTCAAGAGGCAGTTAAATGCTTGTGGAGGTTTGCTTAGAAAGTCAGGCTGGGTCTAATAATCTTCCTCACTTTGAGATTCTATATTCAGAATTGGAAACCTGCCAAAGGGAATGAGGAATGGTAGAAAATACTGAAGATTCACTCCTGATGTTAAACATTAACTGCCAATTTTTGAAACTATCAAATTCCATTTAGTTAAAGTTGAATTAACTGTACATCCAATGCAGAAGTTGTAATTGAAATTTGAAGGACTTATTCAACTTTCAAAAAGATGCATGTTGTTTTGTACATTATAAACTGTGTTGTATTAGCCACTGAGTATAAAGTAAAGTTTATTAGTCACAAGTAAGGCATATGTTAGCATTGCAATTAAGTTACTGTGTTATTCTCCTGTCGCAATACTCTGGTGCCTATTGGGTCAATGCACCCTAACCAGCACATCTTTCAGATCGTGTGAGGAAACCCACGGGAAGAATGTGCAGACTCCACACACACAGTGACCCAAGCCAGGAATGGAACCTGGGTCCTTGGTGCTGTGAGGCATCATTGGTCAGTGCGTTTTATCATTTTCATAGAACTGTTCTGGTTTGTGTGAAGTCATGCTCGCTTTTCAAAATGTTAACAGCTGTTTTATCTGAACTGCACACCAAACAAAGCCAAATCATTCTCGCAGCCAGAAAAAAAGGAAGGATCTAAATTAATCCAATCAAATTGTTTCTATGGTCACAAACAGTGATTTGCTTCACTTCTGAAGACACGTTTTCTTGCTATAATGGTGTCAGTACGCGTCATACCATTGATTTGTAATTCCAATTTGTCTTTCTTCATGCTTTCTGATCACCTTTATATTTCTAGAATAGCTATAATGTAAATAGAAATAGTGATGATGGCCAGTCCGGAGCAGTAGTTTTTAAGCACTTTTTTTTTATTTTCTCCCCATCCTTCCGAAAAGACCAAGTCCTAAATCACAACCAAACCCAAATCTACTCTTGCCCTGTGTCTCTACCTGCATGTAGAGATGCCGGTGTTGGACACCAGGTTTAAATCCAACCGATTTATTTGATAGTAAACTCACAAGCTTTCAACCCTCTAGTCTTCGTCAGGTGTATGAGGTGTTCTGGTCTCAAACAGCACACATACCAGCACAAACTGTTTACAGATTACTGATTAGAATGCGAATCTTTACACCTAACCTGCTATTCAAGTCTTAAAGATGCTGACAATGTGAGTGGAAGGAGCACTGAGCACAGGTTAAAGAGATGTGTATTGTCTCCATACAGCACAGTAAGTGAGGCTTTTTGCTAACCCAGGCAAGTCATGGGGGTTACAGATCGTGTGACGTGAAGCCAAGATCCCTGTTAAGACCGTCCTCGTGTGTGCGGAACTTGGCTATCAGTCTCTACTCAGTGGTTCTGCGCTGTCATGTGTCGTGAAGGCCCCCTTGAAGAATGTTTACCCGAAGATCGGAGGCCGAATGCCCCCGTGAATGCTCCGCTGAGCAGAGACTGATAGCCGATTTCCGCACACGAGGACGGTCTTTACAGGAATCATGGCTTCATGTCACACTATCTGTAACCCCCATGACTTGCCTGGGTTAGCAAAAAACCTCGCTTACTGTGCTGTCTGGGGACAATACACATCCCTCTAACATGTGCTCAGTGCTCCTTCCGCTCACATTGTTAGCCACTTTAAGACTTGAATAGCAGGTTAGGTGTAAGGATTCGCATTCTAATCAGTAATCTGTAAACTGTCTGTGCTGTTTGAGACCAGAACACCTCATTCACCTGACGAAGACCATAGGGTCGAAAGCTTGTGAGTTTACAGTCAAATAAATCGGTTGGATTTAAACCTGATGTTGTCAGACTTCTTACTGTCTATACCTGCACACTTTCCAACAGTAATCCAAAGTGCAAACTCGGTCATTGACAGAAAATCCGGAAGCAGATTATCCATTCACCCTCTGAGCCAGAGAACAAGTTGGGTGAAATCAAAGAGGAGAAAAAGACAGTTATAGAACTAAAAAACATCTTTAAGTAACAAATTGTAGGAGCTTTTGCCTGTTATAGCTGATTGCTTGCACTGCACTGATTCTAGCCAGTCCTAAGCATTTGAAGGAAGTAATGTAACCTTGAGGAAGCTGGACTGATTAACGTTATTTCTTTAATTGCAGCGAATGACTCCAACAGTGAGGTCTACACCCGCTTTATGAAGTCGCACAGATGCTATGATCTTGTTCCCACCAGTTCCAAGCTTGTGGTATTTGACACTTCTCTGCAGGTAATGTAGGCATTGGAAGTTTTGTTTGTGTTGAACAATTGCAATTATTCCTACTCGATAGAGCTTGTACACGTGTGCTAGTCCCAAGCTCAAAGTGCTAATATAGTGACAGCATTGTACGTAGCCTGCCTTTCTTATCACATCCTTCAATGTTTCCAAACGCTTTGCATATTTACAATTAATGACTTAGAGATAGACAAATCATTTGTACATAAAAATATGCCACAAACCTCATATATGCCACAAAAATATGCCACAAACCTGATGATTGATCAGTTAATCTGTTTCTAATGATACCTCAGGACAGAATATTGAGCAACGTAGCAGAAAAAAGTCCCTGCTCTTTGAATAGGTAAAGCAGTTGGCAGCAAATGGGATCAGAGGTTATAAAGAGAAAGCAGGATTAGGCTGTTGAGTTGAATGATCAGCCATGATTGTAATGAATAGCAGAACAGGCTCGAAGGATCAAATGGCCTCCCCCTACTCCTACCTTCTATGTTTCTATGAGTAGTGCCACGGATTCTAAGTACTCACCTGAATCAATGGACCAGGTTAACAAAGCTGTGGTTTAACATGTTGACAGCACTCCAACAATGTAGCATACTCTCAGTACTGCACTTGAGTGATTACCTGAATTAGAAGTCCAAACTTTTGTGAGCTACATTGGTGCATAACATGGTGTTTCCAGACTGCATATCATGTTTTAATTGATATTCTGATTTGTATTCATGTGCATTAAGTTACTAATATGAATAGAATTTTGACTGGGTTGCCTGGGTTTGAGGATTGCATGTATCCTATTAGTTGCAGATTGGACGCCCTGAGTCAAAGTTATGCACTCAAATTCTCGAGTAGAACTTGAATTCTTCTGACTACAAATAGACAAACATTTATTGAGCAAAGCTGATACAGGATATCAAACTCCTCACTCATTGTTCAAAGCCCAGAATTTCCCTCAAGAAGTCAAAATTATTGCATGTATTTGGTACACTAATAGTCTGTCCACAAGCATAAAGTTGGAGAATCAGTTTACCTTGGGTAGTTACAATCATCTCTTCGAGTCAGACTCAAGGTATGCAAAGGGCTGGGGAATATGTAAATTGACTACCCACTTAGCTGATTTGAAGAGGCTAAATTCATGTAATAAAACGAGAAGTGTGTTGGGGAGAATTTTAACATCAAAGACAATGTTCACATGACAGACTTTCATTCACCTTTCCATTTCTCCTGAGTTTGATACTTCCCTTCTACTCTGTATATAGCAAGTACATACAGCAAGTAAAACTGCATTTATAGGAGTCGAAATTCCTTTTTAACTGGCCAAGGTTCAGTGAAATGTTAATGTGCAGAACATAATTAGATCTCATCCAAGTAGATTAGCCATTCTTCATGTGAATGGATCATATTAACTGAATAATCAGTTCAATTATGTGACATTTCATAGTTCTTTTACAAATAGGTTTTCATTCCTGAATCCAGTAACTCTCACTTGGGTATGTTCTATAGATCTCTTTGGCCCACCTGTGCGTTGTCCAAAATGATCATTTCTGTTTTTATATGATGCTATTCCACATTGGGGGGGCATCACTGTCCAGCTCCAGCCTGTTCTTGTCCAACATCTATGCAAGTGCATTTTAAGCAAGGATCATTGGATACCAATCGGGTGTAAGAGACTTACTGGCCTTTTTTTTTGCCCTATCATCCTGGGGATGTTGTATCAAGTTGAATGCTTGTACTGTTACCTTTGCTGACTTCAACTAACCCTATCCAGACAAGCAATCAAATCCAGGACCTGCTACGAGACTCAGAAGTACCAAGAACACCCCAAGTTGCATTTTTAAATGACATATTTTAATTTTATTTCAGGGATGTAAATGTCAGGCTTGTACATAATTGTAGATTGGATACGCGTTGCAGAAGGTGGCGTGCTTCTGCATTCTGTGAGGCTTCCCATTCACAATGCTTAATGTAGAAAAATTCAGACATGCTTCATATGTGAGCGCCAGCAAAATATGGTGGTAAGCAACTCAGCTGTGCAATGTCACTATTAGGCCCAAACTTGTTCTCTTCTGCTTTGAATAGGAATACTTTTCTAAATAGCATTCAGTTTTGTAAGGAAAGGCTGCACCTTGTGGCACGTTTACACAAAAGGTGAAGTTTGGAGTTTGTTCCGTAAATGAGCAAGGATGACGTTGGGAATGGAAGTTGCCAACATTTTGTCATTCTGAACTTGATGTTCCTATTGATACCCAAATTAAATTTTGGGCTAGATATAGATTGCAGCTCCCTCTACACCAACAATGTGATCCATTCCCAATAATGGAGTGCCCTCTCGCAAGTGTTAATGTGGCATTTTGCAATGATTAGCACTACCTGCCTCATAGCACCAGGGACCCGGGTTCAATTCCAGCCTTGGGTGACTGTGTGGAGGTAGCAAGTTCTCCCTTTGCCTGTATGGGTTTCCTCTGGTGTTCCGGTTTCCTCCCACGTTCCAAAGATGTGCAGTTTAGGTGGATTGGCTATGTTAAATTTATCCCTTTGTGTCCCAAGATGTGTAGGTTAGGGGCTTTAGCAAGGTAAATATGTGGGGATAAGGCCTGGGTAGGATGCTCTGTCAAAGAGTCGATGCAGACTCGATGGCCCGAATGGCCTCTGTCTGCACTGTAGGGATTCTATGATTCCACTTTCCTTAGCAGACAAGCTTTTGAGGTGGGCTTGAGTGAAGCTATTAGAAGAAATTTGATACAAAATAATTTCATAGGATTTGCACCAGTGTGTACATGCAACCATTCTGCCTGAGCAATTTGGAGAATTACTTTCTAGGTCACATACCTAAAATAGATACTCAGCTTTGGGCAGTAAGGTACACAGCTCTGCACATTTACAGTTGAATTAAGTTTGTCCATAAGTCTGTCACTTCCAACTGTCAAGCAGAATGAAATGATCAGTATAGGCTAGATTTAAGCATAGAACTCATTAGGAAGCACTGGGATGTCCATGCCTGTGCCTCACCACAGAATTGAAATCTCCGTGGCTATCTGAATCTCCAGTCTTTGCTTTGTTTTCCTTCTCTTCTCTTATGCAGGTGAAGAAGGCTTTCTTTGCTCTGGTTTCGAATGGAGTCCGTGCTGCTCCACTTTGGGATAGCAAAACACAAAGCTTTGTGGGTAAGTTCTTTTGCTGCTACAGTATTTCCCAGGAAGCTTACTGAGGAAATGAATAAACAGAAAATCAAGCAACCGTTCCAAATAGTAGATTGTACAGTAATTACAGTGCTGGTTCAAAATGGATGGACCTCCCAGTTGCTGCAGACTATACTCACAGGCAAGTGATCCACCATCTGACAAGCTGACAGTGCTGCCATTGCCAACTGCACAATGAGTTATTCTCCAATGACAGGGAAGCATAAGAAGGCAAAGGGTTGGTACTAGGTAAATTGATCCTATGAAGAGCCAGTGTAGACACGGCAAGCTGAATGGCCTCCTCTGCACTGCAAACCTCCCCATGCCAAGCATAGGGGCACAATATCAATGGGATAGATATCCCAAGTGATAATGTATGTTCTCTGCCTGGAATTTGTATCTGTAGCTCTTCTGTCATGTATGCGCTCCTATATCGAGGGCCACCCGTGGTACACAGCCAAGCTACTGTCAAAAGCCAAATTGCACAACAAATTAATAGCCCTCCTAAGGCCTAATGCGCCATAAAGGGACTTTTGATGTTATTAGCTACACTGAAACCTCATCCAGTTATCCTGAACCCCAGTCTTTAATTTCTAGCATACATGCAACTCTACTAACAGCCTAAATATATCCTCTTCTATGGATTTTGTGGCAAATGCAGAAATTACATATTTATTCCCTTTAAAGAAAAACATGCTGTGATGCAATTCTAAGTTGAATAGACATATGCAAATAGCATAGACCAGTTGGGTTGAATGACCAGCTTCTGTGCTGTAAATTGTATACATTGTGTCCATGATTTTCTTTGTAAACCATTTCAACTCATGGCCAGTTGGGACTGAGCTTAAAATGTCCTTATTTAATAGAGCTGCAAGATGTAGGAGCACCCAGTAAGATTGGTTCATGTTGATAAGTTATGTTGCATTATTGTTGTTAGAAAGTTATTAAATTGAGATAAGTTAACCAAATTGTGCAAGACTGGGAGTTTCTGATTAAACACTTGGAATTTGAGCTGCAGATTGATGAGAAACGGTCACCGTAGAAGGGACGTCAATGGCTTTATAATTGCATTCTTGGACTCTAATATATCATTACCATGATTTTTCCACCCAGCAATACCCATGCCGGATGTTGTCATTGGATTGCGTTTGAGCCATTGTATCATTTCTAGCTTGTGCTTTGCCAGGACATGAGTCACTGCATATCCGATTCATAAATTGGGTGTGTGCTGCTAATCGTTTGTTTTTACTTCCAAATAATTCAGCAAGTAAGTCAGGAGTGCCCTGGCTTTCATTTGCATCTGTGCTCAGCGAGCGGGCCTCCTGATTTCCAGTGGCAGAGTTTGTATTTTGAATTGGAAGACTTCACTTGTATGTGGGATGTTCAAATTGCATAAAGGCAATAATGTTCTTTTGCTTACTCTCCCATGGAGTGAAGTGTGTACTAAGTGTCCCTTCCCATGGACAAATGGGCTGTGAAGACCTGTTTTTCTTGCTGCCTTTTATATTCCCCTAATGAGAACAATATTGATTCTGTCCCCCTAGCAGCACTAGTGGGGAGCCCTGTTTTTAGTACCCTTTCCCTTGTTGCCAATCCAAGCATTCTGCTGTGCGTATGGGAAGCACAGTGCTGCTTATTGCCAACACAACTTGCGATGATTGAAAAGATGGATAGTGGATTCTCTTCAGTCACTAAAATATGACTGGTGCTACCAAGACGACCATTTTTTTAATGCATTAGAGTTCATTTGTTTTGGCAGGGATTTGCACTGGGGTGCTACCCTGTGGCATCACATTTTCTAGGTGACCTTGTTGGCAACATAAGTGTGCATAGTGACCTGGATTCCTTGTAGGAATTAGTCAGTCAAAGAGGTGGTTCACCATACTCCTGGATCATAGTTTTATTTCTTTGAATCAGTTGGAAAAGGTAATGAAAACAAACTGATGGTTGTTCACACTCATACTCATCTAATGTACTGTGCAAGTCATTGCCCGCACATTTAACCAGGAAGTTGTCCTTTTTTTTAATGTAATCTTTGCAAATGAAAATTGTAATTGCCAATATGCAAAGAACATAAATTATCTATTTTTCGTTTTGACTGATCTTCTTTTCTGTTGCAGGCATGCTCACAATCACAGATTTCATTAATATTTTGCACAGATACTACAAGTCACCACTGGTACGTTTGCTCTTGTACGTTGCGTGTGTGTGCTTGTATATATGTAGGCTGCAGTTACACAGTTAATCTTAAATACTGTGATTTTAAGAAGGATTTTTAGTGCTCGAAGTGAGCTTTTGTTTGCCAGTGAGCTGATGCAAGACTTGAGTCACAGCCCAGCCTGCTTTATCACTCATTAGCTGCACTACTGTACAGATATTGTTCAGCCTTTGCATTGATCTGGTCTCTGCTTGCCTTGAAGGTTTCTGTGCTGGGATGCAGTTCTATAAGTACTGCCCACCCACTGTTATCTCACCCACAAGGTTCCCAGTCCTACCCTGTGGTGTGAAACTGAGGTTAATTTCAGCTGCCTTGCTACTGATCTGGCTAAGATCAAGTAACTCAGGCATCCTACTCAGAAATCTCTATTTAGTGCTGAAGTAAAAACCAGGAGGAAACTGGCCTGCATTTAAGGGACCCTATCTGCTCCCTCAGATGGGTATAACAGATCCCATGGTACTATTTTGAAGCAGAGGAAGTTTCCCCTGTGTTCTGGCAAATATTTATCCCTCAACCATCATATGAAAACTTCCTATCTGGTCAGTAGCACATTGCTATTTGTGAAAACTAGCTGTGCACAAGTCGCCTGCTACATTTTTTATATTGCAATAATGACTACACTTCATGAAGTGCACTTCATTAGCTATAATGGGCTCTGAAATGTCGTGTCTTTGTGAAAGGCGTTAGAGAAGTGCAAGACTTTTTTTCACTTAAATGAAATTTATGTTTGATTGTACAAGTCCTGAAACTCCTTCCCAAATAGCACTGTGGGTGTACCTACACCTCAAACTGCAACAGATCATGAAGGCAACTTGCCACCACTTGCTGATGACAATAAATGCTGCTCTAGCCGGTGATGCCCACATCCCGTAAATTAATTTTTTAAAAAAAAGAGTATTTTGTGTGACAACAGCAATGTTTGAGTTGCATTAATGTGAAGGGCAAGGGAAGAAGTGTGGTGGTAGAGACAACCAAACTGTACAAAGAACAGTACAGCACAAGAATGGGCCCTTTGGCCTGTGCCAACACATGACACCTTTTTAAACTAAAGACCTTGTGCTTCTACTGGTTCAAGAAAACAACAACTTACCAATGAATTTCTGGAGATTGTGGCTAATTTCAAATTATTTTTTCCCTTCCACACACAGGTTCAGATTTATGAACTGGAGGAACACAAAATAGAAACATGGAGAGGTAAAGTAGGGTAATGGACAGGGTGAGGTTTGGTGTGTAGAATCTGGTGGCATGGGGAGTTATAAGATGGATGTCATAGATGAGGGAAGAATTTTGAGTCACGCTTCCTGTGCATCGCACAGGAAAGACAGACTGGTATACCTTTATGGGTCCTGTTTTTTGGCTTTGCAATTAGGTTGCTAAATTTTGCTGAAGGGATTTTGAAATTGATAAGTATAAACCACGTTTTGGTCCAGCCCCTTAAAGAAGCTTTTATTGCCCGCAGTTGGGTGTCTTGTACCTGGATGATTCCATTGCTCCATAATTTGTGGATCCTCATCTTAAGTCTAGAGTTATTGAATGGTATATTTTAAAGAGTAAAAATTCTGAAAAGTTAAACAGTTTAAACAATTTTTAATGTGTTCAAACCTAAAACTGCAAAATTTCCAGTATAAAACAAAAGTTAGTCAAAATTCTGTTCTGTTTTTCAAATAAAAGAGGGCGGAGGATAGGGTCCTGATTGCAATGCTGCCCTTTGTGTCCATTGCACTATCAATCTACTGTTTCATAGAATGCTAGAAAGTTATGGCACGGAAGGAGGCCATTCTGCCCATTTGTGCATGTCACCGTTTCTTTCTCACTCTGTTGCCTCACTCCTCTGCCGCTTATTTACCTTCAAGCAGCTGCTTTTAATCCACTTTTGCTAAATCGCAACTCAGCTAAGCTCAGCACAAGAGGCATTGCAAGCATGCTTGAAATTCTTTTCTCCTCCCCACTCCTCCACGCCGCTGATTTACTAACAGAATCACTATTTCCCTGAGTGTAATACAATAAATACCTCTTTAAAGGAAATGACTGCTTCAGTTGCTGACTGCGACTTGGCTGTGTGAAACTGTGCTAAGCAGGACTGCATGAGAAACCTGGCGTGGCGGGGAGAGGTGAACTGTTTACCCAGTTGCTCAGTGGGTAAAGATCCAACCGATGAGGTTCCAGATTCCAGCTCAGATCTGTGCTGAGTTCGCTGATCTCAGACAGGCAGCAGCAGAGGTCGCTACATTTAGTTGGTTTTGTCTCCCAGGTAGGATGGCAAAAACTGGTGCCGAAGTGCTTCCCCTCGCACGTCAAACTGCTTTGTGCTGCTGAGTTGTGTATGATTTCAATTTTTCACTCTTTAATTTTTGGGAAGCAAATTAAACACAAACAAAAGAAGAGTTAACGTATCGGATCCATTACTTTTTCAGTCGCAGCGTCACTGAGCATGAACTCTGTTCCTCTCTCCAGGCATTGCCTGACTTGTGAAGCTTTTTTCTCCATTTTTATTCCAGATTTTCAGCATTTGAAGTATTTTGCTTTTGACTTATTTTAAGATTGGGTAGCTTCAGTGGAAGTAAATTCCCTGTAGGTTGTATTTTAATTCTGGTTGCTTTGCTGGGAGATGTTCACGCAATGGTATTATTATCGTGCCAGTAAGATTGTAAGACAGAGGAGCAAAAGTAGGCCATTTGGCCCCTTGAGCCTGCTCAGCCATTCAATAACATTATGCCTGATCTGATTGTGGTCTTAACTTCACTTTCTCTTAACTCCCAAGTCAGTCAAAAATCTACCTATCTCAGCTTGAATATGTTCAATGACCCAGCCTCCACGACTTTCCCCCTCATTGAGGGGGGAGACATCCTCTCAGCATCCACCCTAACAGCCCCCTTAAAACTGTATTTGTTTCAATACAACACCTCTCGTTCTTCTGAACTCTGATGAGTACAGGCCAACCTGCTCAACTTTTCCTCATAAGACAAGGCCATCATCCCAGTAATCAGCCTAGTGAGCCTTCTCTGAACTCCTTCCAGTGTAAGTCCATCACTCCTTAAGTAAGGAGATCAAAACTGTACACGGTGCTTTAAGATAAAAGGAAAATACAGTGGGTGCTGGAAATCTGAAATAAAGACAGGCAATGCTGGAAAAACTCAGCAGGTCTGTGAGAAGTGAAGTGGAGTTAATGTTTCAAGTCCAATATGACTTTTCCATGGAACTGAGAGGAGAGTCATTTAAACCTGAAACGTTAACTCTGTTTCTCTCTCCATAGACGTTGCCAGACCTGCTGAGATTTCCCAGCATTTTCTGTTTTTATCACAGTACTTACCTGGCAGGGGAGAGTCAGTGATCAGGCAGGTTGATCTCCCAGGATGGTCCTCTATCCCATTGCACTTTGGGTGTGCTGAATCCTGCGATGTCCCCAAATGCAGGATATTCAACTGCACAAACTGTGGTAAAGAACAAAACAGCACAGGAAACAGGCCCTTTGGCCCAACAAGCCCGCGCCGCCACCCTGGTGTTCCCACCTCTACCTGTGATCACTGCCTATGTTTATAGATTTATGGATTAAAAACCAAATTTGAGACAATTTAGGGAGAATTTGTTTTGCCAATTAACCTAAGAGCACATCTTTGGAATGTGGGAGGAAACCGGAGCACCCGGAGAAAACCCATGCAAGCACGGGGAGAATGAGCAAACTCCCACAGACACAGGCCCAAATCCATGTATCTGTACAGCACAGCAATAGTCACTGAGCTGTCTTGTTGCCCATCAAATGGTCCAGGTGAAGCGTGCACTAATGACGTGAAGCACTAGGATACTCTCGAAAAAAAATCCTCTCACGACCCATTGCGTGTATGCCCCTCGTTAGACAACAAGGTGGACCAAAGCACCTGTAGGATGAAAACAATATCATCATCTATTTACACACTTCCCAGGGACCCCCAAGGCTCATGATCCCTATTTTAAATCAGTTTTCTATACCCCTCCATTCCCATTCTGTTCATGTGCCCATCTAAGTCTTTCTTAAATAACTCCAGAGTACCTGCCTCCACCACTTTACTTGGCAGCGCATTCCATACCCCCACCACCCTCTGTGTGAAAAAACTCCCTCTAGCATCCAAATAATACCTTACCCCCCTCACCCTAAGCCCGTGACCCCGCGTGCTATTTGAGTCCATCCTAGGGATAAGCTTAACCCTGTTTACTCTATCTATACCCCTCATAATCTTGTACACCTATATTAGATCTCCTCTAAGTCTGCGTCTTTCTAAGGAAAACAGTCCCAATTTGCCTAACCTCTCCTTGTAACTCAGACCTTCCATACCAGGCAGCATCCTGGTAAACCTCCTCTGCACTCTCTCCAGAGTCTCCACGTCCTTCCGGTAGTAAGGCGACCAGAACTGGGTGCAGTATTCCAAATGAGGTCTAACCAACGTTTTATACAACTGCAACATTAAAGGCCAGCTCTTGTACTCTATACCCCTTTCTATAAAGGCTAGCATACCATATGCTTTCTTCACAACCTTCTCCACTTGCTCTGCCACCTTCAGAGACTTGTTCACCTGCACCCGCAGGTCCCTCTGCGTTTCTATACTCCTAATAGGTCTACCCTTTATCATTTACCTCCCCGCTACATTCTTTCTCCCGAAATGCATCACCTCGCATTTATCAGGATTAAATTCCAACTGCCATCTGTCTGCCCAAGCTACCAGCCTATCTATGTCCTGCTGCATCGCCTGACAATGCTCCTCACTATCTGCCAGTCCAGCCATCTTTGTAAAGTCTGCAAACTTGCTGATCACTCCACTTACTCCCTCTTCCAAGCCATTTATATATATAGTAGAACTGCATTCCTGTTCTCCCCTGAATATTTTTTATGATTAGCACAGCGGTTAGCACTGCTGCCTCACAATGCCAGGGACCCAGGTTTGATTCCCAGCTTCAGTCACTGTGCGGAGTCTGCAAGTTTCCCCATGTCTGCGTGGGTTTCCTCCGGTTTCCTCCCACAGTCCAAAGACTGTTGGTTAGATGCATTGGCCGTGCTAAATTCTCCTTCAGTGTAACCCGAAGTGAGTGTGGCAACTTGGGGGTTCATTACAGTGTTGGTGTAAGCCAATTTGTGACTAATAAATAAACTTTTAACTTTATTTTGGGTGTGGTCACACCACTGTCCTGAATAGCCTAGCTATCTGGAGATTATAAAAATTCCTTTCATTTATTGTGAGAGCTTCTGTTATATATTTACCATTACTACTTGTTGATTTATATTTCTTCTCTACCTTTTATCTTTCACAGAGGTTTACTTGCAAGATTCATTTAAACCATTGGTGAGCATCTCCCCAAATGCCAGGTAATTTTACTCAGCAGTGTGCTTTGAATCTGACTTCAGTGTGAATTCCACCTGATTATTTGGCCATGTTTCTGTGGAATCTGTTCATTTGGTCAGAATTCTCTAAATTGTTAATGCATTCTAGTGTCTGACATGCTTTACAACATCTTATAAAGAGTTCAAGTGGCAGTGCACTGTTCGTGCATTGGTCAAAAGAACATTTTGTTGCATAATATGCTTTGGAGCTTGGGGATTGAAGTGTCACGTGAAATTTTCTGATTTTGAAGAAATTTGGGAATGTCTAGAGATGAAAGCAACACCCCCCCCCCCCATTCGAAAAAAAGTTTCATTACTTGTGTTTCACACCCCTTCGGTATTCAAAATTACGGGACGAGTCAAAATGGAGTTGGAAGCCTGGGGAGAGGGCAAGCTTCGTGTAGGGAAGCCAGCCAATGGCTGTAAACAGGAAGAAAACAGGATGTTGCCTGGTATGGAGGACATGTCTTATGAGGAGAGGCTGAGGGATTTGAGGTTGTTTTCGTTAGAAAGGAGGAGGCTAAGAGGGGACCTGATCGAAACATATAAGATGATTAGAGGTTTAGATAGGGTGGACAGTGATAGCCTTTTTCCTAGGATGGAAAAAGCTAGCACGAGGGGACACAGCTTTAAATTAAGGGGTGATAGTTATAGGACGGATATCAGAGGCAGGTTCTTTACCCAAAGGGTGGTTCGGGAGTGGAATGCCCTGCCTGCAGCGGTTGTAGATGCGCCAAGTTTGGTGGCGTTTAAGAGGTTAGTTGATAAGTATATGGAAGAGAAGGGAATGGTTTAGTTTGGAGGGGCATTGCTTTTTATATTGGTCAGCGCAACATCGAAGGCCGAAGGGCCTGTTCTGTGCTGTAATGTTCTATGTTCTAAAACAACCATGGGAGCTGAGTGGATGATGTGTGAGCCTAAGGGCGGAAATGAAGGATGTAGAAACAGAGAAAAAAGGATATGCGAGAAGCTGGAGACTGCAGAGAGATTGTGAAACTTGGACGTGACACTGGCTGTTTGACTGCAGAGAGGGGCTCCGGCTGCAGGCAGAGGGGTTGCAGAGACATGGAAGGAGATTGTTGGCAGGGCATCAGGCTGCAAATAGGTGAGAAAGGACTGTCGGCAGGGATAGGGGCCTGGTCCTCACATTGGGGTAGGAGGGAGTAGCCTGGATCGTGAACAGGCACAGGAGCAAGGTAGGAGAGCCTGGGCCATGCACAGGCTCGGGAGGAGTCTGGGTCTGCAGATTGTCCTGCAAGATCTGATACAGCAAAAGAGAAAAATAATTCTAAACAAGGGAAAAGTAACTGAAAGAGAAACGTGAAATGTATTTAAGATCCATATTTTTATATGCCAATGTGATTAGGCTGAATCAGTGAAAAGTATTTTTGCTTTAGTCATACATTTCTACGTTATTGGCATAAGCTTCTAATATAGATGGATGGCACCCCATTCACTAATTTTAATCATTCACTCCCTCTGACCCAACACACAGTTACCCTCTGTAAGGTTCTGAACTGAAATGAATCCTTGTGTCATGCATTCCTGAACTGTGCCTCTCAACTTTTTCTATTGCTGCAGCTTGTACGATGCAGTTTCATCGCTAATCAAGAACAAAATTCACCGCCTTCCAGTCGTTGATCCATTAACAGGGAATACGCTGTACATTCTTACACACAAGCGCATCCTGAAGTTTCTCAAGCTGTTTGTAAGTAACTCCACAGATATGCCAACCAGAGGATGGGCTTAAGATGCAGAGAGGGCAACCCACCTACGAACATGCTTTCCTCCATTATTTAAGCAGAGTAAAGACTGATTGTCGCTGTTGTAATGTAGCAGCCAAATTGTGCACAGCAAGATCCCACAAACAGCACTGTGAAAACATGATGTGGATTTGGGGGTGACTATTGGCCTGGACAACAAGGATAATTCCTTGCACTTTGAAATAGTACTATGGATCCACCCAATGTAAGGTTAGGGGCGGCAATGGCATAGTGGTGTTGTTGCTGGACTATCAATCCAGAGACTCTAATGCTATCCATTGAGCCACAATGGTGGATTTAGGAAGTTTTTCACTATTTGCTGGGCAGAGTGGGGAAAACAACAGGTTTATCTTAAACCAGCGAACAAAGTCACGAGTCAGTTTTGTATTACTTTCGAAAAATACACCTGGTGCTTTTCATCAGTGTGTTCATTTTGGGTATTTGGTTTTATAGTGTTTGCTGTATTTCTTAACCTATTATTGTAGATTTCCGAGATGCCCAAGCCAGATTTCATGTCTAAAACGTTGGAAGAGTTGAACATTGGAACGTATAAGAACATTGCAGTGGTAAACAAAAACACTCCCATTTACGTGGCTTTGGGAATCTTTGTGGAAAAGAGAGTATCTGCGTTGCCTGTTGTGGATGAATCCGGTAAAACTATATTTTTATTTTGAACCACTATCTCATCACACTTGGCTATATCATTAGTGAGCTGCATGCACAAGTAGAGCAGATTGTGTCAAGGTTAGCTATAACTGCTGATCCGCACCACAGCTTCTTATTAATGGCCAAATAATTTCTAATGCAATGAAATTTAGTTTCAACATTCTTTTAACATTTTTATTGATGAAGGTCAAGGTTGGTTGGTGAGGAGCGTAAAGTATAAGCTGTAAGAATGTAACTAGTGACAAATTTGTATTGGATGTAATTTGACCAATGAGAACAAGATGTAAGGGTCAGCTGACTCAATAAACCGTGGAACCAATTACAGCGTGATGTAATAGTCAGCTGACCAGCTGATTCACTATAAATAAGAGACTATGTAGAATCGTGGGGAGCTTGGAGTCGCCCAGGGCAGGGCCCCAAGTTTGGAGTAACGATGTTTCTTTACTAAACCTTTGATTTATAAGTTGGAGTGAGTTTTGTTGCATTTTCATTAGCTGCATTTTGAAGAGTTCCTTCTGAAGAAACATACACCAGTATGGACAATTAGTCAAATATGAAAATTAACTGGATTGGCCTGATTCATTTGACTGCAATTCATCCATGTGTGTCTTTCACCCAAGTGTGCACTTTTAAACAAGTCTGGCCTAAATTCTGAGAACTGTAACTTTATTTTGTCCTTCTGGAAAATACACATGCTGCCCCTTGAAAAAAAATAATGAGCACTGTCCTAATTAAAAGCGATTCACTGATTTATTATTGCAGCAGTGAGGAGAGAAGCCCAGACAAATTATATGCTCATTCAACTTAATTGCTGCTAAATACTCAAATTATTAATTCCAATATACTCTTGGCATGAGGCATACCTCCTGTTTTATGCTGACTGTTCCTGTCTTTCCTGTGTAGGACGAGTGGGAGATATCTACTCTAAGTTTGACGTCATTGTAAGTATTTTACCGTGACTTAACTATATATTCATTTTATTGCTCTGCAACTATTCTCTAATTAAAAGTTTGTGCTTTAGAATCTGGCTGCAGAGAAGACTTACAATAATCTGGACATTACTGTCACAAAAGCATTGCTGCACCGCTCACAGTACTTCGAAGGTGTGCTGAAGTGTTACAAGCATGAAACCCTCGAGACAATTATCAACCGACTTGTGGAGGCAGAGGTACAGGCAAAGAAGCTTTAAAAGTACAACTAATAAAACCAATTGTTTCAAATTGTGGTCCTATGCCTGTCAGCTCTGATTTTTCCACTGCTTACCCCCTCCCCAGAAAATGCTCAGTGTATTAAAGTTTATTTGCAAGTAGGCTTACATTAATACCACAATGAAGTTATTGTGAAAATCCCCTGGTTGCCACACTCTGGCACCTGTCTGGATACACTGAGGGAGAATTTAGCATGGCTGACACATCATTCGGACTGAGAGGGGAAACCGGAGCACCCGGAGGAAAGCCACGCAGACGCAGGGATAACATGCAAACTCCACACAGACAGTGACCCAAGCTGAGAATCGAACTCGGGCCCCTGGAACTGTGAGGCAACATTGCTAACCACTATGCTGCCCTATATTAGGATGGAGTTGTACAACTACCTAACAGCCTCCAGTTCATCAACCAAGAGGTCAGTTCTTCCTGTGAGAATCCAGACAGGGTCATTGGATTGTGGCTGGGAGTGCCATCCCTGGCTCGTGCTTTGCTTCCTCATCCTCCTCCATGTCTGAGAGTGCTGAGGGCAAATGTAGTCCCTCCCAGCTCCTGAAGTGTAGATTGGAGATTGAACTTGGGACTTTCCAGATTCGCTTCACTTAACTGCATACTGGGGCAGGCCCTAGCCTGTCACCTTTGCAGTAACCTCTTGAGTGGTGTCAAGAATTTTAAACAGTACAAATCACTTCCTTCGCAGCCCTATTGCCCAAAACTTGTATCTGGAATTACAAGAGCATTCTTGTTTTAATGAGACAATTCATTGTTAAGCTACTCCAGGAAAATTGTAACATTTGGCATGAATTGGAGTGCATTGAAGATTACTAGCTGGTTATGTAATTGCTGTTGTTGCGTTTAACCTGTTTCTGCCATTCTTTGCAAGCAGGAACATCTCCAGCATGATTTCAAATGCAGCTGGCAGAAGTATGCTTTGATTGCCCATTCAAAAGATGAAATGACAAATCTTTGTTGTTAGTTAATTGCCACTTGTTTGGAGTGTTACAAATAAAGGGTTTCAGTGTGCCAGGGAGAAACAACTAAGACGTTTTGGCTTAACTTCAGATGGCAGTCCTTCCCTGTCAAGAAATCAGACAGGCTAATGTTCTAGGCATTGCCATTTCATCAGAACTGATTTGATGAGTTACCACCCAAAGTGCAAAGCCATGCTTTAATTTTTGCAGTTGTTGATTGGTTTGCTGTATACTTCCAAAAATTTCCGTCCTTGTTTCTAATCTCTAAGATACTCCTTCAAACTTAAAGCTTTCCATCAGGCTTTCGCTCACCTGTCCTAACATCTCCTTTGGTGGTTCAGTATCAAATCTTAATCTCTCTGTGGAGCGTTTTGGGACATTTTATTGCATTACAGCTCTTTGTAAATGCAAGTTGTTATATTTGCAGTCTATTTCTCTGAAGAGAAGTAACCGGTGCATTGAATAAATGGCTTTGCTGATTGTTCAATACACAAGGAAACACAATCTACAAAAGTGGATTTATGAGATTCAAACTACTTTCTCTTCTCTTATTATTGTGACATTTCCTTGGATTTTGTTTTGAGAAGTAAAAGATTGAAACTGTCCAATCAGTCTCATTTCATCCTCCCGTATTCCTGAGCATAGAAATAGCCCAAATGTTCACATCCCATCAATCACTGAAGGAATTTCTCTGTGAGGTACCACCAAGTAAAAAATGCAGATAGACTTTTGTCCTTTCAAACTTTGCTGACTCAGAATCAAGTGTTCCTTCTAGCCTAGTTTTTAGTGCAAATATTTCACACTTTTTTCTAGTTTCTGTTATGTTAGAATTGAGATTGTTTCTATTCATTTTCCTTTCAGCGAAGTTGAGTTAAATCTGAGTTTCTCAGTGCTTAACATACCAATAGAGCACATCGTTGATCTTGTTAGAGATTTAAACAGAGTGTGCACATTCCAGTCAATACCAGCATGGCTGAAGGAATGTCTCGTTACTAACTAAGGTTAAAACTCACATAAGAAACAGAATGTCTCTCATTTCATTGACTTAAAAATGACAGCATTCCAAGTTTCATTGAAATTTTGTGAACTTGGCACAAAAGTATCAGAACATTCCAGCTCGCCAGGAAACACACCCTTTCCAACACTGATGAGCTGAAAAAACAAAGCAACTTGGCAGCTCTCGAGCTTCTGCCCTGTTTGTTCCTTCCAATTGTAGTCTGTTGTTTTTCTCCTCAAACACGTGATATCTGCCCAGCACCCTCTGCACAACGGAGGGAAAAATCAAGCATGGGTTCCTTCCTCCAGAACACTGGAATGAGTCACTACCTTGGTGGAGGGAGGGAAGAGAGCTGGAACTATATCAAGATGTGTCAAACCAAAAGAGTTTTCTTAAAAAAAAAAATTACTTTTTGATGAATGGGAAGAACTGATAAACTATTGCTAAGACACATTAATTTGGAATGAAATTAACCATTCTCCTATCTATCGCAGATTCTTCATAACAACCACTGGTCACTGATGAGGTCTTTCTCTGTTTGCAGGTTCATCGATTAGTGGTGGTTGATGATAATGATGTGGTCAAGGGCATTGTTTCGCTCTCTGATATTCTGCAGGCACTGGTGCTAACCAGTGGAGGCAAGTATATACTCTTGTATGATCCAGTTGCTCAAAACAAGCAAGAGTAGAATGGTGGCTCTTAATCTGTGTCTCCCTAAGCATTTAGTGCAATATCCACCTCCGCTGGGTCAGATTGCAAGAGTGTTCCAACCTGATGGAGGCAGGCTAGCCAATACTAAAAACCATGTCATAAACTGCAGTCGTAATTTTTGCTGAGGTGTATGGGCAGACTCTACTTACCCAGATACTGATTGCCCAACATAACTTTTTATTATGGCAAAACTTTGTTAGCCTTGGGTATAAGCTGACCTGAATATACCTTTCCTCTTTGTGTGGTGAGTGAGAGTATGTAATGGCAGTGATAATTCATGATATTATAAGAAAGATTCCGTTGAGAGCTAAATAAATCCCTTGAGACTAAACAAATTCTCATGTATTAAATTATAATTTCACTTTTTTTTAAATGGAATACATTAGTATTGCAATTTTTGTCACTGTGGTATAGTATGGAAATTTATATAGTTTGGGGAGACAGTGGCATTGTTGTATTGCCACTAGACTAGTAATTCAGGTGTTAGAGTTCTCTTGGGTAACAGCAATATAAAGGCACAGTCAGTTGACTCTTAACACAGTGCTGGGCAACCATGCATCCTGTGCAAGGTCTTTAATTACTTGTGCACAAGGCAACTCTCAATGGCCAACACAGAACAATGGAGCAGTTCTGAAGTTACAGAGAAATAACTCAGCTGTTATAGTTAATTACAGCAAATCAGGAACAAGAGATTTTTCACATCTTTCATTGACATACATATCCATCAATCATAGCATAGACTTTTGCCCTTTCTTATTCAATAGAAAAGCAATCCTTCATTAGCATATGTCCCCCATATCTTGCTGTTTGATAATTGCCATGGTAACTCGTTCTTTGTTTTCACCCTGCTGTCCTAACCTGGAATGCAGTGTTTATGGAACAAGGTTTTAGATATACTTGCTTATCCTGCGTATGTCAGTGTTGGCATTACTGAAGGCCTGACTGAAGGCCATGTTTGGCTAATAGTCATTTTCCATTATTTGATAGTTTTTTTTGACAATTGTGGAACTTTAATTTTCACAATTGTTGTAAGCTAACTTCCATACATGATAGTGCTTTCGGGACCTGGGTTTGAATCCCACCATGGCAGATAGTAAAATTTGAATTAATAAAAATTTGGAATTAAAAGTCTAATAATGGCCATGAAACCATTGTCAATTATTGTAAAAACCTATTTGGTTCACTGATGGCCTTTGGGGAAGGAAATCTGCCATACTGACCTGGTCTGGTCTACAGGTGACTCCAGATCCACATGCAACGTAGTTGACTCTTAAATGTCCTCAGGATTGGGAAATAATTGCTGACCCAGCCAGTGACACCCACATCCTATGAATTAAAAAGTATGACCGTGTTATGTTAACGGACTTGTACAAAAAAAAGTCCATCTTGTCATTCTCATTTCAGATTGATTCCAGTGCTGGTCGTTAAAAAAGCTTATTTGTGCTTGTTCTTGGATCTTGACCCAGTCAATTTATCATGAGTATTTTCTGTCACTGATTCACTTCAGTAATGTTTTCATTAAGACTCGGTAACTCCAAAATATACTGAAAGTTTGGCATAACTGATGCACAAAATGATAAAGTATGAAGTAAAGTTCCTCTCATTTTATCCTTAGGTAATTCTTCATCTGAGCTTGGACATGAGAGATGTGTATAAAGTGCACCAGCAACGTCTTCCCCATGTAGAGACCTCACCAGCCTGGAAATCCTTTGTTCAAGGATATGCACCCATGGTGGCACAATGTTTTTCACCAGCACAGCGCTGTTCCATAAAATAGAGAAGGACCCTGGCTACTGCTTCCATTTTGATTAAATTTTGAAATATTTTGCACCTTTTTACATAAAGCCATTGACTCTATGCCCACTGAAATGATACTGCAGGTCAGGTCAGAGGAACTCAAATTTTTTGTTTTTAATTATCCCATCCTACCTCAGGTGGATAGCTTTTCAAAGTGTATTAACATTTCATTATCTGAGCATCACTTTTTTTTTGGTGTATTTGATTTAAGATTGATTATGTGTTCCATATTAGATTATATCATCCAACTGTTGTAACCAAAGCAGCTTGATTTAGTGACAGCACTCCTTTTATTCATTGTTCTTAGCTCAAATGTGTGCAAAGCTCTGAATGATACAAACAAGTTACCAAAAATCAGCTGATGTGAACTCGGTGTCTTCATGACTGAGAGCAAGTTCAGTGCCTGATTTCTCAGACCACTTCCTGAAGAAAACTCTCATTGCGATGCGTCACTTTGTGCAAGAAAGAAAAATCACAAGTAATTATCTTGCCAGTCTGATTAGCACAGTTAGATTATTTTTGCACTTCTGGCTGAAACATGGATGTGAATGTGCGCCTCTTTCCTAGAGCCCACCTCCCTTCCCCAATCAAGTGCAGTTAAGAAAATGCATTTCCAGTTGAGGTGTCTCTTCTTGAACATTATTCAACAGCAGAATTCCAGTTAAAAACTCTAATTATTTCACTTCTTGAAATGACGTATTATTTAAGGCCATACCTTAGTTTCAGATAAGATTGTTTGTTTGTTCCAAAATGGTCTGAATATATGGACTTTTCAAAACTGCAAATAAGACCATAAAACATAGGAGCAGAATTAGCCATTCGGCCCATCGAGTCTGCTCTGCCATTCAGTCATAGCTGATTTTTTTTTTCTCATTCCCATTCTCTTGCCTTTTCCCCATAACCCCTGATCCCCTTATCATTGGAAAGAACGACCAGCCAGACTCTGAGGTCTGAAAACAAAAGCAGTTTTAAAATAATCAAGTATCATGGCAACCAAATTGTAGTCCTTATTTGTCAGAAAATGGTGATTGCAAAAGTTTTAATTCTGGGCTTAAATCTCATTTTTGTTGCAGATAATTCTTCTCATGACATTTCATTGTTTGCGGATTTGAGTGTGAGAAATATGTTTTTTCCTCCCACGTTTCTATGAACAAAGCCAAGTCTCGATGGAGGTTGATTGATGATAGACTCCTGGAATGCTATTACACCAGCTTGGAAGTGTTGCTTGTGGTTCAAGTTCCAATTTGGAAAATGTTAGCTTATATTAGCTGTTTGGACCCAGAGTGCATTTGTACAAACCTCACACTACACCATTTAAGAAATGGAGCTTTGATCCAATTGTATGCAATGTGTGTAGTAGTGTTCTGTGCTGTTTTTATTTTTTAGTTAGGTGGTCATTTGCAGATTTTATGGTTATGGCTGGAATTTTGGACATTCTAATATGGCAATGCAGATGTTCTGATGCAGTTAGATACATTAGGACCTTCTAGTGCTATATTTTCACAAGTTGCTGATGCAGACAGTACTGCTTTAAGGCAGAAGACAAAATCCAAACTTTTTTTAGGACTGATGAGCCAATGGGGTCTGATGAAATTACAGCTACTGTAACGACACAGCAAAGCATAGGATTCATCTGCGCCTAAGGTATAAGGAAACATAATTTTTAAAGTTGTGAGCATCTCAGTTTACAATCAGTTATTCTTTCAACCCATCTTGCCCTAAGAAAAGTGATATGGTTTCACTCCTCCAGAGGCTCTGCTGGAATGAGATGCAATCTCGTCAGGAGGCAAACTAATTTGAAATGTATGAAGGGAATTTCACAGCTGTAGGTTAGTTGTAATTTTAAAGGAAAGAAATGATGGATTTTTTTATGCTGTATATGTGTATGTTGAGAATAATGTTGATTCACGGTTATACAATAAATTGCTATAAATGTCAATATGAACATTGGATCTAAATTTCATTGAGGTGATTGAATTGAAAATGTCAGAAGTAAAGGAGAATATATTCCCTGAAAGACTTTGTTTCATGTGACCTTCAGAGCCTCAGCCCCAGAGATCTTGTTATAAAGGAACTATGTGAATATTAATTTTCTCTCCAATTTTCTCCTGATTCATGGAACTTGTACAATTAGTAGTGTGTCCTATTTGTAGCACTATAAAAATGTATTTTTTCAAAGAGTATGGATCATTTTCTGGCAATCTCCATGCAGATGGCCATTACTCCACACTGCAGTTCTGACTGCTTGATTCTGGGGAAGTCTGCACAACAAGGCCTCTTTCATTGTTGGCATCAGCAACAACAACACTGGACAGTCACCAGCAGCATTTCTGAAAACAATACAACTGAAAACTGTTTTGTCTCCAGTTGTGCTGATGAGTTACAGATTGCATGTAATCAGTGGTACATGACTGACTAACATTTAGGAGTTAAATTGGTGGTGTTTAATGTTGTATTTAACTGTCAGATCTTTGTGATACTGTTACTAAAGAAAAAAGACAGGCTTGAATTTCTATAGCGACTTTTATGACCACAGGATGTCCCAAAGAGCTTTACAGCCAATGAAATACTTTTGAAGTGTGGTCACTGTTATAATGTGGATACAAATTGAACCTGGATACAGAGTTCCAGATGAGACACTGAGGATCTACCAGATATCAATGCTGATCTATTCTTCTTGCTAGATGTCTAGTTGTTTGGATCCCAAAATATTTGCGTTCTTGACAGGGATAGCAAATCCAACACAGAAAGAGAAACAAGTGGCGAAAATCAACTTTTCCAGATCAAGAGAATTTCTGTTCGCATTTTAAAATTTGTTTTTCCTCATTCACTTCTCCCCTCTTGTTTTCCAGCCTACTACCTGCTACCATGATGGTTCTTGTGTGGGCCTTCAGGTGATATGTTGACTGGGGTTATGCGTAAATCAGTGGTTGTCAGCGATTAATGATAAGTGTTTTCACAAAGTTGAGGTCATCCTGACTCCTCGGTATGGAGTCAGAAGGGTCAGCAAAGGAGTACGAAAGCTTAAAGGAAAAGTAGATGAAAATATTTTTGTGGCTGTAAATTAAAAAAAATCTTTTCCTTAAACTAAGCAACCTTCCCTCACATCCTTGTAGCATTGTTTCCTGAAGTAAATTTGCCAGTTGTGTGCCATCTATGCATTGCTTTGTAGACTGTCTGGATATCTTTTTCAAACATTTTTTTTCGTTTTGCCAGATTGTTTTATATGATGTTGAATGTGTTTTGTTCACTAATATACCATTAAGTTTCAGTTTAAAAAAAAAGCAGGGGAATCATTGTGAACTGAAAATACAGTGATTATTTTCCTTGAAGAATCAAAGTGATATTTATTCCGATCATAATTCAAATCTTTCTCTAGTAGAATAGTGTTTACACTCCTCTTGCATTTACTTGTGAAGATTTGAAATCTCACTGAAAGAGGTATTGATTGTAACACAGTCAAAATTAAAATAAAATTCTTCAAAACATGCCACTTATTTTCAGGATTTCTGACTTAGCTGCTCCTTCAGCTAATAATGATGCAATTTTTTTTTTTTGCTTCCTGTCCTTGGTGTAATGTTGGGACCGGTGGAAGTGAGTTACACTTGATTTTTCTTAAATCACCTATACAATGTGGAGTTCTTGACTGCCAAACATGTGACCGATTCTCAAGTGCTGTGGGTGTGTGTGGGGTTGGCATTATGATATTGGATTTGGGTTGGACTGCACCCACATTGTGCTAATCTCGAGAGTCAAACCAGAGTGCAGTTTAATACTAAATTTATGCTATTGCAAATATTAATCATGCGCAAAACTGCTAATAAACATAGGTCATGGCACAGCCTGAATATTTTTGCAACTGAATGAAGTACTGCTGACTCAGTTTTCATGCTAAATGTGCTGTGTATATTACAATGCACTCTTCACTGCCATCCCACGTTCTGTCCTCTGTAAAGCTGACATCATTCCAAGCTTCTGCAGCCCATATCCTAATTTGCACCAATCCCAATCACCCATCGCCCCTGTGCTTGCTGATTAGCATTGACTCCTGATTGAGCAACTCGATTTTAAAGTTCTCAGCTCTTTTTCAAACTCTTCCATGGCTTTGCCCCTCTCTGTCTTTGTAATCTCCAACCCTACAGCCCTCTTGAGATATCTGCCCTCCTCTCATTCTGCATTCTCTTGAGCAACTCTGGTTTTAATCGCACCATGTTGGTGACTGTGCCTTCAGCTGCATGGGCCCTTTCCTTTCCTAGACCCCTCTACCTCTCTATCTTGCTTTCCTCCTTCAGGACACACTGTAAAACCAGCATCTTTGACCAAGCTTTTGGTCATCTGATCTAATATCTCCTTATGTGGCTCAGTGTCACACTACTGCTCCTGTGAAGTGACCTGGGCCATTTTGTGTTTAAAGATGCTGTATAAATAAAAATTATGTAGTGTGACAATGTTCCAACCTGGTGTGAGCAATGTCACAAGATCTGCTTGTCTAATACAAGATATATATTAAAAAATTGTACATCAATTTAAATTTGTTGCATTTGTAAGCCTACTTTCTTATTCCTGATTAAAGACAGATGTCAATGGGCAAAACATAGACCCAGATCAAATATATTGTGGAAAAGGATTGTTCCAAGTTTTTGAAGGAGAAAAGAACTGTTATATCCTTCATGACTTCAGGACATCCCAAAGTACTTTACAGCCATTCAGTGTTATTGAAATGTGTTCACTGCTGCAATTTAGGAAGCATAGCTGTCAATTTGGCAGGATTCCATAAACAATAGTGCGTTAAATGAGCAGATAATCTGTTTATAGTGATTCTGGTTGGGAGAGAAATGTTGCTCAAGACACAAGAGAACCCCTCAGCCACCACCCCCCCCACCCCACCCCCACCCCCACCCCCAGTTGCCAAAGTGTTTTTTTTTGTGTACCAATTTATTCATTCATGGGATGAGAATGTCACTGGCAAAGCCGACATTTATTGACCATCCCCTGTTGCCCTTGAGGAAGTGGTGGTGGGTCCCTGAAGTCCATGTGGTGTAGGTACGCCAACAGTGCTGTTCCGCAGGGAGTTCCAGGATTTTGACCCAGTGATGAGGAAGTAACAACACTGTATTTCCAAGTCAGGGTGGTGTGTCGCTTGGTGGAGAGCTTTCTGGTGGTGGTGTTCCCATACATCTGCTGCCCTTGTCCTTCAAGGTTATAGAGACAGTGAGTTTGGAAGGTGCTGTTGAAAGATCCTTGGTGAGTTGCTGCAGCGCATTTTGTAGACAGTATACACTGATGCTACTTCATCTCTGGTGGAGGGAGTGAATTTGAAGGTGGATAGGACACACTGATGGGCCAGCAGATCTTATGGTGGTCTTCACATTTTAAATGCAGTTCAAGATCACTCGATCCAAAACTCAAACCATCCAACTCTTAAGCAATTGCATTCTAGAGAGAGAATATATCTGTTGCTGGCACCCTCTGTCTCATCATTCTGTGTTGGAACATCAAGTGCAACCATCTATACTGTGCAAGGGCTACCCTGTCCTCCAACAATTTTTTTAACACTCAAAAGCAGAGAGCTTTTCATCCAAGCTTTGGATGAATTAGTAGAAACAATTTTTGCTTAAATGTTCTGCTGCAGCTTAGATGGAATTATCAAAAAACAATTAAATAGAGTTAGCTAAAAAGCTGACCTTAAATGCAGCAGCTAGAATGTATTGCCTCTCGTGTGTGGCCTTCAGGAGCTGAGCAGTTTGTGATTACATTTGCCATAGGTGCATTTGAGAAGAAGCTAGGGTAAAAGGATTGTTGATGGGGTTTGACAAGTAAGATGCAAGCATAAACAGCAGCTTCTGTCCCTGTGCTGTGATCTTTTTTATTCATTCATGGTGTTGTTGGCTAGGCCAACGTTTTTTGCCCAACCCTAATTACTTGAACTGGATGGCTTATTAAACTATTTCAGAGGGCATTAAAGAATCAACCATATTGCTGTAAATCTGAAGTCACATGTAGGACAGACCAAGTAAGGATGACTGAATTCCTTCCTAAGGAACACGAATGAACCAGATGGGTTTTTATGACAATGGTTTCATGGACTTTCCATAAAGATACAGAAGTCTGAGGTCACGTACCAACCAACTCAAGAACAGCTCCTTCCCTTTTTCCCTGTTGCCATCAGACTTTTGAATGGACTAATCTCGCACTAAGTTGATCTTACTCTACACCCTAGCTATGACTGTAACACTACATTCTGCACTCTCTCCTTCTCTATGAATGGTATGCCTTGTCTGTATAGCATGCAAGAAACAATACTTTCTCACTGTATACTAATACATGTGACAAAAATAAATCATATTTATTGAATTCAAATTTTACCATCTGCTATAGTGGGATTTGAACGTGTGACTCCAGAGCATTACCGTGGGTCTCTGGATTACCAGTCCAGCGAGTATGCCACCACACCACTGCCTCCCCTAATCATATGTAATATCAGCAGAAGATGTAATGAAAAAGTTAAGGGCGGCATGATGGTACAGTGGTTAGCACTGCTGCCTCACAGGGCCAGGAACCCGGGTTCGATTCCTGGCTTGTGGAGTTTGTATGTTCTCCCTGTGTCTGCGTGGTCACCGCGCCCCCCACCACCACCACCGTCCCACAACCCTCCTGTTGCTCTGGTTTCCTCCCACAGTCCAAAGATGTGTGGGTTAGATGGATTGGCCATGCTAAATTGTCCATTAGTGTCAGGGGGACTAATTTAGGATAAATGCATATGGTTATGGGGCTAGGGCCTGGGTGGGATTGTGTTCGGTGCAGACTTGATGAGCCATATGGCCTCCTTCTGCACTATAAGATTAGGATTCAATAATCAAACTTTCTCATTGACACTGGGAATCATGCGTTACCGTTGTGAAGAAACTTCTGTTATTGTAAATCAAACAGACTTCTATTCCATTCTTACACTGAGGATGTCTTTGAAGGCAGTGGACTTGAACATGTTTATTTTTTCAATTCATTCATGAGATGCGAGTGTCACTGTTAAGGGCAGCATTTTCTGCTGATCCCTTATCGGCCTTGTGTGCTACTGCCTTGAACTGCTGCAGGTATAGAGATTATTCAATATAGAAATCAATATCGTAAGTTACACTGTTGTTACATATGTGTCATGACTTAATATCAATATCCTCAATCATTTTTATACATACTCATATTCCTTGCTGCATTGAGTGGTTTGTTGCCTAATTTTCTCATACCTTCTTGCTTTAATGGCTGTTGTGATTTATCCAGCTCCTTTATTGAAGGAATGTTCAATGCCACCTTTAAAACTTACCAGAATACTGTGGGAATCAGAAATTGACCAAGCTTGCATTTCAGCCACGGTTCTGATTTCATCAAACCTTCACTGATTGTGAACAGGGATTTCTGGCTTGAACATTCCTGATGATAATGCTGTGCCTTAACTGGCATTAGATTATTCTCTTCAGGCTTCACTAAATCTTTGCAATGAAAAACGTGAAAAATTTCTAAGTCTCCAAATCATTATGCATCTGATGGCCATTAAATGCAGCTTACGAGGTTAAGAAAAAATCTTCCTGTTCCAGTGCTGGTGTTTTAGTTTGCATGGCTCTGGGGAAATGTGCAGCTGTGACATTACAGCTATTACCATATCTGGTGGATTGTTCCTGTTTTGTATTGCCTGCACCAATCAGCCTGTATGTCCCAGCCAGAGCTGTTGGATCTCCACAGCACTAGTCAGTCGGAGAAAATCAGCAGCCTCTATATAGGGGTAGGTTTGATTCTGCAGACAGTATTGAATGTTCTGTACGAAGCCAGTCTGGGAGATTTCTGTTCCTTTTACCAGGTGTCCGGGACAAGTCGTCAAAAGTTCTTGTTGAGACCAGTTGTGCAAGAGCCAGATGAAGAGCAAAAAACAGAAACAGAATTTAACAGCACAGAAATAGGTCATCCTGTGAATTGCCTTCCAATCTAATCACATCATCTAACTCCAGCAACATATTCTATTCCTTTCTACTTTATGTACTTATCTAGCTTGTTGGCTTGGTATTTTATTTGACTCAATAAATCATCATGCAGTTTCAACTCTCACCACACAAGTCAGAACTGGATCATTTGTGCTGTGTATCAATTCATTTGGAGCTGTATCTTATTCAGTGTGCTACCAGATCAGGCCATATTTATCTTTTGAATGAATTGCATCCCTCAATTGCCACAAACATATCTATCCACTCCCACTGTGGTATCATTTGAGTTCATTTTAACCTGAAACTAATTAAACACTTAAAACTTGCTGAGAGGGGTGATGCCATAGCTTTTTATCTTTCACTCAAGGTTGGCACAGTGGTCAACACTGCTGCCTCACAACACCAGTGACCCGGCTTCAATTCTGGCCTCAGGTCATTGTCTTTGTGGAATTTGCACATTCTCCCCATGTCTGTGTGAGTTTCCTCCTCCAGTCTGAAGATGTGCCTGTGAGATGGATTGGCCATGCTAAATTGTCCCTTAGTGTCCAAAGATGTGCAGGTTAGGTGGATTGGCCATGCTAAATTAACTCTTTAAGTGTCAGCGAGATTAACAGGTTAAATGTGTGGGGTTGTGGGGGTTAGAGCCTAGGTGGGATTGTTGTCAATGCAGGCTCGATGAGCGGAATGATCTTTATCTGCACTATAGGGATTCTATGAAAGAATGTCATATCCAATACCTCAACCAATCTGAGTTGACTTGCTAGCCAATCAGCACCCTATTTGTGGTCTAAGGTAACTTCAGTGATATGCATCAAGACTTCTCTCAACTAGTGTGAACTCTGTCTGTGTCTGAAGAGGTACAGTAAGAAGTCTCACAACACCAGATTAAAGTCCAACAGGTTTATTTGGTAGCAAAATCCACTAGCTTTCAGAGCACTGCTCCTTTGTGAGGCGACTTACCTGATGAAGGAGAAGTGCTCCGAAAGCTAGTGGCTTTTGCTTTAAACTGGTGTTGTGAGAGTTCTTACTGTTTGCCCCAGTCCAACACCAACATCTCCACATCCGAAGAGATATCCAGATCAGCTCTTGAGGACTTCAGTTGTATACTTGAAGGCCTTGATACGCAAGTACAGAAAGGGCTGCATGATTCAACTCAATAAAAACAATGCCCTCAGACTGCTTATGGCTCTGACTGACACAACTGGATCTGAGAAGGTATATGCAGCAGACCTTTATTTGTAATGGGTAAGTTCCTCAGGGCATTTATTGCATTAACGAGATTTTTATATGCACATTCATTCATTCCAGAGAACCCTTCAAAAGTGGCTAAACTCTTGGGTGTGGAGGATGCATTCATCGGAAGCGGGACGCTGACCCTCAACTATAAATGATCCATTTTTGAAATAGATTGCAAAAATCAAATTCAACAGTTGGCTTAATATGGCTTTGGTACTGTTTAGTGAGCAGGTTGCAGTTGTGGAAATAATCCTTGTCTCAGGCTGCTGACCTGTCTGCTCACTTTGTGCTGAGCTGGTGTCTGCTAATCTTGCTGTAAATCCCCATTCAGCCTCAGTGGAGTTTTTGGACAAACTGTGAGAAACAAAACACGCAAAATCATTTGTCAGTTCATTAATGCTGCATTCAGGAATTCTGTTTTGCCTCTGGCTGGTTTCAACATCTCTGATATCAAGAGTATTTCTACTGCAGTTGGAACAAACGCATTCACTTTGTGGGAAAGAAAAACAATTGTTTTGTCTGAATAATAAAATGCAGTTTGATCTTTTGCATCTCCAGAGAGCATGTTCCTCAGGAAGTTATAACTGAATGCAATGGTGACCATTGCAATCTGGGGGCGGTAATCACATTATGCTGTGGCTTGTATGAAAAGGCAACCACCTTCATGATTATAAAATGGAATGATGCATCAAAGTTTATTTATTAGTCACAAGTAAGGCTTAGATTACCACTGCAATGAAGATACTGTGAAATTCCCCGAGTCGCCACACTTCAGTGCCTGTTTGGGTACACTGAGGGAGAATTTAGTATGGCCAATTTACCTAACCAGCATGTCTTTCAGACTGAGAGGAAACCGGAGCACCCAAGGAAACCCACGTAGACAGTGATCCAAGCCAGGAATCGAATCTAGGTCCTTGGCACTGTGAGGCAGCAGTGCCAACCACTGTGCTAACCCAGTCACTCTGATGCAGCAGAAAAGGAGGGTGAATTGTTGCTTGCTCTTGTCCAGGGATTCAAAGCTCACCAACAAGTATCAGTGTATTATTAATCACAAGATGTGATAATTACCTTCAGAGAATTTTGGTTAAAATTGTGTCATTAATTGTCCTATAAATAGAGACAGTTGGAACAATTTGTGAGGGAGAACTTCTTGTATATTAGCAGGATTGAGGAAGTATCTTCAATAACCTGGCTTGAACATAAAAGACCAGTGTGGATTGATTCTTCCATCACAGCCACTTATTAGGAGTAACAACAAGAGCAACCAAGTTAGAGGAGTAAGGGAAAAGTCTTGCATTTATGTAGCATCTTTCACAACTCCTGGATGCCCCAAAGCCCTTTCCAGCCAATTAAGTGCTTTTTGAAGTATGGTGGCACTGTAATGTGGGAAACACAGCAGCTAATTTGTGCATCGGAAGATCCCACAAACACCAATGGTTTACATGGCCAGACCATATTTTCACTTTGTGATATCGACTGCTCTTTGTCCATATTACTCATTCTGTCCTTCCCATTCCTTCCCTTTTTGTCCTCTTTTTCTGTCCTTCCCCTATTTTTTTTTTAAATCCTCTTCTTTTAAAACTTAGGGATTTTAATCAAACCTTTCTGAAGCCTATGTTAGCAGTAAAGAGAACCCCTACTTGCAAGTTGAAATATTTCCCCTGCACTGTGGGTGAAACACTAATTCTAGTCAATGACCTAATTTTAAAATCCAAGTTTGAATGAGAAGGATCGGATCAGCGGAGGTTAAGCAGTTTTGCTGAATGTGTAAATGTATGTGTGCCTTTCAACTAAATAAAACTGTCCTTTCAAATTGAGCTATAATGATCTTCCCTCTAAAGTCCTGATGGTCAGATCAAGTCACCTATTTAACTCTTTAGTCTGTCAAACACTCACAGTTTGCATTTTATTGGTTAGAATTCCCTGCAGATCTTCTTGGGCCTTGGCGACCCATCTAAGACATGGTCTGGTAACACAATGATGTTCCTGCTCCAAATCAGGCCAACTTAACAATGGATTCTTTGAAATAAAGTGAATATTGACATTACTGTAGTAGTTCTTTGAAGCCTGCCTCCCCACTTTTCCTCTCACTTAGAGTGGTATCTACCAAGCTACATCTCACCATCTAATAGAGATGCCTTCATGGACAATGGCTGGCTAATTAGTTATTTATGTCAACCGATGAGATGGAGGCAGAATTTGTGGGCTTAGTGTAATTTCTGAGTTCATGAGTGAAATACAGAGACTCCCGACTACAGTAGGATTATTTCCCTGGCAAAATGCAGTGAGTGGAGGATAGTTGCATCATACAACTGGTGCATAAAATTAAACGTGTTAACTCGCAAGCTGCGCGTGATTGACAGGGAAAGTATTGAATTAAGACAGTGTGAAAGTCAACAATTACAATCTAGGAACCAGTCGTTTGAGTTCCAATGTTGACTCACTGTTAGTTTCTATAGTGTCATTGTTTCTAGTGCAAGTTATATTACGTTGCACAAAAAGGAGCCTTTTGTATCGATTTGATTTCCTCTCCAATGCTGGGGCATCGGTTGCCCCATTGTATTTTTTATTGTAACATTGTAATGTTGCTACCATTGCAGTTGCAAAATTGTTGTGTTAGCACTGTTTGCATGAATAATGGAATATTTCACTACCTGGAGTTAGGAAAAGTGAACATTAATCTACACTTTACAACGTAATTGCAGAACTGCCAATTGGCAACAGTTGCAGAGAAATATCTTGACTTTGACCTTGTTGCCTGAAAGTGTCTTATGTGGGAGGATGCATTGAAGAATCTGTTGAAATCAAAATATTTGGGAATGAAATAGAATTGTAGTCGCAACAAATGTGAAGAGATTAACTAGGGCTTGGGTTCAAGTTTGGAGAAAGTACAAATATAATTTTAAAGGGCAGCCCAGTGAATGTGCCAAAATTCCATTTGATTGTTTGCAGTCGCCAATCTCCCACCAGGGCCCATCTTGCTTCCTTCAGTGTAGGAGTTTGAAATCGCTTGTGATGATCTTTGATCAGAAAGATGGCAATCAGCACTCCGGGGGCTAAGATGGGACTAAATTCTTGTTTAAAGTTTATTTATTAGTCACAAGTAGGCTTACATTAACACTGTAATGAAGTTACTGTTAAAATCCTCTAGTTGCCACACTCTGGCGCCTGTTTGGGTACACTGAGGGAGAACTTAGCATGACCAATGCACCCTAACCAGCACATCTTTCAGACTGTGGGACGAAACTGGAGCACCTGGAAAAAACCCACGCAGACACATGGAGAATGAGTAGACACTGCACAGACAGTGACCTAAGCCGGGAATCAAATCCAGGTCCCTGATGCTTTGAGAGCAGCAGTGCTAACCATTGGGCCACTCCGTCCCACCTTATTCAGAACAACCCAGCAAAATGCACCTAAATTTGTTCATTTCAAAAATGTGATGGAACAACAAAATGATATCAGTGTTTGCAAGAGAGGGAGAGGCAGTAGCCATCACTGTTTCGACTGCCAACACAAATTTCATGAAATGCTGATATCAGCACTGTTAGCTGGATGCTTTCAGCTCATTACTTCCACATGAAGAGGAATTTGAGCAGAATTTGGTGGGAGTGTTGGTGCTAGAGAATCTTTGGACTCTAATGTGTATAGTTTGTAATTATTACATTTTAGCAGTAAATTACAAGCATTGTCAATCTCATTCAGGGAGTTGAATTCTGTAGCACCAAGGAAGGAAAAGCAAACACAGGACTTCATTAAGAGTATACTTTCAAACAATAATAACTCGTCATTTGGAATCCAGCAAGGCAGAGGGCTGATCGATAGCTGGGAGGGAGAGACCAAGGGAAGACGACACAGCAAGCGAGCCAGAGACACGGAGGTCTGCACCTTACATTGAGCAGTTGGTGAGTAAGTTGCGTACGTTTGTTTTGTTTTCCAAATGCCCAATGCCTAAATCTCCCCATCACCATGTAGCAAAGTATGAACTTTGTTTAGAGAGCAATTCAGAACATTTATAGAATCATAGGCTTTCATTTACTTGGATTCATGCTTCCTAATTTCTACTGGAATAATTGCCAGTTTTGTAAAAATTGCTTACACTGGGGATGAAACTCTTTGGG
The DNA here is from genome assembly GCA_024679065.1 of Sphyrna mokarran. Lineage (NCBI taxonomy): Eukaryota > Metazoa > Chordata > Chondrichthyes > Carcharhiniformes > Carcharhinidae > Sphyrna > Sphyrna mokarran. Next base: position 5,180,974 of record JAGIQG010000038.1, read on the forward strand.
TTGATGGATTGATTTTTAATTAGCACTTTTCTCAAATTCCTTTCACCGTTGTTTCCCTTCTGGAAGTTTCAGAGTTTTAAACTTTCTGCAGATCAAATAAATCAATACTCGGTGAAAGAAAGATTTGCATTTATATTGTGCCCTTCATTGACTCGGTATGTCTCAAAGTGCATTGCAGCCTGTGAAGTACTTGTTGAAGTATTGTCACTGTTGTGAAGTGCAACATATGACAGCCAATTGGTGCACAGCAAGCTCCCACAGAAAGCCCTGTGATAATGACCTGATCTTTTTTTTTGTAGTGGTGTTGCTTTGAGGGATGAATGTTGGTCAGGACTCCAATGAGAACATCTTTGCTGCCCTTTGAGATAGTGTCCTGACTTTTTTATTCACTTAAGTTTAAGTTTATTTATTTTGTCACAAGTAGGTTTACATGAACGCTGCAATGAAGTTACTGGAAAATCCCCCAGTCATCACACTCCTGCTTAGATACACTGAGGGAGAATTTAGTACGATCAATGCACCTAATCAGCATGTCTTTCAACTGTGGGAGGAAATCCACACGGATAGGGGGAGAATGTGCAGACTCCACACAGTGACCCAAGCCTGGAATCGAACCCAGGTCCCTGGCATGTGAGGCAGCTGTGCTAACCACTGTGCCATCGTGCCACCAGTCTACCTGAGAAGGCAGACAGTATTTTGTTTTAGTGCCTCACTTCCTTTCACAGACAACCGCCCCCCACCCCACAACTCCTCTCCGAGTGCTGTGCTGGGAGTGTCAACTGGGATGATGTGCTCATGTCTTTGAGATGGGGCTTGAACCATGACCTTCTGATTTAAATGAGCATTCCACCCACTGAGCCACAGCTGTTGTGTGCTGCACACACTCTGAGATGACATTGGACTCCCTGCTTCCATTCCTGAATCACATCACTGTGTTTGGAAGACCTGCTGCTCTGAAGTGAAGGGGTGGGAATTGCTATGGGATAGAGAAAGTCAAACTTCAGAACATATAGGATAAAGCACTATGATATTAGACAGCATAGATACATCCAAATGTTTTTTTCTCTTTGTTATTGAATCATTTTTCTCCCCTTTGAAGGTGAAAATTAATAAAAGAGAGAGTAAATGAACTCTGGAATGAGGAATTATGACAACTATGGCAACTATGACTCCCTGGGTAGATATGGAACCTTTCCTGGGAGATCCACGTAAGCACCAATGAATGGCTTTGTCCATCTTGTAAAGGATGAAGAATATGTTTGATTAATACTATTTCTTTAATCAGTGGCTAATATTTGCCATTTTCTTGAAGTTAGTGTTTCAGTTCCAGTTCTGTCACTTGCCTGGAGCAATGATATCAAAATTAATTTAGAGAGAGCATCTGCTGGAGTATAGCTCCATATATCAAGCAAGTGGCATATTTTTAGTTGTGACTAAATTCTAACCTGCGTCATCTGTCCTAGTTAGACTTGATTCTCTAACCTTCAAGCTTGCTATATATAGGCCTCTTCGAGGGCACACAATAGTCAATCACCTATCAGGCCAAGCAACTGCTGCTCTTGTTGGAGGCACTCACTATGTAAATGTCATCTCAATTTGATGCCTGAATGGGTTCAATACATACCATGCTAATAAACAGGAAACAGATTAGATAAGGAGCCCATTAAAATAAAGGAACAAGCTAATCTGCAATTAATTTGATGTGATATGATTCTATCAAAGGTCAAAAGTATCAGTAAAATTGAAATCTGATATCCTTAGCAATGCGGGCCACTTTTTAGTTTGTCTTTCCTGATAACGAAATGTTCTATATAGCTTCACATCATAAAATGATTGAGTTACTCAAACATCCCAGGTTGTGTAATTGTAAGAATCAGGTGATAAGTTCCATTTGTACTGCTTTTAAATTAATTCTTTGGATGTAGGCATCACTGGCCAGGCCAGCATTTATTGCCCATCTCTAATTGTTGCAGACTGTTTTCCAGTCATTACTGCTGTAAAGCTCGGGTCACTAGTAGAATCTCTGCTTTGTAACACTCAAGGGCAATAGGGTGTTACAAAGCAGAGATTCTACTAGTGACCCGAGCTTTATAGCAGTAATGACTGGAAAACAGTCTGCAACAGGCAGCGCCAGGGATCTGAGTTCGATACCGGCCTCCGGTGACTGTCTGTGTGGGGTTGCACATTCTCCCCATATCTGTGTGGGTTTCCTCCCACAGTCTAAAGATGTGTACATGCTAAATTGCCCCTTAATGTCACGAGGTGTGTAGTTTAGGGGGATTAGTGGAGTAAGCCTTGGTGGGGTGCTCTGTTGGGGAATCAGTACAGACATGATGGGCCAAATGGCCTTCTTCTGCACTGTAGGGATTCTATGATTTGCTGTCACTAAAAGTGACAATGGTTTCTGGATTCCGCATGTGCAGAGTAACACAAAAATCCTGAAGTTGCTGTCAGTGAGTCTATTGAACAAATACTCAGCATTATGAATCTTAGTCTTGCAGGATGTATTTGTTAAATTTGCATTTCACTTAACCCAGAGGAAAGCTATTGATTTATTCTTGCTTACAGTTATTGGGAAAAAGCTTTGATGCCACCTCTGCCCTTGGCGAGAACTGAGAGAGATGCCAATTCCAGGAGGCAAAAGGAATCATTTCCATCCATTCTGCAGGAGTCCACAAATTGCAGGGAAGTGCATCACAGAAATGTGCACAATGACCCATGGACAAACCAGTGGCAACCTGGCACATCCAGCAAAGTTGCAATGGACAAAGAGGCAAAGGCACCCAGGCATGAGGGGCACTGGGACACGGGCAGCCTGGGGGACTTGGAAAAGTGGGAATCAAAAGAAAAAGGGGAGGCAAAAGAAAGCCACATAAACAAGGAAAGAAGCTGGAGTCCCCCAGAGCAAATCAAACAGCCGCTGGGACTTCAGCAAAAGCAGGCTCGGCGACCTCTGCCTCTACTCTATGAACCAATCTATGAGGAATGGGAGCCCCTGGATATAAAGGATTTGCCCCAGTCACCACCTCCCCTCAACCAACCTGCTGAATACAGACAGGCCGAAGTGTATCCATTTTATAAAGAGCAGTGGACAAGAGGTCACTGGTCCTACAGTAATGCTTCCAATCTACCAGACTATAGACAGCTTGGCCCCCTGAAAGATTTACCAGAAATGAGAATGTCGCTCTCCCCCAGTAGTTTTGAAGGTAAGGGCCACAAGGACCGGCCTCCAAAACCTCCAAGCTACGAGATGTACTTGCAGATGAAAATGAAAGCGGAGCAGGAGAAAAAAATTGCACAGTTTGAGAACTGTCAGAGGAATATGCAGAGAAGTCAAACTCCTTTTCAAAAGGCTGCCAGCTTTCCAGGCCAGAATGACCTGCCTCAATACATCCACCAGCAAACATTGTGCAGAGAGAGAAAACCTCAGGGTGGTTACGATGTTTCAGGGTCAAATGTGAATTCAGCATTTCAAGCTAGATATTCGGGCCAATTTGACAGAGAAAGAGACCGAATTTATCCTCCGGTTTCAGAACTAGGATTTAAACCTCCACAGGGTTACTTTGCACACGTGACTGCCAATAGATGGAATTATCCTGAAGTTAGTAGAAATGAGAAACTGGGCCAGGTAAATCAGAAGAGAAAATTTATCGATCCTGAACGCTTTGGGGAACTGCTGAGTGAGCAGGACACCCGCACCAATTATGATAGCTGGCATGCGATGAATGCGTATCGATATCCCAGAGTTACACAGCACTCAAAAGAAGTTAGCCCCCTGCTCTATCACACGTCTGGAAAAAGCACCAAGGGAAAATGTGAACAATCTGATCTGAAGCACGAAGGAATCAAAGCACAAAATCCACATATTGAATCGGGGGATCGGCCCAGAGAGGAGGATCTGAAGAACCACGAGCGAAGCAAGATGAAGGGTGACATTCTTCGAAGTAAAAGAGGTGAAGTTGTTTTCTGTTTAATCTCCAGGCCCAACAGCAGCCAGTCAGCTCAAGACTCAAGGGCAAATACACTTCCCAAAATTGGCAAAAAGTCAAATGTGCCAAGCTGGCCGAATAGCCTTGAGCTATCCCTGTTGACCCAGCACGAGAGACAGTTTCCTGAGCTTAAAGCTTCCAAATCTGCCAACATGGAAGCAATAAGAGTTCAGGATTGCATGGATGCTCATGCTTACCCAATCCAACAGGAGTTTCATCCAGATGTGATGCCCTATAAGAGTGCCTATGACGATATTGAAAACTATGGCAGACAAAACCTGAATTACGCTCCAAGTTCAGAGCGCCATTTGAGCGCTGGCAGAATGAGACAGCAGCCATATTATGGAGGTGGGGAAGCAATCACAAGATGGAGAGACCCCAAGAACGCCTTGAGAAAAGAGGGATTTAATCGAAGGGCTGCTGAAAATCCATTAAGTGGTTTGCAGGTGGCAGGACAAGACAGTGGTCAGTGGGACAGAGACCATGCGAAAAAGGAAATAGGGCAAATCACTGTGACGCCCAGTCATCGATACAGGCCAGATGGCATTGAACGTGAGCGGAAAGTGTCGGGTTTGGAATGGAAGGTACTTGGGAAGCCTTGCTCTGTGAAGAGACCAGCTTGGGATGCTTCGCTGGACAGTGAATACTTCTGCAGCAAATCGGTCACGGAGAATGATGTAGCTCATCAGCATCGAGAAAGGAAACTGCCTGAATGGAAGCAGCCACTGCACTCTTCAGTGAGAACAGCCAATCAGTCCAAACGTGAAGATGTGATCAGGAGCTCAGAGCAAGATGGAGTCTTCATTATCGATACCAGCTCTGCAATAGTTAAAGTGGAATACATTTCTTCACCAAAGAAAGAGCGAGTGAGATTCTCATCCCCGATAGAGATTGAAGATTTTACAGCTTCACTTGAACTTAATACCTTCCCTGATAACAAGAAGGCCAATGACTGGAGTGCAAAGGGAGACTTAAGTGGGCGAGTGGAAGAAACAGTTGAAGGCAGATCTAGCGAAATCATTGGCAGTCATTATGACAGGGACAATCTTTCAGAAATTAATGGCAGCAGAGATCCCCAAACCAGTAAAACGGATCTCGAGAAAACTGAAGATCCATTGCCCCCTATCAAAGTGAAGGAAAGTATGAAGGAAAGGGCCAGCCGCATACTAGGTCTTTCCAATATTGACACAGATTCCAGTGAACTCCCGGTGGAGACTGGGCCTAAGCAACAGGAAATGCACAGTGAAGTGACTGGCGAGGATTGTACGGTCCATGAACTACCCACAAAGAAGGAATCAGGACAGCAGATTGATGACTGTGTGGACACATTTGAGAAAAAAATAGACAATGATGGATGGAAAAAGCCTGAACCACTAACTGTTGGCACCTTGCAGCCTTCTAATGCTGTCCATGACTTGCTGGATGTACTGAGGTGCAATGGAAAGATTGATTCAGGGACCGGCAATAAGAATCCTATCTTTGAGGAGCATCAAATGCAGCAAGAAAGACTAGAAGGTGAAACCTCCTTGCTCCCTGTGGAACCAAGGCCCCACACAGGGAACGAGGAAGATTTGGAACACCCCACTGTTCGGAATGTTGGTGAACAGGAATCTGAGGCAGCTGCCCAGGGCCTGCAGGACATGGTGTTCGAGTCAGTTGCACGGATCCGTCGGCACACAGCTCCCGATTCTGAGTCAGATGATGAGGAGGTGGGGCAGCTCCTGGTGAATGAAGTGACAGCCCCAGACAGGAGTGAGGAGCTGTCTCCTGGCAGCACGGACAGCAGCACCTCCGCAGACACTGTGATCATGTCCAGCCAGGCACACGGGAGTGAGGAAGCTACAATGGATGGCAAGATCTCCTCTCCAGAGCAAGATGCAAAGGCAGGTAGCCTGCAGGAGAACACTGAAGATCAGAAGGTGCAACAGTTGGCAGATACAGACTTCGGGGTGCACATCCATCAGGTGGAAGCCAAGGTGTTCTTCACCCCAGAGAAGGAACTGTTAGAGGACCAGGATGAAAGTAAGTTAGAAGGTGGCACTGCCACAAGTACCACCCTCACAGAACCATCTGATGATGCTGGAAGTCTGGAATGTACCAAGATGACACTCGAAACAAGAGCAAGCGAGAACGATGCTCTAAGCGTGAATGGAAGTGACACTCCAGGTAAGTGGCACCCTGACTGAGGGCTGATTGTACTGGGGGGGCTTGCCCCCACTTATAGGACGATTGTCTTCCGTGCATTTTATTGAAAGTGAATCAGAGCCTGTTAGCCATTACAGGATTTACCAGCATGTCCTTACCCCTTCAGCAAAGATTCAGGGAGGGAATCTTCAATTGACCTTAAAAAGCTCTGAGGTTTTTAGTACACATCGCACTGTACTCGTCCCCACATCCCTGGTATGAAATGTCCTGTTTTATCTCACTTGACGAAATCAACATGACATTTTCTTCCCAGTCTCGTCCAACATATCTGATTGAACTTTGACCACCACATCTACAATCCAAACGACATGTTTTCCCAAGCTTCATGTAACAATTTTTACATATCCTGTTAAATCTGACTTGAGATCGCAGAACTCCAGGTGAAACCCCATCCACTCAATTGCATTCAAAACTCAGTTTTTCTGTTAAATCTCATCCAAATGATCCATTAGGGGATTATGTGGATAGCATGGCATTTGTTGCATGCTTTTTTTTGTTGCAGAAATATGCTTTATTCGTAAAACACCTGAAAGAACGTAACAAAACATTTCAAAATGGCCATCATGGAATGCAGTGATATTCAGATTTTCTACGTAGATCATGTTACACTCTGAGGTGCTTCAATACATTCAAAAGGACATTAGAACCATTTGAAAATGATCTGTATGCAGAATTGTGTCACAGTTTTCACAGTAGCCCCATAAGTAAGAAAGGATGTGCTGGTCTTGGAAAGGGTCCAGGGGAGGTTCTCAAGAATGATCCCTAGAATGAAGAGCTTGTCGTGTGAGGAATGGTTGAGGACTCTGGCTCTGTACTCGTTGGAGTTTAGAAGGATGAGGGGGATCTTATTGAAACTTGCAGGATACTGCGAGGCCCTGGATAGAGTGGATGTGGAGAGGATGTTTCCACTAGTAGGAAAAACTAGAACCAGAGGGCACAACCTCAGGCTAAAGGGACAATCCTTTAAAACAGAGATGGGGAGGAATTTCTTCAGCCAGAGAGTGGGGAATCTGTGGAACTCTTTGCCGCAGAAGGACGCCGGGTCATTGAGTGTCTTTAAGACAGAGATAGATAGGTTCTTGATTAATAAGAGGATCAGGGATTATGGAGAAAAGGCAGGAGGATGGGGATGAGAAAAATATCAGCCATGATTGAATGGGGGAGCAAATCCGATGGGCCGAATGGCCTAATTCTGCTCCTCTGTCTTATGGTCTAACTTCATTGTAGTGTGAATGTAAGCCTATCTGTGACTAATAAATAAACTATACTCTGTACTGTAAGTGCAATGATATTCAAATTATCTACATAGATTGGAGGCATTTCAGTACAATTGTCTTGCGTGTAATATTACTGTACATATTCAATATGAGTATTTAGTCCAAGGTCAGTTGTATGTAGAGAGGTATCTGTGTTGGCGCAGAGTGGGTGAGCCAAAGGGCCTGTTCCTGCTTTGTTGTTTTTTGTATGTCAGTTGTATATAGTTTGAGAAGCTAGTTTGATCTGAGAATCATGTCTGTTCTTAACTTAATTACAGTAAGAAGTCTCCAGAACACCGCATTCGCCTGACAAAGGCTATAAAGCCGAAAGCTTGTGAACTTACTATCAAATAAATCGGTTGGATTTAAAACTGGTGTTGCAGACTTCTTACTGTGTTTACCCCAGTCCAACGCCGGCATCTCTACATTTTAACTTAATTAGCCATAGTGAGAGACAGCATATTTTTATTTTTGCTGTTTCCGCCACCCCCCCACCCCCGCTTCCTCCCCCCCAAAATCATTTATTGTCATTTATTGTTAACATTTGTGGTTGTTTGTTGGCCAGGGGAAAGTAATGCAGAATGTGCTGGTGAGGCTCACTAAGAGGTACGGAAGAGATGGAAATCCTGTGCAGTATCAAGTGACCAGAGCTGCAGAAGTGGGCCTCTTGTTTAATGGGACAACGGATGAGTTAAAATACTGCAGATGTAAGTTTTATCTTTGCTTGACGGAAATGTACATCCATAGAATAAACATGCTGTGATGGTAGAGGGGACCATGATGTCTACCAGTCTATGCAATGGGTCCCATTGTAAATAATTCAGGACAAGTTATTCTTGGGAGATGAGAATCAAATTATAGATAGACATAAATCATATTGCTGAATCCCATTTATTACATAATTTTACCAATAGAAATCGATGTTTGGAAAATCCCACTCACTGTAGAATGAAGGTCATATATCATGCATTTAAATATATCTATTAGATAATAAAATGGGCATACATTGAATCTATTCAACACATACTGAAATAGTCAAATCTATGCAAGTGAAATCACAGCCATTCTGATAAGAAACACATCGAGTGTTATACTGTGCACGAAATAATGCATATGCGCACACACTGAAATAATGGAACGTCTCATATGTTGTGTGGCACTACCATTTGTGCCAATTTGCATGGATTTTGAACCAATCTAGCAGCTCAAAACTGGGCATTCATGAGGTGCTATGGAACCATCAGCAGCAGCAATTGTACACAATCACAATCTATAACCTCCTGGCCTGGCATATCCTCCATTCTACCATTACCATCAAACCAGGGAATCAATCCTGGTTCGGGGGGGGGGGGGGGGGGGGGGCGGCGGAGGGAGGCGGGTATGCCAAGAGCAACACCAGGCCCTGGTGTGCAGAAGTGCAATCTTTAAAAATAAACTGTAGGATTTAAAATCTACAAAGATGGAATTGAAGGCATCAGTTTTCCAATGAAGTTGTTCTGAACCTGCCTACCACATTTTTGCTCAGTCTTTTGGAACCATCCATTGCTAGAATGAATCTCGTGAGTGAGATAGAATGAGTGGCATATTGTTCTCTGGAGATACCTGTTCAATAAAGGCAGCTGCTGCAAGCTGTTTGTTTGTGTGCTGAGTGCTCACTACTGGAAACAGGGGAATTGTAACAAAATGAAGACATTAATGCAAAATGCATGATTAAACTTATTTATCGAGCTGCAGTTTCCCTGTCTAAAATGCCTGTGGCAGTATTTCCAGCATCTACATATGAGCAACTCTGCTTTTCAAATTTCAAATTGCAATCTATTTTGTAACAGATTTTAAATGCGCATAACATCCTTTTCTGTTTATGTTTATTCTCCGTTCAAATCATGTTCTCAAAGCATTATTACTCAAGCGCAAGGAAAATTTTGAGTGCAAGGCTTGATTTTCAACCTGACAGCTTCTGCTTAAATATGTTAAGCAGAGTTGGCAAAAAAAAGGCAGATAGGAAAATATTAACTGGAATCCAAGTTGCACACAAAATGAGTGGACAGTAAAGATAAAAAGCTGCTACTTCATTTTACATGCAGAGATTTCATTATGTGAGGGGCCCAATTTTATTTAAAAGCAAATTACTGCAGCTGCTGGAACCTAAAACGAAAACACAGAATGCTAGAAAATCTCAGCAGGTCTGGCAGCATCTGTGGGGACAGAATAGAGCCAACACACGCATGCACATGTGTACTCACACGCACCTCAAGTATTTAGCAAAAAAATTTGCTTCTCTATCTCAGATCTCTAACAAAGATTTTTTAAAATTCCTTCCTGGGATGTGGGTGACTGGGGAAGCATTTATTACCCATCTCTAACTGCCCTCCATTTCAGAGGGTATTTTAAGAGTCAACTGCATTGCTATGGCTCTGGAGTCATATGTAGGTCAGACCAAATAAGGACAGCTGATTTCCTTCCCTAAAGAAGTCTCTCAGCACCAAGTTAAAATCCAATAAGTTTATTTGGAATTACGAGCTTTTGGAGCGCTGCTCCTTCATCAGGTAAATGGAGAGGTAAATTCACAAACACGACATATATAGACAAAGACACAACTGCAAGTTTATGGTTGGAATGCGAGTCTTTTCAGGTGTCTTTATAATACAGACAATGCAAGTGGAGAGAGGGATAATCACAGGTTGAAGAGGTGTGAATTGTCTCAAGCCAGGACACTTAGTAGGATTTTGACCTACACCTGTTGGACTTTAACCTGGTGTTCTGAGACTTCTGACTGTGCCCACCCTGATCCAACACCACATCATGGCTTCCCTAAAGGACATGAGTGAACCAGATGAGTTTTTACGACAGTTGACAATGGTTTCATGGTCATTAGTGGACCTTTGATTACAGATATTTATAAAATTGAATTCAAATTTCACTGTCTGCCATGGTGGGATTGGAACCCAGGTCCCCAAGGCATTATCCTGGGTTTCTGGATTACTAGTCCAATGACAATACTATTACACCGCCACCTCCTCTTATTATAACAGTATTAAACAACGTGATCATTTAGAGCTAATGAAATATTTGCTGTGACTAATCAATATGAACCAATTGTAACCACACTAGTTCCATCTTAATATAGTATATCTTAACCCTTGAAGTAATTTTATTTTATGCTATTAGCAATCCTTTGGTTTTTGATATAAAGCTCTTATGGTAATGTGAGCACTTGGATGCTGTGAAGTTACGTTTGAAATTGACTTGCATCTTAAATTTGTTTGCCTTTTAACACAATCTTTCGTGAAGAATTTCCAATTTACATAAGCTTCATTTCTAGATTGCCGCAATGATTTTAGTGATTCACGCAAAGCATAGCAAGTTCAGCTACTGTACAGATTTCAGAGTTGAGAAATAATGAATGTTTGTGTTGACAAAAGGCTTCATTCTCACCTGTCTGACACTGTCTGTGTGGAGTTTGCACATTCTCTCCATGTCTGCATGGGTTTCCTCTGGGTGCTCTGATTTCCTCCCACGGTCCAAAGCTGTGTAGATTAGACGGATTGGCCATGGTAACTTATCCCTTAATGTCCAAAGATGGACATGGGATTGGCCATGATAAATTGCCCCTTGGTGTTTAACGATGTATAGATTAGGGGGATTAGTAGGGTAAATACATGGGGCTATGGGGATAGGGCCTGGGTAAGATTGAAAAAAAGATGGGTCGGTACAGACTTGATGGCTAAAGGCCTCCTTCTGCTCTGTAGGGATTCTATGATCCTTCTATGACGCAGAAGGCTAAAGAAATAACCAGAGCTCTCCTGATGGTGAATTGCAATAACTAGAGATCCTAAATGTCTCGGGATCTCATCCCCTATTTATGCTAAGCTATGTGCCTTGCAACAGAATTGCAGCAAGGACAGTGCAATTGACATACTCTCATTGGACTAGGCGGGTAATGAAACAGTTGGGATCCATTCCTGATTCCACTGTAATCCTTGCTGTAACATATATGAATGAACATGAAGAGGAGACCAGGATCCAGCTCAATTGTAATGTCCTCCCCCCGACTTTACCATTCATTACTTTGACTCATTTGTGTGCAGTTGAGACTTCATCTTATAAACTTTGTATTTCAATGAACTCATCATACATGTATATAAAATAAATGTTCATGTTACAATACATTATTTCTCTCAAATAGCTTGTGGTGTGTATTTATTGACATATGTGTCAGACAGTGATAGGATTCCCGGTGTTGACAAAGATGACTGAGCCAATTGTTTCAGATTCAAACCTGGAACTGTAAATTTGCAAACAGCGAAACACTTTGGGACACCCTCAGATCACAAACAGGGTATTATAAATGCACGTTTTATCTCAGGAATCAGGATGACTTGACAAGGAGGGGAATGTGGGATTCAAAACAACAGAATGTAACTTTAAAAATTAATTTTGCCCAAAAAACATCTCTGGAGACAGAAAATTGCTGATAAAATTTGTGCTAAAATTTTGATCATTATTGAACAGCATTTTCATAGAATCACAATCTGACACTGCACAGAAAGAAGCCATTCAGCCCATTGTTTCTGTGTTGGCCCTTTGGTGAAACTATCCAGTTGGTCCCACATCCATGCTTTTTCCTCATTAGTCGTGAAGGGAAGTATTTGCAATTATTCACTTCCTTTTCAGCCAGTGCATTCTCTACTCAAAGGAGACTACTTGTGCACAGAGCGCTAAGTTGTTGCTGTCCAAAAGACATTTTTTTCCAGATTCTGATTGCGATAAGATGGTATTTAAAAGCAACGAAAGTTCTACTTTTGCAAATAAATTTGTTTTGATCCAAGAAAGCTTGCAACGAAAAAGGATTGATGATGTAAGAATTCCAATAGATGGTAGTGTTGCACTGTGCAGGCAGGAGCTGTGAAGAAATTGGCATCTACTGCCACCTTGTGGTAGATTAAGAATTACAGCAAATCATTGCCAGATTGTTGTTCTTCGCTCTTATTCCTAATTGTGTAAAGCAGAGGGATCTTTTTGTACAGAAAACAAAAAAATAAAGTTTCTAAGATTAATCTATTTCAATCTGTTTTCTTCCAGTTTATTGTTTTATGGAAGGCAACTGACCTTTGGAATTAGGCTGCAGATCAGCCTTGTTTGAAATGAATGGGGGTACAGGCTCGAGGGGCTGAAGGGCCTCCACCTGTTCTGATATTTTGTTCCTGGCACCTGATTCCACAGCTGATGGCAGTCTTCCTGAACCTCACGCAAGTAGCCATTTTTCATATGTGAGCTCGCACCTGAAGGGTCACTTCCCAGAGTTGCACTGGAGTCAGAGCCTGAGTTTTCCAGTGGCAGGATTTTACCTGATGCACGCATGAATTTTCCACAGAAAATCCAACCCTCCTGTGTCATGCTCACACACTTGCCTTTTCCAGCAGGTGGCAAGCTTCAGGATAGCAAATCTTCCTCGACTTGGCCCAGTTGGACAACGAGAGCCTTATTTTTCCTGCAAGTTTACACTAAGTGGTTTCACTAGTTAGGGACTTGTGGACCAGAAGGGACAAAACCTAAACATTAGAGTTAAATCTTCCAGAACCAAAATTAGGAGACACTTATACACACAAAAGCAATTGATGCTAGATCAATTCTTTGTTTTTAATCTGGGATTGCTGGATCCTTTGGTAATGAAACATATTAAGGAACATAAAGTTAAAAGTTTTATTTATTAGTCACAAGTAAGGCTTACATTAACACTGCAATGACATTACTATGAAATTCACCTATTTGCCACACTCCAGTGCTTGTTTGGGTCAATCCACTTAACCAGCATGTCTTTCAGACTGTGGGAGGAAACCAGAGCATCCGAAGGAAACTCACACAGACGTAGGGAAAATGTGCAGACTCCCCACAGACAGTGACCCAAACTGGGAATCGAACCTGGTTTCTAGAACTGTGAGGCAGCAGTGCTAACCACTATGCCATTGTGCTGCGCCATGGACATGGGACAAAGGCAGGTTTATGGAGTTGGGTTGATCTTAATGGATGGCAGTGCTTGAGGGGGCTAAATGGCCTCCTCGTCTCCCTGTGCTGCCTGTCTAGTTAAAGGACACTGGACAATAAAATTGCGTTAAAAGATTCTGTGACTTAAGTTTAAATTCAAGGCTTTCAAATACTTTTTGACCTAATGAGTTTGATTTTGGAGTTATTGAAGATGAGCTCTCTGGGCATCTCCTCTGCAGAATTTTTATAAAGCACAGGCATACATTTAAGAAGTGGCGATGGAGTACAGTGGGGTGCTCACTGCTATATGTGGATGGGTTACTTAGTAACTTTAACTTCACTGTTAATGAGCTACAGCAGCTAGCTTCTATTCATCGGATTCTTTTCACCACTCCTGCTGTTTGGGTCACTCCACTTGACTGATCTAATGAAAGTAAATTGAACCCAGCAGTGCTCTCGGACAGAGTTTTTGGACCTATGGAGCAAACATTTGGAGAAAACGAATCTTAAAATTCCTGTCAGGAGTCATTTTTAAAGAGCAGTGGCTCTGGCGCAAAGGCACAAACAAGGAGTCGAGGTCATGTTACAAATTTGTTGACATCTGCAACTTCTATATGTATTTGTGTGTGCGTATATTGTTTTCAGCAAACATTTCTTGTACAATCATAAGGATTTTAGATGGTTGAGATCAGAACTATTCAAGCCACAGTAACTGCAAGCAAATCTTGACTTTAAATATTGTCCAAATGGTCTGCTGTGCAATTCCATTGGGACTTATGGACCAGGTTATAGAAGTATGGCAATTGTTACGTGTCTTCAAGGTGGCTCCATTTCAGACTTGACAAATACATGGTCCAAAGGACAAGTTTTTATGCTCTTGTCAAGTTGGAAATGTGGATTTTTGTGGCTCCCCCCTTTTTCATTCATAGAGTCCCTACAATGCAGAAGGAGGTCATTTGGCCCATCGAGTCTGCACTGACCACAATCTCACCCGGGCCCGTTCCCTGTAACCCCAAATATTTACCCTGCTAATCCCCCTGACACTAGGGTCAATTTAACATGGCCAATAATCCTAACCCACACATCTTCAGACTGTGGAAGGAAGCCAGAGCACCCGGAGGAAATCCACACAAACAAGGGGAGAATGCGCAAACTCCGTTTAGACAGCAACTCAAGCTGAGAATCGAACCCAGGTCCCTGGCGTTGTGAGGTAGCAGTGTTAACGACAGTGTCACCGTGCCACTCCAATTGTCTGTCAACAGAATGAAAGAACAATTTCCCCAATCAACCTTTTACCCCCAGTGGTTAAGAGATAAGGGATGGGGGAATATTTATCCATCTATGCTCAGCCCAACTGCCAAACCCTCATCTTCTGAAATCAGAATAGTTTCCGTCTTGTTTCAAAGAAGTGGCAATTAGGAACTACTCAGCTATTTGCATTCCTTTTTGAATAGGTTTGATCTTCTTTGCTGCAGGTGCTGCCATCCGTTAAGATGAAACCATATGTGAGAGGTGATGCCAATTGTACCACTCCTGCCATCCTGGCTGAGTTTACTGAATCCTGTCCAGTTTGGGCACTTATGTTGTGTGCTGAGAGGTCTAAGCCGTAGCTAAAGTGAAATATTCCAATGACCCAGGAAATAGCTACAGGAGTTTCTCCTCACAGGAGCATCCTTTAGCTGCTGCATCAATTCTTCCCTCCTCCATCAGATCAGGAATGGAACAATTCATAAAATCATACAGTGCAGAAGAGGCCCTTCAGTCCAGCAAGTTTGCACCAATTTACTGGTGACTCCACACCATTCAGCTCCAGTCAGGACTCCTCTGAAAATGAATAGCCCATGCCAGCTCATGGACCTGGAAACTGTCCACATTTGGGCTGATCAGTAGTAGGCAATATTTGTTCCAATGCCACGCAGTGATCATCATGGACAAAAGCAAATGGCATCTCCGTTTGACTTTCACCAGCAGCACTGCCCCAGAGACACCAACTATTAATGGTATGTGGGTTCCAATTTATCCAGACCCTCATGTAGATCATGCATACAAGCCAAGAGGGGGGGGGGGCATTTATCTCATTGCTAGTTGTGGGAGCTTACTGAAAGCAAATTGGCTGCTGTGGTTGTTATTCATTTGTGGGACAGGGGCTAACGGGCATTGAGAAGGTGGTGCTGAGCTGCCATCCTGAATTGCTGCAATCCACGTGCTGTGGGTGATCCACAATGCTGTTAGGAAGGGAATTCCATGAAGTTGACCTAGCGACTGTGAAGGAATACACTGTAATAGTGAGTTCCAAAGTACTTCACTGGTTGTAACACATTTTGGGAAGTCTAAAGGTTGCATTGTAGTTGCAAATTATTTTTTCCAACAGAACCTGATCATGTTTGCACTTGATAGCCACATGGAAGCATTTCCCACCAGGCCAGACTTGACTTGACCAGACTGGGTACAGGGTAATAGGATGCTTTCATAGTGAGAAGCATCTCACTGTAGTGGGTTGTCCAACAATCCAACTTTTGTGCCCATTTTCTGTCACCAGGCTGTGAATTACCAGAGCAATCAAATTCAATTTCATAAACTCATGACCTTTGTGCTACGAGTCTAAGGACCTTTCTTTGGATCAGTCTGTGCTGTGAGGCCCAAAAAACAGTGCTAGTAAGATATAGCAAGGGCAGCAAGTATTAATGCTACCATCCAAAGCATAGCAACCCATGACAACACATAACTGAAGTAGGTCAATCTGGTCTACATGAGACTCCCATCCCACACAGAGGATTGACTCACTGCTGTTGTGGTAACTAGTCAAACTAACCTCAGGATCAGTTTGAAAGCAATTCACCTTGAATTGACCTCAGGGCCTGTTTGGAGGGAATTTTGAGACAGCTTCTTATGCAAGATGAGAATTCTTTTTCTGCGTAAAGCTCCAATAACAAAGAATTCTACAGTGCAGAAGGAGGCCATTCGGCCTATCAAGTCTGCACCAACCACAACCCCACCCAGGCCCTACCCTCATAACCCTAGCTAATCCTACTGACACTAAGGGACAATTTAGCATGGCCAATCCACTTAACTGGCACATCTTTGGTCTATAGGCGGAAATTGGAGCACCCAGAGGAAACCCACACAGATATGGGGAGAACATGCAAACTCCACTCAGACAGTGATCCAATCTGGGAATTGAACCCACGTCCCTGGCACTATAAGGCAACTGTGCCTCCGTGCCGCCCAAAATTATTGAGGAAAAACAGCGATTACTTGAGAGGAATTCAAGACAAGTCTTTCCAAATAACAAATTTTCAAAAGCTTTTGCAATGTAGATATACCTCCCCAAGAAATAGTTAAATTAAAGGAAATCTGCAGATAACAGAAAAGAATCTGTTTTATACACAAAGTGTTCTTTGACTCGTTCCCAGCACAAATTAATGTTTATCCCTGCATCTACAAATTAATAACAAGTTTCAAATTGGATACTTTCCAGTTGCAGACAGTGGCCAATATTTGTTGTGGAAATCTGTGTTTTATTTTCATTTCTCTCAGGATTATCTTTTACAGTACACTCAAAGCTTCCTTTGCTGATTTAACCTCACAAAGGGACTGTTATAAGAACATAGGAAAAAATGGCCTACTCCTGCTTTGATTTCCTATCAAGCCTGCTCCACCATTCAATAAGATCATGGCTGATCTTCTACCTTGACTCTTGCCTTGTCTTTTAAAAAGCATTTAGACAGTTACATGGGTAAGATGGGTATAGAGAGATATGGACCAAATTCAGGCAATTGGGACTAGCTTAGGTATTTATTATAAAAAGAGGAGCATGGACAAGTTGGGCCAAAGGGCCTGTTTCCATGTTGTAACCTTTATGACTCCAACTTCCTGGCTGCTCTCCATGTCCTTTAATTTCCTCAAGTGTCCAAACATTCATGGATCTCTGTCTTGAATCCGTTCAATGAATGAACATCTATGACTTTCTGGGGTAGAGAATTTCAAAGATTCATAACTGTTTGCTTGAAGAAATGTCTCCTCCTCACTGTACAAACTGGCCGATCCCTTATCCTGAGACCTCTTAGCTCTAGATGCAAGCCAGGGAGAAACAGCTTATCAGCAGTCAACCCCATGAAGCCTCCTCAGAATTTTCTCTGTTTCAATGAGATCCAGACATTCTTGGCACACTTTACTCAATTGATCATCATAAGACAACCCTCTTATTTCCAGGAATTAGTTTAGTCAACCTTCATTGTTCTTTTAGGAATTCAGATTGACACTGTGGTGACCTTTTGCCATTTGCCTGTGTATTTTAATCAATGTGTGGCATCGTTGAATGATTTGATGGTAGGAATTCAATATGGGCGTTCTCTATCAATCAGACGTTAGTTTGACACCTTTAAATGGATATTCTTTTCACGTCATGAAGGATATATTTGAACATGCAATGGATGTACTGCCTCAAAGGGTGAAGGTGAGGATAGACTGGAGAGATGGACTGTTTTCCTTGGGAAAAAAAGGAGAGGCTGAGAGGACACTTTAATAGGTAATCAAGATCCTGAGAGTAAATAGTGAGAAACTATCCCCTCTCAAGAAAGTGTCAAGAGCTAGAAGGTACAGATTCAAAATGATGGGGAAAGAAGTAAAAATGATATGAGAAAAATTCTTTTTGTCCATAAGGTGGTTGGAGTTCGAAACAAACTTCCTGAGAGTGTGGTGGGTGTAGGTTCGATTGAAATATTCAAAGGGGATTTGAATTATTAACTGAAAAGAAAGAATGTGCTAAATTGTAGGGAGTGATACTAGATAGAATGCTCTTTCAGAGAGCCAGTGCAGTCTCTGAACTGCTGAATGGCCTCTGTCTGCACTGGAAAATTCTATGATATAATACTGAGTCAGGTAGGAAACGTTTCAAATCCTGTCTCTTGCCCATCCTGGCTTCAGATAGGATGGCCACGGTTTGTGCCTCAGTTTATCGTGGCTCAAGAGGGCCAGAATTCTTTCCGATGGCTGTCAGGAAAGGCAATGTGCAGGGTTTTGACTGAGGATAGGCAGGTGCCACCTGTACTCGCTCATGATGAATGATTGCTCCGATGAGGCAGTCGATGCCAACTGCCATCTGACTTCAGCACCAAGCACTGCATTCAGGGAGGGTCAAAATGAGAGATTGATTTTTATTTTGTGTTTATCAAAGTGAAAGGTGCTGGTGTTGGGGAAGGGATATCTTTCCACTTTTGTACTGCAGATCTGTACGCAAAACACTCAAGCACAGTGGAGTTACCCAAACTCTGGGCAATTGCCTTTTATTTGTTCAAGGGATGTGGGCTTCACTGACTAGGTTGCCCACCCCTAATTGCCCCTTGAAAATGTAATGGTGAGTCGCCTCCTTAAACTGCTGCAGTCCATGTGGTGTAGGTACACCCAAAGTGCTGTTAGGGAGGGAGTTCCAGGATTGTTATTGGACATCAGTCAGTCCGTGTGGTGTAGGTACACCCACAGTGCTGTTAGGGAGGGAGTTCCAGGATTGTTATTGGACATCAGTCAGTCCGTGTGGTGTAGGTACACCCACAGTGCTGTTAGGGAGGGAGTTCCAGGATTGTTATTGGACATCAGTCAGTCCATGTGGTGTAGGTACACCCACAGTGCTGTTAGGGAGGGAGTTCCAGGATTGTTATTGGACATCAGTCAGTCCGTGTGGTGTAGGTACACCCACAGTGCTGTTAGGGAGGGAGTTCCAGGATTGTTATTGGACATCAGTCAGTCCATGTGGTGTAGGTACACCCACAGTGCTGTTAGGGAGGGAGTTCCAGGATTGTTATTGGACATCAGTCAGTCCGTGTGGTGTAGGTACACCCACAGTGCTGTTAGGGAGGGAGTTCCAGGATTGTTATTGGACATCAGTCAGTCCGTGTGGTGTAGGTACACCCACAGTGCTGTTAGGGAGGGAGTTCCAGGATTGTTATTGGACATCAGTCAGTCCTGTGGTGTAGGTACACCCACAGTGCTGTTAGGGAGGGAGTTCCAGGATTGTTATTGGACATCAGTCAGTCCATGTGGTGTAGGTACACCCACAGTGCTGTTAGGGAGGGAGTTCCAGGATTGTTATTGGACATCAGTCAGTCCGTGTGGTGTAGGTACACCCACAGTGCTGTTAGGGAGGGAGTTCCAGGATTGTTATTGGACATCAGTCAGTCCATGTGGTGTATGTACACCCACAGTGCTGTTAGGGAGGGAGTTCCAGGATTGTTATTGGACATCAGTCAGTCCATGTGGTGTAGGTACACCCACAGTGCTGTTAGGGAGGGAGTTCCAGGATTTTGATATTTGCAAATTTGGAGAGGAACCTGCGGGTGGTTTTGTTCCCACGTGTCTGAGATTGCAGGTGTAAAACAATCCAAATGAGGTTATGCCTTCTAGTCCTAGTCTCTCCCACGAGAGGAAACAACTTCTCAGCAACTACTCTGTCAGGGCCCTGAGAATCCTATCCATGTCAATAAAGTCACTTCCCATTGTTTTAAACTCCAATGAGTGCAGGCTCAACCTACTCAACCTCTCCTCATGAGGAAACCCTCCCTATGTAATGAGCTTTCTCTAGACTGCTTCCAATGCCAGTATATCTTTCCTTAGATAAAGAATGCTAGTATATCATGCCAGAGTATTGGTAATGTCACTGGAGTAATAATCCAAACATCTGTTATAATTCAAGGTCAGAAACTCCAAAGTTTTTATGAAGCCCACCTGGATCATAAGTTTTGCACTTTGAATTTGGCTAGGATGAGCATGAGATGTTTCACCTCAGGTGTGATTCAACTCACCCACTGGAGAGCTTTTATCAAACAAAATTTATTTAAGATTATAGTTAACATGCATAATAAGCAAATTAGCAATAATTTTTATCAAATACAAAACAACCACAATAATGTATAATTCTTAACAAATGTATCTAAAATGTTCCAATCAGACACAACTTTCTATAGATAAAAAAACCCTTTCCACAGGATTAACATGGCAAAGACTAATGTTCATGTGATACTGGAACTTATCTCTGAAGTTGAATGCTTCAGTTCTCTTGAGGCATACATAGACAAGCTTGGAGTCAGATCAGTTTCAATCCCTTGGTTGGAGAATTGAAACTCTGACTTCTAGCAGCCTTCTGGATAGCCCCAGAACAGTTTGAAGTAAAAACAACTTCCCTGAACAGCAGGGAGACTCTAGTCAAACCAACCACCAGCAGTAGATTTTCTACTCCAAGAAGGCCAGGAACGTTGCTTTCAGCCAACCAGCAGAATTTCCAATACCAGAGAGAGAGAAACACTTTGTTTCAGCTTGATGTCCCTTCTAAACAAAAACTGCTGCCAGCCAAACAGAAAATGAAACCTTAACTTCACTAGGAAGAAGAAAAAACTGTCCATAATACATGACCTACCTTCTAACAATGCAAGGTCATAAAAGATCCCAGAATAAAAATAAGCAAACCCCATTTAAGTAGCAATAAAAGGATTTCTACAGGCAATTTGGCAACACTGAGAGCTGAGGCTGTGAGAGCTGCAGATAACGTGATTTTTTAAAAAAAAATCTCTTAGAGGTATGATAATATCACATATCCAGACTAATGCGCTGGAGTGATATCTTCAAACCCCATTATGGTAGCGGAGGGGTGGGGGGGGTCGGGGTGGTTTAAATTCAGTTAATTAACAAAGCTGGACTAAAAAGCTGTACTGGGCTACTATTAAAAAATCCACTTGGTTCACTAATGTGGAGGAAATCTACCATCCTTACCTGGTTGGCCTACATTTCACTCCAGACCCACAGCAACATAGTCAATTCTTAATTGCCCTCTGAAATGGACCAGCAAGGCACTCATTTATCCAGCCTCTCCAGAGGAGGGAGGGAGGGAACACTGTGGGTGCATCTGTACCAGTGGTTCCCCTGATGTGAAGACCCCCAAGTGTGCTGCGAAAAAATTCAAAATTCATGTAATTCAACTAAAACTAACCTTTGTCTCCAACTCTGTGGTTGACACCTCCAATTCTTCACGAATCTCGGGCCTCCTGTGCATACGCCAGCTGAGAAAGAGCCACATGTGCAGTGTAGATTTTTTAATGTTGGTCAGGCCCATGCGCCTAACTTGCAAAAAATGAAAACTCAAACAGGGCAAAAAAGCCCTGGGAGGAGCCAGAGAGGGGCTAAAAAAAATAAAGTGGCGAGAGGACAGAGAGAATTTAAAAACATAGTAAGGGAACAAGACAGAGAAAATAGGAAGTATGTCTCAACATTTTTTATAGTATAGAGATGTGCAATGATGTATAAATGACCTACACAACTTGAACTGCAATCCTTCTCAAAGGCAATTCGGGATGGGCAATAAATGCTGGCCTTAACAGCGATGGTTCACATCCCATAAAAGGAAAGTGCCAGAGCGACTGTTTGAATTGCAAACACCAGAGAATTAAATACCATTTTAAGAATTTTGGTGTAAAAATCACCGCTTAGATACTCGTGCAGTTGCCAGTGTCAGATATTCACCTTTCTCCTCCTTTGAACTCAGCTTCTCAATAAAAGGCCAAACCCATGGGTTGGACTTAGCTACATAAATTAGCAAGCTTTAACGTCTGTGCCATGCAGTGAGATCATTGTGTCGCTGCCAGCTGCAAAGCCACAGCGGCAAAGCTATGGGATTTGGTAACATGTCCCTGGACTTGAGGCATGTGCTGGAACCATATCATCCTGTTAGAGCTCAAGAACTGGTTTTAATTTGTACATCTGTATTTTGCTCAGCAATATAAATCATTACATTTTCTAGTTTTCAACTCAGAGCAGATGCTGGCAGACCAAAAAGAAGTGTCTAAAAAATGTGTCAATGTTTCACAAAGTGCCATTAAACATTGAAGAGTTTGGAATGGGCTTTACACTTGCATATAACATGGATCCTTTCAGTGGGATAGAGGGGCACTTCTTTACACCACTCGTCCCAACATTCACTTCTCAGTGAGATTTGACATCAGTGGAATACAATGTTGAGGCATCAGATTTAGTGAGTTTCTTGATTATCAGCAGCTTTTTGTGCACTTTAGCCCTGTAGGTTTGTGTCCCCGTACTGTTTAACTGGGGCACTGCAAGCGCGGTTAAATAGAGTCAGGAAAAAAGCATGGAAAAACTGGAATTAATGCATAAATACTGGAAATGCACAGAGGATGAAACAGTTTATGAAAGAGAAAGACTAATCATTAGATGGAGGATTTGCTCCGAAACTGGGAGAATCAGTATTTGTTGAAATCAGAGAATTCTGATGAAGGGTCTCATTGAGAATGTTATCTCTCTCACTCTCTCTCGGGCCCTGTTTTTTATTGCTTTTATTTCATTAGCTAAATTCTTATCTCACTAAACTGACTCCAACTGGAGTTTCATTTGGTCCTGTCTGGCAATGCTGAGGGAAACTCCTTTTTTTTGACTTGACATTACATTTTTGATACAATCATAGAATGTTTACAGCACAAAAGGAGGCCATTAAGCTGACTGTCTTGCTAGCTCTCTGAAGGAGCAATTCATCTTATACCACTGCTCCTGCCTTCTCCCCATAACTCTGCATATTTTTCCTTTTCGGATAATCATCCAATGCCCTTTTGAAAGCCTCGATTGAATCTACCTCCAGCACACCCTCAGGCAGCACATTCCAGATCCTAATCACTCTCAGTATGAAAATGTTTCTCCTTGTGTTTCTATTGATTCTTTTGCTAATCACATTAAATCTGTGACCTCACATTCTCAATTCTTCCACCATTGGGAGCAGTTTTTCCCTGTCTACTCTGTCCAGCCCCCTCATGAATTTGAACATCTCTATCACATAAGAACGTAAGAAATAGGAGCAGGAGCCTGCCCTGCCATTCAATAAGATCATGGCTGATCTGATAGTGGTTCAGTTTCACTTTCCCGCTTTCTCCCTGTAACCCTTAATTCCCTTGTCAATTAAAAACCTATCCACTCTTGACTTGAACATATTCAGTGAGGAAGCCTCCACACCTTCATAGGCAGAGAATTCCAAAGATTCACCACCCTTTGAATGAAGAAATTCCTCCTCAACTCTGATCTGAACCGCTCCCCACCCCCTAATCTTGAGGCTGTACCCTCTAGTCCTGCTGTCTTTGTTAAGTGGGAAGAGTGTCTCAACCTCTACTCTATCCATCCTCTTCATTATCTTATATGTCTCTATAAAATCCCCTCTCAGCCTTCTAAACTCCAAAGAGTACAAACCTAGCCTATTTAGTCTCTTCTCATAATCCAACGCCCTCATCTCTGGTATCAGCCTAGCGAACCTTCTCTGCACCCCCTCCAAGGCCAATATATCCTTTCTCAAACCAAAACTGCACAGTACTCCAGCTGTGGCCTCACCAGTCCCCTATACAGCTGCAACAGAACCTCCCTACTTCTATATTCTATCCCCCTCGCTATAAAGGCCAACATTGCATTCACCTTCTTAATCACCTGCTACACCTGCAGACTGTGTTTTTGCAATTCGTGCACAAGGACCCCCAGGTCCCTCTGCATCATCGCATGCTGCAGCTTTTTGCTATTTAAACAATAATCCTGCCTACTGTTATTCCTACCAAAGTGGATAACCTCACACTTGCTAACATTATACTCCATCTGCCAGGTCCTTGCCCACTCACTCAACCTACCCAGATCCCTCTGCAGGCTTTCCACACCTTCCACGCAATTTGCTTTTCCACTCATCTTCGTGTCATCAGCAAATTTCGTCACCCTCCACTCAGCCCCTTCCTCCAGATCATCTATGTAAATGGTAAATAGTTGAGGCTCCAGCACCGATTCCTGGGGCACTGCACTAGTCACCAGCTGCCAATCAGAATAGTACCCATTAATACCTACTCTTGCTTCCTATTAGGCAACCAATCCTCAATCCAGTCTAACACCCTACCCCCAACTCCCTGCACCCTAACCTTCTGCAGCAATCTTTTGTGAGGCACCTTATCAAACGCCTTTTGGAAATCCAAAAGCACCACATCCACCGGTTCCCCTCTATCTACCGCACTAGTCACTTCCTCATAGAACTCCAATAAATTCGTCAAGCACGACTTTCCCTTAACGAATCCGTGCTGCGTCTGTTTGATCAAACCGTTCGTATCCAGGTGCCACGTTACTTCTGCTTTGACGACAGAGTCAAGCATTTTTCCGACTACAGACATTAAACTAACCGGCCTATAATTCTCTGCCTTCTGTCTGCTGCCTTTTTTAAACAGTGGCGTAACATTAACTGTTTTCCAATCTTCCAGCACTTTGTTGGAGCCTAGCGAATTTTGAAAGATAATTACCAGGACATCCGCTATCACCTCTGCCATTTCCTTGAGGACTCTGAGATGCATTCCATCCAGTCCTGGGGACTTATCTACCTTCAGTCCCGTTAGCCTATCAAGCACCATCTCTCTACTGACTGTAATCTCATCAAAGACCTCATCTCCTACCACCCTTCTATCCTTAATTTCGGGCAAGCTATTTACATCCTCCTCCGTAAAGACCGACACAAAAAAACTTATTCAAGGTCTCCGCAATATCCTTATCGTCCATCATTAAATCCCCCTCTCATCCTCCAAGGCTTCAACGTTAACTCTGGCCATCCTCCTATTCTTTATATATTTATAAAAACTTTTACTGTCATTTTTGATATTTCGAGTTAGTTTAGCCTCATATTCTATCTTTCCTTTTTTAATCACCTTCTTAGTCATTCTTTGCTGTTGTTTAAAACTTTCCCAATCCTCTGATCGCCCGCTATTTTTAGCCGCTCTGAACGCCTCAGCTTTTGATTTAATACTCTCCTTAATTTCCCTTGAGAACCACGGCTGATTTTCCCTTATCCTACAGTCCTTCTTTACCATCGGAATATATTTCTGCTGAGTACTGAAAAAGATCTCTTTAAAAATCCTCCTCTTAGCCGCCTTCTCTCCAAGGAGAACAGTTCTAACCTTGCCAATCCATCCTCATAACTGAAGTTTCTCATGCCTGGAACGTAGAAACATAGAAGATAGGCCCTTCGAGCCTGTTCTGCCATTCATCATGATCATGGCTGATCATCCAACTCCTGCTTAATCCTGCTTTCTCCCCATAACTTTGGTTCCATTCTTGTGAACCTCTTCTGCACTCTTTCCAATGCATTCACATCCTTCCTGTGGTGTGGTGCCTAGAAATGTACACAACATTCCAACTGAGATCTAACTAACGTCTTATATAAGTTCAATATAACCTCCTTGCTCTTGTACTCCATGTTCCTATTAATGAAGCCCAGAATACTATACACTTCATTAACTACTCTCTCACCTGTCTTACTACCTTCAATGATCCATGCAATATATACCCAGGACCCTGCGCCCCCTTAAGAATTTTACCCCTTATTTTATTTTGTCTCTCCATGTTCTTCGTATCAAAATGCATCACCTCACACTTTTTCACATTGAACTTCATTTGCCACCTATCTGCACTGTTCTCTTCACAGTTTACAATAATTCCATGTTTCATATCATCTGCAAACTTTGAAATTGTCCTCTGCAGACCAGGATCTAGGTCATTAGTATATAACAGGGAAAAGCAAGGGTCCCAATGCCAATGCCTGGGGAACACCACTACAAACCTTCTGCCAGCACGAAAAATATTCATTGACTGTAACTCTTTGCTTCAGATTATTCAGCCAATTTTGCCTCCATGTTGCTACTGTCTCATTCATTCCATGAGGTATAACTTTTCTGTTGTGTGGCATTGCATTGAATGCCTTCTGAAAATCTGTGTGCACCACATCAACAGAATTACCCTCATCAACCCTCTCTGTTACCTCTTCAAAAAAACCTCCACAAGTTAGTTAAACACGATTTCCCCTTTAGAAATCCATGTGAGGTTTTCCCAATCTACCCACGTTTTTCCATGTGACTACTAATTGTTATTTCTCGAAGCTGATGTTAAACTGGCTGACCTGTATTACTGGCCCCAGTAATTACTGGGGCTATCCTTACAACCATTTTTTGAACAAGGGCAGAATGTTGGCAATTCTCCAGTCCTCTGGCACCACCTTCAAATGTAGGGAAGACTGAAAGATTATGGCCAGCGCCCCTGTAATTTCCACTCTCGCCTCCCACTGGTTCCTCATAGCCCTGCAAAATTCCCCTTTTCAAATATTTATGTAATTCCCTGTTGAAAGTTGAGATTGAATCTGCTACTGGTACCTCATCAGGCAGTTCAGTTAGATCACAACAAATCACTGTGTTTAAAAAAAAATCTGATATCTCTTCAGCTGTTTCTGCACGTTATTTTCAATCTGTATCCCTCTGGTTGCCACCCCTCCTGCTGTAGAGATGCCGGCGTTGATCCTGGTGTTGTCAGACTTCTTACTGTGTTTACCCCTCCCTCCACAGGAAATAGTTTCTTCTTGCTCCACCAAAAGCCTTCATGGTTTTGAACATTTCACTTAACCTTTCCCTTTAGCCATCCTTGCTCTAATGGAAGTAACCCCAGGTTACTTCCAGATCCTGGGAAGGAACAAGACATCGCAAAGATGAACCACTCATCTTGACATCCATGCTGACTCCCAATTCTCAGGGGACAACAATTTCTTGAAGTTCAGAGCTCATTTCTTGAATTGCGTGCTCGAGGTTCTGGGGCAAATACACTCTCTCACCACAAACGACACAGCCCTTTTCATTAATCACGTCTCTTTCGATTCTTATCCACAAAGAGACACCCGTTGTATTTCAAACCATGAACTCAGTTCATGAAATGTGCAATATGTCTCTGTTGCTAAATAATTCTGCTGCCAAAGCAGGGGAAATGAAGGAAAACATTTACTATAAAATCCCTACATGGCAGAAGGAGGCCATTTGGCCCATCCAGATGCACTATGTGGAAAGAGCAGGGGGCAATGTGGGACTCACTGCACAGCCCTCTTAAAGAGTTGGAATAGACATCATGGGTCTCATTCTGTACTGTAAGATTTTTACTGTAACTGAGGCATCCTAAAATATTGGTTTCAATAACGTGTTTTCAAATCCAATATTTTCCCATCGATAATGACTACCTCTGGGAGACAGTATTTCAACAGAAACCTCCCATTTTCATGTGTCAGACTTGCTGGTGACTATTGCCTGACTAATTGACCTCAGGGTCATGAATGTCCCAGGTCAAAAATGTCCGGGCTGATGTGTGCACATTCTGCAACTGGCGGATTCTCTTTTATTTTCATCTTGTCAGCCTCGGGAGTTTTCAGGCATTTACAGTCACCCCTCTTCTATGCTCACCTGGCTCCACAAATGGAAAGTGAGGTCTGTCTGAGACTTGTTCTTCAGTTACTGGTAAGATGGAGGCCCATGCTTCTATGCATTGTCAGGCAGTTAGCCTTCATCAGAAGGGGATTTGAGTATACGAGTAAAGATCTCTTGTTGCATCTGTACAGGGCCTTGGTGAGACCATGCTGGAGTACCGTGTACAGTTTATCTACGGAAGGTTATATTTGTCATAGAGGGAGCACAATGAATGTTCACCAGGCTAATCCCTGGGATTGTCTTTTGAGAACAGATATTTTTCTCTTTCATGGGATGTGGGCATCACTGGCCAGGCCAGCATTTACTCCTCATCCCTATGTGCCTTTGAATTGAGTGGCCTGTTAGGCCAATTCAGAGGGCATTTAAGAATCAACTACATTGCTGTGAGTCTAGAGTCACATGTAAGCCAGACCAAGTAAAGACAGCAGATTTCTTTCCCCAAAGGATATCAGTGAATCAGATGGGCTTTTACGACAATCATCAATGGTTTCATGGTTATCATTAGACTTTTAATTCCAGATATTTTATTGAGCTTAAATTTCACCATCTGTCATCGTGGGATTTGTACTAGTTCCCCAGAGCATTACCCTGGGTCTCTGGATTACTAGGCCAGTGAAAATAGGACGACATGGTGGCACAGTGATTACCACCACTGCCTCACAGTGCTCAGGACCTGGATTCAATTCTGGCCTTTAGTGACCATGTGGAGTCTGCACATTCTCCCCGTATCTGCATGGGTTTCCTCAGGGTGTCCCAGTTTCCTCCCACAGTCTAAAAGATGTGCTGGTTAGAGTACATTGGTCATGCTAAATTCTCCCTTAGTGTACCCAATTAGAAGTGTGGTGACTAGGGGGTTTTCACAGTAACTTCATTGCAGTGTTAATGTAAGCCTACTTGTGACTAATAATAAATCAATTTTAACTTTTCCTTCCACAGTTCAAAGATGTGCAGGTTAGATGGATTGGCCATGATAAATGGCCCCTTTGTGTCCAAAGATGTGCAGGTTAGGTGGATTGGCCATGATAAATGCCCTTAGTGTCCAAAGATGTGCAGGTTAGGTGGATTGGCCATGATAAATGCCCTTAGTGTCCAAAGATGTGCAGATTAGATGGATTGGCCATGATAAATGGCCCCTTAGTGTCCAAAGATGTGCAGGTTAGGTGGATTGGCCATGATAAATGCCCCTTAGTGTCCAAAGATGTGCAGGTTAGGGGGATTAGTAGGGTTAGTGCATGAGTTTATGGGGAGAGAGCCTGGGTAAGATGCTCTGTCAGAGAGTCGGTACAGATTCGATGAGCCAAATGGCACTGTCAGGATTCTATGATTCGAGGAAATATCACTATGCTACAACCTCCCCATTGAAGAAGCTGGGCCTGCATTCTGTAAAATTCTGAAGGATGACAGGTGATCTCATTGAAATGTACAAGATCTTTACAGGGCTCGACAGGGTAGAAGTGCGTGGGGTGTTTCTCCTGGCTAATGAGTCTAGAACCAGGAGGCACAGTCTCAAAATAAGGGGTAGGCCATTTAAGACTGAGATAAGAGAAATTTCTTCATTCAGAGGGTGATGAATCTTTGGAATTCTCAACCCAAAGGAATGTGGAAGCTTAATCATTGAGCATGTTCAGCTCATTGAGATGAATAAATGGATAGATTTCTGGACACTAAATGAAATCAAAAGATACAGGGATAGTGACGTGAGGGAAGATGATCAGCCATGATCTGTTTGAATGGAAGAGCAGGCTCGATAAGCTGAATGATCTATTATGTTCATATCCCAAAGATGGCAGTTCTAACAGAGGGCCAGCATGGATTATGTGCTCAAGACTGAGAAATGGGGCTCAAATTTGACCAACCTTTGACTCCAGGAGAAAGAATATTACTTTCAATAGGGATTTGCTTCTGTTTCCTCCTATGGGCCTTTCCAGTTAAACTAACACATCATTAATATTAGAATTGATTGGAAAAGGCATAGAAAGGACTCTCATCTTCATTTCTTTTGGTTTTCAGACCAATTTGACCTCTTAAGCCAGGTGCTTGTACCCTTGCCTAGGGTTGCCAATGGTCATCAAATGTGATCCTGGAATTTTCACTACATGACTTTCTCCCACTCTTCAGCCATTTTTCGGCCAACACATCTATTCCTGTGACATACTGCCTTTCTACACCAATTATAAAGGCATCCCAATTGGATGATGTTTGACTGTCTTTTGTACCATCCCCAACATTTTCAATATTTTTATATCTGGTAAAGGAAATTGTTTAAAAAAAAATGACAAAACAAAAATCTTTTTTTAACATCCAGATCATTTTTATCTAGGGTCGCACACAGCAGTGTCCTGGAGACTGATTTTCAATTTTGGGAGATTCCAGGCCAATCTTAGAGGGTTGGTAACCCCGACATTTGCAGAAGGATGGCACAGTATCAGTTGACCGGTTTAACAGCAGAATAAATAGAAACTTGGAACAATATCAAGAGATTAGTCTAGAGCAGTAGTAACATGTGCACAACCTTGCCACAGTCTCTATGAAATCGTAAAACTTTAATCAGGACGTACTGCACCTTACAGCACTGAATGGAGCAAACATCCAGATAGTTAAATTAACAACCTCTCCCCCCGTGACAGATATACATTACCCTCAGAACTGGGACACTCACAAATATTAATCATCACATTGAAATATCAGAGCAAAACCTTTCCTTTTACATGGAGGAAAGAATGAGCTAGGCAAGGATCCTGGACAAGTGGCCAATTATCATAAGCTAGCCATACAGAATTGAAACACGTAGCAGTGTTTCATTGCTCTCTATTTCTTCTTGTCCCTTTCTTTCACTGCACCATCAGCAGATCCTTCTTCCAGATGAGATGGAGGAGCAGGTGGACATAAAGGATCCTGCGGCCACTGTTTTGAAGATGAGCAGGATGGATAGGAGTGGTGGCAGGAGTTCTTTCTCCACTGGTGTCCCCCTCCACCCAGTTAATATTTATCCGTTAATCCACATCACTAAAATAGATTAGCTGGTCATTTCTGACAGTGCTGCTCACAGGATCTTGCTTTGTGTGAGTTGGCCAGTGTGTTTGCAACACATTGGGAATGTTCAGAGGTTGTGCCGGGTTCCAGTGAAATGGTTGATTCTCAACTGCCCTCGGGAAACTAGAGATGGGCAATAAATGCTGGCCCATTCAGCGATGCCCCCCTGTCCATGAATGAAAAAAAAACTCAGCAAGTCAGGTAGCATCTGTAGAGAGAGAAAAACAGAGTTAACATTTCAGCTCAATAACCTTTAGTCAGAACTGTTCTATGAAAGATCATCGTTCTAAAAAGTTAACTTTTTTTTTCTCCCTCCACAGATGCTGCCTGACTTGCTGAGTATTTCCATGAATTGTGTTTTAATTTCTTGATTTCTTTTACTGCCTATTTTTTTTTACAATCCCTCATCTTATTAGGTTTGTCTTCTTGCCTGCCTCAAGACTGTATTGTCTGTGTTCCAGCTGTGGTAACGTTTGTGGACCCAGATAAGTCTTGCTCCCATTGCAGAGTTACTGACTTGCCCTCTGATCTAACAGGGCCATTGAGTCTGATCTATGTGCAGCTAGGTTGAGGCTTTGTTCTTTGCTCTGACACTCAATAGCCAGTTGAATACCTGGTACATTGGGATAATGATTGTCGCTCCATTGTTTATGCTGAGTTCTGGTGCTGTAATACAGATTCCACACTATTCAACCTCCAGTGTCAGAGCGAGCACAGAATCCTCTGGTTTTGAGATGCTGGAGATGTCACATACTCCATGCACTTACACACTTTAAAGATGGAAAAAGTTAAATCCTCAGCGAGAAGGAGCATGGCTGGGAGAAACTCAAGAGGTTTGATACAGGCAGTGGTTGAGGTAGGCTCCACAAAGGGAGAATTGGATAGATATTTGAAATAATGGACTGTGCAAACCTATGGGGAGACCATGAAGCAGTGGGATATGAATTTTGGTTCACTCTTTGAAAAGCCAGTAAAGACAGGCTCTTCTGTGCTATGAATGTATATGGATGTATAGTGCAGTTGGAATGAAGTCTTGCTACCTCTGGACTAGCAGCTCAGGGTTCAAATCCTATCTCAGGACTTGATGGCTGTGGAAGGCATGTTCATAGTGGCCAAACAGGTTAGTTACCAGCCTGTAAAATCTTTCAATACATCTGAGGGCAGGTGGTAAGAGTGAAAGAGTTTCCTACCAGCCACACTGCATAAGGCACTACAGTACCTTACCAAATATAATCACGGACCAATCCAATAGAAGTCCAATGGCATGGTACCTGGAGAAGCAAGTATAGTTGGAGGTGCTTTTCTCATTTTGGAGATTAAACATATTAGGCAAATAGAGAGAACTTTATTTTTCATCTACTTGCAGTTTATCTGATCTTCATACTTCCAATGTCCAATAGGATCTATAATTGGAAAGCCATTCATCCCATCAGATTACTATCCCCATGGTGGCACGGTGGTTAACATTGCTGCCTCACAGCGCCAGGGAGCCGGTTCAATTCCAGCCTTGGGTCACTGTCTGTGAGAAGTCTGCACGTTCTCCCTGTATATGTGTGGGTTTCCTTCCACACTTTGAAGATGTGTAGGTTAGATGGTTTGGCCATGCTAACTTGACATTCAGTGTCCAAAGATGGGTAGGTTAGGTGGATTAGCCACGGGAAATGTGTGGGATTATGGGGTTGGACGGGGGAGAGGGCCTGAGTAAGATACCCTGTCAAAGAGTCAGTGCAGCCTCTTTGGGCTGAATGGCCTCTTGCATTGTAGGGATTCTATGATTGTAAATGTGGAAGATGAAAATCTATCCTTTGGTGGCTAAAATGGGACCATGTTCCATTTAATGTCTCGTGGTGAGTATAAACTTTGCATAGAAGAAAAAGTATTGACGTATTTACCATTCACTGTCAAGTGTAAAGACGAAGTACAAAACAGAGCGGAGCAGAGCTGAGGGCTGAACCACTCCAGTGGAGGTGCAGAATGTAAATGAAGTATTGAAAGTAATTGCCAGAACAGAGGCAAACTTCTTTAAACACCTCGAACTTGAGTCAGCTGCAATTTGTGTTGCATGATTTTCTCACATGGAGGAAGAGGAAAATAATTCATCCTCACCACAGAAAGAAAGGAACCTCACACAGGAAGGAGCTCAAAAGCTTTTCAAAATTGTTGGTGTAGATTCGGTGGGCCAAATAGCCTCCTTATCCCTAATCCTACCCTATTTTATGATGCAAGCTATACACCACACCGTTGTACAAAGTGAGCCAGATTCTCCCAATATTGTTCATCTTGTTAGGGAATAATCACCATGATTTAGTTGCATAAGCCCACTTGTCTGATGGCTTTACTGATTAAAGAGTCCTTCGACTGCGGAACTGAGGTGGCATCAACAGTGAAGCAGGAGGTTTCTCCTCCTGACTTTCATTCTGGTAGCTCCTGAGAGAAGGTTTGTGCCTGATGCCTTTGGGTGTGGACCCAGTGGACTCAGTTGCGATGGGACCCTGTGGTCGGAAAGCCTACTAATTTTTCCCATCACGGGATGTTGTCAGTGTCGAGGGGAAGGGGATCAGAGAACTGAAAATGGAAGCGTGACAAATTAATAGCCTCTGGCATTCATGTCACATTTGTTCCTCTCTGGAATTAAAGGATTTTCTGGGCCTGGTGATTGTTTTATTGCCTCATAACGGGTGCCTAATCGCCATTTACTGTGCACTGCTTTGTATGGCAGGTTTCTAGCTGTTTAACCTGTTGACCTCAGTGTCCTGGAGTAATGAGTATCTGCAAGCATTGTGCCTGAACACTAATATTCTTTACTGTTGCACTTCCTAAGGTATAGATACTGTGCTTGAAGCAAACTGTTCACAGTGCTGAAGCGTTTTTTTATTGCATGTTAAAGTTTCATCCTTTCAGGGGGACATGACTTTTGAATCATTTGACCATCATGTGGATCACAAGATCACAAAATCATTAAGTGAATGAAGGAAGTTAATTGGCTCAGCTTAGCCCTTGATTTCAGAAAGAGGCCACAATCTCCTTACATTTGGTGCATTTCAACTGTTATTTCAAAGTTTAGATTTCACAATCCTACCCAAATTATTCCACATATTGGCTATCCTTCAGATGAAGAGAAATTTCTAAATGGTAATCTGAATTTATCTTTTATTAATTTGTAGCTACAAACTTTCATAAGATGTGGGTGTCACTGGTGAGGTCAACATTTATTACCCATCACTAATTGCCCCTTTAGGAGGTAGTGGTGAACTGCTCCTTTAATCGCTGCAGTCCATGTGGTGTAGGTACACCCACAGTGCTGTTAGGGAGGGAGTTCCAGGATTGTTATTGGACATCAGTCAGTCCGTGTGGTGTAGGTACACCCACAGTGCTGTTAGGGAGGGAGTTCCAGGATTGTTATTGGACATCAGTCAGTCCGTGTGGTGTAGGTACACCCACAGTGCTGTTAGGGATGGAGTTCCAGAATTGTTATTGGATATCAGTCAGTCCCAGTGTGGTGTAGGTACACCCACAGTGCTGTTAGAGAGGGTGTTCCAGGATTGTTATTGGACATCAGTCAGTCTGTATGGTGTAGGTACACCAACAGAGCTGTTAGGAATGGAGTTCCAGGATTGTTATTGGACATCAGTCAGTCCATGTGGTGTAGGTACACCCACAGTGCTGTTAGGGAGGGAGTTCCAGGGTTGTTATTGGACATCAGTCAGTCCGTGTGGTGTAGGTACACCCACAGTGCTGTTAGGGAGGGAGTTCCAGGATTGTTATTGGACATCAGTCAGTCCGTGTGGTGTAGATACACCCACCGTGCTGTTAGGGAGGGAGTTCCAGGATTGTTATTGGACATTAGTCAGTCCGTGTGGTGTAGGTACACCCACAGTGCTGTTAGGGAGGGAGTTCCAGGATTGTTAGTGGATATCAGTCAGTCCGTGTGGTGTAGGTACACCCACAGTGCTGTTAGGGAGGGAGTTTCAGGATTTTGACCCAGCAACAATGAAGTAATGCTGATATATTTCCAAGTCAGGACGGTGAGTGGCTTGGAGGGGAACCTGCAGGAGGTGGTATTCCCAGGTATCTGCTGCCTTAGTTCTTCTAGATGGTTGAGGTCGTGGATTTGGAAGGTGTTGTCTAAGGAGTCTTGGTAAGTTGCTGGAGTGCATCTTGTATGTGGCACACAGTGCTGCTACTGAGCATCAGGATTGTTATTGGACATCAGTCAGTCCATGTGGTGTCGATACACCATAGTGCTATTAGGGAGGGAGTTCCAGGATTTTTACCCAGTAACAGAGAAGGAACGGCCGATATATTTCCAAATCAGGATGGGGTGAGGCTTGGAGGGGAACCTCCAGCTTGTGGTGTGGCCTGGTATCTGCTGTGGTATGTATATGCTATCCAGGAACTTACTTTCATTGCTGCATCAGATATTTGCCCCATCATGATGCTTTAATATGGGGCTAATTTCAGAAACCTGGGTGCCTCCTGTCTCTTTTACTTTCATACCTTCTCAGGATAGTAATCTGAAAAATGGACTCACAACAGATTGTACAGTGACCTTTTCAGTCGCAATCAAGTGGGGCTGCTTTGTTCTGGATGGTGTTGAGCTTCTTGAGTGTTGTTGGAGTGCACCCATTCAGGCAAGTAGGGAGTATTCCATCACACCCCTGACTTGTGCCTTGTAGATTGTGGATAGGCTTTGAGGAGTCAGGAGTGAATTACTTTCTGCAGGATTCCTAGCATCTGATCCACTCTGGTAGCTACAGTATTTATATGATAGCATCTGTGGAGGGAAAGAGCCAACGTTTCGAGTCTGGATGACCCTTAGTTCAGACGAAGGGTCATCCAGACTCAAAACGGCCCAAGTCTCTTTCCACAGATGCTGTCAGACCTGCTGAGATTTCCCAGCATTTTCTGTGCTAGTATTTCTATAGCTTTGTCGTTATCACGTTCTCCTAACACATGAGTGGCCGCCTGATGGGAACCAGGCCCACGACATTTAATTTTGGGGTGAGAAAGGGGAGGGTATAAGTCAGGAAGCAATACGATAATACCTTCACAGGCTCAGCCTGAGAATCACCATTATTTAGCATTTGTTGAAATAAATAGCAACTCGCTGTTTCTGGAGCTGGGAACATTGAGATAAATTAAAATCTTCAGTGCTTTTTTAGAGCTTCCTAAATTGTTCCCTTGCCGCTGTTTTGCTGTATTTAACAGTGCCATCACAACAGTGAAAGTCTTACCATCTGGCTGAGGAAGCATCCGACAAAGCACATCTGGTATGAGTTTCCCAACCCTATAAAGCTCATCAGAATTGTGCAGTAAAGGAATGAATTGTTTGGATCCCACTTCCTGTTTACAGCTGGGAACGTAACTCGCTTGCTCAGCATTGTCTGGCTAAAGGAGGGGTTTTTGGAGGCCACAAGTTAAGTGCCGGACGGCCTGTATTGGAGGTTGCCTGGAAAGCTAGTGCTGAATCAGCACCGTATCAGAAGATTGTGGCACTGTTGCAGCAAGACTGGTAGCATGAGCACAGCGGGAGAGAGGGCACCATCATATTGCGACTGAAAAGGTCACTGTACAATCTGTTGTCAGTCCATTTTTCAGATTACGATCCTGAGAAGGTATGGAAGTAAAAGAGACAGGAGGCACCCAGGTTTCTGAAATTAGCTCCTTATTAAAGCATTATGATGGGGCAAATCTCTGATGCAGCAATGAAAGTAAGTTCCCGGATAGCAGATACATACCACAGCAGATACCAGGGCACACCACCAGCTGGAGGTTCCCCTCCAAGCTTTAGCCTATCCTGATTTAGAAATATATCGGCCATTCCTTCGCTGTCACTGAGTCAAAATATTGGAACTCCCTCCCTAACAGCACTGTGGATGTACCTACACCACATGGACTGACTGATGTCCAATAACAATCCTGGAACTCCCTCCCTAACAGCACTGTGGGTGTACCTACACCACACGGACTGACTGATGTCCGATAACAATCCTGGAACTCCTTCCCTAACAGCACTGTGGGTGTACCTACACCACACAGACTGACTGATGTCCAATAACAATCCTGGAACTCCCTCCCTAACAGCACTGTGGGTGTACCTCCACCACATGGGATTGACTGATGTCCAATAACAATCCTGGAGCTCCCTCCCTAACAGCACTGTGGGTGTACCTACACCACACGGACTTACTGATGTCCAATAACAATCCTGGAACTCCCTCCCTAACAGCACTGTGGGTGTACCTACACCACACGGACTGACTGATGTCCAATAACAATCCTGGAACTCTCTCCCTAACAGCACTGTGGGTGTACCTACACCACATGGACTGACTGATGTCCAATAGCAATCCTGGAACTCCCTCCCTAACAGCACTGTGGGTGTACCTACACCACACGGACTGACTGATGTCCAATAACAATCCTGGAACTCACTTCCTAACAGCACTGTGGGTGTACCCACACCACATGGAGTGACTGATGTCCAATAACAATTCAGGAACTCTCTCCCTAACAGCACTGTGGGTGTACCCACACCACATGGACTGACTGATGTCCAATAACAATTCAGGAACTCTCTCCCTAACAGCACTGTGGGTGTACCTGCACCACACAGACTGACTGATGTCCAATAACAATCCTGGAACTCTCTCCCTAACAGCACTGTGGGTGTACCTACACCACATGGACTGACTGATGTCCAATAACAATCCTGGAACTCTCTCCCTAACAGCACTGTGGGTGTACCTACACCACATGGACTGACTGTCTGTCCAATAACAATCCTAGAACTCCCTCCCTAACAGCACTGTGGGTGTACCTACACCACATGGACTGACTGATGTCCACTAACAATCCTGGAACTCCCTCTCTAACAGCACTGTGGGTGTACCTACACCACACGGACTGACTGATGTCCAATAACAATCCTGGAACTCCCTCCCTAACAGCACTGTGGGTGTACCTACACCACACGGACTGACTGATGTCCAATAATAATCCTGGAACTCCCTCCCTAACAGCACTGTGGGTTAACCTACACCACATGGACTGACTGATATCCAATAACAATCCTGGAACTCCCTCCCTAACAGCACTGTGGGTGTACCTACCAAATGGACTGACTGATGTCCAATCACAATCCTGGAACTCCCTCCCTAACAGCACTGTGGGTTAACCTACACCACATGGACTGACTGATGTCCAATAACAATCCTGGAACTCCCTCCCTAACAGCACTGTGGGTGTACCTACACCACATGGACTGACTGATGTCCAATAACAATCCTGGAACTCCCTCTCTAACAGCACTGTGGCTGTACCTACACCACACGGACTGACTGATGTCCAATAACAATCCTGGAACTCTCTCCCTAACAGCACTGTGGGTGTACCTACACCACATGAACTGACTGTCTGTCCAATAACAATCCTACAACTCCCTCCCTAACAGCACTGTGGGTGTACCTACACCACATGGACTGACTGATGTCCAATAACAATCCTGGAACTCCCTCCCTAACAGCACTGTGGGTGTACCTACACCACATGGACTGACTGATGTCCAATAACAATCCTGCAACTCTCTCCCTAACATCACGGTGGATGTACCTACACCACATGGACTGACTGATGTCCAATAACAATCCTGGAACTCCCTCCCTAACAGCACTGTGGGTGTACCTACACCACACGGACTGACTGATGTCCAATAACAATCCTGGAACTCCCTCCCTAACAGCACTGTGGGTGTACCTACACCACATGGACTGACTGATGTCCAATAACAATCCTGGAACTCCCTCCCTAACAGCACTGTGGGTGTACCTACACCACATGGACTGACTGATGTCCAATAACAATCCTGGAACTCCCTCCCTAACAGCACTGTGGGTGTACTTAC
Source organism: Sphyrna mokarran (assembly GCA_024679065.1). Taxonomy (NCBI): domain Eukaryota; kingdom Metazoa; phylum Chordata; class Chondrichthyes; order Carcharhiniformes; family Carcharhinidae; genus Sphyrna; species Sphyrna mokarran. Next base: position 5,219,642 of record JAGIQG010000038.1, read on the forward strand.
ACCACATGGACTGACTGATGTCCAATAACAATCCTGGAACTCCCTCCCTAACAGCACTGTGGGTGTACCTACACCACACGGACTGACTGATGTCCAATAACAATCCTGGAACTCCCTTCCTAACAGCACTGTGGGTGTACCTACACCACATGGACTGACTGATGTCCAATAACAATCCTGGAACTCCCTCCCTAACAGCACTGTGGGTGTACCTACACCACACAGACTGACTGATGTCCAATAACAATCCTGGAACTCTCTCCCTAACAGCACTGTGGGTGTACCTACACCACATGGACTGACTGATGTCCAATAACAATCCTGGAACTCTCTCCCTAACAGCACTGTGGGTGTACCTACACCACATGGACTGACTGATGTCCACTAACAATCCTGGAACTCCCTCTCTAACAGCACTGTGGGTGTACCTACACCAGATGGACTGCAGCATTTCAAGAAAATGACTCACCTCCACGTTCTCAAAGGGCAGTTCGGGATTGGGCAACAAATGTTGGTCTAGCCAGGCTCATTGTGTGAAAGAGTATTTTAAAATGTTTAACTGGGCGTGGTGTCTGAGGAGACTATTTTTCTTAATGCAGCAAGTTGTGACCTGGAAAGCACTGCCTGAAAGAGGGTGGAAATGGAATTCAATTGGAATTTTCAAAAAGGGGATCTGATACTGGAAGGGAAAATAATCACAGTACTATTGAGGAAGGGCATGAGATTGCACCAACACAGTGGGCTGAATGGCCTTTGTCTGTACTCTTTCAATCTTTTTAAGGGTTCACTGAAGGATAGAGCTTCTCCTAAGCCTGGACAAGGTGGCTGCTCCTTATGAAATAAGTTCCATTTAATTATCTTGGGCAATATAACTTCAGAATTCATCTGATCACATGTACAAAGAACAAAACAGCACGAGAAACAGGCCCTTTGGCCCAAGGAGCCCACGCCGCCATCTCGATGTTCCTACTTCTACCGGTGATCCCTGTCTATGTTTATAGATCTATGCATTGAAATCAATGAAACTCAGGCTCTAATAATAAAGAAATATGTCATTAAGTCTCCCGGCAGTGACTTGGAAGGGAGGGGATAATTTCAGCAATTGTGAACTTTAATTGAGTAGATTCCATGCTCTTTATTTTGTCTCTTCCAATCCCCTCTCATTCAAGTTGTCTTTTTTTTAAGTCCGGAAAGCAACGGCTCTGGAGGTGCGCACTCCTGACTTGAGGAATGCTGAAACCAACTACAGTGATCCCATTACTACCTGGGATGTGAACCTAGAGCTTTCTCTGGGCTGGAATTTGCCTAATGTGTTGGGCAGGGTCACGTAGCCACTGAACCATTGGGGGAGCTGTCAAAAGATGAAAACAGAAAATGCTAGAAAGTCTCAGCAGATCTGACAGCACCTATGGGGAGAAAATAGAGCCAACATTTCGAGTCAGGATGACCCTTCGTCAGAGCAGACAACAACTCTGATGAAGGATCATTCTGACTCGAAAGGTTGGCTCTTTTCTCTCCCCGTAGATGCTGTCAGATCTGCTGAGATTTTCCAGCATTTTCTGTTTTTGTTTCAAATTGCAGCATCTGTAGTATTTCGCTTTTATCTAAGCTATCAAAAGAGACAGGAGGATAACCCCCTCTTCCCCCTCCCTGCCCACCCCCACTGACTACTGTAAATTCTGTTTTTCAAAGTGATAGTGATCAGGGCAACTTGCTCTTCGTTGTGTCACAGACATCTGCTAGGATGTAGTCAGTACTCATTAATCTGTGGATCTGCCTAATTTAGTAGGCTACTGCGTGCCGGAATTCATGACATGTGTGAACCCATCTGGCTTTTGGGGATGTTTCTGTGCTTATATATGCAAGAGCTATCTGTACACAAATCTGCTTGCATCAGCTCTGTGTACCACAGAGAATAGAAAGCTTTCCAATGTTGCTCTATTTCTTCAAGACCTACAGCAACCCAACCATGTTGACCTGTCCCCATTGTTGGCCGTTTACCCCTCAGCCAGTCTGAGTCCACAAGTCTGAGAGGAGAACACAATGGACAAAGGAGCTGAGATTCAGTCATTCACAGAGCCAATTCAGAGTGCGTGTGTGTGTGTGTTGTTCTTAATTGCAAAGCTGTCTTAGGGCTCTCAGCTGCCCTTGAGAAGCTCAAATTGACACACAGCAGCCTCATTTGCCAATTAGATGCACCTCAATGAATTGGAGTCCAGAGAATGTTGGTGTCCCTAAAGGGGAGCATCGTATTGGATAGTGGTGGATAAACAGACAATAGAAGCTATTGGTGACAAAGCTGACAAGGTCAGCTGCCACCCAAGTGACACATTTCACTTGCCATCAATTGGCCAGGTGACCAATCTGATCATTTTCCCCACTGGATGGTTCCAGTTCAAATGGAAATGCAAACTGTGGACTGTACTTTCAGCCCGGGAGCAAGTTTCACCAGCGTGACATGAGTGACAGATTTTGAAATTACTGGGAAGACTCAGGAATCAGAAAATCCACACAGTGCAGAAGGAGGCTATTTGGCCCATCGAGTCTGCACCAACCACTACCCCACCCAGGCCCTATCCTCCTAATCCCACATATTTACCGTGCTAATCCCCCTGACACTAAGGGGCAATTTAGCATGGCCAATCCACCTAACTCACACATCTTTGGAGTGTGGGAGGAAACCAGAGCACCCGGAGGAAACCCATGCAGACACGAGGAAATTGTCTGTGTGGAGTCTGCACAATGACCCAAGCCGGGAATTGAACCTGCATCTTTGGAGCTGTGAGGCAGCAGTGGTAACCACTGTACCACCGTGCTGCGAGAGCTAAACATCTGTGCTGATTGTGTGGGGTGATGGAGGACAGGGTGATATGAAGGTGCAGTCACTGGTCTCTTATATCAGAGGGGCACGAACCCCTCAATCTGCCAAGGAAAGGTTTCTCTCCTGTTGGGTTTTGCATGTAGTTTTATCTTTCCCTTGTGCTTCTGGATGGGTTTGGTGGGGGAGGGGATGGGTGGCGTTTCCCTTCTGTGATCCTCTTTCTCAGACACTTGAACACCATGCAGCCAGCAGCAACAATCTTCAAAGCACCTGCTGAATGATACCACATCGGACCCATCGTTACATGCTGGTACCTTGCTGCTGGAGGACTACTGTGGATACACATCTCATTTAATGACGTAAAAAGATCAATAAAATAAAATCGAGGCAATCCCTGGTGGGACACTAACTAAAATAAAATACCAAAAGGAAACTTAACTATCTAAACTAAAATATCATTCCCTGGGATGATGATACACCCTAGCCACTGTGATGCCCAGGGATTGCGGAAGGCCTGGTGTGTATTGTTGGACACCACGTGCTGTTATAATGTAACCAATGATAACATTGGAACCTGTTATAATGTAACCAATGGTAACATTGAAATCTGTTATAATGTAACCAATGGTAACATTGAAATCTGTTATAATGTAACCAATGGTAATGCCGGAACCTGTTGTAATGTAACCAATGGTAACACTGGAACCTGTTGTAATGTAACCAATGGTAACACTGGAACCTGTTATAATGTAACCAATGGTAACACTGGAACCTGTTGTAATGTAACCAATGGTAACACTGGAACCTGTTATAATGTAACCAATGGTAACGCTGGAACCTGTTGTAATGTAACCAATGGTAACGCTGGAACCTGTTGTAATGTAACCAATGGTAACACTGGAACCTGTTATAATGTAACCAATGGTAACACTGGAACCTGTTATAATGTAACCAATGGTAACGCTGGAACCTGTTGTAATGTAACCAATGGTAACACTGGAACCTGTTGTAATGTAACCAATGGTAACACTGGAACCTGTTGTAATGTAACCATAAGAACGTAAGAAATAGGAGCAGGAGTCGGCCATCTAGCTCTTCAAGCCTGTCTCACCATTCAACAAGATCATGGCTGATCGAAGTGGATCAGTTCCACTTTACCGCTTTCTCCCCATAACCCTTAATTCCCTTGTCTATCATAAATCTATCTACTCGTGACTTAAATATATTCAGCGAGGTAAGTCCACCACTTCAATGGGCAGAGAATTCCAGAGACTCACCACTCTTTGAGTGAAGAAGTTCCTCCTCAACTCTGATCTCAACTGTCCCCCCCTCTTATTTTGAGGTTGTGCCCTCTAGTTCTGCTATCCTTTCTAAGTGAGAAGAATCTCTCTACCTCTACCCTATCTAGCCCCTTCATTATCTTGTATGTCTCTATAAGATCTCCCCTCAGCCTTCTAAACTCTATTAAGTACAGACTCAGTCTATTCAATCTCTCTTCATAAGCTAACCTCCTCATCTCCGGTATCAGCCTGGTGAACCTTCTCCGCACTCACTCCAAGGCCAATACATCCTTTTGCAAATGCGGTGACCAAAATTACACACAGTACTCCAGTTGCAGCCTCACCAGCACCCTGTACAGTTGCAGCAAGACCTCCCTGCTTTTATATTCTATCCCCCTCGCTATTAAAGCTAACATCCCATTCGCCTTCTTAATCACCTGCTGCACCTGCAGACTGGGTTTTTGTGATTTGTGCACAAGGCCCCCCAGGTCCCTCTGCACTGTAGCATGCTGCAGCTTTTTTCCCTTTAAATAATAATCCCTCCTACTATTATTTCTACCAAAGTGGATAACCTCACATTTGCTAATGTTATACTCCATCTGCCAGGTTCTCACCCACTCACTCAGCCTATCCAGATCTCTCTGCAGACTTTCCACACCCTCCACACAGTTCGCTTTTCCACTCATCTTCATGTCACCAGCAAATTTTGTTACCCTACACAGCCCCCTCCTCCAGATCGTCTATGTAAATGGTAAACACTTGAGGCTCCAGTACCGATCCCTGCGGCACTCCACTCGTCGCCAATTACCAACCAGAATAGCACCCATTGATTCCAACTCTCTGCTTCCTGTTAGACAACCAATTCTCAATCCACGCTAACATCTTACCCCGAACTCCATGCACCCTACTTTTTGCAGCAACCTTTTGTGAGGCACTTTATCAAATGCCTTCTGGAAATCTTAAAAACACCACATCCACCAGTTCCCCTCTGTCTACCACACTAATCATATCCTCATTGAAATCCAATAAATTCAACAAAAACATCTTCCCCTTCACAAATCCGTGTTGTGTCTGCTTGATCAAACCATTCTTTTCTAGATGTCTTGCTATTTCTTCTTTGATGATGAATTCTAGCATTTTTTAACTACAGACGTTAAGCTAACCAGCCTATAATTCTCTGCCTTATGTTTGCTACCTTCTTTAAGCAGTGGCGTAACATTAACCAATCGTAACATTGAAATCTGTTACAACGTAACCAATTGTACCACTGCAATCTGTTATAATGTAACCAATGGTAACATTGGAATCTGTTTTAATGTAACCAGTAATAACATTGGAATCTGATATAATGTAATCAATTGTACCACTGGAATCTGTTTTAATGTAACCAATGATAACACTAGATTCTGTTATAACATAACCAATAATAACATTGGAATCTGTTTTAATGTAACCAATGGTGACATTGGAATTTGTTATAACGTAACCAGTTGTACCACTGGAATCTGATATAATGTAATCAATTGTACCACTGGAATCTGTTTTAATGTAACCAATGATAACATTGGAATATGTTTTAATGTAGTCAATGATAACGCTGGAATTTGTATTAACGTAACCAGTTGTACCACTGGAATCTGATATAATGTACTCAATTGTACCACTGGAATCTGTTTTAACGTAACCAATGATAACATTGGAATATGTTTTAATGTAGTCAATGATAACGCTGGAATTTGTATTAACGTAACCAGTTGTACCACTGGAATCTGATATAATGTACTCAATTGTACCACTGGAATCTGTTTTAATGTAACCAATGGTAACACTTGAATCTGTTTTAACGTAACCAATGATAACATTGGAATCTGTTTTAATGTAACCAATGATAATATTGGAATCTGTTTTAATGTAGTCAATGATAACGCTGGAATTTGTTTTAACGTAACCAGTTGTACCACTGGAATCTGATATAATGTACTCAATTGTACCACTGGAATCTGTTTTAATGTAACCAATGATAACATTGGAATCTATTTTAATGTAACCAATGGTAACATTGGAATCTGTTACAATGTAACCCATGATAATATTGGAAACTATTATAATGTACTCGGTGATAAATTTGGAATCTGATATAATGTAACCAATGGTAACATGCTGTGCGAATGAACTGACCAGCTGACCTGGTATAAACAGAAAGGAGATGGGGATTGTTGGGAGCTTGGCTGCCACTTACCCTGCATTACAGCAAAGACTACACTTTAAAAGATATTGCATTGGCAGTAAAGCACTGTGACCTTCTTGAGTGATCAAAGTCCATAGAAATGCTATTTCCTGTTAAATAATGCTTCTTTTGGAAGGATTGAGATCATGGCTGAAATTTTCTGACTGTTCCCACTGGCAGGATCTTCTGATCCCATCAATAGTGACCCCCCACCCACTTCCACCACAGGTTTCCCAGCGGTGAAGGGTGTAAACAGTGGGAAAACCTATTGACAGTGGCAGGACTGGAAGATCCCTCCTCCAGCCAATGGTGAGTCATACCACCCCACAATACGGGAGGAGGGGGTTCCCAGCCCATGAAATGTGAAATAAGTAATATGAGTAACATGTTAGTATACCATAGTTATACCATGCTTGTTATCTCTTTACATTTGCGACTCTTGAGGTGGGTCTAGCCCAGGCTTCATGAGTTGGAGTTCTTCATGAAGCTAGAGCATTCCATTTTGGACAAAGGAAAATCTGTGATGGTGACTTTATTGCTTTTTGTCATCAATTTAGGAACAAGCACTGGTGACCTAATTGATCTTTGCAAATCCAATGCTTGTAATCTGCCAGCCAAATGTCAGCCAGCCCCAGTGACCTTCCTGACTCTGTTGGATAATCACAAAGTTGCAGTTGTTGTGGGTAAGCAGAAATGTGAATTCACTGCCTGAAACCTATCATTGCTGGATTTTGTCTGCAAAAAACATTAAAATGAGTGCTTGGAAAACAAGCAAATAAATCCATTCAAAGCCATGAAACTTAGTGGGGTAAGAATGCTTAGGAGGGTAATGACCCTTTTTCCCTCAACCCCAACAAAAATCAAGGATTTTAACACACCTCAAAGAAAAGGCCCAAATTATGCTTCTTCCTCTCCCCAAACATCAGAAAAAAGACTTTGCTGTATTCTTCCTTGTTCAAGGGATGTGGGTGTCAGTGGCTAGGCCAAAATTTATCAGTCTTCAGAAGATGATGGTGAGCTGCCTTTGTGAGCTGAACCCACAGTGGAGTTGCAGGATTTTAACCCAGTGACAGTGAAGAAACGGCCGATATATTTCCAAGTCAGGATGGTGAGTGGCTTGGAGAGAACTTACAGGTGGTGGTGTTTCTAAGTACCTGCTGCCCTTGTTCTTCAAGGCAGCAGAGGAGGTCATGGATTATGGAAAGTGCTGTCACAGTTATTCAAAGTAACAACAGCGCTGTTGGTATCGGGTCTGGTTACTTTCAAAGCACTTTGCACAGTGAGTACAATGACTTGATTTTGATTTGATTTATTGTTGTCACATCTATTGGTATACAGTGAAAAGTATTGTTTCTTGTGCGCTGTACAGACAAAGCATTACCATTCATAGAGAAGGAAATGAGAGAATACAGAATGTAGTGCTACAGTCATAGCTAGGGTGTAGAGAAAGATCATCTTAATGCAAGGTAAGTCCACTAAAAATCTGACAGCAACAGGGAAAAATCTGTTCTTGAGTCAGTTGGTACGTAATCTCAGACTTTTGTATCTTTTTCCCAATGGAAAAAGGTGGAAGAGAGAATGTCCGGGGTGCGTGGGGTCCTTAATTATGCTGGCTGCTTTTCCAAGGTAGTTGGAAGTGTAGACAGTGTCAATGGATGGGAGGCTGGTTTGCTTGATGGATTGGGCTACATTCACGACCCTTTGTAGTTTCTTGTGGTCTTGGGCAGAGCAGGAGCCCACACCAAGCTGTGATGCAATCAGGAAGAATGCTTTTATGATGCATCTTTAGAAGTTGGTGAGATTTAAGTGGGCAATTCTATACCCTAAAACGCATGTTTTGTATTGCACTATTTTACCCGAATACACGCAAGAAAGATATAGAGGATGCATATGATTGCTAGACTGTTAATCCAAAAACTCACCTCATGTCCTGGGGACCCGAGTTTAATTCCTGCCACAGCAGATGGTGGAATTTGAATTAAATAAAAAAATCTGGGATTAAGAATCTACTGATGACCATGAAGCCATTGTCGATTGCCAGAAAAACCCATCTCGTTTGCTAATGTCCCTTAGAGAAGGAAATCTGCCATCTTTACCCGGTCTGGCCTACATGTGACTCCTGAGCCACAACAATGTGGCTGACTCTAAGACTGCCCTCCGGCCTAGCAAGCCTCTCACCATCACTTTTTCAAGGGCAACTAGGGATGGGCAATTAATGCTGGCCCAGCCAGTGACGCCCATTCCCATGAATAAACAAGAATGTCCAGAGTAAGTAATTATATTGTAAGTACAATAGATTGAAGCAATGTCTTGTTAACCCTACTATAATTTGTATTTAAGCCATTACATATAAATGCAAATAGTTTCAGGCAGTAGATGCTGAGAGGCATTTTACAGCATTTGACAATGAACATGTCCTCCTAATCTTGGATCATTAGTGAGACCCTAGTTTGAAAAGCCAACATTTAGAGAGCCCTTATTTCCACCATTTTGTGTTCCCCTGCCTCCCGTCTCCCCCCAAAAATATGCAGTGCTTGAAAGCTTCAGAAGTGATTCTTTCAAATGTCTTTTAAATGTGACACAATACTCGTTTTTGCCCCCCAGTATCACCAATGCAAAATGCCTTTAGGAGCCGTGAGGTGAATTTAGGAGCCGTGAGGTTATGTTACAACTGTACAAAACTCTGGTGCGGCCGCACTTGGAGTATTGCGTACAGTTCTGGTCGCCGCATTATAAGAAAGATGTGGAAGCATTGGAAAGGGTGCAGAGGAGGTTTACCAGGATGTTGTCTGGTATGGTGGGAAGGCCTTATGAGGAAAGGCTGAGGGACCTGAGGTTATTTTCATTAGAGAGAAGAAGGTTACGTGGTGACCTAATTGAGGTGTATAAGATGATCAAAGGACTGGATAGAGTGGATAGTGAGAGCCTTTTTCCTCGGATGGTGATGACCAACACGAGGGGACATAACTTTAAATTAAGAGGTGGTAGTTATAGGACGGATGTCAGAGGCAGGTTCTTTACACAGAGGGTGGTGAGGGCGTGGAATGCCCTGCCTGCAGCAGTTGTGGACTCGCCTACTTTGGGGGCATTCAAATGTTCGGTGGATAGGCATATGGACGATATTGGAATAATTTAGGTTAGAGGGTCTACTGGCCGGCGCAACATCGAGGGCCAAAGGGCCTGTACTGCGCTGTAATGTTCTATGTTCTATTTGCAAATGCTCTGAGGTGACAGCTTTGGATGGAGATCAGTAAGTGTCTGAAATTACGCTTGTGGTATATCTGCACAATTTGATTCCTCACCCACTAATCCATCTTCCATTGTTCCTCACCACAAATTATAATGCTTACCAGAAAAATAGAATTAAAAATCTTTTGAGTTTTGGCTTGAAGTCAGCACAAAAGATATTCTGCGACTTATTTATTTTGTGCGAGTTTTTTCTCACACTGTCGCAACAAAACATTTAACACTATTGGAACCAATGGGGATTATTTGATGAACACAAGAAGTCACTGAAATGTGGGTAGCAGGAATTGGTAAGTCTCTGTGGGCACTGCTCCTCCTCTGGAGAAGTGCCCGCAGAGGAGGGATTTTCATTTAGGTGGGGGGGTATGATAACGGGAGTCATGTCTGCCACCACTGGGAAGAGTTCAGAGGCAACCACAAGGGCTGCTAGATGCCTCAGTGTTCTGGGACTTTACAATAACAGTACAACAAAAAAAGCAGTCCCCAGTATTCTCACCACCGCTGGTCCCCCACCCCCATGAAACACATTCCCTATGGACCCTCGTACCAACTTGTGACACTGTGCCCACTCACTATACAGAAATAATGAAGCTAAAAGTGACAATGGTATATGTGGAACAGCTTTAAAGACAATCATTACACATTCTCGGCTGAGTGCCAGGGAATCCGTTAGTCTGCTGAAACAGCTGTGCTCCAGAGAAAGCATCACTTGATCGACAGCTTCAACTCACTGATCTATTCTGTCAATTGCATTGCATTTATTCACACAAGATGTGAAGTTCTTATAGTTTTTATAAGTACTGTGTCAAGTACTTATAGTTTTTGTTATTAACATTTTAATAGGGTTGTAGTGAAAGCATGCAAAGGTTATGAATGATGAACCAGAGGGTGTAGGGTTCATGGCCATCTTGGAGAGGCTGTGAACCACAACTTCTTGAAAAGCTGGCTCAACTCCATGAAGACCGTGGGGGACCCAAAGATGCCTATCCTAAAAATTCCCTATCCCCACTAATGAGTTAGGGGTGCAGACCAACAACCCAGGCTCTTATCCCGTGTTAGTGAAAATCTGGCTTGCTGAGAATCCTTGAATCAGGTCCTAGCCGCCATGGGAGTGGTTGAGGCGAATAGTGTTGATGCTTTTAAGGGGAGGCTGAAGAGGAAGAGGATCGAACACTATGCTGAGAGGTGATGAAGGGGACCTGCCCTTCTTTGGTGTTGTATCTCAAGCACAAGTTTGTGCCCACTGTGTGCTCTGAAAGGCAGTTTCAGAACTGATATACGGACAGGTTGTACATATAGTCTTGCAGCCCTGACAGAATCTCCACAGCAAGGGGGGAAAGAAACTTGACAGCTGTCACAATGTTTTTAGAAACAGGATTGTAATGGATGATATCATCAGCCCAGCACTATGCTCTCCCAGTCAGCTCACACGGTGTAAAACCAACAAAACATTAAACTCAGAGGAGCTGTGTGTGCCTCCAGGCCTGAAATCTCGTGCAGCCATCTATGAAAAGCCACAAAAGAATACCCCTAACACATTTTAACCACTGTCTGCCACCACTCTCAGGTTTGTGTGTGTTATGATGGCCACAAAGGCCATGGGGGAGTCATCAATCAATCTCTTCATGGTGTCCGAGCTGCCTTATTGAGTGCCTGGAGACTTGCCTGATGGGAAGCAGTCAGCAGGAGTTTTTAATCCTATTACTCTATCCTGACTGGAGGTATAGGCCCAGGAGTGAGGACTATCTGACTGTAAGCTGCATGGAATCATAGAATCCCTACAGTGCAGAAGAAGGCCATTTGGCCCATTGAATCTGCACCGACCACAATTCCACCCAGACCCTATTCTCATAACCCTACACATTTACCCTGCTAATGCCCTGACACTAAGGTCAATTTACTATAGCCAATCCATCTAACCTGCGCATCTTTGGACTGTGGGACGAAACCAGAGCACCTGGAGGAAATCCATGTAGACATGGGGAGAACATGCAGACTCCACACAGACAGTGACCCAAGCAGGGAATCGAACCCGGGCGCCAATCACTGTGTCACCATCCTGCCCCTTGCTGATGTGGTCCTTCCCTTTAGTGCATAATAAAGAGAGTACATGATGGGAAACTGGCATTCGGCTGAATGACTATAGTGTGCACGTGTGTGCTGTTAATGCAGAGATGACAATGTTGGTAGCATTAGAAATATCACAAAATGCACCTTATGCATGTCAATATGTATCTAACATCAGATGTTTTTTAAAATTACGTTTTGTTCAGTGATGAGGGACATAAAAACATTGCATTTATCTAATGCTTTTCACAACCACTAGATATCCCAAGGCAATCCAGAGAGTGAAATCCCTTTTGAAGTGTAGCCACTGTTGTGATATAGCTGAGGTTATTCATGAAGGCTCTGCCTTCTCAACCTTGCCCCTTGCCCAAGGTATGATGATCTTTAGGTTAAATTGCCATCAGTCAGCTCTCCCCCTCAAAGGGCAGAGCAGCCTATGGACTTCTGGGACTATGGTGATTTTACCTTTACAGGAAATGCAGCAGCAAATTTACACACAGCAAGATCTCACAAACAGCTACGTTGTAATGGCTAGATAATCTGTTTTTATGATGTTGACTGACAAAACATTCAGGGCCTTGGTTTAAAGCCTGATCCAAAAGACAGCACTGCTAACAATGCTGCACTCCCTCAGTATTGCACTGCAGTGTCGGCTTTGATTTTTGTGCTCAAGTCCCGGATTGGGAACCGATAACCTTCTGACTCAGAGACGACTGTGTCCCAAACCACAGCTGACACCCGTCCTGATCAGGCAGGTTCTGAGATTGACCTTCGCTCAGTGAAGATGCAACTAACCTCAGTGTGAGAAAAACTGGAGGAGGTAAATCAGCGGGGGATGCAGCTAATGACTAGTATGCAGTCATATGCATGTATATGACACACATAATGTGCATCATGAAAGGCCTCAGTTGTGATGTTCAACAGTTGGAGACTCATTGCTTCACAGTGAGGGAGGGCCACTCAGATAAGAGGCTGCTAGGCTGCCAGTGCTCATTACATGATATTACAGTGAGCAGTTGATCAGTGTTAAGGCCAATATTACTTTGGAAACACTCATGTAAAGTATCAAGGTGCAATCTTTATTTGTAATGCTCTGGCATCACATTCACTGCTGAATGGAAATTTAAAGTGATATTATAGGGAGGTGGTGGCTCAGTGATATTGTCACAGGACTGCAATCCAAAGACCCAGGCAATGCTTGGGGGACCTGGATTTGAATCTGGGTTTGAATTCGACACATATCTAGAATGATAGGGTCTAATAATGACCATGAAACAATTGTCATAGCAACTCATCTGGTTCACTAATATCCCTTTAGGGAAGGAAATCTGCCGTCCTTACCTGATCTGGCCTACACATGACTCCAGACCCACAGCAATGTGGTTGACTCTTAATTGCCCTCTAAAATGGTTCAGGGAGACAGTCAGTTGTGCCCCAGTGGGCCAGCCGATGCACAAATGAACCATACAGCTGGATGATCACTGCCAGGGCTGAGTTACCTCATTTTAGATGGAGTCACAGGCAGTGCCTCAGTTAGGCTCTGGGCCTTGACGAGGGATGGAATTGGTATGGGCCTCACTTTGGGCCACTCTGTAGGAAATGCAATGTCCAAACATCAATTCAGGCTTGGGTACAATCATTTCCCCACTGTCCCATCGTTAGCTGGCCTGTCAACATGTGTTGTGCAGCCTGATGGGATGGGGAACTGAAGGAAGGCCTATGGAAATGAACCTCAGCAACATTAGCTAGAGAAGCAAGAAACATTTGAAATCAGAGTTCATCTTTAAACCTTGCATACAATAACATTCTCAAGTCTTTAAACAAATTCCACATTTGCCCTGGTGTTGGTGCTTGCATTCTGTAGGTGTTGACCAGGCTCCATCCTCACTTCAAAGGTTATTTCTGGGGGCTTGTGATCTGATTTTGATACTGGCTAAGATCAAGCATCAGATTGAGCCCAAGATGGGGTGCAATGTCTTCTCCTGTCAGCTTGGATCTTGTTTGTCCCTCTTGTGGAAACTAAATTGGATTCAATTCAGATTTGGTTTGTGGAGCAAGGAGATGCATTTGGGTCCACCCTGTTCACTCAGTGCATCGGCATTGTAACTTTAAGAATGGAGCAAAAAATTTAAAATCTGATTGATTGCACAAGACTGTCTGAGGCAGACGACATTAGCAGTGAATCAGGGCTTGCCTGGAATAATGTACATTCTCTCACTGTTGCAACACCAACCCCCATCTTCCCAAGGCTTCCTGCGGTCACCTCATGTCACAGGGGAGGATATGGGACTGTGGGAAAAGATTGACATTCCCTTTTTCCAAAAGGCCGACCACATTTTCACTTGCAGAGTGTCTTTTACACATACACAAAAAAATCTGGAGTAATCCACAGAAGCAATTTAGCCGCAGTGGAGACGAAACGTCAACAGCAAAGGTGGTTATTGTTTCGCTACAAGGTCCCCTCAGCCGCTTGTAATTAACTCTCTCTGCCCATTTCAATGTGGGGAAAATGGCTTTACCTTGTATGTCCCAGCCCCACTGCTTCCCTGCACATCACTTTGCATTCTACAACTGCTGAGATGCCCAGCCATAGCAACCGTGGCAGAGCCATTGCTAATCCCCCGGGCACCACACATTTTTGAACCAGTGCGCCCCTACTTTCTGTTAAAAGGCTCGCAGCTTAAATGCACGCCAAATAGCCAGTGGAAACAATCAGGACAATTCTGCACAGCCACGGGTGTCTAATGCAAATCTTCATGGGTAGGATGTGTGGCATTTCAGGCTTAATGAATTGTCCATCACTCGCTTTCAGCTCCATCTCAGGGTCTGAATTAATCTCGAAGGCTCAGCAGGAAGTCAGACACTAAGTCGCTATTTATTACACATCCATTGTAACTAATTGATGTAATTAACACTGATTCCAATCCTTACAAACAATAGCTCATTCACAAGAGCCGCTGACACGCAGTGCTATCCCATCCATTCAAATGACTTCACTAGAATAGACACCCCTCCGTGGACAAATTTATCCCACTGCCTGATGGGAACGCCCGGCATTTCCCAGAGTCCTCTCTGACATGTCATCTTTCTCTGTTTTTGCTCCTGTGTGAGATTAACCCTTTGTGCCCACCAGAGTGCAGAGCACTCTTATAATTGCAAAATATGATTTATGAGGAGCAGTGTATCCTGAATCCCAATGAGTCTGTTTAATTAGTCAATGGGCTGTTGAAACCCAAGGCTTGCTTATCACAATGCTGGGCAATCTAAGCCAGTGAAGGGGCCGCATGAGTGATCTTCCTTCATCTCAATGGGCCATAAGATTGAAATCGGACTTTTCCATTAACCACAACCCCATAAATAAGATTAAATACCTGGCCTGTTTCCCATGCTGGGTTGTTTGTTGTTCTTTATTTTAAGACACTAAGGGGAAATTTAAAATGGCCAATTCACTGAACTTGTACATCTTTAGACACTAAGGGGCAACTTAGCATGGCCGATCCATTTAACTTGCATATCTTTAGACACTAACGGACAATTTAACATGGTTGATCCACCTAACCTGCACATCTTTAGACATTAAGGGGCAATTTAACATGGCCAATCCACCTAACCCGCACATCTTTGGACCTTAAGGGTCAATTTTGCATGGTCAATTCACTTAACCTTCATATCTTTGAACACTAAGGGGCAATTTAGCATGGCTAATTCACCTAACCAGCTCATCTTTAGACTCTAAGGGGCAATTTACCATAGCCAATTCACCCAGCTTGCACATCTTGGCTGGTGATGGGATATAGTTTCCACTCTCTGCCAGGGTGGGAGAAGATTGCCAGAGAATCCTGCCCTGTGTCTCTTGTAACTTTCTGCTGTGTCTGTTTTTAGGTCAAGGATTAAAGAAGCCACAGGTTTGAAGGTGATTGGTAGAAGGATTACTGGCGATATGTAGGAAAACCCAGAGGGTGATGAGCATCTGGAATTTGCTGCCTGGGTTGGTGGTTCAGACTGAAATGCTCAAGTCATTGAAGAGGTACCTGGATCTGAAGTGTTGTAAGGCTGTGAACTAGGTGCTGGAAGGTGGGATCAGAATGAGTGGCTAGTATTTTCATGCAGACATGATGGGGCTGAATGGTCTCTTTCTGTGCCATAACCTTTCTGTGGTTCTGTAGACAGGATAAAAAATGATATGGTTAAAGCATGTATTTTTACTAAGGATAACGGCAACACACCTCCATTCCAATTAGCTTAGTGCTGATCTTTATATCCCAAGTCTTTTGGGATGTTTTCCCATGTTGAGTGCATTATAGATGTACAAGTTTTGGTGACTGCCAGTAGCTATCAATGATAATGTTTCGCCCCACACTGGACCTCCCTTCTGGAGTCTTTTCTTCTTCTCTTCCTGGAGGCATCATCTGTCCAGAATACCTTGTCTGATTGCAAATTTGTGTAGCACACACTGATGACTGTGTTCTTCCCTATTCACCCAAAAAGCAGAAGCTTCAGCAAACCTATGGTATACTCAGCAGTAGTGATAACCTGGACTTCACTGGATCCTCACTCTGCCCCTATGTGCCAGGGTGTTGCCCTGATTGGCATCATGTGCTGTAAAGGGAGGCCGCTCCTTTCAAAAGCAAACCAATACTACACCAGTCCAGTTGTGCCAGGCTGGACTGGTGCAAAGTCTTAGCTACTCCCAGGGAGTTGGGCATGTAAAGCAAGTGGCAGATGTCACATTTGCCAGGGGTGGCACCTTGATGGATTTCCAACTGAAAAGGCCTCAGCAACTCAAAATGACATCTCATTTTCCCAGATGTGCAAGGGCTTTGTTGATGGAGCCCATGGGTCCATTAGGGCTGGATGTGCAGAATCATATGTATGTGGTTACGAACAATTGAAATTGATGGAGTATTTGTGCGAAACCTTCTTGGTCCCCAACAACTGTGCCCTGGCTTTCTTGTCTGGAAAAAGTTTGGCATCTCATGCTATCTCTGTCTCTATCTCTCTCTCTCTCTCTCTTTCTTTCTCTCTCTTATAATATTTAAACAGATCAATGGCACAAAAAATATTAACATTTGGAAAGATTGAACATTTGTCCCCCAGTGTGTGTTGGATCATTTGGAAGAGAGAAGAGTCAAAGTCCTCCTATGGTACAAATAATCATTCACTGGGAAATTGTGCATCTAACACTTGCTCACACAACACCAACTCCCTGAAGCTAATGACACTCATTATTTAGTCTATTATATATTGAACTCCAGCCCTTCCCATGACAGCACAACTCTAAATTCTATGATACAGTAGAATTACTCAATGTCTTCAGCAGCAGAGAAAAGTAGCAAACATAAAACTAAATTACAATCTATCATTTAGTATTACTTTCTGGCAATCAATTGATTTTTTCATACTCTCTTTTTTACACAAAACACAAGTTACTTAAAATATAAAATTAATCTTGTTCCATAACTGTGTGGTGCAGACCCATCAGATACTGAAGCATTCAGTGTCCATATACAACTGGACTGATAAGTGGCAAGTAACATTCACTCCATGCCAACCAATGACCATCTCCAAGAAAAGAGAATCTAACCATCACTCCTTTACATTCAGTGGCATTGTCATCATGAATTCCCCACTATCAACATTCGGGGGTTACCATTAACCAGAAACTGAATGGACTAGCCATATAAATACTGTGACTGCAAGAGCAGGTCAGAGGCTGGGAATCCTGCGGAGAGTAACTCACCTCCTGACTCCCCAAAGCCTGTCCACCATCTACAAGGAACAAATCAGGAGTGTGATGGAATATCCCCACTTGCCTGGATGGATGCAGCTCCAACAACATTCAAGAAGCTCGACACCATCCAGGACAAAGCAGCCCCACTTGATTGGTACCACATCTACAAACATTCACTTCCTCCACCTCTGATGCACAGTAGTAGCAGTGTGTGCCATCTACAAGATGCACTCCAATACCTCACCAAGGCTCCTTCGACAGTACCTTCCAAACCCATGACCTCAAACATCTAGAAAGACTAAGGCAGCAGATACCTGGAAACACCACCACCTGCAAGTTCCCCTCCAAGTTACTCACCATCCTGACTTGAAAATAACCTGGACTTGGCGTTCATTCATTAGGTCAAAACCCTGCAACTCCTTCCTTAACAGCACTGTGGGTGTACCTACACCACATGGACTGACTGATGTCCAGTAACAATCCTGGAACTCCCTCCCTAACAGTACTGTGGATGTACCTACACCACATGGACTGACTGATGTCCAATAACAATCCTGGAACTCCCTCCCTAACAGCACTGTGGGTGTACCTACACCACATGGACTGACTGATGTCGAGTAACAATCCTGGAACTCCCTCCCTAACAGCACTGTGGGTGTACCTACACCACACGGACTGACTGATGTCGAGTAACAATCCTGGAACTTGTCTGGATGAGTGCAGTTCCAACAACACTTCAGGAAGCTCGACACCATCCAAGACAAAGCAATCAGCATTCCATCCACCACTTTTAACACTCACTCCCTCCAATACACCTAACTGTAACTGCGCCTAATTGCTCACACCTATCTTTTATCCCATTACACACTGCCAGTTCAAAGTACATCCACATGATGTCAGGCGCAGCATGTGAAGACCTATATAAAATGCCATTGTGTCTTATTGCTCAAGGAGTTCAAAAATTATAATTCAATTTGACAAATAACTTGTTCATTTAAAAAGATTTCAACAGCATTTCCAAATGAAGTGTCACATTGGATTTATTGCATTGCTCTGAGGCACTATAAGGCCATTGCCGGCCGCAAGAATATGAAGTTACAGTGTCTTTAGTTAAGGAATCTTTTTTGTAAATACAAACAAAGCTAAACCATTTAAAGGATGTGTATTTTGTTTAAACCTTTTCTGTGCTTACGTGATCAGAGGGTTGCAAGGAAACAAGCTCCTGATATTCATTGGGAGTTAAAGGCACTCATAACTATTGACAATCTACCTGACACTAGCTATTTACCTCAGAAAGATGGCATTCAACTTTAGGAAGCGTAGTGGAGGACATGCCCTGTCTACATCAATGTGAATGAAGTAGAAATGGTTGAAAGCTTCAAGTTTTTCAATGTCCAGATCACCAACAACCTGTCCTGGTCCCCCCTTGCCGACACTATAGTTAAGAAAGCCCACCAATGCCTCTACTTTCTCAGGAGACTAAGGAAATTTAGCATGGCAGCTATGATTCTCACCAACTTGTAGAGATGCACCATAGAAAACACTCTTTCTGGATGCAACAAAGCTGGGTTTGGCTCCTACTCTACCCAAGATCACAAGAAACTAGAAAGGCTTATGAATGTAGCCCAATCCATCATGCAAACCAGCCTCCCACCCACTGACTCTGTCTACAGTTCCTTCTGCCTCAGCAAAGCAGCCAGAATAATTAAAGACCCCACGCACCCCATGTATTCTCTTTTCCACCTTCTTCCAGTGGGAAAAAGATACAAAAGTCTGAGGTCACTTTCCAGCCAATTCAAGAACAGTTTCTTCCCTGCTGCTGTCAGACCTTTGAATGGACTTACCTTGCATTAATTTAATCTTTTTCTACACCCTAGCTATGACTGTAATACTATATTCTACACTCTCTCCTTTCCTTCTCTATGAACAGTATGCTTTGTCTGTATGGTACGCAAGAAACAATACTTTTCACTGTATCCCAATACATGTGACAATAATAAATCAAATCAAATATTAAGTTGATCTTTCTCTACACCTTAGCTATGACTGTAACACTATTTTCTGCGCTCTCTCGTTTTCTTCTCTATGAACAGTATGCTTGGATGTGTAGCGCACAAGGAACAATACTTTTCACTGTCTCCTAGTTCATGTGGCAATAATAAATCAAATCAAATCATCAAAAATCAACTGCCTTCTGGTGCCAGTATTCTGCGGAGATTGTTTCCTCCAGTCCTGTGCTGGTCACCCTTGCTTGAGGCAAAGTAGGTGGAAGTAGGGTATAATACGTAGGGATATGGGCGTAAGGCCTGGGTGGGATTGTGTTTGGTGCAGACTCGATGGGCCGAAGGGCCTCTTTCTGCACTGTAGAGTTCTATGATCTAATCCAGGGCCTGATTCAAACTACTGAACTTGATTTAATTATCTTGGCTTCTGCCCACCGACCTGTTAGTTGCCCCTTGGTTTGGCTTTCTCCACTGGGAGATGCTGCCAATTGGCAAGAAATTTGAATTTTCCCTGACCAAACCGACCAAGATGTAGAGACGCCGGCATTGGACTGGGGTAAACACAGTAAGAAGTCTGACAACACCAGGTTTAAATCCAACCGATTTACTATCAAATAAATTGGTTGGATTTAAAACTGGTGTTGTCAGACTTCAAACCAACCAATCCAAGATTTGACATGGATTTCAGCACAGCCTCGGGGCAGAGCCAATGTTTTAGGGATAAAGACGTTGTGAGTTAAGATTGTTCATAAAGATGAATACGCCTCATACTCCGTGATCTAGGTAAAAACTTAATCGTTAGGGACTTCATCCATCCCAGTTCTTCTGGTTTCCTCTCTGTAGGTGTCAACAGTCTGTGTCCCATCTAAACCCCAATTGAAAGTTTTTGATTTGATTGATTATTGTCACATGTATTGGGATACCATGAAAAGTATTGTTTTTTTGCACACCACACAGACAAAGCATACTGTTCATAGAGAAGGAAAGGAAATGATGCAGAATGTAGTGTTACAGCTATAGCTAGGGGTGTAGAGAAAGATCAGCTTAATATTTGATTTGATTTATTATTGTCACATGTATTGGGATACAGTGAAAAGTATTTTTTCTTGCACACTACACAGACAAAGCATACCGTTCATAGACTACATTAGGGGAGAAGGAAAGGAGAGGGTGCAGAATATCGTGTTGCAGATATAGCTAGGGTGTAGAGAAAGATCAATATAACATTTGATTTATTATTATGACATGTATTGGGATACAGAGAAAAGTATTGTTTCTTGCGTGCTATACAGACAAAGCATACCATTCAAAGAGAAGGAAAGGAAAGAGTGCAGAATGTAGTGTTACAGTCGAAGCTAAGGTGTAGAGAAAGATCAACTTAATGCAAGGTAGGTCCATTCAAAAGTCTGATGGCAGCAAGGAAGAAGCTGTCCTTGAGGCGGTTGATACACGACCTCAGACTTTTTCCTGATGAAAGAATCATAGAACCTGTACAGTGCAGAAAGAGGGCATTTGGCCCAACGAGCCTGCGCTGACAATGATATCACCCAGGCCTTGTCCTTATAACCCTATGTATTTACGCTGATAATGTCCCTGACACTAAGGGGCAATTTAGCATAGCCAAATCAATCTAGCCTGTACATCTTTAGACTGTGGGAGGAAATTGAAGTATCCGGACAAAACCCATGCAGACACAGGGAGAATGTGCAAACTCCACACAGACAGTGATCCAAGTTGTGAATTGAATCTGGGTCCCTGGCACTGAAGCAGCAGTGCTAACCACTGTGCCAGCATGCTGGGAGGAGTTTAAACTAATTTGGCAAAGGGAGGGGGCACAGACTGTTTGCAGAATAAGGGCACAGAATTAGACATTTGGATGGTTATTGAAGTAGAGTAGCAAGCTAATCATCCCTAAAAGGTTATTGTGGTCCAACCCAAGAGACAACAATCTACTTATCCACAGGCCTCTGAGACTGTCTCGGGTACCATCTTCCAATAATGTGATTTATGTGCGGATAGGGAACATATGTCGCATGTGACACATCACTAGATTCCTGAGTGTGGTTTCTGGTAACTGTGGAGATGATAAACGGCTTTGGGAAATTTGTAGTAAGTCAAATGAAATGAGAGGGTCACAGAAAGCAGCTGTGGATAAAGCTTTTATATTTTGTAAAGTAATAATTATGATTTTGCATTGTGGACTAAGTAAATCAGTAGATATTATTGTGAGCTCCAATTGCACAACAGCACTGTTGTTTTCTGAGCAAAGATCATAATTTTTTTTTCAATGGGATCTTTTATTCAGCTGATTTGCCCTGCAGCACATGTGGTTGGATTGTTGAGTCATGGTTGCATATCATAGGATGTCAAACCTATCATTAAAGCAGTGCCCACATTTTCCATCATAATCATCACACACACATCTGGTACGGCTTAGTGGCAAGCATGGAGGGAAAGGTTAATTCCACAGAATTACTGTATGTTATCCATGAAACGAGAGTTACTAGCATGCTCTAATTCATATCAAGGTGGGGGCAATAAGGCTGGGAAGGCGGTCATATATTGTCATATGTTATGCCTACCTGGAGTCAAAGGAACTTTGCATGGCCCAAGACACTGCGCCAACAGGCATAAGATCACATCCACCTCTATTCCATGTGCTGGAAGACTTTGTGGTATTTGGCCCTAAGGCCCAGATTTCACAGTGGCAATGACAAGTGAAACTGTCACCACTGGCCATCATTACATCGCAAAAACTGACAGAAACATCAGGAGTCCGCACATGCGCGGAATATCGCAGAAATCCAGAAGTTGTTATGAATGAGTTCATACTCCCCCATGGTCCACACTGGGTGTTGATATTCTGATGGATTGCAAACTGCATTACAATCATGTTTTGAGCACCATTTAAAAAAATCCTGTGATAAAGTTACACCTTTTAAATGAGACATAACTGGGTTTTAACCACATATTAAATTCACAATCACTACTAGACACCCTTACTGGCCGGAAAGCTAATTTTATTTTGTGGAATGTAAAATTCTTCCACAATTATTAAAAATTCCACATTTAAAACATGAGCTGGAATTTTACAGCCGTTCATGTAAGCAGGATTCTCTGGAATGAAAGGAGATTTGGCTGAGTGCCAAATTCTCCATCCTCACTTGCAGTGGTGGCAGGATGTGAAAGGCCGGAGAACTCTGGCCATGATTTTTTTGTGTGTGTTTATATTTATTTCAGGTTTTATAAAATAGCTATGCATTTATTTTACTGTTTGAAAAATTAAATTAAAAGTGAAGGATATTAAGCACTTTTAGCTTCCTAGTTTGCTGGTTGTGAGGATACTTCAATTTGATTGGTTGTCTGCCTGCCTGCTGGCATCATTGCTGCAATATATCAAGACATCTTCTTGACTTGGCACCAGATTTAAACTGGCTTTGGAAGAGGGGAAATTCCTGCCACAGGGGTTGCTAAGTCTCTGCGAGCAGCATTCTTCGAGGTTCTTGTTTAGCCACTAATTGCAAAATCCAGTCCACTTCATCCCATCAAGACACAAATGGAGATTAACCTGAGCTTATTAAATTTATTGTACTGGAAAATGCACCATCTTAGCTGACCATTAGATATTCCTGGAATGTTATAAAACACAAGAAGCTGAAGCTTGCACACACTTCTTCTTTGTTATTTACTGCTCCAAGCAAAGGGTGTGTGTGCTGACCTTGTGCCCTTTTGTAGGCCATGCAGAGTTTCTGGAATATTTGAGGAAGATAGCTCAGTGGTCCTCTGATCAGAAATGGGCAAAACAAAATCTGATATGAGACCACTGGCTGTTAATTGTATGTTAATTGAGGGCGATGGGCATTCAATGGGGATTCACTTGTGTTCCTATAAATAGCAACAGATGAAACTGTGTTATTGGGTTAGGAGATACATGCTTGTAATTTGTGTCTCTGTAAATAAAAGCTTCTAAAAGTGTGTAAAAATTGGCTTTGGTTCTATCCTTCGCTGTCTGGCACGGTGACACAGTGGTTAGCACTGTTACCTCACAATGCCAGGGACCCAGGTTTGATTTCTGGCTTGGGTCACTGCCTTTGTGGAGTTTACACATTCTCCCTGGGTGCTCCAGTTTCCTCCCACAGTCCAAAGGTGTGCAGGTCAGGTGGATTGTCCATGCTAAATTGCCCCTTAGTGTCAGAGAGATTAGCAGGGTAAATACATTGGATTATGGGGATAGGGCCTGAGTGGGATTGTTGTTGGTGATGACCCGATGGGCCAAATGGCCTCCTTCCGAAAATGTAGGGATTCTATGATTCTTTTATGATTCTAAGCACATATGGAATAGAACACTGGATACATGAACCCTTGCAATGTTTTATGTATGGTTTTCCTACTCCTATAACTACCTATTTCTCTTTGTGTTATTCCTGAGACTTGCCAGCAGAAGTATGCACAAAAGGGTCAGGATAAATAAAACAATGTTTTGTTTTAAATACAGTGAAGGACAGCATCTTCTCAAATGGTGCATGGAGGTTTGGACAGAATTTGTACAATGCCACATCACAAGATATTGTGGGATCTTTGACGTTTGAACAGAGTTACTATTATTAGAGAAAAGAATCTGAAGAAAGAACATGTGAAGCTCTGATTATTACCAGCCTCTGTTTAAATCATGCATGTTATTTATCCAATAATCTCACCAAAAGTAAATTCTCGGCTGAAGTATTTAAAATGTTGAGTGAAATGCCTAACATTAAAATTAACTAGCTAATATAATTCAACTGGAAGACAAGAGCAATATTTGAAAGTAGAAGGATTTTGTTTAATTTCTGTAGTGATGGTTATGTGGGATTGACTCTGATTACCAAGTCAGCACTTCAAGACAAATTAAAAATTCAGTACTGGGGGGGTTTAAACAAAGAGGGAATCAAATACATAAAAGAACTCTCTCTCTTTATTTTCCAGTGGCCAGCATTCAATCATTTATCAGGGCATGGATTGAGTTGACTGCCTCTAGGTACCATTTGGCAAGGTCAGTTTCAAAATGTCTCTCTCTTACTCTTGAATAAGTAAGGTCTTCATTCTGGGAGTGAAGAATTCACTTCGTATTTGAGACTTTTCACAGGTAGATCTAATACTGAGGTTGTGTTTGCCAATCCCACCCTTGTAAATTGTGGATTGAATTTAATAGCTCTGGTAATGTGTCGACTACTGTCAAACTGACATAAAATGCCAGCGGATTTGTTAATGTCCTTCAGGGCAGATAACTTGGCATCCCTACCTAGTCTAGGCCTCCGTGCGACTTTTGTCCCATGTAGCTGAGTCCTTATGCCTTCAGGGCAAATGGGATGGGCACTGAATGTGGCCTAACTGATGTTGCCAAATTCTGCGAACATTTAAAAGTGCTTGAAAATTGTCCTGTAGCTTCCAGCTGTGGATTATAATTGAAATAGAAAGGGAGAGAAGTGGTGGGTGGGAGTGACGACTAAAATTCCTCCTGGCTCTCTAGTTTCCTCCCACAGTCGGAAGGACTGCTGGTTAGGTGGATTGGCCGTGCTAAATTCTCCCTCAGTGTACCCGAACAAGAATGTGGCAAATAGGGGATTGTCACAGTAACTTCATTGCAATTACTGTGTTAATGTAAACCTACTTATGATAATAATAAATAAACTTTAAACTTTGAACTTTAGATTCACATACTGGAGTTAAGGACTGAATTGTACCCATTTCAAGTAAGAGAGCATATTTTTTTCTCTCTAAATTCCCTGGGTATGCTGTGTTTGAAGCTCTTTTGGATCTCATTAGTGCTTGTGGCTTGAACTGGAAAATCTCAGCATGGGTGGCAGTAACCATTGACCCACCCTAATTCACATATGTCCACACCATTAGGAAGTCATTATTGCCAGTGAGATGCTCAGCAAAAAATGGTTAACTGAGATAGAGAAGTCCAGCAGCAATTGCTCAAGCATATTAGCCTGCCCATAGTTCCTCCTCGCCATTTCTAACACTGTCTGAGTAGGAATACGCAAAGTCTTAACAGTCTAATCACACGGCAGCCCAGGCCACTCATTTCTTACCACGACAGATTAGGTTTGGAGTTTAGATGAACATTATGCGACACTGACACACCAGTAACCATTGCATCGGGTCATTTATTTGAACCATTTCACAAGTTGGTATTTTGGACTTGTGGTTTGACAAGCAAGTGTTTTCAATTTGAATCATGTTTTTCACATAAGACAATGTTTTCTTCTGTAATTAATTACGCACTGTATAAATTGCCCTTTTACAGAATTCCAGCAGTGTCTCCATCTCATCAAATGGAAGGATTCTTGTGTATTGGGTCAACGTATCATTGTTTTTTTTCCCCTCTCTCCTTGCAACATTAATCAATGCCAGAAA
Source organism: Sphyrna mokarran (assembly GCA_024679065.1). NCBI lineage: Eukaryota > Metazoa > Chordata > Chondrichthyes > Carcharhiniformes > Carcharhinidae > Sphyrna > Sphyrna mokarran. The sequence continues at coordinate 5,245,416 of JAGIQG010000038.1, forward strand.
CCAAAATAAATGAATGCTAATATAGCTCATGCATAAGGCATGAAACATGGGTCTGGTATTGATTAAAACTAGCAGGTCCAGCCACCCACTCCAAAGTGATGAGCTTCAACAATTTAGACATTCAGCTTCATGCTAATTTTTTCCATAGAAATCAAGTTACTAATATTCAGTATGAGATAGAAGATAATCATAGAATCCCCTACAGTACAGAAGGAGACCATTCAGCTCGTTGAACCTGCACTCACAACAATCCCACTCAGGCCTATCCCCATTATCCCACATATTTACCCTGCTACCCCTGACACTAAGGGGCAATTTAGCATGGCCAATTCATCTAACCTGCACATTTTTGGACACTAAGAAGCAATTTACCACGACCAATCCACCTAAGCTGCATATCTTTGGGCTGTGGGAAGAAACCGGAGCACCTGGAGGAAACCCATGCAGACACAGGGAGAATGTACAAACTCCATAGACAGTCACCCAGGTCGGAATCAAGCTTCAGTCCCTAGCACTTTGAGGCAACAGTACTAACACTGTGCCGCCATCACACACAATTCGTTTTGGGGTCTATAACTTGTAGAATTATGTCATGTTGATGTATATAATGCTAAGGTGTCTTACAGCAGGTTACACCTGGATTTCTATGCCCTACTTAAGCTATTTACAAGGGCATCAATATTTACAATCTTAATTGCCTTGATTTGTCAGAAATATTCCCTTTTATCTTCTGATAATACGTGTCTAAGTAATTGTGAAAATGTCAATGTCCGTTTATTCTTATGTGTTCCATGCATCTATCGATGCTTAAATGGGTTGAGTTTTCGATTGTCTTCTTGTGCTGTGTTTGAAAGTTCCCTTCAGGATTTTACTAATAGGTACTTTTATGTTGCATCAGCCATAGCTCAGTTAGTCACATTTTTGCCACAAAGTCAGAGAGTTGTGGATTCAAGTCCCATTCCAGGGATTCCAGTTCCAAAATCTAAGATGTCTTTGGCAGTACTGCCTTTGCCACTATCTTTCAAATGAGGCATTAAGTTGATGTCCCTTCTACCCTCTCAAAAGTGTCTTAAAAAAAAGCACTGCATTTTTTGAAAGAGGAGTCAGACAGTTCTCCCAAGTGCCCAGGTCAATATTTATCCCTCAACCAAGACGATTAGAACAGACTGTCTTATTGCTGTTTGTGGGACCTTGCTATTACAACAGTAAGCTTTTGAAAAAAAAGGTACTTCATTGGCTGTAAAGCACTTCAGGAAGCCCTGTAATTGTGAAAGGTGTTTTAGAAAAATCCAAAGTCATTTTACTCCTATGTTAGGAATAAAAGGGTGGTTAGAGGAAAAATCGGACCTCTTAGGGACAGAAGAGGGGAACTGCTTAGAGCCCGAGGGAATGGCGGAGATCCTGAATGAATACTTTGCGTTGGTATTCACGAAGGAGAGGGGCTTGTTGACAGCTCCTGTCTCTGAGGGAGCTGTGGACCAGTTGAGGGAAATATCCATACCAAGGGAGGAAGTGTTAGAGCTTCTAGGTAGCATTAAAACTGATAAATCTCAGGGGCCTGATGGCATTTATCCCAGGCTGCTTAGGGAGGTGTGAGGTGAAATTGCTGGGCCTCTGACGCAAATCTTTGTCTCTTCTTTGGACACAGGTGAGGTCCCAGAGGACTGGAGAATAGCTAATGTTGTACTGTTGTTTAAAAAGGGTAGTAGGGATAACCCTGGAAATTATAGGCCGGTGAGTTTGACGTCAGTGGTAGGGAAGCTGTTGGAGGGGATTCTTAGAGATAGGATGTATAGGCACTTAGAGTGTTGCGATCTGATTAAGGATACGCAGCATGGCTTTGTTAAGGGGAGATCGTGCCTTACAAATCTGGTGGAGTTTTTTGAGGAGGTGACGAAAACGGTCGACAAAGGGCGAGCCGTTGATGTCGTCTATATGGATTTCAGTAAGGCGTTTGACAAAGTCCCTCATGGGAGGTGAGTTGAAAAGGTCAAGGCTAATGGGATACAAGGACAGGTAGCTAGATGGACAAGTAACTGGCTTGGTAATAGGAGACAGAGAGTAATAGTGGAAGGGTGTTTTTCTAGCTGGAGGTTGGTCACTAGTGGTGCGCCGCAGGGCTCGGTACTGGGACCTCTTCTATTTGTAATATATATAAATGACTTGGAAGAGGGAGTAAGTGAAGTGATCAGCAAGTTTATAGACAATACAAAGATGGCTGGACTTGCGGACAGTGAGGAGCATTGTCAGGCGATGCAGCAGGACATAGGCTGGTAGCTTGGGCAGATAGATGGCAAATGGAATTCAATCCTGTTAAACGCGAGGTGATGCATTTCAGGAGAAAGAATGTAGTGGGGAGGTATATGATAAAGGGTAGACCTATTAAGAGTATAGAAACGCAGAGGGACCTGGGGGTGCAGGTGAACAAGTCTCTGAAGGTGGCAGAGCAAGTGGAGAAGGTTGTGAAGAAAGCATATGGTATGCTAGCCTTTATAGGAAGGGGTATAGAGTACAAGAGCTGGCCCTTAATGTTGCAGTTGTATAAAACGTTGGTTAGACCTCATTTGGAATACTGCGTCCAGTTCTGGAAGGACGTGGAGTCTCTGGAGAGAGTGCAGAGGAGGTTTACCAGGATGCTGCCTGGTATGGAAGGTCTGAGTTACGAGGAGAGGTTAGACAAATTGGGACTGTTTTCCTTAGAAAGACATAGACTAAGAGGAGATCTAATAGATTATGTACAAGATTATGAGGGGTATAGATAGAGTAAGCAGGGTTAAGCTTTTTCCTAGGATGGACTCAAATAGCACGAGGGGTCACGGGCTTAGGGTGAGGGAGTAAGGTATAATTTGGATGCTAGAGGGAGTTTTTTCACACAGAGGGTGGTGGGGGTATGGAACAAGCTGCCAAGTAAACTGGTGGAGGCAGGCACTCTGGAGCTATTTAAGAAATACTTAGATGGGCACATGAACAGAATGGGAATGGAGGGATATAGAAAACTGATTTAAAATGGGGATCATGAGCCTTGGGAGTTCCCTGGGAAGGGTGTAAATTGTTGATGATATTAATGTATTTATTTTATCCTACGGGTACTTCGGTCCGCCTTGTCTAACAAGGGGTATACACGCGATGGGTCATGAGAGGGCTGCTCTTGGATCTTTTTCGAGAGTATCCTAGTGCTTCACGTCGTTAGTGTACGCTTGACCTGGACCATTTGATGGGCTACACGACAGCTCAGTGACTATCGCTGTGCTGTGCAGATACATGGGTTTGGGCCTGTGTCTGTGGGAGTTTGCGCATTCTCCCCGTGCTTGCGTGGGTTTTCTCCAGGTGCTCCGGTTTCCTCCCCCACCCAAAGATGTGCTCTTAGGCTGATTGGCAGAACAAATTCTCCCTAAATTCTCAAATTTGGTTCTAATGCATAGATCTATAAACATAGACAGGGATGACAGAGATCATAGGTAGAAGTGGGAACATCGGGGTGGCGGCGCGGGCTTGTTGGGCCGAAGGGCCTGTTTCCCGTGCTGTTTTGTTCTTTGTTCTTTGAAATGCAAGTCTTTTAGTTGGTATGATAGCACATCAAAGTAAGGACAACAAACTGATTTCTGGTTTATGATTGGCAAGTTGCTGTCTACCCTATAACTGTATGGATGGCAACCCCTATGAAAGTTGCTTGGCTTATTTGACAAAACTTGAGGACAGATGTGCATGCATGAAGTTGACAAAACTGACAACAGCACCCCCTGTGGGAGATTGGATCAATCAGCATTGTGTCAACCTGGACACATTTTCTTTTAAGCCTCTATTTGTTGTGATATCAAGAGTGTGGTACTCTGTAGCTCAGAATTTAAATTAAAATCTCTAATGTGACATCAGGTGCACCCACATTAGATTTGGTGTTTGGAACTGCCTTATGTTATTGCCATTAGACCATAAGACATAGAAACAGAATTAAGCCATTCAACCCATGAAGTCTGCTCTGCCATTCAATCATGGCTGATATTTTTCTCATCCCCATTTTCCTGCCTTTTCCCCATAACTCCAATCCCCTTATTAATCAAGAACCTATTTATCTCTGTCTTAAAAACACTCAATGACCTGGCCTTTGCAGCCTTCTGCGGCAAAGAGTTCCACAGGCTCACTGCTCTCTGGCTGAAGAAATTCCTCCTTATCTCTGTTTTAAAGGATCGTCCCTTTAGCCTGAGGTTGTGCCTTCTGGTTCTAATTTTTCCTACTAGTGGAAATATCCTTTCCACGTCCACTCTATCCAGGCCTCACAGTATCCTGTAAGTTTCGATAAGATACCTCCTGATTCTTCTAAACTCCAACGAGTACAGACCCAGAGTCCTCAACCGTTCCTCATACAACAAGCTCTTCATTCCAGGGATCATTCTTGTGAACCTCCTCTGCATCCTTTCCAAGGCCAACACATCCTCCTTAGATATGGGATCCAAAACTGCTCACAATACTCCAAATGGAATCTGAAGTACATCTCTGCTCTTGTATTCTAGCCCTCTCAACATGAATGCTAACATTGCATTTGCCTTTCTAACTGCCGAATAAACCTCACATTAATCTGATGAAAATCTTGAACAAGAACTCCCAAGTCCCTTTGTGTTTCTGATTTCCTAAGCATTTTCCTATTTAGAAAATAGTCTATGCCTCCATTCCTCCTTCCAAATTGCATAACCTCACACTTTCCTACATTGTATTCCATCTGCCAGTTCTTTGCCCACTCTCTTACCAATCCAAGTCCTTCTGCAGCCCCCCACTTCCTCAATACTATCCATTCCTCTACATATCTTTGTATGAGTGTTCTCTGCTCTAGTGAAAGATTTCAACGTCTTTATTGATATCTATCGCATCCTCAGCTGAGGGATCGCCAAGCATTTTCTCCTTCTTGCTTAACTTGGCTTGGTCAGAAGTTCCAGGCCGATGTTAATCTGTTTTACTGATGCACTTCTGATTTCATATTGCAAGTGATGTGTCTCAGTGAAAGGGGAGATAGATTTACATTGACTTAGCCTTTTTCATGTCGCAAAATGCTTTACAGCCAATGAAATATTTTCTGAAGCGTAGTCACTGTTGTAATGTCGGAAGTAGGTGTTCAATTTCTAACAGTTGTGTTTTGAAGCGCTCAGTGTCACATTTTGAACATATGATGATTAATGTGTCAAAAGTATTTGACTTTAAAAAAAATGTACCCTGCACCTTTATTTTGCAAATGAAAGCTTTTAGTGTTCTTCAACAAACACTCAAACAAGTCTAAAATAAAGACAAATTACTGTGGATGCTGGAACCTGAAACCAGAAGAGAAAATGCTGGAAAATCTCAGCAGGTCTGGCAGCATCTGAAAGGAGAGAAAAGAGCTGACGTTTCAAGTCCAGATGATATTTTGTCCAAATAAGAAATTGAACCACCAAAGAAGTCTCTTTATTTGAGAAGAAAAATGCTTCATATTTAAGACAATGGATTGAGCTCATTCATGGGAATATTAACTGAATGGTTGCTTGAGATCAGGGCCAGAATTTTCTGGCTGTTCATTGTCCTGCCACCGAGAACGGAGACTAGAGAATCCCAGCTGCAGGCAAGGTCAGAGATACTGGCCCCAAATGTAGTCAATAGTGAGATCCCCAAGACCCAGAAATTCAATTGAAGCCATGCCTGTTTACATGCATATAAACAGGTGCCAAAACTTCCAATGTGGTGGGCAGCAAACCTTCTATTGATTCAGTATCTGGTTTGCCTTGCACCTCTGTTAAATTCTTTGCAGTACTATTTACCTGCAAACCTCAAGTCACCATATTGTATCGACTTTCTATTGTTCATTCAGGATATCACTTCCTTAAAAATGTTTCCTCAGGATCATTTCCTTCTGAACCATATTATGTTTTTGAATCACACTATCCTCCATGAGTTTTTTTTGTCTGATGGTGACTCCTTTATTTTACCAACTATGTCCTTTAGTTGCTATTTGTTTCTGTTTTTAGACATGGGTACAACGTAAGGTTGGTTGAAATCTGATAGGAGCTCCCAAGCATTCAATAAGTCTCGCTCGTCACAAATCTCATCCATAGCCTCTCTTAGTGTCCTGGGATACCATCTGCACTTGGGGATTATCTGAAAACCTTTACACCAGTCTGCTTTTGGGTGGAATTTTCCAACCATTCACGTTGGCAGGATTTTCTGAGCCTACTGCGGTGAACAGAGATTTGGCTGAGTGCCAAATTCTCTGTCCTCGCAGCGATGATGCAGCATGAACAGCTGGAAAATTCTGGCCTTTTTCTTGATCATTTCAAGGCCCTTAAATCTGCTTGGATTATCTGTATGATGAGAAGGCACACAATTATAGTTTTGTAAGTAAATACTTCAAGGCAGTAATCAATGAGTATATTGACTTGGTATAATTATTTGATTTGATTTGATTTAATTTATTATTGTCACATGTCTTAATAGACAGTGAAAAGTATTGCATGCTATACAGACAAAGCATACCATTCATAGAGAAGGAAAGGAGAGGGTGCAGAATGTAGTATTACAGTCATAGCTAGGGTGTAGAGAAAGATCAACTTAGTGCAAGGTAGGTCCATTCAAGAGTCTGATAGCAGCAGGGAAGAAGCTGTTTTTGAGTTGGTTATTACATGACCTCAGGCTTTTGTACCTTTTTCCAGATGGAAGAAGGTGGAAGAGAGAAGGTCCAGGGTGCGTGGGGTCCTTAATTATACTGGCTGCTTTGCCAAGGCAGCGGCAAGTGTAGACAGAGTCAATGGATGGGAGGTTGGTTTGTGTGATGGATTGGGCTACATTCAGACTGTAGTTCCTTGCAGTCTCGGACAGAACAGGAGCCCTCACCAAGCTGTGATACAATCAGAAAGAATACTTTCTGTGTTGCATCTGTAAAAGTTGGTGAGAGTCATAGTTGACATGCCAAATTTCCTTAGTCTTCTGAGAAAGTAGAGGCGTTGGTGGGCTTTATTAACTATAGTGTCAGCATGGGGGGAAACCAGGACAGGTTGTTGGTGATCTGGACATCTAGAAATTATATTAGCCTAATTGTGATTTTTGTGTCAGTAATGATAACCATGAAATGTTGGATTGTTTAACAGCCCACTGATGCCTTTTAGAGAAAGAAATCTGCCATCCCTACCAGGTCTTGTTTAGATGTGACTCCAAACTCTCAGCAATGTGTTTGATTCTTAATCGAATCTCAATATGCAGGTGGATTGGGAAAATCAGGTAGGTAGTGAATCCTAAGGAAAGGAATTTGTAGAACTCTAAGAGATGGTTTTTTGGAGCAGCTTGTGACAGAGCCTATAGGAAACTGGCAATTCTGGATATGGTGATGTGTAATGAGGCAGGCCTGATTAGGGAACTTAAGATGAAGGAACTCATAGTGAGCAGTGACCACAATATGATAGAATTTACCCTGCAGTTTGAGGGGGAGAAGCTGGAATCAGATATAACAGTATTACAATTAAATAAAGGTAACTACAAAGGCATAAGGTAGGAGCTGGCCAGAGTTGATCTGAAAGGGAGCCTAGCAGGGAAGACAGTGGAACAGCTATGGCAGGAGTTTTTGGGGGTTATTCGGGAGGCACAATAGAAATTCATCCCAAGGAGGAGGAATCATGCTAAGGGGAGAATGAGACATCCAGGGCTGATGAGGGAAGTCAAGGACAGCATAAAAGTAAAAGAAAAAACATACAAAGTGGCAAGAATTAGTGGGAAGCCAGAGGATTGGGAAGCCTTTAAAAGCTAATAGAAGACAACTAAAGAAGCAATAAGGGGAGAGAAGATAAAATATTAAACTAGTTAGTAAGTAATATAAAAGAAGATAGGAAGAGCTTTTCTCAATATATAAAAGGTAAGAGGCAAAATAGGCATTGGATCAATGGAAAATGAGGCCTGGGGAAGTAATAATAGGAAACAAAGCAATGGCAGAGGACCTGAATAGTTACTTTGCATTAGTCTTCACAGTGGAAGACACCAGTGGGATGTCAGAGCTCCAGGAGAGTCAGGTGAGTGTCGTGGCCATCATTAAGGAGAAGGTCCTGGGAAATTGAAAGGTTTGAAGGTGGATAAATCACCTGGAGCGGATGGACTACACCCCAGGGTTCTAAAAGGAAATTGTGGAGGCATTGGTGATAATCTTTCAGGAATTACTGGAGGCAGGGAGGGTACTAGAAGATTAGGAAGTAGCTGTTCAAGAAGGGAGGCTGGTTTGCCTGACTTCAGTCATTGGTAAGATTTTAGAGTCCATTATTAAAGATTAGATCGCAGAGTACTTGGAAGTGCATGATAATGTAGGACTGAGTCAACACAGCTTTGTCAAGGTGAGGTCATGTCTGACAAATCCGTTTGAGTTCTTTGAGGAGGTAACATGGAAGTTAGATAAAGGAGAACCAGTGGGTGGGATTTATTTAGATTTCCAGAAGGCAAGATGCCGCCTCGGAGACTGTTAAATAAGTTAAGTGTCCCTGGTGTTAAGGGTAAGATCCTGGCATGGATAGAGGATTGGCTGATTGGCAGAAGGCAGAGAGTGAGGATAAAGGGGTCTTTCTCAGGATGGCAGCCGGTGACTAGTGGTGTGACACAGGGGTTGGTGTCAGGACCACAACTTTTTACAATGTACATTAACGATTTGGAGGATGGAAATGAACGAACTGTTGCTAAGGTTGCAGATGATACAAAGATATGTAGAGGGACAGGTAGTGTCGAGGAGGGAGGGGAGTGGGTGTGCTATGGAAGAATTTAGGAGAGGGTTAGGAGAATGGGCAAAGAAATGGCAGATGGAAAAGTGTGAGGTTATGGAAGGAGGAATGGAAACATAGACTATTTTCTAAATGGGAAAACGCTCAGGAAATCAGAAACACAAAGAGACTTGGGAGTCCTTGTTCAAGATTCTCTGAAGGTTAACGTGCAGGTTCAGACAGCAGTTAGGAAGGCAAATGCAATGTTAGCCTTCATGTCGAGAGGGCTAGAATACAAGAGAGGGATGTACTTCTGAGGCTGCATAAGGCTCTGGTCTGACCCCATTTGGAGTATTGTGAACAGTTTTGGGTCCCATATCTAAAGAAGGATGTGTTGGCCTTGGAAAGGGTCCAGAGGAGGTTCACAAAAATGATCTCTGGAATGAAGAGCTTATCGTGTGAGGAATGGTTGAGGACTCTGGGTCTGTACTCGTTGGAGTTTAGAAGGATGAGGGGGGATCTTATTGAAACTTACAGGATACTGCAATGCCTGGATAGAGTGGATGTGGAGAGGATGTTTCCAATAGTAGGATAAACTAGAACCAGAGGGCACAACCTCAGGCTAAAGGGATGATCCTTTAAAACAGAGATAAGGAGGAATATCTTCAGCCAGGAAGTGGTGAATCTGTGGAACTCCTTGCCGCAGAAGGCTGTGGAGGCCGGGTCATTGAGTGTCTTTAAGACAGAGATAGGTTCTTGATTAATAAGGGGATCGGGGTTATGGGGAAAAGGCAGGAGAATGGGGATGAGAAAACTATCAGCCATGATTGAATGGTGCAGCAGACTCGATGGGCCGAGTGGCCTAATTCTGCTCCTCTGTCTTATGGTCTGATGGTCTAACTACCCCCCTGCCATTCAGTTGTACTTAAGAAGGCAGCTCACCTTCTTGAGAGCATTTAGGTGGACAATAAATGCTGGCCATGCCAATCATGTCCACGTCCTGAGAATATACAGCAAAATGTTCTCTGCTTATCCTCGTTCTCATCCTCTGACGTTCCCAGCTGTATCGTGTCTGTCTGTTTTATATAGAAGAAGTGTTCATCATTAAAGTGTTGAAGGTCGTCTGCCGTAACTGTCTACCCCTCCCCTGCAACTACATTTATGGCTGGGTGTTCCTAGACAGGTAGCATGTGGAATGTACTGGCAACGCAGAAGCCTTCCATTGCTGTTAGGCACTGCAGAGACTTATTAACCCTCCTTATCATATTTTGATTTCATGTTTTAAGTTTTATTTGTGATTTGTTTTTGCTGAAGGCAGTAGCCGTTTAAGCGGCTGCTCCTTTGATTTGTCCCTGAGTTCATTTCATTTAATTGAATTGGTGATAAGTTTATTTTGAAACAGGAACAAATTATTGAAGCAATATCAAGCTCATTCAACTTCCTGAGAAATGGAGATGCTTTGATTTCCAGATCCCTAAAATGCAGAAAACAGTTTGAACTGCTTTCTGCTGATTGCCTTTATTGATTGCTGGAGTACCTTAGAACTACAGAAAAGTTACAGTACAGAAGGAGACCCATCCTGACCCACCATGTGCATGACAGGACAAATTTTATCTCCGCTCCGAATACCTGTAAATCTGCTACTGGAGCTGTTTATTGCAATTTTATTCAAGAGACCTGTCAGTTGCTGTCTACATGTTTGCAGTGAAGATTACTCCTAGCTCCTTGCCAAAGCCATCTCTCATCATTTCTGTGAATCCTGCCTTCCACCCCCTCGAGTGTCAGTCTTGTTCTGTGGATAGCACTTTCGCCTCAAAGTCAAAAGGTCACAGTTTCAATCCCTACCCTAAAGATTTGAGCACATAATCCTGGCTGATACTCCAGTACAACACTGAGGAAGTGTTGCAATTCCATCTTTTCAGGGGAGGCATTAAACTAAGGTGCCATCAAAGATCCTGTGACACTCGTCAAAAAACAGGGGAGTTCTTGGCCAACATTTACCCCTCTGCCCAAGAACAGATTAATGGGGCATTCATCGCGTTGCTGTTTGAGGGACTTTGCCATGTTGGCATCGTAATAAAGTAGGCCATTCAGCCTTTCAAACCTGTTCAATTAAGCTTTATTGCCAGAGAGGTCTGCCAGATCATTCATTTAGGAATGAATTTTTTAGGGCACAGAAGCTGGGGTGGGGTGGGGGGTGTTGGGCCTAGTTGAGGTATACAAAATTATGAAGGATATAGATAGGAAGGAACATTTTTCTCTGAGTAGAGGAGTGTAATAAATCTGTAGAGGCTGAAGTCTCTTCATCAAAATCCCTTTATTTACAAACTCTAACAGCAGTATACAGAATGCTATCAGTGAACAGGCTATCTTCAGGAGTGCCAGAGGAACTCACACTCTCAATTAAGTACAAAGCAAAGACTCCCTGATTGGCCCATCAATTGGATACTTAATCCAGGGAGTTCGTATTCCAATAAGCCAACCTCAATGGCCTGATTGAAGTCACTACAAAGAATCACAAACCAGGGGACATAGATTTAAGATAAGAGGGATGGGATTTAGAGGGGATTCGAGGAAAAGCTGTTTCACCCAAAGGGTGGTAGGAACTCACTGCCTGAAAGGATTTCAACATTTAATTTAGTTGTATTTAATTTAGTATTTAGTTGAGCACTTGAAACTGAAATATGCCACAGCATACAAGTTATGGATCAAGTGTTGGAAAATGGGTTTAGAATCTGTACTTGATGGCCAGCATAGACACGATTGACCGAAGGTCCTCTTTTTGTGCTGTAAAACACCATGACTTTGACTCGTGTAAGATCAGCAGTTCAGATGGTAATTTTTATGTTGTTTTCCAGATGTGTTTCTGACTTGACAATGCAAATTTTTCTTAAAACTGTTTCTTACTCCCACTCAACCTTCACAATTTCTCACATTCACCTGAACCCTTAAAAAAAGTTAATTCCTTTTAACCTGCTAATTACCACCCAATTGCTTTTGCATTGGTACTTTTTACAATCATAAGAATTGCTATCAACCCTCCTCAGCTCTGACCCTTATCCATACTGAGTCCTCAAGAGACTGTCCAATGCAGAATGGGACTGGTGGGAGATCCATGGGACAAAATTGATGCTGTCATAATCAATCATTCCTCATTGATTAGCTGATGAGATTTGAATTATTTAAAGCTTTATCTGATTTTCTTTTTCCCTCTTGCTGGCAATTTAATTTTTCATAGAATCCCTACATCGTAAAAAGAGGCCATTCAGCCCATCAAGTCTGCACCGACTATCCTATCCTGTAACCCCACATATCCCCCTAACACTAAGGGACAAGTTATCATGGCCAATCCACCTATCCTACACATCTTTAGATGCTAAAGGGCATGGCCAATTCCACCTAACCTACATATGTGTGGGAGGAAACTGGAGCACCCAGAGGAAACCCACACAGGGGAGAAGACACAAACTCCATACAGTCACCTGAGGCTGGAATTGAACCTGGGAACTTGACACTGTGAGGGAGCAGAGCTAACCACTGTGCCACCATGCTGCCCCCTGCTTATTCCTTATTTTAATACATGGACACAAACACCCATAATATATGGGGAAACAGTTACAGGTATATACACAGCCACATACAGAGGTAGAGTCATGCATGGTGACATAGCTATAAACATAGACAAAACACAAAAATGTATAGTTATACAGAGAGAGTTGTAACTCTTGTAGTAAATAAAATTCACCAGTTTAAAAAAATTAAGTACAGTTACCATGGGAAAATAGATGTTTATTACAATTTGATTCACAATTTTAAAGAAGTTTTTAGATAAAGAAAGCAACTGAAGAAACAAGTTTGAACGTTTTGACTTGGTGCTATAGAACTGTTACTATTTTATTCATTAATAAATATTTTATTTACAAACAAGTTGTTCCAGAAATAGTTCAGTGCACAACATATGCAAAAGAAGGGCACAATTCAGAAGATAAGAGTCACTACAAAAATCTTTGATTTTCACTAGACGTTCTTTGTACATTTGGTAACTAGTTCATCTTGTGATTGTTGTATTAAAATATTTTTGACTTTATAACCTCTTGAATGTTTGTTATTGAATGGGGAAAATAGGATTTTTCAAAAAGCTTCAAACCGAAAATCTTCCCCACTCGGATAACAACCATTTTATTCCCATTTAGTTTAGAATTTTAACCAGTTTTCAGTGGTGTCTTTGAAGTAAGTTGGGGAGAACTTGGGCCAATGACTTTCCCAAGCAAGAAAATTAGTCTGGGAAAGAGAGGGGTCTCCTCTCTGGTGAGTGCATGCTAAAGTGATGATGCCATTCCTTTTCTTCAGCCATTGTATTGCTGGACTCATACGCTTCACATCCCAAGTCCAACAGAATGAAAGATCTCAATCAGTCCACAAGAATCCTGAAACCACTTCCCATTACATTACCGTTGCTTTGGGAAGGAAGAAACACCTGTATCTGCGCCATTCTTGCCATGCAATAAAACACCAAATAAATTTTAGTTAAGATCACTTTGTAGTTGTGCCAATTGGTCTGCTAAAAATTTAGAGAAGTCTCACTCAATTTTCTCACTTGAAATTACAGGTACATGTTAATAAGGACCAAAATTTATCCAGCAACATGTAAATTTCCCAAACAGGACCCCAGTTTTTTTAAACTCCCAGGTAAGGAGGAATTAGCTGGTTCCCCTTCCTTATTTAAAGCCCCGTGCCCCACATTGGTGAGTCGCAACACAGTTAAACACTCCCGTGAAGCCACCTCCCTCACCCATTAAATGATCTGAATGTATTTGTCTCAGGTGGCTTTAAAAACGGAACCAAATTCAGCTTACTCTTGTGACTTCCCAAATGAAATCTTCGCAATGTGACTCTTGGATATTGTAAAATTATGGAATCTAACCTCGGCAAGCAAAGCAAATTGCTTTTCATAACACAAATATTTTATTTTTCAGCATAACTGGCATGCCCCATGTAAATGGAATTGAATTAGTGAGCCGGTTGTGAATTTTGTTTCAAGAATTCAATTCTTTTTTTGTTTCCTTCCAAGTTCATTACAAATGCAAACACATTTACTCTGCCATTACTCTGTACTCTTTAGTTAATCAAGACATTGTGTTTGTGTGCTCCTCCTAATACAGTGTCGTAGGACTGTCTTCATTTGCACTCTATGTTGTACCTACACACAATTCCCAATATCCTACAATGCTCTTCTGACTGTGACACAGTATCTCTTTGATATGTATAGTTGAGGCCAATTCTGCCTCTGGCCTACAGCAGACCATATTACCAGTAAGCTGAAGTTGAGACTGGCAGCCATTGCCCTCGTCACACCAGAGTTTCCACTCAGATGTGCTGTTTATTTTCTGCCTATTTGCCCCAAACTGGTGTTGCTTGCTGAAAAAGATTGCAGAGTTTTTAAGAGCAGATTGCATTCAGCGCAACTGGAGTTTTCACCCTTTTGCGCAATCGTACAAATTATTTGTGTGTCTACAGAACTGGCAATGGTCCCAGGCTGGGCGAACAATTGTGCTCATTTGTGGGCCAACATGGAGGTTAAGTCATTTGGTTCTTTGGGCCACAACAGGCACATTTTGAAAGCTTTTGAATATAACTAGAAAAAGAAATCTACTAAGAAACTGACTATTGTACCCAATATCACTAGTAAATGGTTCTGTATATTTCTAAAGGTCATTTTCAGTTTCAAAATCAGGCTATTCTGAGCTGGTGGATTGACACAGTGATTAATACGCTCATTTTTTTTGTGTGTGATAAATTCATTTTCAGCTGTATTAATCAAACTCCACCAGGTCATCACTCTTAAATGCTTTGAGGATTTTTTTTGTTAAAATAGCAAAAATGTTTTGCTTAAAATAGCGTTTTAAAATGCTGACGAATTGCGCTGGTTTGTGGCAGAAGGGGGAATTTTTCATCCCACTTGCCGCAGGAAACGTAGCAGGCGGGGGGACAGACTGTGCAAAGGCCTGTTGACTTTGGCTGGGATTTTCCGGTTTTGGGGCGAGTGCAGCCTGAAAATCCCACCCTTTGCATTTGGCAGTATGCAAGCGAGCAGAGACTTGAGGGAGGGAAACAACAGGCTGGATTCTCCGACTTCATTCATGGCTGGGATTCTCCAGTCCTGCTGTAGTGAGCGCCAAATTCTCTGTTCTCGCTGGCAGCAGCGGCGGGGCCTAAATGGCTAGAGAATAACTGCGTGCTGTCTTTTCAAATGGACACAATTTTGGATACAGTTTGTGTCCAGGTGACTGATTTGTGCCTAAAACTCTATCCCACATCAACCTTTATTAAGTAATGGGTCAGGGTTACAACTGAGATGAGGGGAAGGGTACAATTAGGCCTTCCCTTCTGACTCTTGTGTGACTAATGATGAAAATTAATTGAAGATAAAGAATGTACAAATTGTGGGGTAAAGAAGTAAATGGAAAAAATAGGGGGGGCAAATTTTCTTGCCCTTCCTGTTAGTGGGATGTTCTGGCCTTGTCAATGGTGACATAGCCCTGCCCCATGTTAGCTTCTTGGGCAGGGGAGGAGTATAAGGCATGCAAAACCCTGTAGACATCAGACACCAGTCACCGCTGCCATAGGGAAATAAGCCAGGGTGGGTGGAGAGAAGGAATCCTAGTTTTTCATGTTCAAATTCAGACCTTTTGGTGTCCATTTTTATATTTATTTTGGTAATTTCTAGATGGCACCTCCTGAGACTGTCTCCTCCTTCCTCGCCCTCCCTACCACCACCACCCCCCCCTCCTTTATCGATAATACCTATGAACACAGGAGGCCATTTAGCCCCTCCAGTCTGTTCCATTATTCAATGATGGCACACATTTGTGTCTATATTCACATTACTGTATAATGTTCACATAAGAATATAGGAGTAGAAGAAGGCCATTCAGCCCACTCCGCTATTCAATAGCTGCTCTTCTATCTCATTCAATATCATTTTCCTGCGCTCTTCCTTCATGTTTTTAAGATGTAGAAGTTTATCAATCTCAATCTTGAACCCACCAGTCACAATAAAGCTTTTAACTCAGCCATTTGAATAGGTGAATGGGCCCCATGGAGATAACAGAGAGCCACTTCAGTTCACAAAAAAAAACTCATCAGCTCATTGAGAATGTTTGATTATTTGGGATCTAAAGAGGTGCTTTACTCTTTAGAAAATGTGGGACATATTTCCAATTAATGTGTTTAAAAATACAGACCGAGATTTTCCGTTCACGCCCATTGTTGGGATTCTCCAGCCCCACTGCAGTGAATGGTGTTTTGGCTGAGCGCCAGATTCTCTGTTCTCACTGGCAGCAGTGGCGGACAAACAGTTGGAGAATCCCAGCCAATGTTTTCCCCCTGAGGCTAGACTTGGGTGTGTCTGGCACTCCAACTCCCAGAGAGGTTGCTGTTTTGTCCTTTAGAAAGCTAGTTATATATTTAAAAAATTCTTTTGTCCCTCATGTGAAGAGCACCAGGCTGGCTTCGGGTAGCCGGGTACAAAGCTCTTGTTCAATTTGCACGTTCTCATTTTAGAGGCAAGAATCCCCCTACCTAGGAGCCTCTCTCCTTGCCTCCTATACAACTTTGTTTCATCATTGCCTAGAGATGTCAAACTTTATTTCATTATGGATCACTATAAAAGGCTCCCATGTCCCCCATCCCCCAACATTCCTCCCTAGATACCTCATGACAGAGTTCTCCTGTGTTTACTCAGCCACCCCAGACTATGATTCCCACCCACCCCCGTCACCCTGCAGAAGGCTCTCTCTGACCCTCAGAGACACTCGTGCAGGATTTGTGTGGTTGTACAGTTTAAGCAGCTGACATGACAGCACCAGTGGAAAGTACAGTGACACCTCTCAGTGACCCTTTTGGTCAGGGTTCGGAATCCCCTCCCGCAGCACAACAAGTCACAGCCATCCAGCCCCAGGGAGGTGTTATTGCAGGCCCGGCCTATGGTACCTGCTGTGCCGACTTTGCTGTTTGCGGCGCAGAAGTTGGGTGACCTCTCAAAGTAGACCAGGTCCTGGGGAGAGTGCGGCTTGTGAGCAGGGTCCTCGGGCTCCAGGTGGCGCATGTCGGCTCGGGAAGCGCGATTACTGCCCTTGTTGCCGTAGATCACTCGGGAGGCTCCATCGAAGCGCTCCTTCAGCAAATTGCCCACTGTCCGAAAGGTGGGGAGCCGCATCCAACAGGTCTTAACTGTGCATGAGCCAGACATCCCATGACACTTACACTCCTGTCTCATCTCGGCATGGACTGTCTGTGAAATTGATAAATATCAATCAGTATCGCAGAACATGTTGCTCATTGGCAAGTATTGATCCAGTATTGCAGAGCTTGTCTGAGTTGCTGTAAGTGCAAGATCTCTCAGTGCAGCAAGGGTAGAAGAAACTGCACCCTGAATCATTGCATATATCTCAAATATATGCACCAAAAAAAAAATACACGTGAAAGGCTTCGATATTGCCCAGAATTCCGATCTTCTGCCACTGCTGGCAAGAACCGCTCAGCCAAATCTCCATTCACTGCAGCGGGACTGGAGAATCCCAGCCGCAGGCGAGGTTGGAGAATGTTACTATCCTGTCTGGATGGAACCATCCCCTCACAGTCAAAAATGAGTGTTTGCATTTATGCAGCATTTTTCACTGGCGCTCCTAAGGCACTTTACCTCTCATTGAGTGGGGTGGGATTTTCCAGTTGTTCCCGCCCTACACTGGAGCATGTAGCAGACACTCGGGCAGGATTTTCCAGCCCCTTCCTGCTGGTGGGAGTTTTCAGTCCTGCTGAAGGCAACTCCCTATTGCACCACCACCCCCCCACCCCCAACCTCCTTACCCCCTAACAACCTCCACCACAGTTTTGGTAGATCTCTGGTGGAGGTGCAAATGGTTGATAGTGGCGGGACTGGAAGGTCCTTTCACCGGCCAATGGTGCGCTGCCGCAAGATACAGAAAATCCCGTCCGATTCCACAGCTTTTACCTTAAGGAATAGCCTGTCACGTGGAGCTTTGGGCTGGAATTCTCCAGCTGCTCGCGTCCCACCATTGCTGCCAGTGAGAATGGAGAATTTGGTACTCAGCCAAATCTCCATTCACTGCAGCAGGACCGGAACCCAGCTGTGGGTGAAGCTGGAGAATCTGGCCCTTTGGATTTTTTTTGTAAGAAGTGCCACACCATAGGGCTGTCCACAGTCGATTCGGCATGTCAAGTTTCAAGGATTCAATGTTGATGGCTGTCCATGGAATCACTCAGGCACAAATAATCACATTTCCGCATGATAATTGTATCTACGGTTATACAGAGTGCTGAGCTTGCATAATATCCTTTTTATGAATGAGCATCATAGTTAGCATCTTACCAGCCTGCTGGTACTCCCCCAGTATGGGTTTCCATATAGTCACTTGAGTGGCTCACAAATCTACTTTATCTTTCCTAACGCTCCACATTAATTCAATTTCTCACCAGTGATTTGGTTGCTTTGAGCCCCTTTAAGGCTCTCTGTGCAGAAAATTTTAATTGCATTTATATTAAACTCATCCATTCTATTAAGGCTATGGCAAGTGCTCTGAGAAATGTGGATCTGAGCTGCACTCGAGAGGCTCAATAGGGGAGAATTGTTGTTTGTTCAGTTGGAAAATTGGGACTTATCCTTTGAACACCAGTTGCTTTTTAGGATGTCTGTCCATTCACAGAGCAAGCAATAGTTTCCTCCACAAAATTACATCAGCCACGATCTTACTGAGTGGCAGAGGAGGCTCGACAGGCCGAGTGGCCTACTTCTGTTCCTAATATTTATGTTCGTAAAATCCCTGCCCAATCTTTCCTGCAGTTACCGGAGAAGAAAGTAAGAGGCTTAAGTGTGTTCTGAAAGTTGGGGCCTTGAATGACAGTGTAATATATGAGCATGAATTGCAGAGTAATTTCTGATAAGGCAGGATTTCGCAGGGACTGACCTTTGGCAGGACTGGAAGATCCTGCTGGCAGAAAGGGCTGGAAAATCCTGTCTGAGGTGTTCACTACATGGTCCATTCAAGCCCAGTAAAGAATGGATCTTGAGGAATGTAGCTGAACTAGAGCCACAGACCTCAGACAGAGGGACAGAACAACAGAGGGACAGAACAACAGAGGGACAGAACAACAGAGGGACAGAACAACAGAGGGGTACATTATCGCAGGCAAAGAAATTATGTTGTGATTTTAAGTTGTTTGGTTTTAATAGTCATTTGGTTGTACAGAGCTTGAGAAATGCCGCAAAATCTTTTCATCTTGTACTCATCAGGACACTTCGCAAGAATGCTGCACGAGGAGAGAATGCTGATTGGTTGGCAAGTGAATATATTTAGTCATTTGGATATTTGCTTAATTTTCTACTTGCTCATACTCCAAAAGGCCAACTTCATGCACCTCATTGAAATCATTATAATTGATGCTTTTGTGGTATATTTGGCCTTCCCCTCCTTTAAATCAATCAGGTACTGGTGGCACATTAACAGAGTAGTGATTATCTCAGTCAGTTATACAAAAACAAAGAGGACAAAAACAATTACAGCACAGGAACAGGCCCTTTGGCCCTCCAAGCCTGCACCAACCATGTTGCCAGACTAAGCTAAAACTCCCTAACTTTCTGAGGACTGTATTCCTCTATTCCCTATCCTGTTCATGTATTTGTCAAGATGCCCCTTAAAAGTCAGTACTATATCCGCTTCCACTACCTCCTCTGGCAGCGAGTTCCTGGCACCTACCACCCTCTGTGTAAAAAACTTGCCTTGTACATCTCCTTTAAACCTTGCCCCTCGTACCTTAAACCTATGCCCCTGAGTAATTGACTCTTGCACCCTAAAAAAAAGCTTCTGACTATCCCGCTCTCTCCATGACCCTCATAATCTTGTAGACTTCTATCAGATCACTTCCTCAACCTCTGCTGTTCCAGTGGAAACAAACCAAGTTTCTCCAACCTCTCCTCAAAGCTAATGCCCTCCATGCCTGGCAACGTCCTGGTAAATCTTTTCTGTACCCTCCCCAAAGTCTCCACATCCTTCTGGTAGTGTGGCGACCAGAATTGAACACAGTGTGGCTAACTAAGATTCTATAAAGCTGCAACATGACTTGCCAATTTTTAAACTCAAATGCCCTGGCCGATGAAGGCAAGCATGCCGTATGCCTTCTTGACTATCTTCTCCACCTGCATTGCCACTTTCAGTGACCTGTGTACCTGTCCACCCAGATCCCTCTGCCTATCAATACTCTTAAGGGTTCTGTCATTTACTGTATAATCTAGTGTATATATGTTTTTAATGGTTATCTGAGATGACACCTTGAGATATGACACTTGTGCTGCCACGTTTTCTCAGGTGACACCTTTAGAATATGTGATCGCAGAAGTGCACTAGATGCAGAATACGTATAATTAATGGACCTCTTTGAAAGATGACCAATGGTGTTTCTTTGTAAGACCATAAGACATAAGAGCAGCAGCAGGTCATTCGGCCCATCAAGTCTGTTCTGCCATTCAGTGAGATCCCAGCTGATAGTAAATCAGATGTTGTGCATGTGAGGTGCAAGAGTCAGTTGGAGAGCAGATAAATGCTGAAAGAATTTAGAAAGATGGTTGTTGATATTCCCAGAATCTGGAAAGAAAATTCCCATAAAATAATTGGTTCCTGGAAAATAAGTAAAGACTATTTGCTTACTCACTCCATAATAATAAACAACTTGAAGGAATTCCTTCACATCCCACACTTGCATAAATAAATCTCAATCTAACATGGGGGAGCAGCCCTGTACTGTCTATCTGTTTACAATGTGGCTTTCTATAATGGGATTACAGAAATACATATCAGTTTATCAACATTTTTCCCTTTTTTACAGTATGCATTGTTGCCAAAAGTTCAGCTTAAATAAACATTAGGATTTTTATTCAGAACCGCTCACCAAACTTGATTAATGATACAGTACTTGAACAGAACACTGCCCGAACAGTATAGGGAACAATTTGTTTCGCTGAAATATATTTTGTTAAAGTCTGTTTATTATTGTCACAAGTAGGCTTACATTAACACTGCAAGTTACTGTGAAAATCCCCTAGTTGCCACAATCCTGCGCCTGTTTGGGTATACTGAGGGAGAATTTAGCATGACCAATGCACCTAACCAGCAGGAGGAACTATGGGCACCCAGAGGAAACCCACGTAGACACAGGGAAAATGTGCAGACTCCACATGGACATTGACCAGAGCAGGGAATCGAACCCGAGTCCATGACACTGTGAGACAGCAGTGCTAACCACTGTGAAAAAACTGTTAAAGGTTCAAAGGAGAAGACATGGTGTGAACAGAAGGTTATAATTGTGTGTATTTTGCATCTACACTCTGATAGCTTGACTCAAAGAGTGAAGATAATTAAGTTTGATGTTTGAAGAAGTTAGTTCAGATTAGGGAAGATCAAAAAAGAAATATATCAGGAAATGGTTAGGCCCATGCTGTTATTTAGACTCTAGCCACAGTTAAAATAGCTGTTTTTTAACTCCCAGCAAGCAATATTTGTGAAGAAAACCTACCTTGAAAAGCAAGCTATTTTATTCTACCTCAGAAGAAACCCCAAAGATGTAACTGCCTGGTATGGTAACTGTTACTGGAGTTTTAAAATAGTTTTAAAAATCGATAAGATGTTCTGGGATATTCAGGGAGAATTAGCACTGGAAGTAGTGAGGTAAAAGTTGTTTGGAACTGAGTAAAGTTAGTAATACTGTATATAACCAGGCTGAGATAGGGTTACATTCAGATTATTCTATTGTTGTTTATTTTGTTGCTCAATCAACATTTATTTAAAATCATCACAAAATCTCTGGGACATCATTCTCTGGATTTCAATTCTTTCATCAATTTAGCAGCCCACTTGAATAGTATCTCTTCCACAAACATTCAATTCCTCCACCACTGACAAACAGTAGAAACAGTGTATACCATACACAAGATGCACTGCAGCAACTCACCAAGGTTCTTTAAGCAGCACCTTTCAAACCCACCACTACTACCATCTGGAAGAACAAGGGCAGCAGATACATATGAACACCACCACCTTCTCTTCCAAGTCACTCACTGTCCTGACTTGGAACTTCATTTACTGTCGCTAGGTCAAAATCCTGGAACTCCCTCCCTAACAGCACTGTGGGTGTACCTACACCACATGGACTGACTGATGTCCAATAACAATCCTGGAACTCCCTCCCTAACAGCACTGTGGGTGTACCTACACCACATGGACTGACTGATGTCCAATAACAATCCTGGAACTCCCTCCCTAACAGCACTGTGGGTGTACCTACACCACACGGACTGACTGATGTCCAATAACAATCCTGGAACTCCCTCCCTAACAGCACTGTGGGTGTACCTACACCACACGGACTGACTGATGTCCAATAACAATCCTGGAACTCCCTCCCTAACAGCACTGTGGGTGTACCTACACCACACGGACTGACTGATGTCCAATAACAATCCTGGAACTCCCTCCCTAACAGCACTGTGGGTGTACCTACACCACACGGACTGACTGATGTCCAATAACAATCCTGGAACTCCCTCCCTAACAGCACTGTGGGTGTACCTACACCACACGGACTGACTGATGTCCAATAACAATCCTGGAACTCCCTCCCTAACAGCACTGTGGGTGTACCTACACCACACGGACTGACTGATGTCCAATAACAATCCTGGAACTCCCTCCCTAACAGCACTGTGGGTGTACCTACACCACACGGTCTGACTGATGTCCAATAACAATCCTGGAACTCCCTCCCTAACAGCACTGTGGGTGTACCTACACCACACGGACTGACTGATGTCCAATAACAATCCTGGAACTCCCTCCCTAACAGCACTGTGGGTGTACCTACACCACATGGACTGACTGATGTCCAATAACAATCCTGGAACTCCCTCCCTAACGCACTGTGGGTGTACCTACACCACACGGACTGACTGATGTCCAATAACAATCCTGGAACTCCCTCCCTAACAGCACTGTGGGTGTACCTACACCACACGGACTGACTGATGTCCAATAACAATCCTGGAACTCCCTCCCTAACAGCACTGTGGGTGTACCTACACCACACGGACTGACTGATGTCCAATAACAATCCTGGAACTCCCTCCCTAACAGCACTGTGGGTGTACCTACACCACACGGACTGACTGATGTCCAATAACAATCCTGGAACTCCCTCCCTAACAGCACTGTGGGTGTACCTACACCACATGGACTGACTGATGTCCAATAACAATCCTGGAACTCCCTCCCTAACAGCACTGTGGGTGTACCTACGCCACATTGGCTGCAGCGATTCAAGATGGCAGCTCACCACCACCTTCTCAAGGGCAGCTAGGGATGAACAATGAACGCAGGCCAGCTAGCGACATCCTTTAAATGAATAAAGAAAAAAGTATCAAATTGCAAAACACAATTGAGGGCAGTTGTTTCACATTTTCTTTCTGGGCTTTGGGATAATCTGGCATTTACCATCAGCCGTGTTCTTAATAATAGGAGGAGTTGGGTTCATAGGCTGCATTTTCTGGGCAGAACTCTTGAAATGTTCTCTTGAGTCATGAGATATGCAGCTCCTTGGAAAAGTACCTTTTGAGACCTGCTTGTTTGCTGATAGGTCTAAGTCTATTACATATTAAAAGTCTTTTATACGCATACAATTCCTTAAATGTGTACCTTTGTATCCAGTAACACTTCATCTCATATTGGTTCCTGCCCCTGTCATGAAACAAGTCAATATTATCCACCACATTATTGCCACCTTTTGTTTTAACACCATGCTTGAAGTTTGAATTGAAATTTCTGAGTTAGTGCACTGAATTTCTATAAGATCCCTCTACCTTTGTCTTCAGTTTAAGTGGCACTCTACCATTCATTGTACCTAACCATGATTAAGTGACATTTCAAACAGGAACCTGTTCCCTGGCTGGTTCTTCAAAGTGCCCAGGTTTATTTTTTTTTCAGTATCAGAACAATATCAACAATGAGTAAGAATTGAATGAGAAGTTGTCAAAGCTCAAGATATTTTTGAAACTTCCTCAAGACTGTTTCTCTTTGGCCTCCATCAGCAAAAATATATGTGTGCTAACATAAAATAAGTAACACTACGTGAACACCTGACTCGCTTACCGAGAATGAAATCGATCAATGGTTTCATTTTGGGTATAAATGAACTTGGTCAATTTGATGCTAAACTATGCTTCCAAATGTATATTGCTCCCTGATTTAAAGTATGTCCACATTCAACTGCCACTCCCAAATCGCAAAACATAAAAAAACACAAGTGATTGTTTTTCAACCATGAGCTGCTTTTGCAGATTTTGTATTTACATTTCTGGCAACATTGTATCTCCAATAGATACCATGTGACAGATAAATTGATCTTCCATTACAGACTCGAACCCTGCGTATACCAAATCATTCCAAAGCTTGAAAATCTCAGGAAATCAATTCATTCATTGTGCAGTGGATACAAATTATTGTATTGTATGCTATTTTAAATGCCATTGCGGACTCTTTATTCCTTATTTAATCTCTGTGGCGAATGCTTTACGCTCTTCTTGTTCACCTCTATTGCAAGCTCCCTACTCCTTCCTTAACCTCTATTGTAAACACCTTACTCCTTCTTTAATCTCTAATGTGAACAATTTTTTCCTTGTTTAGTCTCTATTGTGAGCTCATTACTCCTTGTTTAATCTGTATTGTGAGTCCTCTACTCTGTCATTGTTTAATCTCCATTGTGTACGTGTACTCCTTGTTTTAATCTCTGTTGTGAACTTGTTACTGCCCGTATATACTCTGATGTGAACTCTTTACTGATTGTTTAATCTCTCTTGTGAGTGCTTTACTTTGTCCTTTTATAATGTCTATGGTGAAGTCTTTACTCCTTGCTTACTCTGTCTTGTTCATCCTTTACTGTATCTTAATTTAATCCCTATTGTGAATCCCTTGTTTAATCTATTTGATGATCTGTTAACTACTTGCTTGATCTCTGTTGTGAACTATGTTGTCCTAGGTTCATCTCTCTATGAATTTGTTACTCCTCATTTAATCTCCCTGTGAACTCTTTACTCTTGGTTTAATCTCTCTGTAAACTCTTTACTCCTCATTTAATTTCTCTGTGTACTCTTTACTTTTGGTTTAATCTCTCTGTGAACTCTTTACCCCTCATTTAATCTCTCTGTGTACTTTTTGCTCCTGGTTTAATCTCTACGTGTACTCTTTACTCCTGGTTTAATCTCTCTGTGAGCTCTTTACTCTTGGTTTAATCTCTCCGTGAACTCGTTACTCCTCATTTAATCTCTCTGTGACCTCTTTATTATGAACTCTATTATGAACTCTTCAACCTCTGCTTGTTTCATCTGTTTTGTGGACTCTTTGCTCCCTGATTAATCCTTGTTTTCAACTCCCAACTCTTTCAATGTTTAATCCCCAAACTCTTTGTTTGTTTAATCTCTATTGTGTATTCTTCATTCCTTTGCTTAATTTCTATAGTGAATCTTTCCTCTCTCATTGTTAATTTCTATTTTAAACTCTTTACTCTGTGAATAATCCTTGTCTTCAACTCCTAACTCAATGCTAAATCCCCTTTCTGAATTCATTACTCTCTGCTCGTTAAATTGCCATTGTGAACTCATCACTCCTTATTTTATCTGAATTCTGAATCTTTAGCCTCTCATTGTTAAATCTTTGTTGTGAATTGTTCTCCTTCCTCAATTTTTACTCCCTCTTCTTTATGGTAAGCTCTTTATGCTCTTCCTTAACCTCTATTGTGAACTATTTACTCATTGTTTAATTTCTATTGTCAATTCTTTACTGCTTGTTTAATCTATAGTATGAATACTTTACTCCATGTTTAGTCTCTATTTTGAGCTCAGACTCCTTGTTTCATCTCTTGTGAGCTCTTTACTCCTTGTTTAATCTGTATTGTGAACT
This sequence comes from Sphyrna mokarran, assembly GCA_024679065.1. Lineage (NCBI taxonomy): Eukaryota > Metazoa > Chordata > Chondrichthyes > Carcharhiniformes > Carcharhinidae > Sphyrna > Sphyrna mokarran. The sequence goes on from JAGIQG010000038.1 coordinate 5,271,121, forward strand.
CTATACTCATTTATTCTGTACTGCGAATTATTTAACTCTTGTTTATCTCTAATATGAACTCTATCATCTCTCCTTTAGTCTCCATTGGGAACTCTATACACTCTTCTTTAGTCTCGAATGGGAACTCTTGTTGAATGTGTTAATTATTTATTTAATCAGTATGCTGCTTTGAACCTTCATCTTGTGCGCCTTTGCAGCTGATTCATTTTCAAGATCCGTTGTGTGCTTATGTCTGTTTGCAGATAGTGTTCCTTTCCACATGAATTCCTCCTTTTTCTCCATTTTGCTGCTTTTTCTTTGGCCAGTTGGCTGCCCCCTACGCCAGGCTGCTTGTGTGCGCTCCTGCTGCTCTCTTTAAGCTGCATTCTGCGCCTTTGCGCGTTTGTTTTGCCCCGCACCTTTCTCCAGCCCTATTATGCACCGTGAATTTTTATTCAAGCTGTTTCCACATTCCCCACATACTTTGACAGCCTATTTTCTTCTATGTAAATGTCTTATTTACTTTCTAGACCCAATCTGCATGTTTCTATAAACTGTGTATCTTTATATGCCCTGTTTCTGATCAGAACTCTCCTCTCGCCTGTTGAAGGAACAGTGTTCTGAAAGCTTGTGGTATTTACTATCAAATAAACCAGTTGGACTTTAACCTGGTGTTGTGAGACTTCTTACTATGAAAGGGACAGGCATAGTTTATCATCACGTATCTCAGCCACTTAATAACATTGCACATTTCAGGTGGAATTTTACTCCCGCAGGATTTTCCACTCCCATCAAATGGCTTGCCGCATTTTCCAGCCCCACTGCTTTTGTGCGATGGAGCCATGAGCTATGAAAGGAGCCACCTTTCATAGTGTAACTCACCCATTCGCAGGACATCTGATTTGATGTGTGCAATGAAGTGGGAGACAGTTTTATATTTAATTAAATGAATTGTGGTGTGCCTGGAAGTGAATATTTTTCAGCCATGTGTCTGACGGAGACTGCAGATATAAATTGGGCTCAAGACATGGGACCGTGGCCATTAGGAATGGAGCAAAATAACAAGTTGGCAGCGAGAGCAGACTTTTGCTTCAGGCACAGGTTGTAGAAGTGTACTGCTAACCTAATTGCCCAGAGGATTAATGCTATTTAGCAACTAAAAATGTTGTCCAACTCAAGAACTATTTACATGAAGTAATAGACTGCAATTCATAGAATGCCTGCAGTGCATATAAAGGCTATTAAGCCCATCAGATTTGCAACAACTCTCTGAAAGAATATCCCTCCCAGGGCCTGCTCTCCACTCTACCCTCATAACTTTACGCATTTAGCATGGTCAATCCCCCTAACTGACTCTTCTTTGGACACTAAGGGGCAATTTAGCATAGCCAATCCATCTAACCTGCACATCTTTGGACTGTGGAAGGAAATTGGAGCACCCAGAGGGAACCCATGCAGACAAGGGGAGAACGTGCAAACTCTGAACAAAGAACAAGACAGCACGAGAAACAGGCTCTTCGGCCCAACGAGCCTGCGCCACCATTTTAACATTCCCACTTCAACCCTTGTCTGTGTTTATGGAAATAAATTCCACACAGACAGTGACCCGAGGCCGGAATCATACTGGGGTCTCTGGCGCTGTAAGGCAGCAGTGCTAACCACTGTGCCACCGTGCTGTATTAACTCACTATCAAATCCCAATTCATTCAAACCTACTTGCACCTGCTAGTTACCTCAGTGGTGTGGGTGTGCTGGTTTGGAAGGGGATTGTTTTGAGCACTGTTAGTATCTGCAGATGAGCATGAGTTGAAAATGTGGTTGGGAATTAAGGCCCCGGGGTGTTCAACCAGGTAACCTGCAGACACAGCACTGGGCTCCCTGGTCGATGCTGTGCTACCAAGAAAGAACTGTCCAAGGCAAATAGTTGGAATGTGCCAATTTTCCTGCCCCACTTTTAAAATTATACTTCTGGGCACTTTCTCCCATGTCTCCTGCTTAAGATCTGTGCTTCTGAATAGAAAGTTAGAGAGCCAGAAGATCTCTCAGGCTGCTTACTGTACCACCCCCTGGTCAAACAGCAGCAATCAAAACCCAAGGTCTGTTTGCCTTCTGAATTCTTCAGAGCTCTAGTTGCAAAAGGGTTGAGAATTCTGACACTCAAAATAACTCTTTAAAAAGATCCCAGCTAACTGATCACCTGAGAGCTCCCCTCCCACTCCCCTTCCCCTGCTAATGTTTTGCTCCTATCACACACACCTTGGTGTACAGCAGGTCCTGTACTTCAGTGAAGCACTGAGGGGCTACTGTACTATTGCAAGTGTGTGGTTCTTCAAATATGACTTTAAACAAAGGTTGATCCAACATAACAATCTTTTTAATCAATCGGCGTCAACCTGTGGGAGGAGGTGGGGTGAGGGGGATGGGGTTTCCTCCTGATGTTTTGACCACCATTTCCCCTCCATTACCATCGCTGAAAGTTACACTGGTCATTTATCTCATTGCTGTTGGTATGTCCAAATTGGTCTTGGTCTTTCCTACATTACAATGTGCTCTATTTGCTGTACACTGTACTTAGACAGTGAAAGCTGCTGTAGAGTAAGGATATTTCTTCCTGTGCCGCTCTGTGTCAAAATCAGGCAACTTCTTACGCAGCTTCTGTTATTGTGCTGTCAATCACATTGTTAAGGGTGGGTAGCTTGGTGGCACAGTGATTATTAGCACTGCTGCTTTGCAGTGTCAGGGACCCAGATTTAATTGCCAGCTTGGGTCACTATCTGTGTTCTCCCGGTGGATTTCTTCCTGATGCTCTGGTTTCCTCCCACAGTCCCAAGATGTGTGGGTTAGGTGCATTGGAAATGCTAAATTCTCCATCAGTGTACCCGAACAGGCAGGCCAAGTATGGCACCTGGGGGATTTTCACAGTAACTTCATTGTAGTGTTAATGTAAGCCTACTTGTGACTAATAAATAAATTTTTAAAATGTTTACTGTCTGGTCAATGACATCAAGGTGTGTTACTGTCTGGTCAATTATGTTGTTAAAGTTTGTGAATGTCAGTTACATTGTTATGGTTAACAGAAACAAGTGATGGTCTTCATTGAGTACACGTAAATAGAGAACATTTAGATAGTTAAGATTCCTTTGACATTTTGTTTTAGTTAAAGTTCCTTACCAGAGATTGTCACCTCCTCTTATTATAAGTTATTGATGATTTGTTTAATTAAAAGTAGAATAAATAGGAGACTGCTGAGATATTGGGTTGAACAACTGAACAATTCTCTCAATAAAGAAAAACTCCGTCTTGGTTTAAGCTTCAACCAGCTTGGATCCTACCAACTCCTTTTCCGTGCATATTTGAAGCTTCTACCCTTTTTGCATGAAAGGTTGAGAGGATGCAGTGAAATGGAGGCTGTTTTAACCTGTGCAGTGAGATGCTTCAACCAAATAATTAATGAGAAAGTACTGATATTGGTGAAAAGAACAAATCATCCACTACAAACACTGATGAGGACAGTGGCACTGCTCTGGCACAAGGGCAAACTGCTGAAAATATCATTCAATGTGCTGACTGGTATGTGCCTGCAGCTATGACATGTCTGTGGTAGAGAGATGTCTATTAATTCTCATTGCAAAGTCACTCTCTACTGCATGCTGAACCAACAATATATATTTGGTACTGTTTCAAGGACACACCGCTTCTTTAAAACTGGTTGTATTTTTAATGTAGGAAGCGGTTTTAAACCATGTCACTTCTGAAAGGAATTTGAATGCGGTACAAAACAATTCTCAATCTCATAGCCTGCCAGTGAATTGATTCTGGAGTAAATATTTCTGCCATTTAAATAGCATGTGGGTGCATGCAGAGCTCTGTGATGCTGTACACATGGAGTTTATTACCAGTCTGCCGGCCTCGTTGTTATGCAGGTTGGTCAGGTAGCGCAGGTCGCGGCCCCTTTCACTTGAATCCACAAACTCGCGGCCAAAGATGCGGCCAAACTCAATGTTGTCGCTGCAGCCACCCCAGTGCCAATCGGGTCCACCAGCTCCCCGGCGCCGGTAGTCACAGGTACACGACTCAACCGAGCCTTCCGAACAGGAGCGTGACACAGAGTGAGTCACTGCCGCACTGGTCAGGGCAAAGATAAAGGCTGTCTCTCGGCAACCTGTTGGAGCCAAAAAAAAAATGGAAAGATTAGAGAGGAAAACACAGAACAAGAATCAATCTTCAGAGAGGGAGAAAGCTAGGAACCAATTCAAATAGAGCATCTAAAGACTCAGGACAAAATAGAGAGGAAGATAAAAACAAATTACTGCGGATGCTGGAATCCAAAACCAAAAGAGAAAATGCTGGAAAATCTCAGCAAGTCTGGCAGCATCTGTAAGGAGAGAAAAGAGCTGATGTTTCGAGCCCAGATGAACCTTTGTCAAAGCCTGGAGTAGAGAGAGAGAGAAAGATGGAAAGAGAAAGCCTGAATCAGAGTCACCACTAATTAGAACAACTTAGAGAGAGAGAAAAGATTGCATGAAGGTTGCTGAGAGAGGGATGGAGAAAGAGTGGGAATGATATTTCCTGAGACAGAGATGGCAAACCAGTGAGAGCAAGAGAGACAAAAATGGTGAGGAAACAGAGTGACAGATACTCGCTGAATATTGGATGGAAAAACAGGAGTAAAAGAGACATGGAATGTGGAGGGTTGAGAAACATACATGTGAGGAAAACATGCATGAGAAAGGCAAGCATGCACCCAGCCATGGAGAAACAGAGCAGGATGCATAGAAAGGTGTAAATCAGACAGCATCAAATGTGGAGAGATATAGAGGCATGTAAATGGGTGAGGGGCACAAACACTCTCACACACACACATTTACACTCTCACACTGTCTCTCTCTCTCTCTCACATTCAAACTCATACAGAAACTCTCTCTTTCAAACACACAGACATAAACGCAAAAAAAAGAATGAGTGAGTGAACATGCACAAAGAGTGAGAACCAACTCAACATCGAGGTACCCACAGAAATATAGGTAAGCAGAGAGTGACATTAAAACATAGGTACAGCAATAGGAGACAGAGAGCAGGTAGAAAGAAAGAGAACAGATAAGTGAGAGTGAGAGTGGAGGTAGGAAGAGAAGGAGTGACAGATGTAGGGATTAGAGAGAGACAGTTGAGAGATTTTTGGGAGAGAAAAACAGGAGGCACAGAGAAAGAGTCAAGCAGTAGAGAGAAAGATGTTATGGAGAAGATCAGAAAACCCCTCTTCGAAATCAGTTAGCAAACAACACCAGTTTATGTGCTGGTATGTGAATCTTTCAACATTTCTGGAGAGATTTACAAAGAGACACCTGTCTTTTGAAACTCAAGCAACAATCTCCAGAAAGAGAAATACTCCTCTTGCTCCATGCAAACTCAAGCAGAGTTTGCCCACTTTTTTCTGTAAATTTAGCTCCTTTTCTTGCATAACTCGGCTCTGTCAATCAGCCTAATCAAGCCCTACTCTGAAACCCCGGAGACAACCCCAAAAAAAAACAAACCTGCATTAGCTCAGATTAAAACAAACACCCACTATCTAGAATCAATTATTCTCCTGCATTCTCCTTGGCAACATGTAGTTGCCAAGCTCATAGACAGATTGGCACCAGGTAAATAGGGCTAACTTCTAAACAAACCCTTCACAAGAAACATGATATAAATACATCTCTTAAAGGCACAGTATCATCACACCTCCCCTTAAAAAAATGAACCAACAATATGAAAAAAAGGCTTCATTTTTCAAAACATCTAGTTTCACACTATTAGTACTCTCTTTATACATTTTATTAAATCTAAGCATGGAAATATAACACAGTACAGTCCAGTTCTGTCTTTCTCTTACAACATTGAACATTCCTGTTCATTTGATCAAAGTTGTTCTCTCTTCCTGCTATTTTTCAACACACTGCTGTTGTTCTGCTGCTTCCTCTTTCTTTTGAGAGGTTTCTTTCTGTTTTTGATCCTGTTTTAATTGCAAGACCAAACTCAAGCCTGTTCTCATGATTGTAAGTAAATTCTGATAATGTCCTCAGAGAGCTGGGCAGAATCAGGAGGACAAAACTTCATGTTAAATGCAAACTGGCACAAACCACATTGGATTTACTTTGTTAAAAGTTTCCTTTCCTGAGTCCAAACAGTTCTTTTGTTTTTCAGCTTCCTGAAATATCAAAACAAAGTAATCTTTTTCAGAAGGTTAAGTTGTTCATAGACTTTGTCAAAGAGAACCTGTTCCTTTGCACATTTTCTCAACTTCACGTGTGTGGTCAGGGCCATCCAGAAAGGTCAATTTATTCCTGTCCCCTTTTTGTTAACTGGTATTACTTCATCTGTCAGGTAGCCCAACTGCACTCTCTGTTGTGAAATGATACGCTCAAAATTCTTCCAGCATCTCCAATGGTATAGCTTTCTGTTCCAATGTAGTTCATCAAATCCTTTTGTGTGTTTTGGATCTTTGTTATCATTTTCTGCATATTATTTGGCAAAGGCATGTAGCAGACTGTCTTTCTTGGTATCAGGATTTGTTGTAATTATGGTTTTATTAGTGTCTCAAGTAGGCTTCCATTAACACTGCAATGAAGTTACTGTGAAAATCCCCTTGTCACCACACTCCTGTTTGGGTACATTGAGGGAGAATTTAGCACGGCCAATCCACCCTAACTAATATGTCTTTCAGACTGTGGGAGGAAACCAGAACATCCAGAAGAAATCCATGCAGAGATGAGGAGAATATGCAGACTTAGCACAGACAGTGACTCAAGCCGGAAATTGAACCTGAGTCTCTGCTGCTGTGAGGCAGTAGTACTAACCACTGTGCCATCTTTTAGTGATCATTATGGCAGTTATGCTGTTGCAAAAACCATTGTAATTTACTTGCACATCAGTTGTGAACAGTACTGTTTCTCTGGGTATCCATGTCTGTACAAGCTGTGTAGATTCATTATTCCAGCAGTTCATTTCAAATGATTGTACAGTTTCTGTAAACAGCTGTACTTCACATAATCGTCCTTTTCCAATGTCTGCAATAGTATAATACATCTGCTCCTCAAGCTCCATTTCCATGAGGTCACACATGATTGCTAATTGATCAATATTTTTCTCTTCTCATAGATGACAAGCTGCTGCTGACAATCTTGCAAATTATCTTCAGTTAATTTCAACAACTCAGGATCAGTCAACTTTTCATGCAGCTGTCTCTACACTTGTTCACTTTTCTTATTCATATCATCTTCCAAAAACATGTTTTCCTTTTTCGCTTTCATCAGTTTTACATTGCACTCATTTGCCTCCATTCATATCTTCTCTAACTGAGATTTGTTTGTAACTATCCACCAGCCCTTCTTGGTGTTTTATTGAGACTTTTGGCTGTTGCATCTCAGACTGAACAAACATCAGCTTGTCTCTCAGAACCAATGCCAACTTGAGTAGAATAAGTCTACATGAATTTTGCTCAATTGGTACAACATTTTCCACATCCACATCATGCACAATTACTTTGATATTTCCCAGTTTATTCCCACATATATCTCCATGTGATTGTAATAACTCTTCCAAGTTGTTTTGATTTTTCTCCAGAAGGTAACTCAATACTTTATTCCAGTTTCTGATTATTTGCTTGTTACCGAATCTAATTTGAGGAATGTCAAATTCAGAATCACCTGGATTGGTTTCTTCAGATTTCTATTAGCGTTATAACAATTAACACTGTCCTTTCTGCTTTCCTTCCCTATCATAATACCTTAGAGGCATATTAACATGACACATTTTGAGTTTTCCTTCTATCTGGTGTTCTTGTCAAATAAATCACCTCACTCAATTTCTTTTCAATTTGATAAGACCCACTAAACCTTACTTTTAAAGGCTGACCTACCACTATTAGTAACTCAGATGCTATCCCCAATAGCAAAACTACAAATTTTGGATTTCTTATCCATTCCTTTTTTCATCACATGCTCTGGTACTTTTAAATGCTGTCTAGCCAACTTCCCAACCCCAATTAATCTCTCCATAAAGTTTGACATAGAGCCCAATAATATAGTCTCAATATTGACTTATCAATTTCTCCTTAATCAATTTAAGTGGTCTTCTTACCTCATGACTAAAAATCAATTCAAATTGACTGAATTTAGTTGATTCATTAGGTGCACCCCTAATTGCAAAGAGTACAAATGGAATTCCTTTATCCCAATCCTCTGGATAATCTGGACTGTAGGCCCTCAAAACGATGTTTAAAGTTTGATGCCACCATTCCAACATTCCCTGTGATTCTGAATGGTACACAGTTGATTTAAATTGCTTTACTCCTAAGCTATTCATAATTTCCCTGAGTAGCCTCAACATAAAATTTGATCCTTGATTTCATTGTATTTTTGTGGGCAGTTGGATAAAAAATTTGAAGTAACTCCTCTACAATTCTTTTAACTTTAATATTGCATAATGGAATCACTTCTGGGAATCTAGTAGACTCGTCCATTATGGTCAACAAATATTGATTCCCACTTTTTGTTTTAGGCAGGGGTCCCACACAATCGAAAAAAATCGTAAAACATCGAAAATACAAAACAAAAACATACAATAGACAGACAAAGAAATTTGGCCCAATGACACAAGAGCACCACTGGGCTTCCCCCACAGACCTCCATTTTCATGCTAAAAATTTGAGCAATTATATAATTCAGTTATCTTAGATACAGCCCAGCAATTAACTTGACATGATCTCATTTAATATTCAACTTGTCAATTTATTCAAAAAAACGGCGGCGCGGGCTCGTTGGGCCGAAGGGCCTGTTTCCCGTGCTGTGTTGCTCTAACAATCAAATAAGACCCTTGTGAAAGGTTCTTCAAATGCCGGAATGGGTATCAAGGATGATGGTTTTATCACTGCTTGAGGTTTTCCTATCACCTGACATATGGGACATGTATGGCAAAATTAACTGCATCCTTATGCAGTCCAGGCTAATATAAATGTTTTTGTATTTTCGCTTGAGTTTATCTTACTCCAAAATGACCTCCAATTGGTACCTCATGTGCTACCCACAACACCTCATTTCCATAACTCACCAGTAATACAACTTGATGAATCTCTGCCTGAAGATGTAAAGGTCTCCACTTCCTCATTAAGACATTATTTTTAATGTAATAACAATCCTGTAAACACTCAGATTCCTCTTCTGTGTATGGTTCTTGATACAACTGCTTTATCTTTACATCTCTTTGTTGTATTTCTGCTAAGCTTCCTGAACCAAAGGTATCTGCTTCATCACGCAGCTGTTATTGTTCTCTATGAACCATCTGATCCAACATTGTTTCTGATAATTAAACTTCAGCCTCTTTATCTTTACTTTTTGATTTCTCCTCCTGCCTCAATCTGTGGCTCTGTGACCTTCTCACCATGATGTAGAGATGCCGGCGTTGGACTGGGGTAAACTCAGTAAAGTTTCACAACACCAATTTTAAATCCAACCAATTTATGTGATAGTAAATTCGCGAGCTTTCGACACTATGTGCCTTCGTCAGGCAAATGCAGTCTTCTCACCAGACAGTCAAGAAATATCCCAAGATTTTCTTCCTGCAATGTCTCAGTGGTTTGATTTTCCACTGGCTTTTTAGCTACAGTAGGCATCACTGCTACCTGCAATCATTACCCAGGATAAACTGTACTCCTGGAAAAGATCATTTCTCGATTACTCCTACTACCACTTTACCACTCTTCACTTGACTCTCTAACCTCACTTTATATAATGGAATACTCCACTTTCCACCAGTAATTCCATGTAGTTTCATCTTTTCTGGCAATACTCCTTCCAAATTACATATCCCTTTATCCCTCATCTTTAAAGATTGTCTTGCCTCCATTTCTCTTAAAATATTATCTTCTTCACCTTCTCCTCATGGTACACTTGAATAAAACTTACCCACACAAGTAAATTCTTTAAAGAAATGTGGCACTCACTTATCAACCAACCCCTGAGTAGGCTGTGCACCTCATTAGCTTCAACTATGGTTTTTCTTTACCACTTTCAAACTCCACTGTTTCACGACATCTGCTTTCCCAGTGCTTTCCTTAACCACCAACACTGACTTTGTGTGTCCAACTTTATTACAATGAAAACATCTGAGGCTTTCTTTCTCTTCCAGCCTAATATTTTTCTTTTTTCACCTGAGATAAACTATCTTTACTATCACCAATGACATATCCTTTGTCTTTGCCACCTGAGGATTTCTCTTTACCCTAGTTTCTATTGTCCAAAGTTTGAAATTGATGTCATAAACCTAACATTGATTCACAAAGCAATTCAAAATCATCTGCCTTTTTAGCTGCTATTCTTGCAGTTTTATGCATTTCCAAGCTCTTCCAGTACAGCTACAACACTGGCATCTACCCAACAATGTGGAAATTGCCCAGGTATGTCAATGGGGATGAAGTAGAAAGGATTGAGAGCTTCGAGTTTTTAGGTGTCCAGATCACCAACAATCTGTCCTGCTCTCCCACATACCGACACTATAGTTAAGAAAGCCCACCAACGCCTCTATTTTCTTGGAAGACTAAGGAAATTTGACATGTCAGCTACAGATGCATCAGAAAAAGCATTCTTTCTGGCTGTATCACAGCTTGGTCTGGGCTCCTGCTGTGCCCAAGACTGCAAGGAACTACAAAAGGTCGTGAATGTAGCCCAATCCATCATGCAAATCAGCCTCCCATCCATTGACTCTGTCTACACTTCCCACTGCCTCGGAAAAGCAGCCAACATAATTTAGGATCCCATGCACCCCGGACATTCTCTCTTCCACCTTCTTCCTTCAGGAAAAAGATACAAAAATCTGAGGTCCCGTACCAACCGTCTCAAGAACAGCTTCTTCCCTGCTGCCATCAGACTTTTGAATGGACTTATCTTGTATTAAGCTGATCTTTTTCTATACCCTAGGTATGTCTGTAACACTACATTCTGCACTCTCTCATTTCCTTCTCTATCAACAGTATTTTTTGTCTGTTTAGCACATAAGAAATAATACTTTTCACTGTATGTTAATACATGTGACAATAATAAATCAAATCAAATCAAATCAGATGAAAGATATATCTTGTACACAAAAAGCAAGACAAATCCAACCTGGCTATTTACCGCCCAATCAGTCTACTCTCCATCATCAATAAAGTGATTGAAGGGGTCATCAGCAGCGCTATCAAGCAGAACCTGCTCAGCAATAACCTGCTCAGTGACGCCCAGTTTGGGTTTCGCCAGGATCACTCAGCTCCTGACCTCATTCCAGCCTTGGTTCAAACATAGACCAAAAGAGCTGAATTCCAGAGGTGAGGTGAGAGTGACAGCCCTTGACATCAAGGCCACATTTGACCGAGCGTGGCATCAAGGAGCAGGAGAGAAACTAGACTCAATGGGTATGAAGGGACAAACTCTCTGCTGGTTGGAATCATACCTGGTACATAGGAAAATGGGTGTGGTTGTGGAGCGTCAGTCATCTCAATTCCAGGACATCTCTGCAGGAATCCCTCAGGGTAGTGTTCTAGGCCCAACCATCTTCAGCTGCTTCATCAATAACCTTCCCTTTGTCAGAAGGTTAGAAGTGGGAATGTTCACTGATGATTGCACAATGTTCAGCACCATTTGCAACTCCTCAGATACTGAAGCAGTTCATGTTTAAATGCAACAAGATCTGGACAATATCCAGATTGGGGCTGACAAGTTGCAAGTAACATTCACACCACACAAATGCCAGGCAATGACCATCACCAATAAGAGACACTCTAACCACCGCCCCTTGACATTCAATGGTGTTACCATCACTGAATCTCTCACAGTCAACATCCTGGGGTTGCCATTGACCAGAAACTCAACTGGACTCACCACATAAACACTGGCTACCAGAGCAGGTCAGAGGCTGGGAATCCTGCAATGAGTAACTCACCTCCTGACTCCCCAAAGCCTGTCCACCATCTACAAGACACAAGTCAGGAGTGTGATGGAATATTCTCCACTTGCCTGGATGCGTGCAGCTCCAACACTCAAGAAGCTCGACACCATCCAGGACAAAGCAGCCCGTTTGATTGGCACCACATCTACAAACATTCACTCCCTCCACCACTGACGCTCAGTAGCAGCAGGGTGTACTATCTATAAGATGCACTGCAGCAATTCACCAAAGATCCTTAGACAGCACCTTACAAACACATAACCACCTCCATCTAGAAGGACAAGGGTAGCAGATACCTGGGAGCACCACCACCCGCAAGATCCCCTCCAAGCACTTCTTTTAGAAAGCACCTCTTTCTCTAACATGTACACTCCTCAAGACATCACGATTTATTTCCCCAAGTTCCCTAACATGCAAGCTTTTCTCAATAGTAAATACTGTTGAGAAATATTCATTTAGGATTAGCAGTTAAGAATTGTATCTTGTCATGTTTAAGTATATCAATTGGTAAAAATTAAGCTAATTCATGTTTTTTATTCATTCGTGGAACATGGGTGTCACTGGCTGGCCAACATTTATTGCCCATTCCTAGTTGCCCCTTGAGAAGGTGGTGGTGAGCTGCCATCTTGAATCACTGCAGTCCATGTGCTGTGGGTTGACAATGCCTTTAGGGAGGGAATTTCAGGATTTTGACCCAGCGACTGTGAAGGAACGGCCGATATATTTCCAAGTCAGGATGGTGAGTGACTTGGAAGTCTTAAAGCGCATCAAAGTAGATAAATCCCCAAGACCTGATAAAGTGTATCCCAGGACGTTGTGGGAGTTTAGTGATGAAATTGCGAGTCCCCTAGCAGAGATATTTGAATTATCGACAGTCACAGGTGAGGTGCCTAAAGATTGGAGAGTGGCAAATGCTGTGCCTTCGTTTAAAAAGAGCTGCAGGGAAAAGCCTGGGAACTACAGGCCGGTGAGCCTTACATCTATGGTGGGTAAATTGTTGGAAGGTATTTTGAGAGACAGAATCTATAGTAGGTTCAGTCAGCATTGCTTTGTGAGTGGAAGATCATGTCTCACAAATTTGATAAGGAATAACCAAGAAGGTAGATGAGGGCAGTGCAGTTGATGTTGTCTGCATGGATTTTAGCAAGGCCTTTGACAAAGTACCACATGGTAGGTTGTTGCATAAGGTTAAATCTCATGGGATCCAGGGTGAGGTAACTAAATGGATATAAAATTGGTTTGATGACAGAAGCCAGAGGGTGATTGTAGATGATTGTTTTTCAAAGTGGAGGCCTGTGACTAGCAGAGTCCCTCAGGGATCGGTGCTGGGTCCACTGTTATTTGTCATTTATATTAATGATTTGGATGAGAATATATGAGGCATGGTTAGTAAGGTGACAGATGATACCAAGATTGGTGGCATAGTGGACAGTGAAGAAAGTTTTCTCCAATTGCAACGGGATCTTGATCAATTGGGCCAGAGGGTTGATGAATGGCAGACGGAATTTAATTTAGACCAATGCGAGGTGATGCATTTTGGTAGATTGAACCAGGGCAGAACTTACTCAGTTAATGGTTGGGCGTTGAGGAGAGTTACTTAACAAGAGATCTAGGGATATAGGTTCATAGCTCCTTGAAAGTGGAGTCACAGGTAGACAGAGTCGTGAAGAAGTTATTTGGCATGCTTGATTTCATTGGTCAGAACATTGAATACAGGAGTTGGGACATCTTGTTGAAGTTATACAAGACACTGGTAAAGCCACACTTGGAATACTGTGTGCAATTCTGGTCACCCTATTATAAAGGATATTATTAAACTAGAAAGAGTACAGAAAAGATTTATTCGGGCGCTACTGGACTTGATGGTTTGAGTTATAAGGAGAGGCTGGATAGACTGGGACTTTTTTCTCTGGAGCGTAGAAGGCTGAGGGGTGATCTTATAGAGATCTATAAAATAATGAGGGGCACAGATTAGCTAGATAGTCAATATCTTTTCCCAAAGGTAGGGAAGTCTAAAACTAGAGGGCATAGGTTTAAGTTGAGAAGGGAGAGTTACAGTTTTTTCACAAAATTGAGGGTGGTGAATGCCTGGAACAAGCTGCCAGAAGTAGAGTAGAAGTGGGTACAATTTTGTCTTTTAGAAAGCATTTAGACAGTTGTATGAGTAAGATGGGTATAGAGAGATATGGGCCAAATGTGGGCAATTGGGACTAGCTTAGAGGTTTAAAAAAAGGGTGGAATGGGCAAGTTCAGCCAAAGAGCCTGTTTCCATGCTGTAAACCTCTATGACTCTATCTCTACTAGTTCCAATTTGAGCAATATCCTCTTACAGACTTAAACTCCACTTCAAAATCAGAGTGTTTTAGTATTGGGCCAGAATCCCAAGTTACATATGGTAACCAGACTAGACCTCAACATTTTTTTCTCGTGACATAGATGTGAGGATAGGATAGCTCTCCCCAGGAGTGATTGCACTAACAAAATAAGGATTTTTATATCAAAACGATCTTTATTCATAACATTGTTTCAATATAACTCTAGTGAAGGAAATAGCTTAACCATTAACAGTTGAACAATATTTAAAAATGAAAGTAACAATTTTTATTTCTAACTTATCACTGTTCTAGTTCCAAATAAGCAACATTCCTCTTGCAAACTTAAAAATCACTTGAAATATAGTTAGCAATCACAAATATAAGTTTAGACAGCTTTGGAGTTTTTGAGAGAGAGACAAAGTAATGGGAGAGAGAGAGGAAGTAGAGTGAGAGAGGAAGTAGGGAGAGAGAAGAAGTAGGGAGAGAGAAGAAGTAGGGAGAGAGAGGAAGTAGAGAGAGAGGGATAGCGACAGAGATGGCGAAATGGAAAGAGGAGGTAGAAAGATGAAAAGAAGAGGTAGAAAAAGGAAGCAACAGATGGTGGAAAGTGAGAGAGGACGTAGAGAGAGACAGGTAGATGAAGAGAGAGAAAGGAGATGGAGAGAGAGAGAGAGAGAGACAGGTGATGGAGAGAGAGAGAAAGATAGGAGGTAGAGAGTGAGAGAAGAGGTTGAGAGACAGAAAGTAAGGATGTAGAAAGGAAGACTGTATGTAGAGAGAGAGAGAGAGAGATAGGAGCTTGCAAGGGAGAGATAGGGGGCAAGAAGCCTCTGTCTTTAGCAATTTCCTGCTAAAAGCTCCCCCTGTAAAGTGTAAAAGTTTCTTTCTCTCTGCTACAGACCAAGCTCTGCACATTAATCACATTATTGAATGACCCTGTCAATCAACTTCCTAAATAATTTTTAAAGTCCATCAGCTCTATCAAAATAACAAATTCCTAGCTGAAATGAGTAATTAAGTTGCTTTTACAACCCTTGAGCTAAACGTTTTTCCAGAGACATTGACTGCCTGTAGAATAAAGCTGAAATTTTAAATATCCTACAGAAACATAAATAACCCAACAAATATAAATCTATAGCAACTGCCTACTATCATCACACCTACCCCCTTTAAAAAATGAATGAACAATATGAAAAGATGGCTTCATTTTTCAAAAACCCTAGTTTCTTTCATATTATTAGTATTCTGTATCATATTACATTTAAGCATGCAAATTTAAACAGTACTATAGTTCACTTTTCCTTTCCAATTTTCAACATCAAGGTTGTGATAAAGCATCTGCAATCATGTCTCTCTTCCTGCCACATTATAATCTTCAAATTAAATGGCTGTAACTATAAGCTCTGCCCTATAAGCTCAGAGTGGGCGAGAGGCAGACAATGGAAAGGTACGTGGACCATGGGTGGGATTTTACGATTTTGGGACAAGCGAGGCTGTAAAATCCCACCCCACATCTCCATCTCAATGGTCGAATATTTATTTTGTTGAATATTTAAGTTCATTTATTAGTGTCACAACTAGGCCTACATTAACACTGCAGTGAAGTTACTGTGAAAATCTCCAAGTCACTACACTCCGGCACAATTCAGGTTACACTGTGGGAGAATTTAGCAAAGCCACTGCACCTAACCAGCACATCTTTCAGACTGTGGAAGGAAACTGCAGCACCCAGAGGAAACCCACGCAGACATGGGGAGAATGTGCAAACTCCACACTGACAGTGACCCAAGCCAGGAACTGAACCTGGTTCCCTGGTGATGTGAGACAGCAGTGCTAATCACTGTACTAATGTGTTTTTGGGTAAATGGCCAATAGCCTTTTTATCCTTTCCTGTTATCTTGTAACAGTACAGCACTAATGCCCATGTCACTTGCATCAATGGCCACCTTGAATGGCTTTGCATAGTTTGCTGTCACCAAAGCTGATGCGTTGGTTAGTACAGTTTTCAAGTTGTCACTGGAATTTCCTGTAGAAATCATTCATGCCCAGGAAACTCAGCACTTCTCATTGATGGTATTGGGAGCTCCCCAAAAACTTTTGTTTTCACATTTCTGTGGGGTTTCTGTCCATGTTCAATTGTATGGCCTAAGAATGTGACTTAGACTTTTATAAATACACTTTTGGCCAAGTTTACCACAAGCCTGACCTCTAGTACTCAAATGAAAAATCCTTTAAATGATTCAAATGCTTCTTCTGACTGGAAACTATCAGATTATCTATGTACACTGCACAATTATTTAGTTCAGAAATAACCCTGTCGATTAGTCTTTGTAATGTTGCTGGCACATTCTTCATTGCAAACGGCATGTCTTTAAACTGATACAGACCATTTGGCATCACAAAAGCTTGAAACACTCTTCACCCTTTCTGATAAAGGTATTTTCTGGTATCTTTAAGTAAGTCAAGTGTGATAATGAAATTTGCTTGTCCCACTTTTCAATATAGTCTTCCAATCAAGAAATAGGATACAATCTGACTTTTCTATAGTCCAAGCATTATTGTAGTGTCCCATCTGGTTTTGGTACCATCACAAGAGGTGAGCTCCAACCACTGCAACTCACTTAAATGATATTCTTATGCATGCTCTCCATCTCCTTTTGAACCTGTGCCAACTTTAGTGAATTGAGTCTACAGATTTTGCTTAATTGGAACAGCATTTCATACATAATTACTTTTGTACTACCTAGTTTGTTCCCCCCATATAGCTCTGTGTGATTATAATAACTCTTTTGGGTCATTTTCATTTTCCTCTGGAGCGTAATTCAGTAATTTATCCCAATTTCTGATTACTTCTTTATTGTCTAATCTAATTTGAGGAATGTCAAACTCAGAATTATCTTGATTTGTTTCTTCACTCTGAGTTGTAACAACTAACACATTCTCCTTCTGTTTTCCTTCTTTATCACAATATCGTTCTAGCATATTCACATGACATATGGTGAGTTTTCCTTCTGACATTCTTACCAAATAATTCACCTCACTCAATTTTCTTTGATAATTTATCCATCTCTTTTTTCATCACGTTATGCCACTTTCAAATGCTATCTAGCCAACCTACCAGCCCTAGTTAATCCTTCCTTAAAATTTGACACAGATTCCAACAATGTAGTTTCAGAAATGCTGACTCACCAATTTCTCTGTCATCAATTTAAGTTATCCCTTTATCTCATGACCAAAAATCAATTCAAGTGGACTGAATTTAGTTGGTTCATCAGGTGCATCCCTAATTGCAAAGAGTACAAATAGAATTCCTTTCTCCCAATCCTCTGGATAATTCTGAATATAGGCCCACAACACAGTCTTTAAAGTTTGCCACCAGTTTAACGCTCACTGCAGTTCTGCATGGTAGACAGTTAATTTAAGTTGTTTTACTCCTCAGCTATTCATAATTTCCCTGCATAACTTAGATGTAAAATGTTGTCTTTGATCTGATTGGATGTCTGTGGGTAGTCCGTATCTAGTAAAAAAAATGTAAGTAACTCCTCTACAATCCTCTTAGCTGCAACATTGCGTATGGAATGGCCTCCAAAGAAAAGGGCAAAAGTTCATCTAGTGGTATTACTGATAGGGTATAGAAAGGAGGTTTTGCAGGTAGCGCATAAGGATCCAGTGGAAGGTCACTTCAGAGTAAGGAAAATTCAAGTGAAAATACAGAAATGTTTTTATTGGTCTGGATTGCATGGCTGAATTTTGATGTACATGCCACATGTCAGGTTGTAGGAAAATCTCCAACGGTAATCAAAGCAGTGCCCTTAATACCCTTTGCTGCATTTGAGGAATCTTTTACAAGGGTCCTGATTGATTACGTGAGACCCCTGCCTAAAATGGAAAATGGGAATCAATATTTGTTGACCATAATGGATGTGTTTGATTTTCCACTGGCTTTTCAGCCACAGTAGACTTCACTGATCCATTTATATCGTTAACCGGGATGAACTTTACCCCTGAAAAAGGTCATTTCTCTATCACTCCGACCACCACTTCACCACATTTCACCAGACTCTCTAACTTTACCTTGCATAATGAAACACTACTCCCTTCACCACTAATTCCACATATAACCACCTTTTCTGGCAATATTCCCTCCTAACTACATATCTCATCATCTCTCAGCATTAAAGATTGACTTGCTCTTGTATTCCTTAAGATCTTAACCTCTTTACCTACTTCATACTGTACATGTAAGTAAACCTTACCCACACAAATAAACTCTTTAAAAGATCTAACACTTGCTTTTCAACCAACCTCTGACCAGGCTGCACGTTCTTTTGCACTTCATCCATTTCAACCATGGTTTTCTTTGCCAATTTAACAAATACCACTGTCTTATTCTGTTTTAACACGTCTATCTTCCCAGTACTTTTCTTAAGCCACCAACACTGCGATGTTGTGTGTCCAACTTTATTACAACATTTAAAGTTTCTTATCTCTCTCCCATCCTCATACGTTTCCTTGTAAAGCTGAAACAAACTATCTTTACCATCTCTAACGAGATCTCCTTTTTCTTGACCACATGTGGATTCCTCTTTTCCCCAGTTTCTATCCTTCACAGATTGAAATTGATGTTGAAAATCAAACCTTGATTAATGAACTAATTCAAAATCATCTGCCATTTCTGCTGCCAATCTTGCAGCTTTAACCCCCTGCTCTTCCACATGACTTCTCACTATTGTATGAAATAATTTTTAAAATTCCTTTAAAATAACCATTTCCCTAAAAGCTTCATATGTCTGTTCTATTTTCAATGCTGTTATTCACTTATATCAAAGTTATTTTGTTCAATTCTTCCAAATTCTGGTCTGTGGCCATTTCAACTGTTTAGCTATTTTCTCAAATGAAATAAAAAAGGCTTCTACATCTTTCTCATCAAACTTTGGCTGTGCTTGAATATATTAAAACATATCCCCACAAGGTATTTAACTAAGTTGGGGGGGGAGTGATTATGCCTTTCCCACTGCTTTCCCTGTCACTTTTCTTTCCATCACTTTGCATCCTTCATTTTAAGTTGATGTTGTCTTTGTAGTTCCAGTTTCTGAGGTTCAAATGATCTCCCTTTTTCTTCTTCTGCTGCTATTACCGCTCTCTTTCCTTTTCCTCTGCCATTGCCACTCTCTCTTTCCTTCGCTTTTCTCTCTCTTTCCTTTGCTTCTCTCACTCTCATTCCTTTTCTTTTGATCCCAAGTCAAGATGCCTCATTTTTTCATCCTGTTGCACCTGTTAGCCAATTCTGACTCCGTTTCTGGCAAAAATAAATGTTGAGCTTTCACAGAATTTATTTCGTCCTTCCTTGCCCCTTTGGATGAAGTCAATTTCAGCTTGTTGCCAAATCCAAAGAGAGAGACAAGAATGGAGAGAGAGAAGAGAAAGACAGGAGATGGAGAGAGAGGTACAGGAGTTGGGGAGAGACCAAGAGAGAGAAGTAGTGGTGGGACAGAGAGAGAGAGCAAGAGAGAGAGAGAGAGAGAAGGAAAGAGTAGAGAGAGAGAGAGAGAGAGAAAGGGTGGAGAGAGAGTGACAGTAGATGGAGAGAGATTGACAAGTGGAAAGAGAAAGAAGCAGGATGTGGGGAGAGGGAAGGAGACAAGGGGTTGGAGAGAGAGAGAGGAAGAGAGAGACAGAAGGTGGAGAGAGAGAGAAAGAAAGGGGAGAGAGAGAGAGAGAGAGAGAAAGAGACACTACATAGAGAGAGAGTTTCAGATGGAGAGAGAGAGGGAGAGAGAGAAACAGGAGGTGGAGAGAGAGTGAAAGGTAGAGGGAAGAGAGAGAGAGGGACAGAGAGAGAGAGAGAGAGAGGAGGCGGAGAGAGAGAGAGAGAAGAGAGAGAGAGTGAGAGACAGGAGGTGGGGGGAGAGAGAGAGAGAGACAAGAAGTGGAGTGAGGAAGAGAGCGAGAGACTGTCAGGGATGACAGAGAGACAGGAGGTGGATAGAGAGAGTGAGAGAGAGAGAGAGAGAGGTGGAGACAGAGACGGAGAGCAGATGGGGAGAGAAAGAGAGAGAGACAGAGAGAGAGAGAGAGAGCCAGGAGGTGGAGACAGAGAGACAGAGAGAGAGGAGGTGGAGAGAGAGAGAGAGAGAGGGGGGGGAGAGGAGAGGAGGAGAGAGAGGAGAGGGGGAGGGTGGGGGGGGGGGGGGGAGAGAGAGAGAGAGAGAGAGGAGGTGAGAGAGAGAGAGAGAGAGGAGGTGGAGAGAGAGAGGAGAGAGAGAGAGAGGGTGGAGAGAGAGAGAAGAGAGGGAGGTGGAGAGAGAGAGAGAGAGAGGGAGGAGGTGGAGAGAGAGAGAGAGAGAGAGAGAGGAGGGTTGGTGAGAGAGAGAGAGAGAGAGAGAGGAGGTGGAGGAGAGAGAGAGAGAGAGAGGAGGTGGGAGAGAGAGGAGAGAGAGGGGAGAGAGGGAGAGAGGGAGAGGAGGTGGAGAGAGAGAGAGGGAGGAGAGAGAGGGAGAGAGGGAAGGAGAGAGAGGGGAGAGAGGTGGAGATAGAGAGAAAGAGAGGAGGTTGGAGAGAGAGAGAGGGAGAGAGAGGAGAGAGGGGAGAGGAGGTGGAGAGAGAGAGAGGGAGGGAGGTGAGGAGAGAGAAGAGAGGGAGATGAGAAGGGAGAGGAGGGAGAGGAGGTGCGAGAGAGGAGAGGAGAGGGAGAGAGAGAGGGATGGTGGAGAGAGAGAGAGAGAGAGGGAGAGAGAGGAGTGGAGAGAGAGCAGAGAGAGGGAGAGAGAGGGAGGAGAGGAGGGGAAGAGAGGGAGAGGAGGTGGAGAGAGAGAGAGAGAGGGGAAGACGAGGAGGTTGGCAGAGAGAGAGAGAGAAGAGGAGAGAGGGGAGGTGGAGAGAGAGAGAGGAGAGAACAGAAGGAGGTGAATGAGAGAGAGAGAGAGGGAGAGAGAGGGGAGGAGAGGGAGAGGAGGTGGAATAAAGAGAGAAGAGAGAGAGAAGGGAGGAGATGGAGAGAGAGTGACAGATGGATGGAAGAGAGAGAGAGAGAGACAGCAGATGGAGAGAGAGAGAGAGGCAGGAGGTGGAGAGAGAGAGAGAGGGAGGAGGTGGAGAGAGAGAGAGAGGCAGGAGGAGGAGAAAGAGTGACAGGTGGAGGGAGAAAGAGGGAGAAGGACAGGAGATGGAGAGAGAGAGGTACAGGAGTTGGGGAGAGACCGAGAGTGAGAGAAGTGGTGGAGAGAGAGAGACAGGAGGTGGCGAGAGAGAGAGAGAGAGAGAAAGGGTGGAGAGAGAGAGAGAGAGAGAGAAAGAGAAAAACATTAGATGGAGAGAGAGTGACAGATAGAGAGAGAGAGAGATAGGAGATGGAGAGAGAGAGAAAGGATGGAGAGAGAGAGAAACATGAGATGGAGGGAAGAGAGAGAGGGAGAGAAAGAGAGAGAGATAGGAGGTGGAGAGAGAGAGAGAGGGAGAGAGAGGAGCTGGAGAGATAGACAAAGGGAGAGACAAGAGATGGGGAGAGAGAGAAAGATAGAGACAAGAGGTGGAGAGAGAGAGAGAAGGAGAGACAGGATGTGGAGAGAAGGAGAGTGAGAGACTGTGAGGGCGTACAGAGAGACAGGGGTGGAGTGGGAAAGATAGAGAGAGAGAGGCAGGAGGTAGAGAGAGAGAGAGAGACAGGAGGTGGAGACAGACAGAGAGACAGGAGGTGGGGAGAGACAGAGAGACAGGAGGTGGGGAGAGACAGAGAGAGAGACAGGAAGGGAGGGAGACAGAGAGAGACAGGAGGTGGGGAGAGAGAGAGAGAGAGACAGGAGGTGGAGAGAGACAGAGAGAGACAAAGGAGGGGAGGGAGACAGAGAGAGACAGGAGGTGGGGAGAGAGAGAGGAGGTAGAGAGAGAGAGAGACAGGAGGTGGAGAGAGACAGAGACAGACACAGGAGGGGAGGGAGACAGAGAGAGACAGGAGGTGGGGAGAGAGAGAGAGGAGGTGGAGAGAGGGAGAGAGAGAGACAGGAGGTGGAGAGAGACCAGAGAGAGACTGGAGGTGGAGAGAGACAGAGAGAGAGGAGGTAGAGAGAGAGAGAGATAGAGACAGGAGGTGGAGAGAGAGAGAGAGACAGGAGGGGAGGGAGACAGAGAGAGACAGGAGGTGGGGAGAGAGAGACAGGATGTGGAGAGAAGGAGAGAGTGAGAGACTGTGAGGGCGTACAGAGAGACAGGGGGTGGAGTGGGAAAGATAGAGAGAGAGACAGGAGGTGGAGAGAGAGAGAGAGACACACACAGGAGGTAGAGAGAGAGAGAGAGAGAGAGGAGGTAGAGAGAGAGAGAGACAGGAGGTAGAGAGAGAGAGAGGGGAGAGAGGAGGTAGAGAGAGAGAGAGAGAGAGACAGGAGGTAGAGAGAAAGAGAGGGAGAGACAGGAGGTGGAGAGAGAGAGAGAGAGGAGGTAGAGAGAGAGAGAGAGGTAGAGAGAGAGAGAGAGACAGGAGGTGGAGAGAGAGTGACAGGTGGATGGAAGAGAGAGGGACAGTAGGTGGAGTGTGTGTGTGTGTGTGTGAGAGAGAGAGAGAGGGGAGGTATAGAGAGAGAGGAGGTAGAGAGAGAGAGACAGGGGGTGGAGCGGGGAAGAAAGAGAGAGAGGAGGTGGGGGGGCGGTGGCGAGAGATAGGGAGAGAGACAGGTGCAGAGTGCGCTTGCAGGGGAAGAATTATGCAGGAAATTCGTTCATTTGGGAAAGAGTTGGGGAGCGAATTAATTATTTCAAAAAGGGTTTAGTATATGAACTGAGCAGAGTGGGAGAGAGGAAGGCAAGGTGGAAGTGATTGTGAAGCGAATGATTTGATGTGAATAAGAATGGAACAGACTGATCGAACAGAGCGAATAGGAAATTCTCTAAAGGAGATTGAAGTTCGCGGCAGGATGAATAGCTTTGTAGTGTAGCAATTCTCTCACTGTCACTTTCCATACAGGCCGTTAGATTGGGTAGCTGCTGGGAGAACATTAGTAAGGGGCACGCCAATGGACCAGTTTTAATTGTATTCCAGCATTTCGGAGTCGATTCCTGTCCCGAGGAAGTTCCACATTCTTTGTTGCTAACTCTCAAGTAGCGGAGCCTGGGTGTCACAGTTAGATAGCGCCTTCCTCTACCAGGGATGTTCAGGCTGCTGAAGTGGGATCCTGTTTATTAGCTGGGGATGGAACCGGGATTGTTGCTGGCTGAACCTCTAATCCAATCCGCCTTGGGCTAGCCCGATTTCAGTCAGGACTTTCCACCTGGAGCAGGAGGTTCGGGGGATGGTGGGGTGGGGTGGGGTGGGGTGGGGGTGGGGGTGGGGGTGGGTCTATGTCTATGGAGCGCGGTGTGAATTGGGCAACACCCCCCCTCCCCACTAAACACCCTACTGGACTTGGAGTGGGTAGAAATGGGTCCCAGTTTCCTGCTGTATATGGAACTGGGGTGAGCCTCATGTCATGACCATAGGGTTGTATTGCTGCAGAACAACTGCTGCCACTCACTCTGAAGCAGGACTGGGGTTGGGGTAGTCTAGACGAGCCTACCTCGATTGACGATCTTGCCGAAGATGTTGGGACTTTGGGAGGTTGGACAATTCCAGCGCCGGTTGCGAAATTGCCACTTGCACTCTTTGATGGCACTCTGCAGTCCTCCAGTGATACTGTACAGTATCCCCGGATTCTGGCGGATCAGTTTCCTCTGCTTCCGGCTCAACAATTGCAAACTGGGATCCAGAACCAACTGGACGTATTTGGTATCGGTGACCAAGTTAGAGGAAGAAGCAATATTCACAATACCCCTGAAACAAACGCCAGAGTTTTTAAAAAGTGAGCCAATGGTGATACCAATCTCAAAAATGTTTCTCAAATGCCACAAACTTGCACTCGCATCTGTGTTGCAGCTGGAGATATTATTTTCAAACAAGCTCATTGTGATTTAAGTTGATGAAGAGAGATAGAGAGAAAACAACAACTTACCACCATCTACCACTGTTATTTACTGCTAGTGTTGTGTTGGACATTGAGGTGAACGCCAGCAACCACAGGGTTTTGAGTCCCAGGGCTAATGTCATAATGCTGTTAGACAGGAATGCTTATGTAAAAAAAATAGAGATTTTTGTTTCCTCCTTCCTATCCCCCTCCCACCCCACCCATCCCCTCCCGCTTTGATTTACACAAAACACTTCTGAACTTTCGCGGGGGAGAGTCAGTCTTGAGTGGAACAGGTAGCCCCCCTTTGCCAATGACTCGGGATCGCCTCCAGGCTGATCACACCCGCTTCATAAGACGGGGCTTTTTCTGCCTCTTATAAGATTGTGGGGTGGGGGGGGGGGGTGGAAGAAGAAAAAAAAGTGGTGGACAAGCCTCCGAGTTTAGAGGAACAATTGGCGGGAAGGCGACACATTCTTCCCCTATTGCCTGCGCGATCAAGCCTGAGAGCTGTCCATCAATCTGTTCTTCAGCCACCGCCTGAAAGAAGCAGATTAAAACGGTTAATGTGCATGTAAAACCACGGCAATACTATTGTTCACTAACATTCGGGGACTGACAAACCAGCCACTACTATGTAACCCTGTGTTAACAATCCCCCAGTAATTAATTACCGCATGGAGATTTCTTCAAATAATATATTTGTATAGGCATATATTCAATCGTATTTATAAATGACAAGGTGACTGGATAAACTTTCTGAGGAATTTTTGTTTTTCTTTGTTTCTGTTTGCTTTCCTGCGGTTCAACGTTTCACATGAGCCCAGTGGCTCCTCTGTCGCCGCGTTTCTTGCTTTGGTTGAGTGTCATCGTGTGTTTTCGAGCTGTCACAGTTTTCTTTCAGGCGCAACTGTGGTTTGGGGAACATGTTTGTGTTTTTTTTTTAATTTGTGTGTAATGACAGAGAAACCTTCCCCCGCCCCTCTATAATATCCTGGAACGTGGCCGCTGAACACCCTGGAATATTATTATCTCATGGCCCAGTTTATTGCCACCGTGCTGAAGTTTGTGTTTCTCATTTCCACAAAGTATTTGATAACATTTGACAACGTTGCCGCAACAATGAGTTTTCCCCCTTATTCGCCCCGCAGGTTAGAGATGAAAAAAAAATTATGAAGCATTAACAAGTCCCGAGCCCCGACCCCCTCCTGATTATCTGCCAGCGAATGGGTATTTGGAGCTTTTATTCTCAGTCCCCGTTAGTATAACGGTCTCTGCAAACTTTGCATACAGCAGTGGTTAAAGTTTACATGCATACAAAGGTAACATCAACAAGGACACCCCCCGCCCCGAGCAAGAATATTGAATGAGTTTATTTTCCAAAGAAAATTGATTCGTTCAAACCATATGACATATAACCATATTTACCATAGCTCGGCTTCCTGTCAGGTTATCAATGCCCGGCTATTTAAAATGTCCATGTTGCTGAGGGCTTTGAAAAGCTGCCTAATACTGTACGAAGAAGTTTCAAGTTTGCTGTGTACTTGCCTTAGGTCCTCCAGATGGCGCCCTCGGGCCGTAAGAGCAGGGTCTTGGAAATATTAAGAAGCTTGCTTCATTTTCCAGCATATGAAGATGTGAAAACCAGAGACAATTTCATATGATTGGAATGTGCAAAATCGGCAAAGTTGCTTCGTATCTAAAACAGAGCCTGTCAAGTGACGGGCATTTAGATTAAACCAGAAAATGAAAATATTTGCCTCCATCGAAGCTGTTAAATAGACCCCTAGTCTACTTTTAGAATTATGGGGAATGATAGTATTTGAAATGCACATACTGTTAAATTAATTGATCGGCGCCTTCCGAAATTGGAGATATCTTTGGCAAGCTAGATGATAGAGAGCTACAATTACGTGGTAGAAGTATACTTCCAGAATCTTTTATATGTGTTCCCCTGCATTCAGAATCACGTAGATTTAGGTCAGTAACTTTTCGCAATCTAGGCATCAGGTTGCCACCTGATGCCACAGCAAGTTTGCAAGATTGCGTGAGCACCAGGACGTGATTTTGCTATCGGTCTTGTAGTTACTTAACTTTCAAATAAGCTCTACAAGATCGGCTACTGTAAACTACCTACACAGTGTGTGTGTGTGTGCGGTGTGTGTACAACACACATCCAGGAAGGATCTTTACATCTGCCCTAATGACTTGAGTAAACACAGCGTGCGTGTCGCCCAGTGATAGATGAACCAATTAAATTCTGGTGACAATTTTTCGGGAACTGCAGCCAAGGTGAGATCTCACTGCACGCCAGAGGATATTCAAATATAAAACGTCAAACTGACAACAGTTGCAGGGCATTAACGCCCTCAGTCCAAACATTTCGCGACGGACAGTCAGGAGGAATGTGAGAATCGCCGAATTATTACAGCACAGAAGGAGGCCATTTCGCCCATCGTGTCTGCACCAACGCTCCAAATAAGCATAATGACTTAGTGCTCTTGTTCTCCCTTTTACTGTACATCTGCACATTGAATCTATTCAAATAATCTTCTAATAGCCTCTTCACTGCCTCGACCTCATTTCCAGGCCGTGCAATCCAAACCCCAACTATGGCTCACTCAGTGGGCAGAAAGACGTTGATAACTCCCTTCTCCCAGTGCCAGCCTCTGAAAGCAATGGGAATTGAACTTCGCCCAAACTACCTCCTGTCCTGTTTATAAATCCCCCTTCACTCAAACTACCTCCTGTCCTGTTTATAAATCCCTCTTCACTCAAACTACCTCCTGTCCTGTTTATAAATCCCCCTTCATTCAAACTACCTCCTGTCCTGTTTATAAATCCCCCTTCACTCAAACTACCTCCTGTCCTGTTTATAAATCCCCCTTCACTCAAACTACCTCCTGTCCTGTTTATAAATCCCCTTCACTCAAACTACCTCCTGTCCTGTTTATAAATCCCCTTCATCAAACTACCTCCTGTCCTGTTTATAAATCCCCCTTCACTCAAACTACCTCCTGTCCTGTTTATAAATCCCTCTTCACTCAAACTACCTCCTGTCCTGTTTATAAATCCCTCTTCACTCAAACTACCTCATGCCCTCTTTATAAATCCCCCTTCACTCAAACTACCTCCTGTCCTGTTTATAAATCCCTCTTCACTCAAACTACCTCCTGTCCTGTTTATAAATCCCCTTCACTCAAACTACCTCCTGTCCTGTTTATAAATCCCCCTCACTCAACTACCTCCTGTCCTGTTTATAAATCCCTCTTCACTCAAACTACCTCCTGTCCTGTTTATAAATCCCCCTTCACTCAAACTACCTCCTGTCCTGTTTATAAATCCCCCTTCACTCAAACTACCTCCTGTCCTGTTTATAAATCCCTCTTCACTCAAACTACCTCCTGTCCTGTTTATAAATCCCCCTTCACTCAAACTACCTCCTGTCCTGTTTATAAATCCCCCTTCACTCAAACTACCTCCTGTCCTGTTTATAAATCCCTCTTCACTCAAACTACCTCCTGTCCTGTTTATAAATCCCCCTTCACTCAAACTACCTCCTGTCCTGTTTATAAATCCCCCTTCACTCAAACTACCTCCTGCCCTGTTTATAAATCCCTTTTCACTCAAACTACCTCCTGTCCTGTTTATAAATCCCTCTTCACTCAAACTACCTCCTGTCCTGTTTATAAATCCCCCTTCACTCAAACTACCTGCTGTCCTGTTTATAAATCCCTCTTCACTCAAACTACCTCATGCCCTCTTTATAAATCCCTCTTCACTCAAACTACCTCCTGTCCTGTTTATAAATCCCTCTTCACTCAAACTACCTCCTGTCCTGTTTATAAATCCCCCTTCATTCAAAACTACCTCCTGTCCTGTTTATAAATCCCTCTTCACTCAACTACCTCCTGTCCTGTTTATAAATCCCCCTCATTCAAAACTACCTCCTGTCCTGTTTTAAATCCCTCTTACTCAAACTACCTCCTGTCCTGTTTATAAATCCCTCTTCACTCAAACTACCTCCTGTCCTGTTTATAAATCCCCCTTCATTCAAACTACCTCCTGTCCTGTTTATAAATCCCTCTTCACTCAAACTACCTCCTGTCCTGTTTATAAATCCCCCTTCATTCAAAACTACCTCCTGTCCTGTTTATAAATCCCCCTTCACTCAAACTACCTCCTGTCCTGTTTATAAATCCCTCTTCACTCAAACTACCTCCTGTCCTGTTTATAAATCCCCCTTCATTCAAACTACCTCCTGTCCTGTTTATAAATCCCTCTTCACTCAAACTACCTCCTGTCCTGTTTATAAATCCCTCTTCACTCAAACTACCTCATGTCCTGTTTATAAATCCCCCTTCACTCAAACTACCTCCTGTCCTGTTTATAAATCCCCCTTCACTCAACTACCTCCTGTCCTGTTATAAATCCCCCTTCATCAAACTACCTCCTGTCTGTTTATAAATCCCTCTTCACCAACTACCTCCTGTCTGTATAATCCCCCTTCATTCAAAACTATCCTGTCCTGTTTAAATCCCCCTTCACTCAAACTACCTCCTGTCCTGTTTATAATCCCCTTCACTCACTACCTCGTCCTGTTTATAAATCCCCCTTCACTCAAACTACCTCCTGTCTGTTATAAATCCCCCTTCACTCAAACTACCTCCTGTCCTGTTTATAAATCCCTCTTCACTCAAACTACCTCCTGTCCTGTTTATAAATCCCCCTTCATTCAAACTACCTCCTGTCCTGTTTATAAATCCCCCTTCACTCAAACTACCTCCTGTCCTGTTTATAAATCCCCCTTCACTCAAACTACCTCCTGTCCTGTTTATAAATCCCTCTTCATTCAAACTACCTCCTGTTTTGTTTATAAATCCCCCTTCACACAAACTACCTCCTGTCCTGTTTATAAATCCTCCTTCATTCAAACTACCTTCTGTTTTGTTTATAAATCCCCCTTCACTCAAACTACCTCGTGCCTTATTTATTGTGAGAGAGACACACCAAACCATCTCACTGTAACAGTGCTAACACATGGTTGGAAGTGTAACATGTCGTAGGATCACGCTGAGATACATCTTGCCAACTCACTGTCACAACTTGATAGTGAGAGCCTTTTTCCTCAGATGGAGATGGATAGCACGAGGGGACATAGCTTTAAATTAAGGGGTGGTAGTTATAGGACAGATGCTAGAGATGGGTTCTTTACTCAGAGGGTAGTAAGGGCGTGGAATGCCCTGCCTGCAGCAGTTGTGGACTCGTCAAGTTTGAGGGTGTTCAAATGGTCAGTGGATAGGCATATGGATAGCATTGGAATAGTTTAGGTTAGAGGGTCATAAAATTGGTTCCATTGGTTGGTGCAACATCGAGGGCTGAAGGGCCTGTACTGCGCTGTAATGTTCTATGTTCTACATCTTATCATCTTACTGTAACAGTGTGGACACACCTTACCATCTCACTGTAACAATGTGAACACATTTTATCATCTCACTGTAACAGTGTGAACAGATCTTACCATCTCACTGTAACAGTGTGAACACATCTAACCATCTCACTGTAACAATGTGAACACATCTTACCATCTCACTGTAACAGTGTGAACACATCTAACCATCTCTGTAACAGTGTGAACACATCTTACTTAACAGTGTAAACACATCTAACCATCTCATTCTAATAATGTGAATACACCTTACCATCTCAGTGTACCGTTGTATTGAAATAGTAATATGTCTTTACATTATTACGTGAGATAGTTACATGTGATTACACTGTTACAGTGAGGTGATTAGATGTGACTACACTGTTACGGTGAGATGATAAGATGTGTTTACATTGCTACAGTGAGATGGTTAGCTGTGTTTACACCGTTAGAGTGAGATGGTAAAATGTATTTACACTGTTACAGTGAGATGGTTAGCTGTGTTTACACTGTTACAGTGAGATGGTAAGATGTATTTACACTGTTACAGTGAGATGGTTAGCTGTGTTTACACCATTACAGTGAGATGGTAAGATGTATTTACACTGTTACAGTGAGATGGTTAGATGTGTTTACACTGTTACAGTAAGATGGTTAGATGTGTTTACACTGTTACAGTGAGATGGTTGGATGTGATTACACTATTTCGGGGAGATGGTTAGATGTGATTACAGTGTTACAGTGAGATGGTTGGATGTGTTTACACTGTTACAGTGAGATGGGTGGGTGTGTTTACACTGTTACAGTGAGATGGTTGGATCTGATAACAGTGTTACAGTGAGGTGGTTGGATGTGTTTACTTTGTTACAGTGAGATGGTTGGATGTGATTACAGTGTTACAGTGAGATGGTTGGATGTGTTTACACTGTTATAGTGAGATGGTAAAATGTATTTACACTGTTACAGTGAGATGGTTAGCTGTGTTTACACTGTTACAGTGAGATGGTAAGATGTATTTACACTGTTACAGTGAGATGGTTAGCTGTGTTTACACCGTTACAGTGAGATGGTAAGATGTATTTACACTGTTACAGTGAGATGGTTAGATGTGTTTACACTGTTATAGTGAATGCTTGGATGTGATTACAGTGTTACAGTGAGGTGGTTGGATGTGTTTACACTGTTATAGTGAGATGGTTGGATGTGATTACAGTGTTACAGTGAGATGGTGGATGTGTTTACACTGTTACAGTGAGACGGTTGGATGTGTTTACACTGTTATAGTGAGATGGTTGGATGTGTTTACAGTGTTACACTGAGACGGTTGGATGTGTTTACATTGTTATAGTGAGATGGTTGGATGTGTTTACACTGTTACAGTGAGATGGTTGGATGTGTTTACACTGTTATAGTGAGATGGTTGGATCTGTTTACACTGTTACAGTGAGGTGGTTGGATGTGTTTACACTGTTATAGTGAGATGGTTGGATGTGTTCACACTGTTACAGTGAGATGGTTGGATTTGTTTACATTGTTATAGTGAGATGGTTGGATGTGTTCACATTGTTACAGTGAGATGGTTGGATGTGTTTACAGTGTTACAGTGAGATGGTTGAATGTGTTCACATTGTTATAGTGAGATGGTTGGATGTGTTTACACTGTCACAGTGAGATGGTTGGGTGTGTTTACACTGTTACAGTGAGATGGTTGGATGTGTTTACAGTGTTACAGTGAGATGGTTGGATGTGTTTACATTGTTATAGTGAGATGGTTGGATGTGTTTACATTGTTATAGTGAGATGGTTGGATGTGTTTACACTGTTATAGTGAGATGGTTGGATGTGTTTACACTGTTATAGTGAGATGGTTGGATGTGTTTACACTGTTACAGTGAGATGGTTGGATGTGTTTACAGTGTTGCAGTGAGATGGTTGGGTGTGTTTACACTGTTATAGTGAGTTGGTTGGGTGTGTTTACACTGTTACAGTGAGATGGTTGGATGTGTTTACACTGTTACAGTGAGATGGTTGGATGTGTTTACACTGTTACAGTGAGATGGTTGGATGTGTTTACACTGTTATAGTGAGATGGTTGGATGTGTTCACACTGTTACAGTGAGATGGTTGGATTTGTTTACATTGTTATAGTGAGATGGTTGGATGTGTTCACATTGTTACAGTGAGATGGTTGGATGTGTTTACAGTGTTACAGTGAGATGGTTGAATGTGTTCACATTGTTATAGTGAGATGGTTGGATGTGTTTTCACTGTCACAGTGAGATGGTTGGGTGTGTTTACACTGTTACAGTGAGATGGTTGGATGTGTTTACAGTGTTACAGTGAGATGGTTGGATGTGTTTACATTGTTATAGTGAGATGGTTGGATGTGTTTACATTGTTATAGTGAGATGGTTGGATGTGTTTACACTGTTATAGTGAGATGGTTGGATGTGTTTACACTGTTACAGTGAGATGGTTGGATGTGTTTACAGTGTTGCAGTGAGATGGTTGGGTGTGTTTACACTGTTATAGTGAGTTGGTTGGGTGTGTTTACACTGTTACAGTGAGATGGTTGGATGTGTTTACACTGTTACAGTGAGATGGTTGGATGTGTTTACACTGTTACAGTGAGATGGTTGGATGTGTTTACAGTGTTACAGTGAGATGGTTGGATGTGTTTACACTGTTATAGTGAGATGGTTGGATGTGTTTACACTGTTACAGTGAGATGGTTGGATGTGTTTACACTGTTACAGTGAGATGGTTGGATGTGATTACACTGTTACAGTGAGATGGTTAGATGTGTTTACACTGTTACAGTGAGATGGTTAGATGTGTTTACACTGTTACAGTGAGACGGTTGGATGTGTTTACATTGTTATAGTGAGATGGTTGGATGTGTTTACACTGTTATAGTGAGATGGTTAGATGTGTTTACACTGTTATAGTGAGATGGTTGGATGTGTTTACACTGTTACAGTGAGATGGTTGGATGTGTTTACAGTGTTACAGTGAGATGGTTGGATGTGATTACACTGTTACAGTGAGATGGTTAGATGTGTTTACACTGTTACAGTGAGATGTTTAGATGTGTTTATACTGTTACAGTGAGATGGTTAGATGTGTTTACACTGTTACAGTGAGATGGTTGGATGTGATTACACTGTTACAGTGAGATGGTTAGATGTGATTACAGTGTTATAGTGAGATGGTTAGATGTGTTTACAGTGTTGCAGTGAGATGGTTGGATGTGTTCACATTGTTTCAGGGAGATGGTTAGATGTGATTACACTGTTACAGTGAGATGGTAAGATATGATTATGTTGTTACAGTGAGCTGCAATGACAGCTAACATGATTAGATGTGTTTACACTGTTACAGTGAGATATTTATACGTTTTTATAGTTCTTTAACAATTTCTAAGTTGGCTAGCAGTATTTTTGCTTCCCCCCCCTTCTAGCCCCTTAAACAGGTGGCAGTTAGCTGTCTTCTTAAAATCAACTAAGCGACTTGCTGAGCCAGTTGAGTGCACTGTGGTTAGCATCGATGCCTCTCAGTCCCAGGGACCTGGGTTCAATTCCAGTCTCAGGCCTCAGGTCAATGTCTGTGTGGAGTCTGTAAGTTCTCTGACTGCCTGTGTGGGTTTCCTCTGGCTCCACTGGTTTCCTCCCACAGTCCAAAGATGTTTTGGATTGGCCAGGCTAAATTGCCACTTTACGTCCAAAGATTAGATTGATTGGCTATGGTTATTGCACGGGTTACAGTTATAGGGTGGAGAGTTGATGCGGGAAGAGTGTGGGCCTGGGTAAGATGCTTGGTGCAGGCTCAATCGGCCAAATAGGTTATGGATGGCAGACTTCCTTCCTTAGAGAACCAGATGGGTTTTTAACAACAGTTCTGATGACATATTTTCTAGTTCTGTTTAAAATCTGGGTTTGTAATCCCCCTGTTTTTAGAATTCAAATCCCTTTCTGTAGAGCACTGAGGCTCTGAATTACTAGTGCAGTAATGCAACAACTATCCTACCTTATTCTTGATGACTGGGTAAAAGGCTCAGCAGCAATTTGTTTCATCTGCCCATCTGACTGTGGAGTGAGGCAGTGTGCTGATATATGTAATCAATTGGACCATGTGTAGGTTGCTTTAGACTGCATGCCCTTTTCAGTTATATAAAAAACCTTTTGTTTGCATTTCAATGCCACACTCCTGATCTACGGACACCCGGTGCAGAAATGGATGGGGACGGATGAGGACCTCCTTGTGAACCTGCTCCTGGGCCTGGCCAAACTCACCATCAACAGGTCCAGGCAGCAGGCAACTGAGGGGGTCATCCAACCTGAGTGTCTGCCCCTCTACCATGGCTACACTTGCATTCTGGTGTCCCATTGGGCACTACAGGGCCTGGGATGTCTCATCTACCCTCTTAATCGCATTTTAGTTTAATATTTTCAGTTTCATTTGTAATTTGTTTTTGTTGAAGGCAGCTCTCTTTTAATGGACTGTCCCTTTAATTTGTCCCTCAGTTCGTTTGATTTATTTCAATTGTTTCAACTCAAAATTGGATTACGTGAGCTGTGGCTCATTGGCAGCACCCTTTGCCTCCCAGGCAGAAGGGTTATGAATCCACAACCCTTCAAGGCACAAAATTCAAGGCATTTCACTGTAGAAGGTTGGACTGACAGAGGAGCTAGTACTCTGAGAGTTTTCCAGTCCCGCTGAGGGAGGATCCTGCCTGCCCCCTCCGTGGGTGTTGGCGACCAATCTGAGTTTCGTGCGCTATTTTGAGGGCGGCAGTCTCGCTTTCATAACCGGATCCACCGTCTTTCCTTTCGGTGTCCGCAGAAGCAGACCCTCGGGACATCTGCCTATTCATTGATGTTGTTGAAGGGGGGTGGAGGGAGGGGTTACATAGTTGCGTCTTAACAGCTGTCAAGTGCCGTCTGAAAAAGATTGAGCCACTGTGTTCCGTGCTGGGTTGCAGAGTTGGGATTAAATTGAATTGAGGAATTTCAGACAGTTGCGGGAAAGAGGCCGGATTTTGGGAGCGTCTGTTGGCTTTCTCTGCATGTCTGAAGCCCGGGGATTTCTTGTTATCAACTGTAATCTGAAAGATCTCAGCCGTTACCCTCGGCTCAATCATGCACATAAAGGGATTTACCTTTCAATCGGTCCAGAGATCCCTTTGTCAAGTGTCAACTCCTGAAGATCCGGGTTCAAATTAAATTCCCAAACACCCTCTCCCCTCCCCGTGCGCATTACAGGTGTGAACATTTCCAACTCATATGATGAGGATGGAATGTCAAAGAACAAATTTGTCTGTATTCCTGTTCTAAAGAGAGAGACAATAGCCAGAATAAGAAATTATTTTAAATATTCATAATAGATTTTCAATAACGCTGAAATTAAAAGCATAAAGATGTTGGACAACGTTGATGTACTCATGTGTAATAAATGCATATATTACTCTGCAAATTGTACATCCAATATGTACATCACTGTGCAAATTGGATGTTAAATATATATACATCTCTGTGTGCAAATTGTATATCAAATGTATGCATTATGTGCAAATTGGATATCAAGTATACACATCATTGTTCAAATCGCATATCAAATATATACATCACTGCAAATTGAATACAAAATATTTACATTACTGTGCAAATTGAATATCAACTATATACATCACTGCACAAATTGTATATCAAATATGTACATTACTGTGCAAATCGCATACCAAATAAATACATTACCTTGCAAATTGGATATCAAATATATACATTACTGCACAAATTGTATATCAAATATATACATTACTGTGCAAATTGGATATCAAATATATGCATTATTGCGCAAATTGGATATTATACATATTACCTTGCAAATTGGCTATCAAATATATATTACTGCACAAATTGTAAGTCAAATGTATATATCACAGTGTAAATTGGATATCAAATATATTTATATTACTGTGCAAATCCTATGTCAAATATATACTTCACTGTGCAAATTGAATATCAAATATATACATCAGTGTAAAATTTGGATATAAAATATATGCATTACTGTGCAAATTGAATATCAAATATACACATTACTGCGCAAATTGGATATAAAACATATGCATTACTGTGCAAATTTAATATCAAATATATGCATTAGTGTGCAAATTGGATATCAAATGTACACAATATTGCGCAAATTGGATATAAAATATATGCATTACTGTGCAAATCGCACATCAAATAAATATATTACAGTGCAAATTGGATATCAAATATATATATTATTGCTCAAATTGGATATCATATATATACATTACCTTGCAAATTGGCTATCAAATATATATATACTGCACAAATTGCACATCAAATGTATACATCACTGTGTAAATTGGATATCAAATATATATATATTACTGTGCAAATTGTAAATCAGATATATACATTACTGTGCAAATTGGAGATCAAATATATGCATTCGGATGCACAGTCGCATGCACATCAAATATATATAGTCGGCTGTTTGTTTGTCTGGTTATCTATAATCGGTGCCTTCTATCTATCGAATGTAGAAATGTCAGTCTATCTTGGTCCAAAGGGTTGTTTATCCTTGACAAGCTTTTGGAAGCTATTAATCTATTGTCATATAAAGCTATTTGCCATGATGTGTTTATTGCGTTCACTTCTCCCCCTTCACTCCGGATCGGACGTTGTTCTGGGGAAGGGGAGACTTGCTTCAATGTCTTTTCTTGCTGGGAGTTTGCCTCCGCCCCTTTCATCAGTAAATCAGCTCTTAGAAAACGTTATCCCCAAAGGCCAGTTTCTAATCTCTTTTATTTAGTTCCATTTCGGGATCCCCTGTTCCAGGATGCCCGAAGTGTCAGGCAGTGTTCCGCTTCCAGCTCTCTGGCGACAGGAGCCCAGCTTCCACTCTCTGGCCTCACTCTAAGTCCAAACGGCCACTCCGAGATCTCTTCCCTCCTCAACCCATTCAGTCCTCTCATTGTTGGTTGAGAGCCCAGACAGGACGGGGCTGTGAGTCAGTGGCTGTTTAACTCTCAGCCGGGCCCTCATCTCTCTCTCTCCCACTCACACGCACACAGGGAACGAGAGAGAGAGGGAGAGAAAAAAAAATCCTAAAACCCACCTCCCCAATCTTTGCGGGGGATTGGAATCCACAGACAAACTGAACGAGAGAGAGAGAGAGAGAGAGCTGTGAGAGACGGGGCCGAGTTGGGAAAGAGAGGGAGGGTTAGAGTTATGGTAGGTTCGATTCCTGTATTCCCACGACACACTTTGAGCTGGGAGAGAGTGGGAGAGAGATGCTACTTTTCGCCGAAGCTCAGCTCCGACTTTTCTTCTGCCTCTTGTACCCTGCCAATATTATCAGCTTGTGGTGGTAAGTGGGGGAACCGAGGTCCCTGTGATATTTATATTGTTTTCCCCCTCCCTTTTTCCGTCCCCCCTATTCGGAAAGGGCGGTTTGTAAGAGAGAACCTGGAAGGTGGTTTTAAAAGAAGTCTGAGGCGGAGAAACCCGGGGAGAGACAGAGAGAGATCACTGGGCTGACAGCCGTTCCCAGATCTAAGCTGTAAGCCGCACTTGTAACTGGGAGATCCCAGAGAGTCGTTTCCAACTGACCCACTTCATCCCATCAAGCACACAAATGTTCCTTTGGGAAGGCCTTGCCGATTTTTAACTCTTTCCCCGTTTATTCATCACGGTCTGCGAGCATTTCAAAATGACTGTGGTGTTATTTCAGTATAGATGGTCTCATAGTTCTAAGGTCAATCAATTCAATTTCCTGATAAACTTAAGCTGTGACTGTGAGAAACTTCTTCCCAGGACCTAAACTGTGTTTGTGTGAAGTGTGTGTGCTTGTATGTGATGTGAGTGATTGTGTGCACGAGTGTAGCTGTTTTTGTACGTGTGACTGTGTTTATGTGTGTCGGTGTACGTGGCTGCGTTTGTCTGTGAAAGTGTGCGTATATGAGACTGAGAGGGAAACTGTAGGTGTGCGTGAGTGGGTGTGTGTGTGAACGAGACTGTGAATGAGAGAGTGGCTACTGAGTAATTGTCCAATTTAATAATTGTGTGAGGTGTGTGCATGTGACTGAGTGTAGAAGAGATTGAGCGAGCATGTGAGTGAGACTGTATGTGTGTGCGTATTAGCGCGGGACTATGTGTTTGTATGTGTGTGAGACTGTATGTGTTTGTACAAGTGTGAGACTATTGTGCATGCGCATGAGTGAGTGTGAGACTGTGTAGGTGAGACCATGTGTATGTGGGGAGGGGGGGTGGGGGGGGTGAAATAGAGTGATTAAGTAGGGAAACTGTGTGAGTGTATGTGAGTGGATGGGTGCGTGTGAGTGAGATTGTGAATGAGTGTGAGACTGTGAGTATGCATGTGAAAGTGTGGGTGAGACTGTGTGTGTGTGTGTGTGTGTGAGAGAGAGAGTGAGTGTGTACGTGTGTGTGTGAGAGAGAGAGACAGTGTGTGAGATTGTGTGTGGGTGAGACACAGTGAGTGTGAGATTATGTGTGTGTGAGAGAGAGAAATTGTGTAAGTGGGATTGTGTCTAAGTATGAGATTGTGTGTGTGTGAATGTGAGATTGTGTGTGATAGTGAGATTGTGTGTGCATGAGACAGAGTAAGCGTGAGATTGTGTGTGTGAGAGATTGTGTGTGTGTAAGACAATCTCACGCACACACAATCTCACGCTTACTCTGTCTCATGCACACACAATCTCACTATCACACACAATCTCACACACACACACACAATCTCACACACTCTCATACACACAATCTCATACACACAATCTCATACACAATCTCACACTCACTGTCTTACACACACACAGAATGAGTGTGAGATTGTGTAGGTGAGTGTGAGATTGTGTGTGAGTGCATGAGAGAGTGAGCGTGAGATTGTGCATGAGTGTGAGACAGAATGAGTGTGAGATTGTGTGTGTGTGAGTGTAAGACAGAGTGAACATGAGATTGTGTGTGTGAGAGATTGTGTGTGAAATTGTGTGTGAGACAGAGTGAACATGAGATTTTGTGTGTGTGAGTGTGAGACAGAGTGAGTGTGAGATTGTGTGAGTGTGAGACAGAGTGAGCATGAGATTATGTGTGAGTGTGAGACTGAATGTTAGATTATGCGTGAAATTGTGTGTGCGTGACTATGAGACAATGAGCGTGAGATTGCGTGTGTGTGTGGAACAGCATGAGTGTGAGATTTGTATGAGTGTGAGACAGAGTGAGCATGAGATTGTGTGTGAGTGTGAGACAGAGTGAGTGTGAGACAGAATGAATGTGAGATTGTGCGTGAGATTGTGTGTGTGAATATGAGACATGAGCGTGAGATTGTGTGTGTGACAGAGTGAGTGTGAGATTTGTGTGAGTGTGAGATAGAGTGTGAGATTGTATGTGATTGAGACAGAGTGAGTGTAAGATTGTGTGTACGTAAGTGTGAGACAGAGTGAGCGTGAGATTGTATGTGAGTGTGAGACAGAGTGAGTGTGAGATTGTGTGTTTGTGAGTTTGAGACAGTGAGATGAGAAAGAGTGTGAGGTTGTGTGTGTATGAGTGTGAGATTGTGTGTGTATGAGTGTGAGATTGTGTGTGTGTGAGTGTGAGATTGTGTGTGTGTGAGTGTGAGATTGTGTGTGTGTGTGTGAGATTGTGTGTGTGTGAGTGTGAGATTGTGTGTGTGTGAGTGTGAGATTGTGTGTGTATGAGTGTGAGATTGTGTGTGTGAGAGTGAGTGTGTTTTGGGGTTTTACTGTACCGTGCCAGCACCGTTATTCGGATGAACAATGTGCCGCTTTTTCTCTCGATGCTGCAGGGCCGTGGGGAGCCCCTTGGTCATGGATCCCAACAGCATCTGCAGGAAAACTAAGCGTCTGGCTGGGAGGCAGGCCGAGCTGTGTCAAACAGAACCCGAGATTGTGAGTGAGGTGGCGAAGGGAGCCCGGCTTGGGATCCGCGAGTGTCAGCACCAGTTCCGGTATCGCAAGTGGAACTGCACCGTTCACAAGAAATACTTCAGCAAAATCCTCCAACAAGGTAAAGACTGGGGACTCGACCGCACTCAGTCCAGTATTATTGTAACCCTGGGAGGACAGACAGAGAGAGATCCGGAATGTACAGATACTAGGGTGAGTGACATACAGGTAGAGACAGACATAAACATCTGGATAAGAGAAGGGGAGAAATGGGAATTTAGGCTGAATAAATAAGAGATGGAGAATTCATTGGGTCCAATTGCGTCCTCGAAAAGACAGATTCATATTTAGTCTCGATGAAAGATTGAATAATGTCCTTCCGCTACAGAACCTCAATACTATGAATCTGCCCTGTGAAATATGACACAACTATTTTATTTACCGAGAAATATTGCAATTGTTAAACTGTTATAGCTGCCTCCCTCCCGGGCCTGCCTCTGTCCATATGTAGTCTCAGAAGCGCAGTGATTCTAGTCTTGCCGTTGGGGCTACTCTAGTCTATTCCCCAGCTTCACCGCACTATTCACAAGTTCCTCGCCTTCCCTGCGCACGGCGAGTTGTAGCAATTGTCCAGAAGCAATTTTGCTTTCCTTCCTGGCTGTGAACAGCTATTGACAAGTTTTTTTTATTGTGTGTATGCAACAAACGACCTGTTAACCGAACCTAGATTTCATTCTATTTCTTATTGTGATTCCTTGTTGGAAAGTTTGCACCGACTCTGCGTATTCTTGAACCGCTGCAATTCATTGCTGTAGCAGTTTGACACAACTGAGTGTCTTGCTAGGACATTTCAGAGGAGACTCAAGAGTCACCCACATTGCTGTGGCTCTGGAGTCACATGTAGGCCAGACCGGGTAAGGACAGCAGATTTCCTTCCTTAACGGACATTAGTGAACCAGACACGGTTTTTAAGCACAATCCAATTTCATGAATACTAATGGAACTAGTTTTCTTTAAAATCCAGATTTAAGAATGAATTTTGGTTCAAATTTCCTAAGCTGCCTTCGATGGGATTTAAACCCATGATCCAAGATGTTAACATCCGCTTTAAAGTGTGAATGGGCATGTGTGTTTCAGTGTGGTGTGTGAGAAGGGCAGACACGTTGGCAATGCCCTCAACGCCAGCCTTGTCCATACATATAAGATAGGCAGTGGCTATTCAGATCTGAATAGGGATATTCAGGAGATACCTCAGAGAGGGTTGAGGATTTTTTTAAATGTTTTCTTTCACTGCATGTATTATCCATTCCCAATTGGCCCTTTAGAATGTGGGAGGAAGTAGTAACATCTTTTCCCAAAGATAGAGGAGTCTAAAACTAGAGGGCATAGATTTAAGGGGAGCGATACAGAAGGGGCCAGAGGGAC
Source organism: Sphyrna mokarran (assembly GCA_024679065.1). NCBI lineage: Eukaryota > Metazoa > Chordata > Chondrichthyes > Carcharhiniformes > Carcharhinidae > Sphyrna > Sphyrna mokarran. The sequence continues at coordinate 5,312,110 of JAGIQG010000038.1, forward strand.
AATTTTTTCACACAGAGGGTGGTGAGTGCCTGGAACAAGCTGCCAGAGGTAGTAGTAGAGGTGGGTATAATTTTATCTTTTAAAAAGCATTTAGATAGTTACATGGGTAAGATGGGTATAGAGGGATATGGGCCAATTGCGGGCAATTAGGACTAACTTAGGAGTTAAAACTGGGCGGCATGGACAAGTTGGGCTGAAGGGTCTCTTTCCATGTTGTAAACCTTGATATCTCTATGTTCAATATGAGATGTGTTCGATTCAGTTGGGTCATTTCTTGCTGCCAGATATCAGAGAGACTGCCTTCGTTTACGCCATCACCTCGGCTGGAGTGACCTACGCTGTGACTCAGGCCTGCAGCATGGGAGAGTTACTGCAGTGTGGCTGTGAGAATGCCCTGGGTCGCCCGCCGATCCCCCACTCTCCTGCCTCTGGTGCCCAGGCGCCGGTCTGGGAATGGGGCGGCTGTGGGGACGACGTGGAGTTCGGCTATGCTAAGTGCAAGCAGTTTATGGATGCTGAGGGGAAGAAGGGCCAGAGCGACATCAAATCTCTGATTGACCTTCACAATAATGAGGCCGGCCGGCTGGTAAGTCACTTTTCCACAAATGAATGGAACTGGGCTGGGGGAAAGGGGATGATTTTCCTTTGTGAAAGAACACTCCTCCCTTTCGTATCATTACAGCAGTGAAACATTCCTTTTCTCTGGCTAAGTGTGACCAGTTCCTGAATAGCTAAGCTTCTCCCATTCTCCAATGCTCTTGTAAACTCAGCCGCTCGGCGCCTTCAGTGAGAAGATTCTTCAGTTCTGAGGGAATGTACCCCCAACTGAGACATGAACCTGCTTCTCTCTCCACAGGTACTGACTGGCCTGTTGGATATTTCTAGTATTTCCTGTTTTTATTTCAGATTCACTGCAGATGACACAAGTCAAGAATGTGGATTGCAGCTCCAACAACACTCAACAATTGTGACACCATCCAGGACACAGCAGCCCGAATTGATTGGCGTCTCACCCACAAATATTCACTCCCTCCATCACTGCCACACAGTGGTTGCAGTGTACAACATCTACAAGATGCACTGCAGCAACTCACCAATATGACACAGTGATTAGCTGCCCACAGCGCCAGGGGTTCAATTCCGGCCTTGGCTCACTGTCTGTGTGGAGTCTGCACGTTCTGCCCGTGTCTGCGTGGGTTTCCTCCCACAGTAAGAAGTCTCACAACACCAGGGTTAAAGTCCAACGGTTTATTTGGTAGCACAAGCCACTAGCTTTCAGAGCTCTGCTCCTGAAGGAGCTCCTTGAAGGAGCAGCGCTCAGAAAGCCAGTGGATTTTGCTACCAAATAGACCTGTTGGACTTTAACCTGGTGTTGTGAGACTTCTTATTGTGCCCACCCCAGTCCAACACTGGCATCTCCACATCATTCCTCCCACAGTCCAAAGATATGCAGGTCAAGTGGACTGGCCTATCTGACAAAACTGGGCTGCTTCATGGCAGACTTGGCTAGCAAGAGCCCTAACACGTTCATTTCGAAATGAAATGGGCTGTTACTGGGTGAGTTCTATTACTTACAGAATTCTTTCTGATTCGCCAGAGTTGGGGGGGGGGGTTCAGGTGTAACTGGGTCACCAAGTATTGTTGACTTAAAACACTTTCACGGCGCGGTACAGTTCTACTGAACCAGACAGCAAGAGGGGATGAATGGTTTTGGAGGGATCTGCCCCATTCACTGAACCATCGGTGGGATATTAAGCATTGGGTCGGATTCTTGGCTCCCTGAATCACAGGGATGCTGGCAGGGGATTGACATACTCCCAAACCAACTTCCAGGATAGATGAGCCGTTTCTTTTCGCAGTTGTTCGTTTCCCTCTGTGGAGAGGGCACTTGTTGATGATGTTATTGTCTAAATGAAGGGTTTCCGCGGTGTGCGAACGAAGCAACTCTCCCACACACCCAGGGTCAGGTAACATCACCATTTCTCTTGGGAAGTCATCTCCCCTCCCCCGCCCCCCGTTCTGGTCGAGGCCGTGAGCTTGAATGCTGTTTGACAGCCAATTGAGGCTGTCCATTTAGCTAGACAGTGACCCAAGTCACTGCTGCACCTGCACAATACTGCCAGACAGGCTCCGTTGGCGAAAGCGCGCTGTTGCTATGCAGTATACTCCAAATGTCCTGCTTTATTTCGAGTTATTTTAAAATCTTAATATATCCATGCAATCTAACTTTTTTTTTCAAAAAATAATTTGGCACATTCGCCGGCTTTTCAGTGTCGAATCGGTTCGTTGCAGTGAAGATAATCCTGTCCGCAGTGTAATCTGGGGGCCGGGAGGAAATTGAACAGCCACCTAATACATTGAGTTGCGATTTCACGAATTACTGAACAATCTCGCCCGGTTAACCTGGAGGCAGGGAGCCCTTTAAATTTTTGGGCAGGGAGATGCGTACATTAAAACGTTATATCACCAACATAAGGTGGATATGCCAGGCCCGTGTAGCAAGAACAAGATTTAATAGTCACACGAGACGTAACACTGAATAGTAGGGAATCACCCATTCTGACAGACCAGTGTGCAGTATCAGCTCCCAGTCCTTCCGCCCTCACTAAGTTACCTAACTTATTTTCAATACATAGGTGCATTTGTAATAAACATAAATATATAGAGATGTTTACCAAGCGTAGATGGTGCATTTTATTCAATCTAGGCTTGATTGGACAACATCTGACTATTTCGTCTGTAAATCTCCGCCGCTAATATCTAAATAAGTATCAACAGCTGAAAGTGTGAGTATTTAGCAGGGCAAGTGGTCTCGCCAATTTCACACGTGCTTTTGTTAACTGCATTTTCAGCCGAGTTGCAATGTAAGCCTGATTTAGATCAAGTCGCCCATTTCAACGTTGCTGTAGGAATAGTAGGACACACACACCTGCAAAACCTTAATGTTAATTTAAATTCTAGAGATACCACTTTGCAAAATTATCATTGTAGCTCCAAGTTAAAATGGTGAATCAGTCTGGAGTATCTAACTCTTTCTTGAACCCATTGATTGATTCTGTATCCACGTACTTTGGGGCAGTGAATTCCATAGATTTACAACCTCTGTGAGAAGTAGCTTCTCCTTATCTCTGTCTTGAACCTTGCCACCCCTCCCTCCCCAGCCCCTTCACTCTACAACTATGACTTCTTACCCTAGACTGTTCTAAAAGGGGGAACATTTAGTTAACATTTACTCTTATCAGTCCCGTTGAGTAGCGATCTCAATGGGCGCCTTACGCAACCCCGGCTAAGAAACAACATAACCCCCAATTAGTCTGCGCTAGATTCCAATCTAAAAAACAGGAGTGAATGGACACCGTGTTTGCACACAGCCTCAGTCAGACTGTTCCATCATTGAAATGTGTCATGAGATTGTGAGATACAGAGAGATTGGATAGACTGGGGTTGTTTTCCTTGGAGCAGAGGAGACTGAGGGGGGACTTTGCTCATGTATAAAATTATGAGGGGCATAGATGGAATAGACAAGAAGAAATGTTTCCCATTGGTGGAGGGATCAATGACCAGGGGGCACAGCTTTAAGGTAACGGGCAGGAGGTTTAAAGAGTATGTGAGGGAAATGTTTTTCACCCAGAGGGTGGAGGGAGTCTGGAACTCACTTCCTGAAAGGGTGATGGAGGCAGTGAGCCTCACAACATTTCGGAAGTGTTTAGATGTGCATTTGTGTTGCCAGGGCCTACAAGGCGATGGACCGAGTGCTGGAAAATGGGATTAGAATAGTTAGGTGGTTGTTTTTGACGCAGACGCAATGGGCCGAAGAGCCCTTTTCTATGCTGTTTACCTCTATGACTTAAATTATATTTTCTTGTCCATCTTCTGATGGGTAAACTGTTAATCGTAGGTGTATGGCTTCTCTTCCAAATGAACTTCAGTGCAAGGAAATTCAACTGGTTTAATCCTCCCCTCTCCAGTCTATCCAGGCATCAAACACATAGAGCTTCCCTTGACAAACTTGATGTTAAGATTGCCTGGAAACAATAAAGTTGTTAAAGTCCTCTAAAGTTAAAAGCCAGGGAGGGAAAGTTGAACTAAAAGAGGGTTAAAGAAAGTTTTTTGTTTATATTTTGTGGCTCCGTCACCCATTTGAATTAATCTTCCCTATATTAAACTGTCATGCCGCTGTGTTACGCTCTGATCTTAAAATATCAGTGATAGTGATTTCTAGATCATTGAGTCATACAGCACAAAAAGAGGCCCTTCGGCCCATCATGTCCGCGCCGGCCATCAATCACCTGTTTTCTAATCCCATTTTCCAGCACTTTGTCCACAGAGCTGTATGCTATGGCGTTTCCCGTGTTCATCCAAATGTTATAACGGTTCTCGCTTCAGTTAAGGACTCATTAGTAATGCAACCGCTGAACGTTGAAGCGTTTTACCATTTTCTATTTTGTAGAAGGAGATTATAAAAGATAGCACAAACATTAGTGAGTCTTTTTGTTTATTGAAATTCATGTCAAAATCTGGCATCATTACAGTTGACTGGAGACTTGAGATGCAGCTACTTGTGTGAATGCTCAGGTTGTAGTTAAAAAAAATCATTTATAAGTGATTTAAGGTTTAGGACTCGTGATGTCCAATATGCAGTTAAACTTTTACTTTCTTGCAAATACTGTACAGAATTCTGGTGCATTGCATGTTCACATCCAACATCTTGAATATGTGTAAAATGTTAATGATGCATCCGTTTCCTTATTCAAATTCTGCTGAAATATTTGAACCAACTAAATTTTCAGTGGGACAAAATCTAATTACAAATGTAGCAAACCTCGATTATCTTGTTGCAAATTGCACAGCCGAAACAATTGAAGGATAGATTGAAGTTTCTGATGGATCTGATATGTAGATTGGGACACAGAAAATTCATTGTTTCAGGTCAGTGCCTATGTCTGCAGAATGAGCCAGCACGGAGGATTTATGATTCTCTAATTTGCTGAATGCAGGTAAAGTAATTCGATACAAACATTAACCATGTTGGGCTTTAAAAAGAGCCGATAGCTTGCGCTGTGCTGAAGATGTGTGTTAATCGGGAGCAATCTTTTGCTGTCAACTGCGAGTGTGTGGTTGTTAAGGGAATCAGGCCCGTGTGAGGGTCAGGATTCCTGTGGGCGCAATGTATCTCCACATTTTCAGTGAAGGAGTGAAGATTTCTTTCCTTCGTTTAGTCCGCCTAGCGAATTATAAACACACTTAAGGAACGCATAATTTGAAAACATAAACATGTTTGGACCGTGTAAATATTTAATTGCGACATTAGTTATGTTCCTATAGACTACAAAAACAAAATAACATTCTTAGAACACTTTCAAATACATTCTTGTACATGTAGATTACAACTTTTAAAACACACACAATCTTTTGGAACACATTTTCTAGAAGAGTAAGCATATTCTTTTACGATAGTTGTTTTACAAAATGTCATCACAATCTTTTAGAACATGTAAACTTTTTTTAGAGCTGGGAACATTCTTTTAGAATATATCATTTTAGTGTACAATTTTCCAACATGTAAACATTATTGAAGCACGTGTCATTTCTTTGCAATATAATTACATTGTGGAACATACGAACACATTCTTTAAGAACGCTAAAGTTTTACAGCACAGAAAGAGGCCCTTCGAGCCATCGTGCCTGCCGGCCATCAAGCATCTATCCCATTCTCACGGTGGCTTCGGATTGGTTCTTTGGTGAAATACAGAAACCCATCTTTTAGAACATCTTCCTGGGGGGTTGGTGGGCTGCAGATATTAGAGTTTGCAATAAATGCCAGCGGGAATCTCCAATGTGGGTTTCTAATGCACTGGAGGATTTCATGGAAAAGGCGGTCCATTACAGGGAGGGCAAGGTTACTCTGGTCACTATGTCTGAGTGACAGCAGAGCACCGGGACAGGATTTTATTGAATCTTTTATACATCTCTTCAATAATGCATTTATAGTTTTACTGTAAGTAATAAGTGAATAAATTCTCTGTTTACCATGATGTCGATAGGTAGCCAAGCAGAGCGAACCCCATTCCCACCATGATTGTACAAAATATCTAATATAATGTGCAGTCGCCCGCAGCATCTCCACACCTTGGAAAAGGAAAAGGACCCACTCCAGCAATTTCCTATCCATCTGTGAGGTCTGCCATTAAGCAAGGTGTTGGTTTTGCTCAGTAATCGCACTCTTGAATCTGCATCAGAAGGATTATGTGTGCAAATCCTATTCCAGAGACTTAACACTTCACTGCAATATTGAGGGAATGTTGGCGTATTGGGGGTGCCATCCTTCAAATGAGACATAAAGCTGAGGCTCATCTACCCTGTCCAGCTCCTACCCAGGGAGAATACGTTTGCCTCATGTGCTGCATAGTATTTATCCCGCAACCTAGCATTACTAAAGCAGCTTTGTGATCATCGTCATATTGCTCTTCGTGAGTGCTGTGTTTCCCTAAATCATACTTTACAACAGTGAAATAAAGGCAAAATACTGCGGATGCCGGAATCTGAAACAAAAATAGAAAACGCTGGAAAATCCCAGCAGGTCTGACAGCGTTTATGGAGAGAGAATAGAGCCAACGTGTCAAGCTGAGATATTCCAGTATTTTCTGTTTTTGTCTACAATAGTGACTTCACTTTAAAGGTACTCCAATACAATTCACACACAATTGGTGCCTAATTAAACATGGAACAGGCATTTCTTTTTGGAAATGATTTGAGCTTAGCCCTCCGTCTGCCTGTGTATAAACTTTCCAAAACTTCATCTAAATATTTATAAACACATACGCATATAAAGTACACATATACAAGGTCATTGCCTACCACAAGATCGAGTATAGTCTTCAAGTAAAATGGGGTTGATTGGATCAGGGGTTTCCCATTTGAATCCCCATTTTAAAGTGATACATTCTGCCTAAATATTTTTCCGTTCTAAATTCCAATGACCACATTTATAATGAAAATTGCCCTTGTTATTCTGTAACTACACTCTCCCCCAAGTTTTTATATCTTCAAACTCTTCCCTAAAGGAATATCTGAAGTATTGGAAGGATGAAAAGTCTCCCAGGGTGACATGGCTTTTTTTATATATATCTTTGCACCCTCCCCCTTAGAATAAAGTGGTGGAAATATTCTCGGGCTGTTTAACAAACTTGACAGGTCCGATCTGAATGTTCCTTCCATGACCCTGACTTTTGTTTACATATCCTCAAGTAAAGCCACTGCAGCATCACCGTTGGCGGGAGGGTAACATTACAAGATGACAAGTTTAGATTGACAGTTTCCATAGTACATCTGGACATCAAAAACGTGTTAATTGTGGGGGAGGGACCGATTGGAATTGCAGAGTAATGACCCAAGCGCAGTCTTCAAGTGAAACAGAGTTAAAGAGTGAGTATAATCGGACCAGAGAAGGAGATTTAACTCAGTCAGTGGTAAAAGATGTCCTTATTTTTGTATGTCATTATACACGCTTACACTGGGAAATGTCAATTTGCTGAATTACACTCTCCCGCCAGTATTGTCGCCAACACTGCAGTATTCCTGCCAGCACTACAATATTGTCAGTCGCTGGGGCCAGGAAAATGCAATTATAGAGACAAAAACCTACATAAACGGTTTTCATTAAAAATATGGAATCTAGTGCAAAAGATGTCCAGATGTGCACGCAGACTCGAAGTATTTAGTATTTATGGACTCATATCTCTTCTGTGAGTTGCGCTTATGAATAGACATATATCGATCGCCTGAAACTCATGCTTGTGTATATCAGTATCATCTGTGCCAGGGAACCGCTTTGTAATCTTTGGGAGAGTTCTTTTTCCCCTTAAATGGAAGTTCGCGCATTGTCTAAACTTTTTTGCCATGGCTAACTACATACTGTATTTATAAAGCAAACTCGAAAGTAATTCCTGTTGACCCAGAGGACAACGATGGTGATGCAGAAATCAACCAGCTTTATCAACCAATTGTCGGGCTGAAATGGTTTCCTTTGGAAATGACACCAAGGGTTATCCGGTGAACACGTGCTGTGTACTTTTATTCAGCATTGATTGTGAGAGTATTAGTTCCTTATTCAACTCTTCCAACTTTCTCTTAAGTTGACTTTCTACACAGATTTACAGGATAGAGAAGGTGAGAGGAGGCTTGTGTGGAGCATGAACGCCACACACTGACCTGTTGGACAGAATGGCCTTTTTCTTCCGCTGTTGTCAGCTCCATGCAGGTGCCGTTTACGTTCCACGCAAACTCCCCTCCGCCAGCGAGCCAATCGTGTTTCTGTTGGTGGCTCTGTCGCCTCATAAGCGCATTATTCTAGGTTCAAATCCCGCTCCTGGACTTCAGCTCACAGATTCAAAGCTGATGCCCTACTGAGGGAGTGCTGCATTGTCAGAAGTGCCGTCTTTGAATAGCAACATTAAGCTGAGGGCCCCCATCTGGTGCTCGGGTGGATGTTGGAGATCCCCATGGCACTATCGAAAGAAGAACAGGGAACTTTGGTTTTTGCATTCATTCATGGGATATGGGCATCGCTGGCTGGCACACCATTTATTGCCCATCACTAATCTACCTGGAGAAGGCTGCAGTCCTTGTGGTGTAGGTACACCTACAATGCTGTTAGGGAGGGAATCTCAGGATTCTCCCTGGTTCCTGTCAAACTATTCCCTAATCGATATCACAGAAACATAGATGATCTGGGTCATTTTCACATTGCAGTTTGTGGAATCTTGCTGTGCATAAATTAGCATTTCCTGCATTGCAACAATGACTACACTTCACAAAATAATTCATTGGTATAAACCTATGAGCCAACCAGAGGTCAGGGAAGGGGTTATATAAAAACAATTTTTCTTTAACTCTATCAGCCTTGCTTTACAATTCATTCTGTTGTAATAGTTTCTAAACCATAACTAACTTCAATGGAATTTCATCCTCGACAATGAAGACAATGTCAATTTCTCAGGCAAATAACAATATAAACATCAATTTCTTTAACTTGTCAGTGTAAGATCAATATCTCAGGAAGTTAACAATGTAAGATCAATTTCTCAGGCAGGTAACAGTGTAAGATCAATTTTTTGTGTAGGTTATCAGCGTAAGATCAATTTCTTGTGTAGGTTAGTGTAAGATCAATTTCTCATGTAAATTAATAGTGTAAGACCAATTGCTCAGGTAGATAACAGTGTAGGATCAATTTCTTATGTACGTTAACAGTGTAAGATCAATTTCTCATGTAAATTAACAGTGTAAGACCAATTGCTCAGGCAGTTTTCAGTGTAAGATCAATTTCTCATGTAAATTAACAGTGTAAGATCAATTGCTCAAGCAGTTAACAGTGTAAGACCAATTTCTTAGGAAGTTAACAGTGTAAGATCAATTTCTCAGGTAGTTAACAGTGTAAGAACAATTTCTCAGGAAGTTAACAGTGTAAGACCAATTGCTCAGGTAGATATTGCTCTGTTGCTCTGTTGTAGATGCGCCAAGTTTGGTGGCGTTTAAGAGGTTAATTGATAAGTATATGGAAGAGAAGGGAATGGTTTAGTTTTGGAGGGGCATTGCTTTTTATTTTGGTCGGCACAACATCGAAGGCCGAAGGGCCTGTTCTGTGCTGTAATGTTCTATGTTCTATGTTCTATAACAGTGTAAGACCAATTTCTCAGGAAGTTAACAGTGTAAGACCAATTTCTCAGGAAGTTAACAGTGTAAGAACAATTTCACAGGTAGTTAACAGTGTAAGAACAATTGCTCAGGTAGATAACAGTGTAAGACCAATTTCTCAGGAAGTTAACAGTGTAAGATCAATTTCTCAGGAAATTAACAGTGTAAGAACAATTTCACAGGTAGTTAACAGTGTAAGACCAATTTCTCAGGTAGATAACAGTGTAAGATCAATTGCTCAGGTAGTTATCAGTGTAAGATCAATTTCTCAGGAAATTAACAGTGTAAGACCAATTTCTTAGGAAGTTAACAGTGTAAGACCAATTTCTTAGGAAGTTAACAGTGTAAGACCAATTTCTCAGGAAGTTAACAGTGTAAGACCAATTGCTCAGGAAGTTAACAGTGTAAGACCAATTGCTCAGGTAGATAACAGTGTAAGATCAATTTCTCAGGAAGTTAACAGTGTAAGAACAATTTCACAGGTAGTTATCAGTGTAAGATCAATTGCTCAGGAAGTTAACAGTGTAAGACCAATTGCTCAGGTAGATAACAGTGTAAGATCAATTTCTCAGGAAGTTAACAGTGTAAGATCAATTTCTTGTGTTGGTTATCAATGTAAGTTCAATTTCTTGTGTAAATTAGCAGTGTAAGATCAGTTTCTTTTGTAGATTAACAGTGTAAGATCAATTTTTTGCATAAATTAACAGTGTAAGATCAATTTCTTGTGTAAATTAACAATGCAAGATCAATTTCTTGTGCAGTTAACAGTGTAAAATCAATTACTTGCATAAATTAACAGTGTAAGATCAATTTCTTGAGTAAGTTAACAATGTGATATCAATTTCTCGGGCAGTTAACAGTGTAAAATCAATTACTTGCATAAATTATCAGTATAAGATCGATTTCTCGTGTAAATTAACAGTGTAAGATCAATTTCTTGAGTAAGTTAACAATGTGATATCAATTTCTCGGGCAGTTGACAATGTAAAATCAATTACTTGCATAAATTAACAGTGTAAGATCAATTTCTCATGTAAATTAACAATATAAGATCAATTTCTTGTGTAAATTAACAGTGTAAGATCAATTTCTCATGTAAATTAACAATATAAGATCAATTTCTTGTGTAAACTAACAGTGTAAGATCAATTTCTATGTAAATTAACAGTGTAAAATCAATTTCTTGTGTAAGTTAACATTGTAAGTTCAATTTCTTGTGTACGTTAACAGTATAAGATCAGTGTAAGATCAATTTCTCATGTAAATTAACAATGTAAGATCAATTTCTTGTGTACGTTAACAGTGTAAGATCAATTTCCCATCTAAATTAACAGCGTAAGATCACTTTCTTGTCAATTTCTCAGGATGTTCACTGTGTAAGATCAATTTCTTGTGTAAGTTAACTGTGTAAAATCAACTTCTTGTGTAGCTAAACAGTGTAAGATCAATTTCTTGTGTTGGTTATCAGTATAAGATCAATTTCTTGTCTACGTTATCAGTGTAAGGTCAATTTCTTATGTAGGTTAACACTGTAAGATCAATTTCTTGTGTAGGTTAGTGTAAGATCAATTTCTCATGTAAATTAACAGTGTAAGATCAATTTCGCAGGCAGTTCACAGTGTAAGGAAAGACGGGAAAGGTAGGATTAGAGAGCCGTGGATTACTAGGGATATTGAGGACTTGGTTAGGAAGGAAAGAGAGGCGTATGATAGGTCAAAGCAGCTGGGAACGGAGACAGCGTTGGAGGAATACAGAGAGAGTAGGAGGGAGCTCAAACAGGGACTTAGAAGGGTACAAAGGGGGCATGAAAAAGTTTTGGCGGATAGGATTAAGGAAAAGCCTAATACTTTTTACTCCTATGTTAGGAATAAAAGGGTGGTTAGAGGAAAAATCGGACCTCTTAGGGACAGAGGAGGGGAACTGTGCTTAGAGCCCGAGGGAATGGCGGAGATCCTGAATGAATAGTTTGCGTCAGGAGAGGAGAGGGGCTTGTTGACCGGTCCTGTCTCTGAGGGAGATGTAGAGCAGTTGAGGGAAATATCTATACCGAGGAAGGAAGTGTTAAGATCTTCTAGGTAGCATTAAAACTGATGAATCTCCGGGGCCTGATGGCATTTATCCCAGGCTGCTTAGGGAGGTGCGAGGTGAAATTGCTGGGCCTCTGACGCAAATCTTTGTCTCTTCCTTGGACACAGGTGAGGTCCCAGAGGACTGGAGAATAGCTAATGTTGTACCATTGTTTAAAAAGGGTAGTAGGGATAACCCCGGAAATTATAGGCTGGTGAGTTTGACGTCAGTGGTAGGGAAGCTGTTGGAGGGGATTCTTAGAGATAAGATGTATAGGCACTTAGAGCGTTGCGATCTGATTAGGGATATGCAGCATGGCTTTGTTAAGGGAAGGTTGTGCCTTATGAACCTGGGAGAATTTTTTGAGGAGGTGACAAAAACGGTGGACAAAGGGTGAGTCATTGATGTCGTCTATATGGATTTCAGTAAGGTGTTTGACAAAGTCCCTCATGGGAGGTTAGTTGAAAAGGTCAAGGCTAATGGGATACAAGGACAGGTAGCTAGATGGATAAGTAATTGGCTTGGTAATAGGAGACAGAGAGTAATAGTGGAAGGGTGTTTTTCTAGCTGGAGGTCGGTCACTAGTGGTGTGCCACAGGGCTCGGTACTGGGACCTCTTCTATTTGTAATATATATAAATGACTTGGAAGAGGGAGTAAGTGGTGTGATCAGCAAGTTTATAGACGATACAAAGATGGCTGGACTTGCGGATAGTGAGCAGCATTGTCAGGTGATGCAGCAGGACATAGATAGGCTGGTAGCTTGGGCAGATAGATGGCAGATGGAATTCAATCCTGATAAATGCGAGGGGTGATGCATTTCAGGAGAAAGAATGTAGTGGGGAGGTATATGATAAAGGGTTGACCTATTAAGAGTATAGAAACGCAGAGGGACCAGGAGTGCAGGTGCACAAATCTCTGAAGGTGGCAGAGCAAGTGGAGAAGGTTGTGAAGAAAGCATATGGTATGCTAGCCTTTATAGGAAGGGGTATAGAGTACAAGAGCTGGCCTTTAATGTTGCAGTTGTATAAAACGTTACTTAGACCTCATTTTGAATACTGCGTCCAGTTTTGGTCGCCTTACTACCGGAAGGACGTGGAGACTCTGGAGAGAGTGCAGAGGAGGTTTACCAGGATGCTGCCTGGTATGGAAGGTCTGAGTTACGAGGAGAGATTAGGCAAATTGGGACTGTTTTTCTTAGAAAGACGTAGACTTAGAGGAGATCTAATAGAGGTGTACAAGATTATGAGGGGTATAGATAGAGTAAACAGGGTTAAGCTTTTTCCTAGGATGGACTTGAATAGCACGAGGGGTCACAGGCTTAGGGTGAGGGGTGTAAGGTATAATTTGGATGCTAGAGGGAGTTTTTTCACACAGAGGGTGGTGGGGGTATGGAATGCGCTGCCAAGTAAAGTGGTGGAGGCAGGCACTCTGGAGTTATTTAAGAAATACTTACATGGGCACATGAACAGAATGGGAATGGAGGGGTATAGAAAACTGATTTAAAATAGGGATCATGAGCCTTAGGAGTCCCTGGGAAGTGTGTAAATAGACAATGATATTGATGTACTTGTTTTTATCTGACAGGTGCTTTGGTCCACCTTGTTGTCTAACAAGGAGCATACATCCGATGGGTCGTGAGAGGGCTGCTCTTGGATTTTTCGAGAGTATCCTAGTGCTTCACGTCGTTAGTGTACGCGTGACCTGGACCATTTGATGGGCAACACAACAGCTCAGTGACTATCGCTGTGCTGTGCAGATACATGGATTTGGGCCTGTGTCTGTGGGAGTTTGCGCATTCTCCCCGTGCTTGCATGGATTTTCTCTGGCTGCTCCGGTTTCCTCCCACATCCCAAAGATGTACTCTTTGGCTAATTGGCAAAACAAATTCTCCCTAAATTGTCTCAAATTTGGTTTTTAATCCATAGATCTATAAACATAGACAGAGATCACGGGTAGAGGTGGGAACATCGGGGTGGCAGCATGGGCTGGTTGGGCCGAAGGGCCTGTTTCCTGTGCTGTTTTGTTCTTTGTTCTTTGTAAGACCAATTGCTCAGGTAGTTATCAGTGTAAGACTAATTGCTCAGGTAGTTATCAGTGTAAGACCAATTGCTCAGGTAGTTAACAGTGTAAGACTAATTGCTCAGGTAGTTATCAGTGTAAGACCAATTTCTTGTGTAAGTTAACAGAGTAAGATCAATTTCTCGGGTAGGTATCAGTGTAAGATCAATTTCTTGTTTAAGTTAACATATAAGATCAATTTCTTGTGTAACTAAACAGTGTAATATCAATTTCTTGTGTTGGCTATCAGTATAAGATCAATTTTGTGGCTATGTTATCAGTGTAAGATCAATTTGTTGTGTAAATTATCAGTGTAAGATCAGTTTCTTGTATAAATTAACAGTATAAGATCAATTCCTTGTGTACGTTAACAGTGTAAGATCATTTTCTTGTGTATGTTAACAGTGTAAGATCAATTTCTTATGTAAATTAACGGTGTAAGATCAATTTCTTGTGTATGTTAACAGTGTAAGATCAATTTCTTATGTAAATTAACGGTGTAAGATCAATTTCTTGTGTATGTTAACAGTGTAAAATCAATTTCTTGTATAAATTAACAGTGTAAAATCAATTTCTTATGTAAATTAACAATGTAAGATCAATTTCTTGTATAAATTAACAGTGTAAGATCATTTTCTTGCGTACGTTAACAGTGTAAGATCAACTTCTTATGTAAATTAACAATGTAAGATCAATTTCTTGTATAAATTAACAGTATAAGATCAATTCCTTGTGTACGTTAACAGTGTAAGATCATTTTCTTGTGTACGTTAACAGTGTAAGATCAATTTCTTATGTAGATTGACAATGTAAGATCAATTTCTTGTGTGAATTAACTGTAAGATCAATTTCTTGTCTATGTTATCAGCATAAGATCAATTTCTCGGGCAGTTAACAGTGTAAGATCAATTTCTCGTGTAAATTAACAGTGTAAGATCAATATCTCGTGTAAATTAACAGTGTAAGATCAATATCTCATGTAAATTAACAGTATAAGATCAATTTCTTGCATAAATTAACAGTGTAAGATCAATTTCTTATATAGGTTAATAGTATAAAATCAATTTCTTGTGTAGGTTAGCAGTGTAAGATCAATTTCTTATGTTGGTTATCAGTATGAGATCAATTTCTTGTCCATGTTATCAGTATAAGAGCAATTTCTTGCATAGATTAACAGTGTAAGATCAATTTCTTGTGTAAATTAACAGTGTAAGATCAATTTCTCGCGTAAATTAACAGTGTAAGATCAATTTCTTATATAGGTTAATAGTATAAAATCAATTTGTTGTGTAGGTTAACAGTGTAAGATCAATTTCTTACGTTGGTTATCAGTATGAGATCAATTTCTTGTCCATGTTATCAGTAGAAGAGCAATTTCTTGTGTAGGTTAACAGTGTAAGATCAATTTCTTGTCTGTGTTAGCAGTGTAAGATCTATTTCTCGGGTTGTTAGCAGTGTAAGATCAATTTCTTATGTTGGTTATCAGTGTAAGATCAATTTCTCGTATAAGTTAACAATGTAAGGCCAATTTCTTGTGTTGGTTAACAGTGTAAGATCAATTTCTTGTCTACGTTATCGGTATAAGATAAATTTCTTGTCTATGTTATCAGCATAAGATCAATTTCTCAGGTTGTAAGAACATAAGAAATAGGAGCAGGAGTAGGTCATGTAGCCCTTCGAGCCTGCCCCGCCATTCAATAAGATCTGAAGTGGATCAGTTCCACTTTCCCGTTTTCTCCCCAAAGCCCTTAATTCCCTTGTCTATCAGAAACCTATCTACCCGTGACTTAAATATATTCAGCAAGGAAGCCTCCACTACTTCAACGGGCAGAGAATTCCAAAGATTCACCACCCTTTGAGTGAAGTTCCTTCTCAACTCTGATCTAAACCACACCCCCCTTCATTTGGAGGCTGTGCCCTCTAGTCCAGCTATCCTTTCTAAGTGGGAAGAATCTGTCTACCTCTACCCTATTCATCCCCTTCATTATCTTATATGTCTCTATAAGATCCCCCCCTCAACCTTCTAAACTCCAACGAATACAAACCTAGTCTACTCAATCTCTGCTCATAGGCTAACCCCCTCATCTCCGGTGTCAGCCTAGTGAACCTTCTCTGCGCTCTCTCCAAGGCCAATATATCCTTTCTCGAATGCGGCAACCAAAACTGCACACAGTACTCCAGCTGCAGCCTCACCAGCACCCTGTACAGTTGCAACAAGACCTTCCTGCTTTTATATTCTGTCCCCCTCGCTATAAAGGCCAACATGCCATTTGCCTTCTTAATCACCTGCTGCACCTGCAGACTGGGTTTTTGCGATTCGTGCACAAGGACCCCCAGGTCCCTCTGCACTGTAGCATGCTGCAGCTTTTTGCCTTTTAAATAATAATCCCTCCTACTATTGTTTCTACCAAAGTGGAAAACCTCACATTTGCTAACATTATACTCCATTTGTCAGGTCCTCGCCCACTTACTCAACCTATCCAGATCCCTCTGCAGGTTTTCCACACCTTCCTCGCAATTTGCTTTTCCACTCATCTTCGTATCATCAGCAAATTTCGTCCCCCTGCACTCAGCCCCTTCCTCCAGATCATCTATGTAAATGGTAAATAGTTGAGGCCCCAGCACCGATTCCTGGGGCACTGCACTAGTCACCAGCTGCCAATCAGAAAAGCACCCATTAATACCTACTCTCTGCTTCCTATTAGACAACCAATCCTCTATCCATGCTAATACCTTACCCCCAACTCCTTGCACACTAACCTTTTGCAGCAACCTTTTGTGAGGCACCTTATCAAACACCTTCTGGAAATCTTAAAAACACCACATCCACCAGTTCCCCCCTGTCTACCACACTAATCATATCCTCATAGAAATCCAATAAATTTGTCAAACACAATTTCGCTTTAACAAATCCATGCTGCATCTGTTTGATTAAACTGTTCTCTTCGAGGTGCCTCGCTATTTCTTCTTTGATGATGGATTCGACCATTTTTCCGACTACAGATGTTAACTAACTGGCCTATAATTCTCTGCCTTTTGTCTGCTACCTTTTTTAAACAGTGGCGTAACATTAGCCATTTTCCAATTTTCTGGCACTTCCCCGGAGTCCAGCGAGTTTTGATAAATAATTACTAAGGCATCTGCTATCACCCCTGCCATTTTTTTCAGAACCCTGGGATGCATTCCATCCGGTCCCAGGGACTTATCTACCTTCAGCCCCATTAGTCTATCAAGCACCACCTCTCTAGTGACTGCAATTGCATCAAACAAAAATTGAATTAAAAGGTTTACTGTTATAAACAATATAAGATCAATTTCTTGTGTTGGTTAACAGTGTAAGATCAATTTCTTGTCTATGTTATTGGTATAAGATGAATTTCTTGTCTATGTTATCAGCATAAGATAATTTCTCAGATTGTTAATAGTGTAAGATCAATTTCTTGTGTTGGTTATCAGTGTAACATCAATTTCTCGGGCAGTTAACATTGTAAGATCAACTTCTTGCATAGGTCCTCAGTGCAACATCAATTTCTTGTGTAGGTTAACATTGCAAGTTCGAAAGTTGATTCCTCACAGTCAATGAATTAAATGCAATTTTGTTTTGAAATCTCTGTGATGATGAGTTAAAGGAATACCTTTTCTGAAAATAAAGAAATTTCATTGCTCTCTCTTTGCTTTTCTGTTTAACTTCAGATGATTAAGAATCACATGAGGACTGAGTGTAAATGTCACGGGTTATCTGGCTCCTGTGCGCTCAAAACCTGTTGGAAGAAAATGCCCCATTTCCGTGAAGTTGGGGACCGACTCCTGGATCGTTTCAATGGCGCCTTCAAGGTGATGGGGAGCAATGACGGGAAGACACTGATCCCGGTGGGTCACAACATTAAGCGGCCTGGCCAGCAGGATCTGATTTACTCGGCCGAGTCGCCCGATTTCTGTGTGGCCAACCGGCGGACTGGCTCGCCAGGCACACGTGGACGGGTGTGCAACAGCACAGCGATGGATGTCAGCGGCTGTGAGCTGCTGTGCTGTGGCCGGGGCCACCGTGAGGAGTCAGTGAGCATCCAGGAGAATTGCCAGTGCCGCTTCCACTGGTGTTGCGTGGTGCAATGCCAGAGGTGCACTGTCCGAAAGGACCTCAACATCTGCCTGTAATCAGAACATAACAAAGATAGGCCATGCCTGGAACTTCAATCCAAGATCCCAAATGATTGCCCAAAGAACAAACATTTTGCATGGGAGGTGGATGCAGTAACACCTCATAACTGCAGGAATTCCTGAGTACAAAACTCCCAGGCAGGAATGTTAACTCATAACAAGGTGGGGGACTTAACCGCTGTCTCCATCTGACTCTTGAAGGGCTGCTTTTTTTGAAAAAAATATTGAATTAAAAGGACCAATTTGACACTGGCTCATTCTCCAGACCCATCACAAGAAACATTCAGCAATTTTGCAGATTGCAGCCTGTTGTGGAAGTGGAGCATGTTACTCACAGACACAGTATAAGCCATGACTGAACACCCTACGGTACTATTTTGTATTATTGTCAAAAAGCAGAAAGATTTGTGTCAACTCAGCACCCTCCTCCCCCCCCCCCGCAGGTCATTCTGAAAATGCTGCCCCCACCAGGGTTAGGGGGAGATCAGCAGAGCATCCTCATTTTCACACAATTCATGCTGAATGGCATTCCTTGTGAAAATGGGGTTATTTAAACTGGGAGAGACTGGGTTACCTTTTAGATCAAGTGCTTTATTTTTCATTTATTGACAATTAGTACAGAAAACCTCAAAGATTCTGCATAATAAATGGAATGGATCCGATTTCAGCATTTTGGGACTTGATTGGCTGTGCAGAACTTCTGGCTCAGCGCCCTGTGAGAGTCTGAGAGTGAGTCTATGCATATGTGCATAAAAGTGAACACGTACATGTGTTGTGTGGGTATGTGCATGTGTCTGGTTTTATGTATGTGCATATTTGTGTACATATGTGAGTGTGTCTTTGTTTGTGTGTGCGTGCGTGTGCACCTGTACATGCATGTGTGTATGTGAATTTGTGAATGAGTGTGTGTGCATGTGTGCGCCTGTGTGCATGAGTGTGCCAGTGTGTGTGTATGTGAATGTGTCTATGTGTATGTGAGTATACTTATGAGTGTGCTTGTGTGTGAATATATATATGAGCGTGCCTGTGTGTGTATATGTGTATCCCTGTGTGTATGAAAATGTGCTGTGTGTGTGAGTGTGTCAGTTTGAATGTGTGTGTGCCTGTGTATGTTTGTGTCCATCTGTGTATGAGAATGTGCCTGTGTGTGTGTGTCAGTTTGAATGTGAGTGTGTGTGCCTGTGTATGTGTGTTCCTTGTGTATATGAGAATGTGCCTGTGTGTGTGAGTGTGCCAGTTTGAATGTGAGTGTGTGTGCCTGTGTACGTGTGTTCTTTGTGTATATGAGAATGTGCCTGTGTGTGTGAGTGTGCCACTATGAATGTGAGTGTGTGTGCCTGTGTATGTATGTGGTGTTGCTGTGTATGTGAGAATGTATCTGTGTGCGTGAGTGTGCCGGTTTGAATGTGCCTCTCTGTGTATGTGTGTCCCTGTGTACATGCGAATGTGCCAGTGTGTGTAAGTGTGTTCGTTTGAATGTGCCTGTGAGTATGTGGGTGTGTGTGCCTGTGTGCATATTTATGTTACACAGTAAAATCTAACAATTCTCTTCGTCAAGACCATGAAAAGCAAAGTTCAAAGTGGTCGGTAACCTTTTGGTTGGGAGGTGATTGACTCTGGGCTGGTCTTTGGTGTTGAGAATGATGCCTGTCTGCTGGGGTACCTTAGGCATACTTGAAGTATGAAGGTTAGAGATCAGTTTTCAATGATGATGGATAGCTCATTAATTTGGTATGGTGGTCCTCAACAGGTATTCCAGACTTAATCCTAAAAAAGTTGTATGTACTTGTTAAGTTTGAGAAAACCTTTCAAAGTTCTGGCATTGTTTGTCTGTGCTTTACCATCCCTGGGTCTATAATCCTTAGTTTTAGTATTTGGAGGTTAGATTGTGTACATGCATGTCTATCAATGGGGGTACATTTGGAGCAGGGTTTAGTGTGTCAGACTGTGCATGCCCAGTTATCTGAGATGGAGTTTCAATGTGAACACTGCTCTCTAACTATATATGTAAACCTGCACCAATCTATAGTTCTCAGTGTTTTATCAGCAGGCTGGAAGGTCGGATCAATGTCTTCAATGCAACAGATGAGAGCTCTGTCTTGCTTACAGGACATCTGAAAGTTCCCATTCTTACTCGCTGGGCTGCCCTGGCTAAATCATTGAGGTATCATGGCCAACGTGAAGGCAATGTATTCAGTTATCATGGTTTATATATTTGGGGAGTTTAATTTGGACAAATAAGCATTGATTTCCTCCTCGTATCCAATAGAGAAGGAGAAAATCACACGCTGCTGTCCAATCACAGCATCCATACAAGAGAGGACACATGAGCAAATAACCGTGAACCCTATCTACGAAAGGAATGTTGAGAGATTGTTATCAAATTCTTTTCTCCGATACCTTAATGGAGCCATGAATCCATTTAAAATCATTTGCTTCACTTAAAGAGGAGTGATCTGTCAGAGTATGTTAAACATTTGTACCATAAAAACCCTGGCAGTCAGATTGACAGTGAGCAAAATGATGTGTGCACGTGTGACCACATTTGGGTGCATGTGTATGATAGTATGAGTAAGACTGTGTCTGTGTGTGAGTGTGTATGTGTGTGAGAGTGTGAGGGTATGTATGAGTGTGTATGATAGAGGATGTGTGGGTGTGTGAGTTGGTGTGTGAGTGTGTAAATGAATGTGTGTGTGAGTGATTATAGGCGTGAGTGAGTTGGTGTGTGAGGGTGTAAATGACTGTGTGTGAGAGTGTGTGTAGATGTGAGTGAGTGAATGTTCATTTCCAACAATTGATCAGTGAATTGCCACTGTGTCACTATTTGAGATCTACGTCCAACTCAACATTTGATTCCAACGTGTCTTTGACAGCATGCAAACTTCTCAGCAGCTACACCGTATTACATCCTTGAAATGATTTTAAAATGTGTTAACTTAATAACTCTTTGAACTCTGCTTTGACATTACCTGGCTGAGGGCTGTCAGTGCTGGGGAATTTCCATTGCCTGCACCTGGGGGCAACACTGTGAATGTGCAGTGAATGTACATAGAATATTGGTTTGAAATAGCACTTTGGTTTAGGGTATGGAAGTTTAGACTTCTAAGAGTTTAAGCCTTACAACTCTCTGCACAGATGTGTACGTGATTAGCTACATTATTCTGGATGTGCTTTAAGTGCTTGTGTATGTGTGCAGGGGTGCATTGGGATGAACATATGGAGTATGTGTATGGACTGTGCTTGTTGGTGTATGTGTACAGGGGATGTAAGTATGAGTCTGCATGTCTATGGGGTGCATTCGTAAGTAAATGAAATGTGTGTGTAGGGGTGAGATGGGGTACATCTGTGTGAGTATGAGAGTTGTGAGTATTTGTAGATATATGTAGGGGCATATATGTTTAAGCGTGTGTATTCTGAATCTGAATGGTGATTATAAGGAGGTTCACATATGTGTTGGCTGTGTGTAGTACATATATTTAAGAGGTGTATGGAGTTGTGTATGAGAGGTGTATGTGTATTGTGTGAGTAAGTTGTCTGAGTGTGTGAGAGGTGTGTATTGTATGTGAGGGGTGGGTGCATAATAGGAAGGGAATGAGTGGGAGCATAAATATTGTCTGTATAAGGGGCATGTGGACATTGTATGTGTATATGAAGGTGTGTGCAAATTACATGTAGAGTGTGGGTATGAGGCAGTATCTGTATTGTGTATAGTTTGTGTACGTGAGAGGTGTGTATTTTGTGTGTATGAAGGATGTAATGTAGGGTGTATGTATGAAAGGGTGTGTATCTTTTATGTACGGTGTGTGTGTTGGAGGTACAATGTGTGTGTCTGTGTGTGAGGGATATGTATTATGTGTGTAGAGTTTGTGAATAGGGTGTGTGTGCATTGTGTGTTAGGTTTGGTGTATATGAGGAGGTGTGTAGGGTGTGCATAAACAGGTGTGTGTATTGTGTGTGTATGAGGAGAGTATGTGTTCTTGTAGTGTGTGTGTGCATATGAGGGTGAGTGTGTACTCTGATTAGTGTGTGCATATGAAGCAGGTGTATATTGTGTGTATGAGGGGGTGATGTGTATTGGTATGTAGAGTGTGTGTGTAGGATGTATGTGTATGAGGGAATGTGTGTCTATTGTGTGTGTGGAGCGTGTGTGTTTATGAGCAGTATGTGTGTATGAGGTGGTGTATGGACTGTGTGTGTGTGTGTGTGTGTGTGTGTGTGTGTGTGTGTGTGTGTGTGTGTGTGTGTGTGTGTGTGTGTGTGTGTGTGTGTGTGTGTGGTGTGTGTGTGTTGTGTGTTTTGGACTGACTGTGTCTGTGTATGTTTGTGTCGACTGTGTGTGTGGATTGTGTATGTGTCTGAGTGTGTGTGTGTGTGGATTGTGTATGTGTCTGTATGTGTGTGAATGGATTGTGTATGTGTCTGAGTGTGTGGATTGTGTATGTGTCTGAGGGTGTGGATTGTGTATGTGTCTGAGGGTGTGACTGGATTGTGTATGTGTCTGAGTGTATGGATTGTGTATGTGTCTGAGTGTGAGGGTGTGGATTGTGTATGTATCTGAGTGTGAGGGTGTGGATTGTGTATGTATCTGAGTGTGAGGGTGTGGATTGTGTTTGTATCTGAGAGGATTGTATATGTGTCTGAGTGTGAGTGAGTGGATTGTGTATGTATCTGAATGTGAGTGAGTGGATTGTGTATTTATGAGTGTGTGTCAGTGTGAATGTGTGTGTGAGGTGCCTGTGTGTTAAGTGTCTGTGTTTGTGTGTGTGTGTCTATGTATGAGTGCATCAGTATGAGTGTGAGTGTCAGGGTGAGTGTGTGTGTGTGTGTCTGAGTGTGCCTCTGTGTCTATGTGTGAGCTAGTGATCCCTGAGTGTGAGTGTGTGGATTGTGTATGTGTCTGAGTGTGAGTGAGTGGACTGTGTATATGTCTGAGTGTGAGTGTGTGGATTGTGTACGTATCTGAGTGTGAGTATGTAGGTTGTGTATGTGTCTGAGTGTGAGTGTGTAGATTGTGTATGTGTCTGAGTGTGTGGATTGTGTATATGTCTGAGTGTGCGGATTGTGTATGTGTCTGAGTGGAGTGTGTGTGGATTGTGTTTGTGTATGTGTCTGAGTGGATTGTGTATATGTCTGAGTGTGAGTGTGTGGATTGTGTGCGTGTGTGTGGATTGTGTATGTGTCTGTGTGTGTGTGTGGATTGTGTATATGTCTGAGTGTGTGTGTGGATTGTGCATGTGTCTGAGTGTGAGTGTGTGGATTGTGCATGTGTCTGAGTGTGAGTGTGTGGATTGTGTGTGTATCTGAGTATGAGTGTCTAGATTGTGTATGTGTCTCAGTGGGTGAGTGGATTGTGTATGTGTCTGTGTGAGTGGATTGTGTATGTGTCTGAGTTTGTGTGTGTGTGGATTGTGTATGTGTCTGAGTGGATTGTGTATGTGTCTGAGTGTGAGTGTGAGGATTGTGTATGTGTCTGAATGTGAGTGAGTGGACTGTGTATATGTCTGAGTGTGAGTGTGTGGATTGTATATGTGTCTGAGTGTGAGTGTGTGGATTGTGTATGTGTCTGAGTGTGTGTGTGGATTGTGTATGTGTCTGAGTGTGAGTGAGTGGACTCTATATGTGTCTGAGTGTGAGTGTGAGGACTGTGTATATGTCTGAGTGTGTGTGTGGATTGTGTATGTGTCTGAGTGTGAGTGAGTGGACTCTATATGTGTCTAAGTGTGAGTGTGAGGACTGTGTATATATCTGAGTGAGTGAGTGGATTGTGTATTTATGAGTGTGTGTCAGTGTGAGTGTGTGTGAGGTGCCTGTGTGTTAAGTGCCTGTGTTAAGTGTCTGTGTTAAGTGTCTGTGTTTGTGTGTGTGTGTCTATGTGTGAGCTAGTGATTCCTGAGTGTGAGTGTGTGGATTGCATATGTGTCTGAGTGTGTGTGAGTGGATTGTGTATGTGTTTGATTGAGGTTTTTGCACAAACTCCTTTCCATGCACACTTTGCAATCGTAGGGTTTTACAACTCAATCTAGCTCAATTGACATTTTCAAATGTGACTTTTATCATTGGTCTGCTGGAGGAGTCAATTGAGACTGAAGTTTTGGACATTCCCATGTCACAGCACAGAGCTGTATATCCCAGCATGAGAAGGCAATGAGCTTTATAGTTTTCACCCCCACCCCACCCTTTAGGATCTATGATTTTTTTAAAAAAGTACTTCCCAAACATCCAGGCCAGCCGAAGATTAAAAGAAGCAGCTCACATCTTCATGCGATCTGACACATTTGAGAACTCAATTCAGCAGCCAACAGGAATGTACACTAAAGGGACTTTCAGAGTGACATTCTGGGTCAGCACTTGCTCCGTCCAATGCACATGAAAGAGTGTTGCCAATCTCTACCCTGTTACATTTGAATGGACAACATTACCCGGTCTGTTCACATGTCTTGATTGGCACCGTCTCGGGATGACATCTTTTTAGGTGCCATCTTTGGCACTGACAGTGATAAAGTGGCCAAACAAAGCCTGTAGCCACCGTCTCCCCCTCCCCTCCCCCCCTCCCCACCCTACCGTGGTAGACAATGTTAAGCAGGAGAGAGCCATTCTATGTTGGGTGGGAATCCAGACCCAGAGGAGGTGATTGTTGTCCAGAGAAAGTCAGATTCCTCGGCTGGACTGGAAAACTCTGGTGGTGGCGTCTCTACTCTCATCCTTCAATATAAAGGGAAGGGTCTCATGTGTGTGTGCCTGTGTGAGTGGTCTGTGTGTGTGTGTGAGAGTGTCTGTGTGAGTGGTCTGTGTGTGTGTGTGAGAGTGTCTGTGTCAGTGGTCTGTGTGTGTGTGTGAGAGTGCCTGTGTGAGTGGTCTGTGTGTGTGTGAGAGTGTCTGTGTGAGTGGTCTGTGTGTGTGTGTGAGTGTCTGTGTGTGTGGTCTGTGTGTGTGTGTGAGAGTGTCTGTGTGATGGTCTCTGTGTGTGTGTGAGAGTGTCTGTGTGAGTGGTCTGTGTGTGTGTGTGAGTGTCTGTGTGAGTGGTCTGTGTGTGTGTGAGAGTGTCTGTGTGAGTGGTCTGTGTGTGTGTGAGAGTGTCTGTGTGAGTGGTCTGTGTGTGTGTGTGAGTGTCTGTGTGTGTGGTCTGTGTGTGTGTGAGAGTGTCTGTGTGATGGTCTGTGTGTGTGTGAGAGTGTCTGTGTGAGTGGTCTGTGTGTGTGTGTGAGTGTCTGTGTGTGTGGTCTGTGTGTGTGTGTGAGAGTGTCTGTGTGATGGTCTGTGTGTGTGTGTGAGAGTGTCTGTGTGATGGTCTGTGTGTGTTTGTGAGTGTGTCAGTGTCTTTATCTGTATGCATGTCTGAGTGGTCTCTGTATGTGCGTGAGTGTTTCTGTGTGTGTGTCTGTGAGTGGTCTCCGTGTGTATGAGTGTGTGTGTGTGAGTGTGTGTCTGTGTGAGTGGTCTGTGTGTGTGTATCAGTATGAGTGTGTCAGTGTCAGTGTGAGTGTATGTGTGAAGTGCCTGTGTGTTTTGTGTCTGTGTGTGTGCGTGTGTGTATCTATGTATGAGTGCATCAGTATGAGTGTGTGAGTGTCAGTGTGAGTGTGCCTCTGTGTCTATGTGTGAACTAGTGATCCCTGCACCCCCATTCCTCCCAGAAAATCACTGGAATGATGCTCCAGATGTTGGGTAGAGTCAAATCAATGTTACTCTGTATATAGAGACTAAGTAAGAAGTCTGACTACATCAGTTTTAAATCCAACTGATTTATTTGATAGTAAACTTGTAAGCTTTCGGCTCTATGGCCTGATGAAGGATTTAAACCTGGTGTTGTCAGACTTCTTACTGTATTTACCCCAGTCCAACACCGGCATCTCTACATCATGACTACTATAGAGACTAACCCAATGAAGCCCAGAGTGCGCCAACAAACGTATCCATCGAAAAAAGAATGATTCAAAATAAATAAATACAAAGGGGTCTTTTAATCAATGTATGTCAAATTAAATGATTTCTCCCATAGAGAACATCCTTGATTCCTTTAAGAAACAGGCTTTGCCAAATGTCCATTTCAAATCTCTATTTTAACTTAACTGATGCTTGAGATGGTGCTTCCTGAAGTTTCCAGCCTACAGGAATTCTTCCCCTCTGAGAATGTTGCTGTGCCTCGGATCAAGTAGCTCCAGGGACATATAACGGAGTTACTTTGACTCTGACAGACCAGATGTGATTGCACTAAAGGAGTTGTGGAGGAGATTCACCAGGATGCTGCTTGGGATGGAATGTCTCGGCTATGAAGAGAGACCAGATAGGCTGGGGTTGTTCTCCTTAGAGCAGAGAAGGTTGGAGGGGGGAACCTGATTGAGGTGTACAAAATTAGGAGGGACATAAATAGGGTAGTTAGGCATAAACTATTCCCCTCAGTACAGGGGTCATAACCAGGAGGAGAAGATTTAAGGTAAGGGGATTAAAATTTAGAGGGGATTTGAGGAAGAGTTTTTTTTTCACCCAGGAAGTGATGGGAATCTGGAACTTAGTTCCTGAAAAGGCAGTAGAAGCTTACAACATTTAAGAAGCATTTAGAGAAGCATTTGAAATGCCACAGCACACAAGGCTACAGACCAAGTGCTGGAATTGGGATTGGAATGTGCTTGATGACCAGATACAATGGGCCAAAGGACTTCTTTCTGTGCTGTATGACTATAACTGGACTCCAACTTTAGAAGGCGTTTCTGTAGAAGTCATACAAACTCGAAACATTACTTGAGCGGAGCTCGTAAAATCCTGCCTGAGACCGTTGGAGAATTCCATTCTATGAACGTGGCAGTAAAATTCCAGCCATTCATTCTGTTTCTCTCTACACAGATGCTGCCAGACCTGTTGAGTTTATCCAGCATTTTCTGATTTTTAAGAATTTATTTGTGGGATATGGTGTCGCTGGTTGGCCCAGTATTTATTGCCCATGTCTAGATGCCCGAGGGCAGTTGAGAATCAACCACTTTGCTGTGGTTCTGGAGTCACGTGTAAGATCAGAACTGCAGATTTCTCTCCCCAAAGGACATTAGTGAACCAGTTGGGTTTTTCCAACAATCAATGGTTTCAGTAGACTCTTAATTCCAGGCATACTTTATTGAATTCAAATTACACCATCTGCCATGGTGAGACTCATCGCCCCCGGAATATTTGCTGAGTTTCTGGGTTAAAAGTCTAGCACTAATACCACTCGGCCACCGCCTCCTTCTGAGTTATCACTTGGACTGCTGGAGGAGTCATTTGAGACTGAAGTTTTGGACATTCCCATGTCACAGCACAGAGCTGTATATCCCATCCAACTTTAGAAGGCATCTCTTTCGCCCCAATCACCTGATCAAACTGACACTCGTCCATCACCCCAGCAGACTGTGGTCAGAGAGGAACTTCTGAAGAGCCTGCAGCCCCACAGTCATATTTTCACAACACTACCACTGAGGAGAGAGGATGGTTTTAAAAGGCTGCCTGGCCAGGGGCATTCACATTCAGCTTTCTGTGTGAGTTGAGCAAAAAAAAGCAGGGGGTGGGTATATCAGCACAAGAAACCCACCGCGGCTCTTGAGCAGAGCGATGTGGGCAACTTTGCCCTGTCTAAGAATTAGACATGAAACAACGTGAGGCTGAAAGTACAAGACCTTGAGTCAATGAGGATTAGCTACAGATGGGAGTGGTGCCTGTTATTGAGACAGGAGCAACCTGAACATTTTGATTCAGCTAAAAGCCCTTCCTGAAGTCCTGGCCCCGACAGCAGGGGCGATTTACCCGCTAACTATCATAGCAAATCCCTTCTTTATCCCCCTCGCCTTGTATTCTTGTGGGCCACTGACCTTGGCTGGCTGTTTGGCCCCCAAACTTCCCGGCTTCCGCGATAGAGGGTGAAAAAAACCCAGGAGTTACATTTTGCGCGACTCGATGTCGCGTCTCCAGGAGAGAGTCTCAAAGGGGTTGACGTGTAATGAATCGCTTTAATTTGCAGTGGCTGTCAAGGGAAGCAATAGGTGTCCCTATGTGTTTTTGTGTGTGTGTTGAAACACCCTTGCCCCTTAAATAAACCAAATAATGGAATCTGTACAAAGAGAAGAGAATGGGGGTTATATTGAAGTGTAAATCTCGCCCGCACCCCTTGTATCAGACACTGATGTACTTGGGTTTGGTTTCGAAATTTCTCATTTCGAGGTGTTTCTTCTTTCTTTCACTCTGGGATTCATTTGTCAAAGATAAATATTTCGCGACACCACGCACAATGGAAGTGAAATCCCGATTGCTGCGAATGCCAATTGCCAATCTTCCACCTAGGTTTTAATAAGGGTGTTGAATTTTGGATGGGGCTATGGGTTTGGAGAAGGTACAGGAGGTCCCATAATCAACGACCTCTCCTCCTGATCTGGGATCTTTAAAACAATGTCTCTTGCCTGGGCAGCGGAGAGAGAGATCAGAGAATTGTAATGTGCCCGAGGATTGAGAGACAGGCAGGAGAGGTGCGTATGAAACGGGAGTGGGGGGGGGGGGAGCGCACATCTTCACACAAACCCCACCAGCATTACTGTCACGGGAGCTGCCAGTGAAGTTCCGTTTTCAAAGATCCCCTTTGAGCATTCCTGATCCGAGAGCAATGATCAAAGTCTTTATTTTCAAACAGCGAACTTGTTTGATCAACCTTCGAGAGAGAGAGTAACAAGCAAGAAGGGAGAGGAGAGAGTCAGGGGTTAGAGAAACCGAGAGACAGAGACACAGACTGAGGAGGAGAGAGAGAGAGAGAGAGAGAGCCAGGGGTTAAAGAGAAAGAGAGACCGGGGAAGAGAGAGTGGCAAGCGAGAGGGGGGAAGACAGAGCCAGGGTTTGGAGAAACCGAGGAAGGGAGAGAGACAGAGACCGAGAGAGAGAAAAACAAGCGAGAGAGGAGAGAGCGAGGAGGAGAGAGAGAAAAGACAGGGGGTGTGTGGTGGTAGGGTGAGAGAGAGAGACAGGCAGACACAGGGAGAAGAATAAGGAGTGTGAATAAGGACAAGCTTGAAATACAACACAAAGATAGAGGGAGGCAGAGAGTGACAGAGATAGAATCTTGCAAATTAAGACTCTCGGATCCATTTCGGTTCAATGTCTTTGAACTGATTTGGGGATTTTTTTTTTCTTCCCCTCTCTGTGACTGGCCTTTTTGTATATGAGAAAAAAACTGACTCAATCTAGCGGCAGTGGGAAGGACCACAGCGGAGGCGATCAGGATGCTCGTGAGGAGGGCATTGCAATGAGCTCGCTGGTGTCGTTGCCATAGAGGTTTTGAGGTCTCTCAGGATACTTGCCAATCTCTTCCTGCCATGGCAGTTCCGAGGATGTGTGGCCACATCTCTTTGCTCCTCACCATCTCACTCACATGCTCCAGGTAAGAAAACAAAATGATTAACCTCCCTGAATTCAAATGGTGTGAAAATTAAAACTATTGTTAAAACATTGGAGTGAGTGCAGAAGAGGCTTTACAAAAATGATTCCAGGGGTCAGAGACTTCAGTGATGAGGAGAGATTGGAGAGATTGGGACTGTTCTCCTTAGAGAGAGGGAAGATAAGAGGCGAGTTGATAGAGATATTCAAAATCATGAGGGCGCTGGACAGAGTACTAAAGGAGAAACTGTTGTTGCTTGTAAAAGAGACACATTTAAAGTGATTTGTAAAAGAAGCAAATGTGATGTGAGAAAAATCTTTTTGAAACAGCGAGTGGCTTGGGTGGGATGCACTCCCTGGGAGTGTGGTGGAGGCAGGTTCAATTCAAGGGGTTTTCGATGAATATTTGAACAGAAACAAAGTTCGGGATTACAGAGAAAAGGCAGGAGAATGGCACTAGATCATAATGCTCATTTGGAGAGCTGATGCAGATATGATGGGCTAAATGGCCTCTTTCTGCGCAGTAACCACTCTGTGATGTACCTGCTGTGATTTGGAAGGCTATGTCCATTGTGAATGTGGATGCTGTTAGCTCACTTTCACTCTTTGCCCTCTCTCTCTCTCTCCCTCCGCCTCAAGTGTCGTCGGCAATGAGATCTTGGGACTGAAGATCCCAGTGGACCCGATCCTGACTGCCAACACGGTGTGCCTGACCCTGCCAGGGCTCAGCAGGCGTCAGCTGGGACTGTGTGTGAGGAGCCCTGATGTGACCGCCGCTGCTGTGCAGGGCATACAGATCGCCATCCATGAGTGTCAGCGCCAGCTCTGGGACCAGAGGTGGAACTGCTCGACCCTGGAAAACGGTGGGAAAATCCTGCAGGATACCGTCATCCTCAGCAGAGGTAAACACACACACCTTCCGATACTCGGGCTGTGGGGGCGATTGGATGGGCATTTTTTTTTAAGAGAGGTCAATTTTTGTCCCTGTAAGGTGAATTTCTCGTTCAGATGCTCTCACCTCGCTCCAGATTCGCAACTCACTCTTAGACCAAAGTGAAGTCCTTTTGAAAGGAATCGCCTCCTCTCCGCTTCATTACAAGTGAGCGTGTGTCGCCCTTTGGCTGAATGAATGCGCATCAAGACATCAACAGAGAAGGAAATTAACAAGACGGAATGCTTCCTATCTTCTGAATAGCTGAGACGAACATAGGAGCAGGAGTAGGCCACTCGGCCCCTCGAGCCTGCTCTCCCATTCAGTGAAGATCTTGCCTACCCTCTCCCCTGATTGGAATTTCGGCTCCTTTCGCCTGAAACCCCGCGCCCTGCCAACAAAAGTTACAAAGATATTTCAGCCCCAGTTAACACAAAGCTATGGCTAGTGGAAGTCCCACTGAGATTTCGAGGGTTTCTGTTCTGTGGCGGTAGAGTCTGTACACTCTCCCTGAACTGCTGAATGGTGTTTGTTAATGAATCGTTGAGACTCGCTGTAACAGCAAAGGTACAAGGCAATTTGATCCACATATTGACAGTGCGTGGTACGGTTTGATCTCCAAGGGGCTGTGTTGAATGGTGGGGTTCAAAAACAATAGTCACCAGTCCAAAGGTGTGCGGATTAGATTGATTGGCCGTGCTAAAATTGCCCTTAGTGTCCTGGGATGTGTAGGTTAGAGGGATTAGTGGGGAGAATATGTAGGGTTATGGGGGTAGGGCCTGGGTGGGATTGTGGTCGACGGGAATGTGGGAATGGCCTCTCTCTGTGCTGGTGGGGTTTCTATGATTTCTATGACACTGGCAGGAGACAGATTTAAGAAGCGGCTTCCACAGATGATGACACATGGTCTAGTACATGCAATTATCAGAATGGGGCCTTAAAGCACCGGTACGAGGCATCTGCCCTTTCAAACGAATGGAAAGAAGAGAGAATCTGGAGAGTTTAGGAGAATTTCACAGTAACTTCATTGCAGTGTTAATGTAAGCCTTATTTGTGACGCTAATAAATAAACTTTTTAATCATGGGGTCATAGAGCATTACACACAGAAAGAGGCCTTTCGGCCCAGGCTGGGGTTGCTGTCCTACCCAGTCAACGTCAGATGGGGGCAGGAGCGGGGGCTGAAATGACGAACAGATCATCTAAGTCATGCTCAGATTTTGCTGCTTCTGGGATCTTGTTGTGCCAAAACCGGCTGCTGCATTCTCTAAAGGGGGGACTACCCTGCAAAGGAAGAAGTACTTCATTGGCTGCGATGTGCTTTGGGAAGGAGCTGTGTGAATTGCGGCGAGACAGAAAGATATTCTTTCTGACTCTACCTTGTCTAACCCTGTAAAGATGTAAGAGATGGAGCAGGAAATTTGGAGGGGATGTGAAGAAAATATTTTTCACTCAGAAAATGGTGGGGATCTGGGACTCACTGCCTGAAAGAATAGTTGAGTCAGGAACACTCACAACATTAAAAAAAAATTCCCCTCTATTAAGGGGAAGCAGTTTATTCTTCCTATCTACCCTCTCTATGTCCCTCACAATTTGGTACACCTCCAGTCCAGGCAGCATCCTGGTGAATCTCCTCTGCACCCTCTCCAGTGCAATCACATCCTTCCTATAGTGTGGTGACCAGAGCCACACACAGTGCTCCAACTGTAGCCTAACCACCATTTTATAAAGCTCCATCAGAACCTCCCTGCTCTTGTATTTCATGCCTTGGCTAATAAAGGCAAGAAGCTCATAAACCATCTTAACCACTTTATCTACCTATCCGCCCTGCCTTCAGGGATTGATGGATGTGCACAGCAAGGTCCCTCTGGTTCTCTGTATTTCCTAGCATCCTACCCTTGACTTGTTAGTCCTCTCAACATGCATCACCTCACACTTTTTGAAGAGCTGACTCCCTCGATCTTTGCTTTTGGCTTGATGTGTCAAAGTGAACCATTCCCAACCATTTTCTGGGTACCAGCTACCTCCTGAGTGTTTTTCCTCAGATCTTTGCTCCTGTAACTCTGCACCCAACCTGCAGGCGCCATCGAACTCCTTTCTATACTGGACATTGCAAAGAAGGGGAACAGTTCTTGCGTCACAATGACAAGGAAAAATAAACAGATGTCTGTGGTGCATTGCAGATGTGCTCAGGATACCTGGTTGGTTTGAATTGACAATGAACTGTGGCTGAATCATTCCTACACGTCATGACCCTCCCCCCACCCTCCACCCCACACCACAGAAACATCTGCAATTTGACTCAAACCAAATGAATCTTCCTTATTCATGAGACAATCATCGTCATGTTAACAAAGGGATCTTACAATTTATTCAGAGATAGATCAGATAGTATTGGCTAATTCCAGTCTTCCAATGCTGCTGGATTAAGTGGGCCAGATTAAACTGAGACAGATGTGATTTAGTAGTGGGGGGGCAGTGTGAGATTATAGCATGCAAAGCTACAGAGAACTGCTGGAAAATGGGATTAGAATAGGTGGGTGCTTGATGGCCAGAGCAAACACAATGGGCTGAAGGGCCTCTTTCTATGCTGTAAAACTTTATGATTCCACTTTAGACCTAATTTTGGGGAGGGAGTGCATCAGGATATTTTCTAGTTGGGGAGAAGTCTGTGGGAGGGTTAAGGGTCATAAGGGTGCAAGTTGCTAAAATAACACGAGAAAAGTACTTGCTTGAATCAGTCAGATGGACAGAATGTAAGCCCTTAGGGTGTGTGTTCTAGTTATTTAGACTGCATCTAGAGTTCCCATTCAGTCTGGGCCATACTGATCTTGATGATACATTAGAATTACACTGGTTATATGTTACAGGAATTACAAATCAGAGATGATACATTGTAACGACATAGCCCAGGCTTGTACTCCCTTGGATAGAACAGATTCAGCTGTGAAGTCATTGAGGTTTTTACATGATTCAATAATTGCATAGGGTCGATAGAGAGAAAAACTATTCCCTCTGATGGGAGGGAGTCTAGAACAAGGAGGCCGAAGTTTAAGATTGGATCCAGGTCATTCAGGGGTGATGGTACTAACATTACACAGAGGGGAGGGGAAATCTGGAACTCTCTCCCCTCTCCCTCCCCAACAGCTTTGGATGAAGGGGGCAATTCAAAACTTCAAGTCTGAGGTTGATAGATTCTTGTTGGTTGGGATATTAAGGAAATTCTTGTGACGTAATGAATACTGTTTCTGAGACCAAATATCTAGGTTCAAGTCCCATTCCAGGACCTGATGTGTTCACTATTGTGGTAAGAAGTCTGACAACACCAGGTTAAGTCCAACCGATTTATTTGATAGTAAACTCACAAGCTTTTGAGGTTATCCTGTTCATCAGGTGAATGAGGTTGGACTTAAACCTGGTAATGTCAGACTTCCTACTGTGTTTACCCCAGTCCAATGCCGGCATCTCCACATCTTCACTATTGTGGCCAGGCAGGCTGAGCATTGACCTATAAAGTCCTTCCAACACATGCCAGGCCTAAGAATGGGAGAGATTCCTGGTCAGCCATTGGTGAGGGGAATCAATTGCAGCCCTGGGATACCTGTTGTCCATGGCTCCAGGCTACAAGATGCAAGCAATGGTGTGTGTAACTCCAGTGATACAGACTCCTTGAGTGATCTGTGACAATGAAGAGTTACAGAAGCATTATGGATGGACACGCACACACATACAGGCAATGGAAATGAATGGGATGAATGGCCTCCTCCTATTCTTGTGTAAATTCATTTCTGAAAGATCAGGCATTAACTTGCAGGTGAATTATGGAATGTCTGTGGTCTTAGATACTTTTGAAGGTACAGCAAATAAACTCTCTTTCATACGCACACACACACACACACACACACACACACACACACATCTCTCATACTTAACAATTATGGATCTATATGTTGCAAACTATAGAAAAGTTAGAGCACAGAAGGAGGCCATTTGGCCCATCTTGTCCATGCCAGTCCAAGGATACCCAAGTGCGCTTTTTAACCTCGCCTTCCTGCACCCAGCACATACTCTGTAGCTTCCAGCACTTAAGGTGCGGATCCAGGTAATTTTTAAAGAGTTTCAGGTCTCTGCATCCACTACCAACTCAGGCAGCGAATTCCAGACACCCACCACACTCTACATAAAAAACATTCTTCCTCAGGTCCCCTCTACATCTTCTGCTGCTTATCCTGAATCTATGTCCCCTTGTTCTAGAATTCTCCACCAAGGAAAACAATTTTATCCTGCCCACTCTACCTCTTCCCTTCATAATTTTGTACACCTCTATCATGTCACTCTCAGTCTTCTTTGCTGCAAAGAAAATTACCCCAATCTATCCAATCTCTCCAAAACAGCCTGTTAATTCTCTGAGGCCCCCTTTATAAGGAGCTTCTCTGCAGTAATCGTTTTCCTTTAATTTATAATTGTCAGCTTGGTAACCCATATCTCTTGTTGTTATATGTACGCAGGGTTTCGGGAAAGTGCCTTCATGTTCTCCCTGTTGGCTGCAGGAGTCACTCACTCGGTGGCCACAGCCTGCAGCCTGGGAAAGCTCAAGGGCTGTGGCTGTGACCAAAAGCGGAGAGAAGATGACCAGAGCCTACGCTTCAAGCTCCACCAGCTCCGAGTCCAAGCGCTGACCCAGGGCCTCCCTGTCTCCATCCCAGAACCCGAGGAGCGCTTTCCCGGCATCCAGGACTCTTGGGAGCGGGGTGACTGTAACCACGACATCGAATTCGGGGAGAGGTTTTCCAGGGACTTTCTGGACTCCCGGGAGACATCAAGAGATATCCACGGCAGAATGAGACTCCACAACAACAAACTGGGAAGACAGGTAAGCAATCTTTGGAGAATGTGTGTGTTGGCCTTTCAATCCAAGTTTGGTACTCATCATTATAACCACAGCCTGTGTCTATGCACCTTTTACACTCTGGGTAAGAAAGGTGGGTGTAAAATTTTACTTTGGCAGAAATTTTAGTGTATTTCTGTTCTATAGAAACTAATAATCCACTGGTCTTCAGTAAACAAACAGAGCTGTTTAATACTGCGTGCTCCAAGTTAAGAGTGGCATAATGGCGCTAAATTGTACGTTAATGGCGCTAAAATGCATGCTAGCGACGCTAAGATGTATGCTAATGCCGCTAAAGTGTCTACCAATGGTGAGATGGTTCTTGCTGTAGGAGTTTGAAAAAACTTTCATAGAAAAGTGAGAAACTATTGCAAGAGCAATGCAGCACCTCTGGATGGGAGTTCAATGTTGAATGTCAGGTGCAGGGGCTTGTTCCAGCTGTGAGTGCAACCCTGATGCGACTAGAACCTTTGAGATGTGCAGATTAGGTGGATTGATCATGCTAGATTATCCCTTAGTGTCCCAAGTTGTGTAGGTTAGTGGGATTGACCATGCTAAATGTGTGGGGTTCCAGGGATAGAGAGAAGAATTGGGCTTGGGTAAGATGATTTTTTGGTGAGTCGGTGCAGATTCGATGGGCCAAATGGCTTCCTTCATAGGCACTCTGTAGTTCACTGAGTCAATGCTCTGAATTACACTTTAGCCTTCAGTTCAGGCAGCAAGTGATCCTATTCACTGGGGCAAAAACACGCACACACACAAAAAGAGTGGTTTAGGCAGCCTGAATGGGTGGAGTCAACCACATTGCTGTGGGTCTAAAGCCGCATGTAGGCCGGAGCAGGTAAGGACGGCAGATTTCCTTTACTAAAGTGAATCAGATGGCTTTTTATGACAATCGATGATATTTGTCATGGTCCCCATGACTGAGACTAGCTTTACGTTCCAGATTTTATAAACTGAATTTAAATTCCACCAGCTGTTGTGGTGGGATTTGAACATGAATCCCCAGGGCACTGGCCCAGAGCCTTTGGATTACTAGTCCAGTGGCATTGCCACGATATCACTGTTATTCATTAACACATCACTATCCCCATTATTCATTGGATCTTTTTATAATATGTCAAAACCAGTACAGGGGTGGCACATTTCATTGCAAACTGCTATGTGAACATTTCCTCCAAGGATTTTCATTTTGAGTTGGCCAAATGTACCTACTTCACTGTGATACTGGGTAGGTGACACTATAAAAGAAATTTCAATGTGAATCCTGATGTGACTGACACCTTACTCCCAAAGCCTACTGCTCTGATCTTGCAGCTCCTGTAGAACGCTTTCTCTATTGTCAGTATTGTCTGATTCTTTTTCTTTTTAACCTTTTTCTTCCTATAAATTTTAACATTTTGCTGTCTTTGTGTTTTCCTCTTATTTGCTATGTCATAGTCTTGTTTTTGTTTTTATCTATTTCATTGAATGTTCTGCCATTAATTTCATTTTTTCTACTGCATCTGACTCTCCATGAATTTTTATTCCATTGTGCCTTTGTCCCTGCTCTGGTTGCCAAGTTTGACTTTTCCATCATTTGTCATCTCTTTCTTGATGCGCAGGCCCTATCCCACCTTCAGTCTCCACCTTCACCACTGGTCAGCTTCTATCTCCTCCTCCGTCACAGTTTCTGTGCCAGCAATTGTCTTCTAATCTGCAATTTCTACTCCTTTGCAGCTACTGAGAGTGCTTTATCTGTAAACCTTGGCCCTTTTCAGCATATCCTACGTCAGAATTTTCCTCCCGCTTGATCTTTGCCTCTTCTTGCAAGAATTTTTTTATGAATTAGGAGCAGGAGTAGGCCACTCAGCCCCTCAAACCTGCTCCGCTATTCAGTAAGAGGATGGCGGATCGGATTGTAACCTCAACCCCACATTCCTGCCTCCCCCAATAACCTTTCACCCCCTTGTTAATCAAGAATCTATCTAGCGCTGCCTTAAAAATATTCAAGGGCTCTTCACAACCCTTTGAAGAAGAGAATTCCAAAGTCACATGACACTCATCTCTGTCCGAAATGGGTGATTCTTTATTTTTAAAAACTGACCCCTTAGTCCTAGATTCTCCCACACAGGAAACATCCTTTCCACATCCACCTTCTCAATACCCCCTCAGGATCTCTATCTTTCAATCAAGTCGCCTCTTAAGTTTCGAAACTCCTGCGGATACAAGCCTAGCCTGTCAAATCTTTCTCATTTTCTCCCATTTGCCTTTGTTCATCTGTTTCATCTTTCCCTCACCCCTCCCCATTTCTTTTCATGGCTTCTATAATCTATGTTTCCTTTGAATTAAATCTCCCCCTCCTCCCCCCACCAATTCACCTCCATCCTTATTCCTCCCTCTCTTTCCACAACTTTATTTCCACAGAAGATGAAAACATCACACAAAATGCAAAAATAAATAATTATACATAAACAGATTTATTGCAAAGGACATTGATTTGTATTTTATAGTGCCTTTCATGTAGTCAAGTTTACCAACAGGCAAATTAGGAGCAGGAGTAAGTTGTTCGGCCCTTCAAACCTGCTCTACCTTCGATGAGAACCTGGCTGATTTGATTGTGGTTTCAACTCCATATCCGGCCCACCCCCAATAACTTCTGACTCCCTTATCATTCAAGAATCTATCCAGCTCTGCCTTAAAAATATTCGATGACCCTGCCTCCACCGCTCTTTGGGGAAGAGTGTTCCTCAGACTCATGGTCCTGGGAGCATCTCTGTCTTAAATGGGAGGCCGCTTACTTTTAAATTGTTTCTCCTAATTCTACTCTGTCCTACAAGGGGAAACAACATATTGGCATTCACTTGTTGAGTCCCAAGAGGATTTTTTATGTCTCAGTAAGATCAAAATTGGGGAGGAGCACGTCAGAGGCCAGAATTGGAAGAGCTTAGAGATGCTGCAGGAGATTTGAGGGATAGGAAAGTGGATGAGGAGAAGATGTGGGGGGGGGGGTGGAATCTGAAAATGAGGAGAATTTTAAAATTGAGTCACTGCTGTCCTGAGAGCTAAAGTAAGCAAGGACAGAGGTTATGGGCGACCAGGTTCTGGTGGGAGCTAGGATACAGGCAGCAGAATTTTGGATGAACTCACATTATTGTCCCTATATTGGTCCCTATATGGGAATCTTCAACAATAGGCATAGCCTAAAGTCAAGGATATGTCATTAAGACGTTAGGATGGCGGCGTGGGCTCATTGGGCCGAAGGGCCTGTTTCCCGTGCTGTGTTGCTCTTTATTCTTTGTTCTTTGTATTTCTAGAGATTAGAAGATCAGCCAGAAGTGGGTTGGACTAGTCAGGCCCAGAGATAACAAAGGCATCAAGGAGGGTTTCAGCAGCAGATGAGATGAAGCTGGTAAAAAGTCAAGAGGTGGAAGGAAGCCATTTCTTTTTACGTATAGCTCAACCTGTAATGCATCCCATGAAAAGAACACAATCATTTGAGAAGAGAAAGCTCAGCATGTTGCACTTAATGACAAAAAGAAACAAATACAAAAAAAATCTGCAAACAGACATTAGTCTGGGGAAAAAAAATCAAAGCAGGAAGTGCTGGAAAAACCCAGCAGGTCTGGCAGCATCTGTGGAGAGAGTAACAGATGCGCATGCACAGTGATACAAGATAAAATTGCGCGGAGATATCACAATGACAGACTGAGATGGCAACACAATGTGAGCAATATCACAGATCTGCCAGTAATATATTAAACCCCTGATGTTAATAACACTGTAATGCCCCTGGGCATGGGAAAGGCTGTCAGTAGTTGTTCCTCAGGCAGTGCTGTAACCTGTTACAACAAACATAGCAAAAAGACATTAACCAAGTGGACTGCAAACCCCAGGCCCTACCCTGCCTTTTCCCATTGTGGATACAGACTAACTTGCTGTCTATCATAGATTTAAGGTAATGGGCAGGCGGTTTAGAGGGAAAAAATGTTCACTCAGAGGGTGGTGAGAGGCTGAAACTCACTGCCTGAGAGGGTGGTAGAGGCAGGAACGCTCAAAACATTTAAGGAACATTTAAATGAGCACTTGAAACACCATAACATACACGGCTACAGACCAAGTACTGGAAAATGGGATTAGAATAGATAGGTGCTTGATGGCTGGCGCAGACATATTAGGCCGAAGGGCTGTAAAACTCTATGACTCTATGTCCAGCATTTGGTTTGCTGTTCCATATTCCCAGCATTTTTGCTGTTTTTCTTCTTTTAGCTGAAGGATCTTGTGACACCATTCCAAAGAAGAGCAGGGGGAGTTCTCCCCTATGTCATGGCCAATATTTACCCTTCAGCCAACATCACAAAAAACAGATTGTCTGATCATTATCATATTGCTGTTTTTTGGGAGTTTACAGTATGCAAACTGTCCTCTGCATTTCCAACATTACAACAGTGACGACGTCATTAAATACTTCATTGGCTGTAAAGTCTTTGGGATGTCCTTGGGTGGCATGAGAGGTGCTATAGAAATGCAAGTCTTTCTTCTTTCCCCCCAGCTAAACATGAGCAGGATCACTGGAGATATACAAGTATATCATAGATTTGACAGCTCCAAGAGATATTCAGTACTGGAAGGGATAGGTTAAAACTTGTCTTATCAGATCAGGATTA
Organism: Sphyrna mokarran; assembly: GCA_024679065.1. Taxonomy (NCBI): domain Eukaryota; kingdom Metazoa; phylum Chordata; class Chondrichthyes; order Carcharhiniformes; family Carcharhinidae; genus Sphyrna; species Sphyrna mokarran. Next base: position 5,351,933 of record JAGIQG010000038.1, read on the forward strand.
TGGTTCATGTTGACTTGTCTGTTGTGGAGAGAGCTTAGCAGGTCTGTTCATTGCTCCAGTTCTTCCTTTGGTGTTTCTGTTTGATTGCTTTTCTTCTGAATTTCAGGCAGTGATTGACAACATGAAACGCAAGTGTAAATGTCATGGCACCTCGGGCAGTTGCCAATTTAAAACCTGCTGGCATGTGACCCCCGATTTCCGACGGGTTGGGGCTGTGTTGAAGGAGCGATTCCAGAATGCGGTCCTCATCAAAACACACAATAAAAACACAGGCCAGTTCAGCCTGAAGCCCAGCCGGAGGAGAATCTACAAGGACATGGTGTACTTCGAGAAATCGCCCGACTTCTGTGAGAGGGACCTGGGCACGGACTCTCCAGGCACACGGGGGAGGGTCTGCAATAAAACAAGCCAGGGCATGGACAACTGTGACAGCCTGTGCTGTGGGAGAGGGCACAACATCCTCAAACAGACCCGGAGCGAACGCTGCCACTGCCGCTTCCACTGGTGTTGCTACGTGTTGTGTGATGAATGCAGGGTCAGCGAGTGGGTCAACGTGTGCAAGTAACCATTGTGAAACAGGAAACACTGGGGCACCTTCTTTCATTCTTATGCAATGTAGACTTTTTTTTCTATGTTTTTAAATTTCCCACTGCATATGTTGATGGACAACAGGCGTGCTTAACGCATAACGTGACTTGGGCTGTGTGGAGCAGGCATTTTCATGAGGGACATCGTTCCTAAATCGCAAGGTGCGTGGGGAATGATGATGGGGAATAAGAGCAACAGCACATTGGGTCCTTTTCCCATCACCCAATCCTTGCAGCGATTGGTTGAGAATAGGGCATCGTCAAGAGGTAAAGGTCTTTCATTTCAGAGCCCACCTCAAATACTATGAGTTTAGCTTATTAGCTTAGCTTGGTGTTGGGGTTGGTGGGACGGGGATAGTTGGGGAGGGAGGGGGGCGCATGGAGATAGAACTGAATTTCTTAAACGCTTCTAAAGCTGTCTTGTCACACTTCCATCCTGCTAGTCTTTGGATTTACTCTCAAACTTGCACCTGAGGTGAGGGTCCATGCCAGCTCCCCCTGATAGATACAGGGGCTCCAGCATGGGCCATTCAGTCTCAGCTGCACTTCTGATGACCAAGGCCCATTCTTGTGTGTTCTCTTGTCAATGGCTTCTTTGGAACAAACCCAAATGGTGTTCAGATTAGCCCTGGGCTCACGGCAAAAGAGGATGACTCAAGTTAAGAACTGTAGCTGCATGGACCCAGGATTGCCCTCTCTCTGAGAGGTAATGGATGTAAGAGTAATCCCACAGCAAGGAAGAGATCAGCAAAGACTTTGGCTACAATCAACGTTAGCAACCACCATTAACAAATGAAGAAATATTTGTATAGTGTCCTTCCTTTAAAAAAAAAGGCCAATTCAGCTTTTAGCACTGGTCCCCAAAAAGGATTATGGTTGGAGGAATGGGGTGCTGGGAACTGAAGGCATCTTGCAAGAGGGATGCTTTTGAAACTAAGTAGTAAGGTCAAGTAGTTTTGGAAGAGAGGCTTCTTGTCTGGGAAATCAGTGGTTAAACAGAGAGAGAGATAGAGAGCGCACCAGCAACAATCCTGAGCCAAAGGAATGGAAGGTCTGGGTTTGAGACATCTGCTGCAGAGGATACTTAGGTTGGGGAGAAGAACTGAAAACTGAGAATGAGCTCAACCCCTGGGCCACCAAGAGTCGAGGGAGGGACATGGTTGACTTACTAGAACATCACATGGGGTGAGAGTTTGGGCAAGAGAGCTTGGGATTGTTTGAGGACTGAAAGGGAGTGGAAATGAAGGGAAATCCCACTGTTCTGACAGACAGGCAGTGTAGAAAGCAGTGCTGGGGAGAAGATATGACAATGTTTTGGAAGCTGCGGAAAGATGATCTTAGCTGCAAATTTTTGGATGTAGAGCATTCGGCTCAGGGCCTCATGGTCCAGGGGACATTCCTGGCCTCCACCCAAGCAGTTAATAGGAGTCAGTGCAGAGGCAGTTGAACAAAAGACTGAGAAACTGGCTTTAGGTTTTCATATACCAATAGGTTTGCATTGTGCAAAAATGTATTGACCAGGCTGTGTAGCTGCATGGACAGGGCATTGTAGTGTGAAATGAGAAGTACAACATTGCTGAGCTGGATTTTTCCTTTAACCAAAGACATCCCAAGTTCCCACATTAACAGAGGATCAAATACCAGTTTAGATCAAACAATGGAACTCATGGGGGTGGTTTCAAACACACTGTTGGCAATGTTAGCATGAAAGGGACTCTGAGACTGTCTGTTCTGTTCAAATGTTTTAATTTTAAAATCACTTTGATAAACCCAGTACAAAGGATTTCCTACTAAATTACATATCACTTTTTTTTAATGTTCCGTCCCATTATTAACTTGCATTCCCGCCCAGGAGCCTGGGATGTTCAATCCTTCTTCGCAAAATGTTCATCATGGAAGGAAGTGGTGGCTTGGCAGAATCCTGGAATGCAGTTCCGTAGTCGTGAGGGGAAGAAAGCTGCACTTGAACTTTATTTTTGGGGTGGAGGGAGGTGTGGGCGGAAGGAGGGAGACTGTTTAAAGAAGTGTCTTGTTCTGCAGAGCCTGTGCCAGCACCTGCTAAACACTCCCCAACTGGCCTGCAAGCATTCCCGACCAGCAAAGTACTCTTTTCAAACGGAAATTGTCTGGAACAGCTGAAGAAAGATGTTTAGACTTCAAATCAGGTGTTCAAGCTGTTTGGTGAATCACCTCAATTAACTTAGTTAACAGCCTGGGGCCTTAGTCTGAGGAACCGCATGGCAGCCTCTGTCACTGGCATATTCCAACATGGTCAGCATATGTTAAGTGCATGTAAGTGCTTTGTCTAAGAATTGTATGTTTTAAAAAAATTAATTCCAGGCTTTTGGCAATACATTGGAAATTACATTTTTGATCATTAATTGTCAACATGCTATTCCTCAAGCATTCTATTTTTCCTGTATCTTGTTCATTTGATCTAGAATATACATTCATATTTTTAACATTTATATTCATTGTGTGATTACTTAATTGCTTATATGCGTACAGCTAATTGGATCATTTTAGTAATGGCCTTGTGGACATTTTGACAGGCAGGGAACCAAGTGAAAGCAATGTCTGCTCGACTGGAATCGAACACATACACCCAATGCTTGCCGAGATTTATTTTCCTTCCAGATGCAATGATTGTTGTTGCCCTATCTGAGCAACACTGCATTCGCACACGCATACGTACACAAGCCAGTCATGGTTGCATACATGCCAAAGTTTGCCCAATTCTTTGCCATAGCATATCCCCTACAAACTGTGTAGGCTGATGCTGTTGTGGCACCGTCGCACAACCTTGAAGCCTGCTGTGTCTACAACCCTCTGGGGTCACTGTGTTCCTTCAACCCTGGCTTCCTGGGTATTCCCGATTTTCTTTGCCTTGCTGTTGGTGGTCATTCTTTCATCTGCCCGTTCTAAGCTCCAGAATTCCCTCCCTAAGCCTCTGCATCCTTACCCCTCTCACCTCCTCTCGGATGTCCCTTTGTCTAAGCTTTTGACCTCTCGCCCTAATCTCTTAACTTGGCTTGACAACAATTTTTCTCTGATTATGCTCTAGTGAGGCACCTTGGGATGCTTCATATTAAAGGTACTATACAAATGCAAGTTGTTGCTTTGCTAAGGACTCAAAGAAGACTTTTTGAGCTTCATTGCTGTCAAGACTAATGCAGGTTCTGAGGTAGCTCATTAAGCATAGTAGCAAGTGCACTTATTCTGTTCAGATTGATCCTGATGGGATAACCTGGAACCTGATGCCTATGAGGGGATGGGACGTAGAAACAATCAGTTGATTTTAAAAGGAAATGAGATACATATTTGAAGGAAGTAAACTTGCAAGGTTACAGAGAGAGAGCAGGGAAGTGGGACTGACTGGATTTCTCTGCGGTGAGCTGGCATGGAATTCATGGTCTGAATGACCTCCTTCTATGCTGTAGATGATTCTGACTAAACGCTGTCATACAGGACAAGTTCTAAGTTAAGGTATTCAAAGCTCAGTTCTCATCGTTGACTCATATTCAGAGAAGTGTAGGTGAAATATGGTGTGAGAATTTGAATTTTATGATCATTGCTGATGGATTTAATCCTTTTGTATATTGGATGGGATTGCTTTAGACTGCACTTACTTTTTAGTTATTTAAGAAACATTTTGTTACAGCTTTGTTTGCAGTTCAGCCCCACGCTCCTAATCTACGAGCACCCAGTGCGGAGAGGGATGGGCAAGGAGGAGGACCTCCTCATAAACCTGCTCCTGGGCCTGGCCAAACTCACCATCAACAGATCCAGGCAGTGGGCAACCAAGGGGGTCATCCGGCTCAATTGTCTACCCCTCTACATTCATGTCCTGCTGTTCCCGGAGAGGGAGCACGTTGCGTCCAACAGCACCATCAAGCCTTTCGTGTCTGTTGGGCACTGCAGCAACTGGGCTGCCTTATCTACCCTCTTAATCTCATTCTAGTTTAATGTTTTTGTTGAAGGCAGTGGCTCTTTAAAAGGCTGCTCCTTTAATTTGTCCCTCAGTTTGTTTGAATTAACTGGTTTTATACAAAATAGTTGATACCGGATAGCTTTAAGTTGAAAATATTATTGTTCTATCTCAGTTTACAAATTAATTTCCTATTTATATGTATTTCTGTGCATTATCTCAGCAGTCCATTTCCCCCTGCCCGCCCCACGCCATTCCTATCTCACCCAGCTTGATTGTCCCTTTATAATAAAAGTATGTGATAATAGGGCAGGTTCCTATCAATTTAAAGATATTGCCTGTAGAGAAAGGAAGCAAAAGCTTTCGAGAGAGTGAAGGACAGACTTATGAGATCAGTCACAGGGCTATGGGACCTCCGTGATGAGGAGAAACTGGTGAAGCTGGTCTCCTTGGAGGACACAATTGAGAGGAGATTTTATTGAGGTGTTCAAAACCAAGAGGGGGCTGGATAGAGTCGATAGGGTATTGGCAAAAGAGTCAAGAACCAGAGGGCACAGATTTATGGTGATTTGGCAAAGTGACATGGGAAAAAAGGTTTTTATTGGTGAGTGGTTAGGATGTGGAATGCACTGCCTGAGATTGCAGGGTCAATGGTGGCTTTCAAAAAGGCAATTGGATAGTTGTTTGAAAAGATGTGCAGGGCTTTGGGGTAAATGATAGCGCAGTTAGACTAACTGAGATGATCTTACAGAAAGCCAGCGTTGACAATAACAAGCTGAATTGTGTCAATCTGTATTATAACCATTCTATGAGGGCCATGGAGACTGGAGTTCCAGTAATGTAGATGTAGATTAATAAAAAGATACAAAACAGCACATAGAATCCATGGAGTGCAGAAGGAGTCCATTTGGCCCAACGAGTCTGCACTGACTCTCCAAAAAAGCATCTTACTCAGGCCCACCTTCCGCACTATCCCCATAACTCCACGCATTTACCATGGATGGCTAGACATGTACCCCAATGCATGCACACACAACCCTCTTCCATGACTACTTTCTGGGAAGGGAGCATGTGGTATTTACTGGCATGTTGGAGGTCTTCTGTGATCGTTGAGTACTGCAGGGGCCTAGGGTACATAATAGACCCCCAAAACCACATCTTGATTTAAAGTTGATATGTTTCCTTTTGGATTTTTGTGGTCGTTTTGTAGTACCCCTTTGACATTGTTTGATTTGTTAAATTGTTTAATTTGCCAATTTATTAATTTTTAATCTGTTAATTTCACCCTGGGTTTTCATTGGTTTATTCAAAAGAAACACATAGAGGGATATTCTCTGTGCTTATACTTCTCTGCAGATCAGAAATGTTAAATACACATTGTACACTCTGGCATTTCCTGACCTCATTGTTCTTCCAGAATATTATGACATGAAGTGGTGAGCAGCCATTGGAGTTGATAGGTTATGCAATTATGCAACCACTAACTCTACAGCATTTGCAGCTTGGATCTTCAACATTTATACTTGTTTATGATCCACCAACCACATAATTGTACCTTTTGTCCATAAACTGATATTCTCAGATGGCTTGAGTTACTGTTGAATTATGTGAACTAATGTTTGCCATGACTTGCAGAGAGACACTTAACCTGCTGCTCAGTTTTACTTGAATATTTTGTTTTTCACTGGAGGGCAGGAGCTCCTTTTCACAGATGCCCTATGCCTGTGGAAGGAGCAGGGTTAATGAGCTGAATAGCCTTTTCTTCTTTCATCCTTTCTTATTGATTTGTTGCTGATATCAATGCAGCAGTTCAAGATGGCAGTTCATCTCAAGGACAATTAGGGATGGGCAATAAATACTGGTTACAGTGATTTCTATATTCCCGTGAATGACATTAAAAAATCATCTGCACTCACCACCCTCCTCCCACCCACTCACCACTCTAGCACTCAACACCCTCTTCCCTCCTTCATCTTGCCTCTACTATTCCCTATGGAAGTGTATTCTCATATAAATCACTTTCTCCACGAAGAATTTCCAGATATTAGTTATAAAACTGCTTTTTATTAGTTTGTGTTTCTTCTGTCCTACATTTTAATTCCAGCCATTATTCTATTTCTGCAAGGGATTGTGAGTATCACTGGCAAGGCCATCACTTACTGTCCATCCCAGTTGTCCTGAAGAAGGTGGAGTTGGTGGGCATTCTGCTACCTGCTGCAGTTCTTCTGGCAATAATGCTGCTAGCAAGATAATTCTAAGATATTGAGGGAGCTATGATGAAGGAATAATGATGTGCCATGGAGAGGAGGCTGGAGCTGATAGTGCCTTCGCAATGTTATCACTTGTCCTTTCCAGTGGTAGAGGCCATAGGGGAATGAGTTGTGTTAAAGTGACTCTGGATGAATTGCTGCATTGCATCCTGCATATCTAACTCTCTGCCTTTCCCTGCTTTTGTAGCTAAGGGGTTGATATGTTGGGTCCAGGTACAGAACTGGTCAATGATGATCCTTGAGACACTGATGATGGGAGACAGTAGTGCCATTGAAGGACAAGCCTGGGACTGATTTTCCTCTTGTTCAATATGATCATCGGAGGAACACGGATGAAAACCACCTCAGAAAAGTATTTTGCTGGAGGTGGAACAATGGTTAGCACTGCTGCCTCGCAGCACCAGGGAGTTGGGTTCGATGCCAGTTCGAGTCACTGTCTGTGCAGAGTTTGCATGTTCTCCCCGTATCTGCATGGGTTTCCTCCGGGTGCTCCAGTTTCCTCCCACAGTCCAAAGATCTGCGCATTAGGTGGATTGGCCATGTTAAATTGCCCCTTAGTGTTCAAAGAAGTGCAGGTTAGATGGATTGGCCATGTTAAATTGCCTGTTAGTATGAGAGGGATTAGTAGGGTAAATACATGGAGTTTTGGGGACAGGGTCTGGGCGGGATTATTGTCGGTGCAGGCTCAATGGGCCGAATGGCCTCTCTCTGATCTCTTGAGATGCTAGAGGGCAGTTCAGAAAAAATAGATCTCAAAATAGATTTGACAGTATAGAGGTGTGCCATGACAATATAAAAGGTTGGGAAGCACTGTTCTAAGAGATGGTTGTATACTGTGCAATGATCAGTGAACAGCCCACTCCTATCCTGATCATGAAGAGAAAGTCATCGATGCAGCTGATTCCGGCAATAAACCTGAGCGCATGCGCTTGATGGTTGGCGCGCGCGGGCGATAAGTCGAGCACGTGGACTATTATGCGTGGAATGGAGGGATGAAGTTGTGGGCATGCGCTGGAAGTCTTGGCGCGCTTGAGTTGAACCTGAGAGAGAGCGCGAGGTCGGAGTGACCGAGTGTCGGATCGCAGGAGCTGTCAGTTGTTCGTGACCAATAAAACAGTGAAGCTGGTGGAGCAGGATGGCCCGGAGGATGGCCAGGGGCGCTTTTCAAGAGCCTCAACGACTGCTTCGCCAAGTACATCAACAACATCGTCCTCGACCTCCTGCGCAAGAAGACCTCAAACTGGCCGAGAAGGAGGAGGACTGCCGTCTTCCAGAAGGTCACAGGAACAGCAAAAGGAGCTCAACTGCCTCGAGGCGGAGAAGGAAATTAGAGCAAGAGATTCAACTAAAGAAGGAGCCTGAAAAAAGTTATGAAGAATTGAGGAAGGCAAGTCCGATCCTCAAACCCTTTCTTCTGTTAACCAAATATGAAAATGAGTATTCAGTAAATGTATTCATATATCCGTAGTGCTCCATGTATAGGAAATCACCCAAGATGCTGCCCATTTTTGAAATGTATTTGGTAGCATAATATTACACAATTTGATTTGCCCTGAATCTTAATTATTGACTGAGCTTACAACAGAAAAACAAACTACTACAGCCAAGATTCTCATTGCTTTTTGGATACCAATTAAAACATTGCCTTAAATAAAATATAGGCTTTAAAATATGAAAAAAAAACACTCTATAGGATCACCTCTCAGTCCCATCCTTCCCTGGTTGAAAAGCCCACATCTGTCCAGTCTTTCCTCATAGTTCAGTCGGCGCATGTGGCTCCTCTCTGCATGACCTCCTGTGTTTGAGTGCACTGTTCAATGATGTGCCCATCATATCTAGGTCCAATATATTCAGGCTCCAGCAAACACAGCTCTAATACTTGCACATAACTTAAGACTTTGTTATGAAGTAGTAAGGAGATACCCATCTCATTGATGAAACCCTTCAGCAATCTCCTCTTAGCCTCGTTGAGCTGGTAACATAATGCTGGTGGTAATGGAGACATTTCCAGTGGATTTTGATTGAGTGCAATCCCACAGTACAACCTGAAGGACCAGACCCTCCCCATAAATACTAGACAACCGGCTCTGAGCCTGTCATAGTAATTGCTGGCACTTTCTTCATTGGTGATAGATTAAAGCATCAACATTGTGCAAATATAGTGCTCCTAATCAGACCCTGGAGCACATCATTGAACAGTGCACTCAAAGCCAATTCACAGGTAGCCTAAAAAGACATTCTAGCTTGGATATCTGACATAAATATTTCCATTGTTTTTTCTTGCCACGGCCATGTGAAATGGGAAGTATTCCAGGTATATTGGGAAATGGGAAATATTCCTTCTGAATATTTTCTACTGTTTGGCCATGTGTAGCTCAGCATTACATTGGTCTTGTTGCTTTCTATTGTGCATAGTTGGACCTATTCAGCATTGAGTCGACTCAGACTGCTCAGTCCCTTTCAGCATCATTCTTTAGCTATTTCAACACTGTTCATGGATCAAGAATAACATTATGGGTGACAAACTAAAGCACAGGACTGTCACTCAAGAAGACAACAAGCCAAGAGTCTCAAATGTCCCTTGGCTACATTGCTGGAAATCAGTTTATTGGGAAAAAGAATGACCACACTTTAATCTCCCAGTCAGGTTAAAAATAGACTGAATAAAGATCGTTTAGGAATATTAATTCAGGATAGTTCATCTTGACTGCTGCTTCTGTATCTATTCTTGCTTACTTTTTCTCTGCATTTTGCCAAATTCTAGGGTAGACAAGGTTAGAAGCTTTATTACTCTATGGCCTTATGACTAAAGTCTGAAATACATCTGTGGACATTTCATCATTGTAATTACTCATTAAGAATGACTTCACAGCAATTTTTTGCAATAATGAAGCGAAGGTTTTGATCTGACTAATACCAATTTGCCTGATTTGATCATTGCTTTAGGTTAAAGGTTTAAGAAATAACACCTTGCACGTATTATTGCCACCTGTTGCAGAGCGGGGTGGGAAGGAGGAAGATTTGCTTTCGGGCCTAGTCAAATTCACCAGGTCCTGGTAGTGGGTGACCAAGAGGGTCATCCGACTTGACTGTCTGCCCCTCTATTGTGGCTACATTTATGGTCGGGTGTCCCTGCAAAGGGAACATGGGATGTCCATGGGCACTGCCAAGCCTTCTGTGTTCGTTGGGCATTGCAGGGACTGGGATGCCTTATCTACCCTCTTATTCACATTTTAGTTTGATGTTTTAATTTTCATTTGTGATTTGTTTTTGCTGGAAGCATATTTCTCTAAGGTGCTGCCCCTTTTACTTTGCCCTTCAGTTTGTTTTATTTGGTTTAATTGCTTTATCCAAAAAAGTTAGAAGCATCATTGCAAACTGGTGATATTGTTCCCAGTCTTAATCTTGATGTTTATTTCAAATTGACATTCTTATATTTGAATCTGGGATAACTAGCTACAAAAACATTTAACCTCCCCCCATTTGTGATTTCCTGAACACTTGTTTCAGATGCAAATAAAATGTTTTTTTATTTGTAAAAGGTACACATTTCTCCAATAACAGCTGACAATTCTTCGATAAATGTGGAATGATGGTTATTAATCTGTCCCCACGTGTCAAGTAGACTTAACATTAACACTGCAAATTAACTAACTGCGAAAATCCCCTAGTTGCAACACTCCGGCACCTGTTCTAGTACACTGAGGGAGAATTTTAGCACAGTCAATGCACCTAACCAGCACATCTTTCAGACTGTGGGAGGAACTGGAGCACCCAAAGGAAACCCACGCAGACACAGGAGAACATGCAAACTCTGCACAAGCCAGGAATTGAACCCAGATCCCTGGCGCTGACTTGTAGTGTGCTGAAAGATTGGAATTCAGGTCTGTGCTTGAAGTGGAAGCCCAGTTTCTCATTAGGGCAATAGATCTGCTGGTTTTTCTGGAATTGGCGCTTGACGTCCTATTAATATTTGATTTTCTTTGGCATTTAGTATCAGAATGTCTCAAGTGAAGCACGGTAACAAATAGGTTTATTAGTATACAGAAAATACACAGCCCAAAGACTTGCATTTAGAGAACTGTCCTGACTACAGGATGACCCCATGTACAGCCAATGAAATACTTTTTGAAGGGCAGTCACTCTTGTCATGTGGGGAATGCAGCCCCCAATTTGCACACAGCAAGATCCCAAAAACTGCGATGTAATCATGATCTAGATTTGTGATGCTGGTTGGGGGATAAACGTTGGCCAGGATACTACCATGGGATCTTTTACATCCATTTAAGAGAGGGAGATGGGACTTCAGTTTAATACCTCATCCAATGGATGACATCTTCGACAATGCAGCGCTCCCTCAGTGCTGGGCTGGAGTGTCATCCTTTATTTTTGAGCACGAGTTCTGGTGGGGGCCCTAAACCCACAGATGACCGATTCAGAGGCAAGACTGAGACCCAATGCTCCACATAACCCCATCTTAATTCCCCCACCCCATCTCCCATCAGCATATCCTTTCTCTCTGATGTGCTTATCCAGCTTTTCTTTAAATGTATCTGTACAATTGCCTCAACCACTCGCTATGGGAGTGAATTCCATATTCCCCCTCACTCTTAGGGTAGGAAAAGTTTCTCCTGAATTCCTGATTAGATTTTTTAGTAACTAGCTTATATTTATGGATCCTTATTTGACACTAGTCCACAAGTGGAAACATCTCTGCATCTACCCTATCAAATCCTTTCAAAATGTGAAAGATCTCTATCAGGTTGCCTTTCAGCCATCTCATTTCTAGAGAAAAGAGCTTTTGCTTTGTAATGAGGCACTTTCAGAGACTTTCTTAGTGAACAACAAAGGATTTATTTACAAGGATCTACAAGAGCAGCAGCATGCCTACAGTGAACTCCAGAATGCCTCTTGCCGAAGAGAACTCCTCCCCCTGGGGTGATTCCCCACTCTGAGTCCCAGTTTGTCATCCAGATCAGGTGACCCTTACTCTGCTGTGTTGCTATTAAAGAGACAATTACCAGAAGTCCCCTCTGTCTTTCCTTCTAGTTATCTGGTTAGATGCATGGGATATGCACAAGGATGCTCTAGATACTTTTAAAATTCAGGGCATTATTATTGCCTTTGTGGAAAGATGGTTCATCCCCTTGGTGAGTACAGTCCTACTTTGAGTCTAGAAAGGCATCTTTCATATGTTTTATGGGAACTAGTCCTGCTGCTGGTTGTTGTTCCTTTTCCCGAAAGGCTGCAAACACATTCCCTTCGCTGCCCTTTCCAAAGCTGCAGTTACCCTTTCGTACTCGTAAGGTCGATTCCAAAACTCATCTGAAACTCTGGGAGATCCTGATGAATTATGAGGCGGTTCTTACACTGAGCTATGATGTTATGCCCATATAAAAGTGACAGAAAAACCCCAAATGTCTCATAATGACACACTAATGTTTCATATTGCATTTTGAAGACAATAAACAAAGCCACACACATACTAAATCATGTAAAGTTGCTGATAAAGACATATGCAGCATGTAATATATATGTAATATTTTGGCAGATTAGGAAGAGAGTACAATAAACAACAGCAAGTTCTGAACAAATTTGCCATTTAAAATAAATTGTGCTTTGTTCAATATTTAGCAATGGGGTAACGGAGAGCTGGCAACGCATTATATAAAGGATATAATAGCAACTGGATGGAGAGTGCACTAACACACTTACATATATTGGACCTGAAACCTAGACTGACAGAATTAAAAAACTTTGCCCATGACAGCTGCAAGGAGTCGATATGTTCAATTCTGAGCATAGAGAGTGCTCACAACACAGTTTCTTTTATTCATTTACAAGATATGAACATCGCAGGCGAGGTCAGCATTTATTACTCATCCATAGTTGATCTTGAGAAAGTGGTGGTGAGCTACCTTGAACCGCTGCAATCCTTGAGGTGTAGTTACACCCACGGTGCTGTTAGAGAATTTCAGGATTTTGACACAGAAACAGTGAAGGAATGGTGATATATTTCAAAGTCAAGATGGTGAGTGACTTGGAGGAGAACTTCCAAGCAGTGGTGATCCCAGGTATCTGCTGCCCTTGAACTTCTAGATGGTAGTTGTCGTGGGTTTGGAAAGTGCTGTCGAAGCAACCTTGGTGAGTTCCTGCAGCGTATCTTGTAGAGGGTACGCACTGCTGTCACTGTCAGTGATGAAGTGAAATGTTGAGGGTGGCGGATGAGATGCCTGTCAAGTGAGCTGTTTTGTCCTGGCTGGTGTTGACCTTCTTGAGTGTTGTTGGTGCTGCACTCATCCAGGCAAGTGGAGATTATTCCATCACACTCCTGACTTGTGCCATATAGGTGGTGAACAGGCTTTGGGAAAGTGAATTACTCACTGCAGAATTCCCAGCCTTTGACCTGCCCTGATAGCCACAGTTTCTGGTCAATGTTGGTTTCTGGTTTTTGTTGTTGGGCTGTTGATAGGTGGGTATTGGTTAGCAGCAGAGAGTTCAGATTAGGCATTTAGCTGTCTTTGCCCTTTGTCCAACTAACAAGTGACTAACACTGGATGAGAGCCTCAATCCTGAAGTTGAACAGGTACTGCTGATTTTATACTGTTTCTGTGGTGAAGACAGCACTGAGTGCTGAACCAGGGGAAGCCATAGACCTGATAATGTCAGGCAGTTGAATTAATGCAGTCCATAGCACCTTTGTTATAGTGTGAACCCCAGAACTAATTTTATGCTTGTCATACTAAATGTTAAATGGAAATCCACAATATAGCTGTTCATCATTGTCCTTGGCAACCTGTTCTGTCTTTGAGAGGCTATCATTTTGAACCGCTGCCGCCTGTGTTGAGAATGTGCTGTGGCAACGTTGTTGGTCGGGTAATCCAGGATTTTGACCCAGTGACAGTGAAAGAAGTGTGATATGTGTTCAAGACAAGATGGCGTATGATTCCTCCAAGAGGAACTTGGAGGTAATGGTGTTCTGAAAAACCCTTGTCCTTCGAAGTGGTACCCACACCATTCCTATTCACACCTCTTCCTGCTGATCTCCACTGGCCGTTCTAAATGTCTCCAATTTAGAATTCCTACCTTTGCTTTCAAATTATTCCTTGCTACTTCTGAAACCTCCTCCAGGCTTACAACCTTTTGGGCTCTTTGTGCTCCTTCAATTCGGGCCTCTTATGCCTCTCCAATTTTCATTGTGCTCCATTATTGGCAGCTTTGCCTTCAGCCAACTACATTCCAAGATCTGGAAATCCCTCCTCTCTATTTTTCTTCCTTGATGACCTATCTTAAAACTTATCTCTTTGACCAAGTTTTGAGCTGTCTCTCCTAATACTTTCTCCTTCAATTATGTGTCAGTTTTTGTCTGGCTACCTGCCTGCAAAACAGCTCCTGCAGCATTTCTCAGTGTTAAGAGGCTCTGTATAATTGCAGGGAGTTCTTGTGGTGCAGCAGGTAACATCCCTGCCTTTGGGCCTGAAACTCTAGGTTCAAATCCCACTTGGGATTTGATGACCACAGAAAGTACATTCATAATGTGACCAAACAAGCTGATTGTCAGCTTGTAAATCCTTCCAGTGTGCCTGATAGTGAGTTGGTGAGTTTCCTGATCAGCCAGATTGCAGAAAGCGATGGCAATCCACTGCAATACCTTGCCAAGTGTAATCAGGGATTGATCCAGTGTAAGTCCATGGTTGCCAATGCCCTCTTAGGGTATGGTACAAGGAGGAGGTGGCCAGTTGTTGTTGAATGAGATGAGATTGCTATAATGCCCTCCAGAGGCAAACCCTGTTCACTGGTTTTGGTTCATTTTTGTCCAGTGGTCTCATTGCTGAGGTATGGAAATGATAATGGCACCCGTAGAATGCTACCTCTGCAACATCTTCAGGGAGGAGCAAGGGAAAACTGTACGACAACACTAAAGGTACTTCAGAGCTGAAATAATTTCATGATAAAATGTAGCTTTTTGCCTGGTGACAACTTCCCTCACCATTAAACAAAACCCTAGATTATTAGTAGAGGACATTGTGAGGTAGAAGGCCCTGTTATAAACTGTGCTGTTAAATAGTTTTTCTTCTGTTCTCTTCCACACCTAGTGGTGCACTAAGGCAGACTTTCATCTGTTTCCATAGCTAGTAATTCCTGAAACAGGTCGCTAGTCTTGTAGCTTGAGGGAGCCACTCTGCATCAAGCGTGGCTGATCAGGAGTCTCTTCTGCTTTTACCACCAGACATTGACTTATTTGGAAAGCAAACCTGATTGACCACGTTACAAACACATTTTCTTTGGCCATCAAGTGCTGGGATGGGTCTCGAATCTGGAGCTTCTAGCTCAGAGGCAGGATGCTACCGCTGCACCACAAGACCTGTACATGAGTTTAAGGTGAGATAAGCATACCTTTTCTCCTGACATGGGAAGTCAGTAAAGAAACACAGTTAACCCCCCCAGGCTTTCCCTATAACCACCAGAGTTTGTTCAGATTGCACAACTACATGGCATTTGAACATGAATTCAAAAAAATGGAAACATTTACTTACCACCCACCAAATTGACCACTTTTATTCAGCTTATGAGCCAACTCATGAAATTGTGTGCCCGCATGTTACATTTTTCACAGGTCTCAAATATATTCCATATTTGAGGTTGAAAGAAAGAAGAATGTGACACTTCAACAACCAGTAAAGGGTTAAAAGTCATATTGAGGAAGAATAAAAGAAAGCCAGACTTCAATAAACAGAATGTGAGACAGATGGTGAGGGAGAGAATGAGAGAGAAAAGGACACTAATAGGTGAGTGAGGAAGAGAGATAGCAATAATCAAAGAGTGCAATCCCACTCTCAAACAGATTAGATGAAAACACTACCACTGAGGCATAATTTATAACTTGGAAATAGTCAATGATGGACTCAGTACACTATTTGTAACAAGGGTATCTTTGGGAACAACATGAAAAGAATGTTTAAATTAAAGAGCTTATTCCATTGGTATATTTCATGCCATTCCCCTCTGGCTGATGGATCCTGAAGAAATATGTTTCAGTGATCATTTGTATTTTTATGCAACACTTTGCCAATTATTACTCAACTGTGACACTTACTTATTATTCCAGGAGAGTTGAAGCTCAATTTTAATTATGAGTGGGTCAAGAGATCGCTTACATTTATAGTCAGCCCGAGGCAATTACAGTCAGCGCTTGGCTTTATTTTTATTTGTTAACTAATATAATTGGCCCCAGGATTACCTACTCTCCAGGAGTCCTAGAATCTCTAGGAATCAAGAGATTAAAGTCCTGGGCTTTGTTGCAAATCAAATTCAGAAGGAAAATCATAGGAGCATTTAAAAAATGTGTTGTCGTTGTCATCCGTCTCCCCTGCCCCCACCACCCTAATCACACATCTGGCTTTGCTTCCTTTTTCAGATTGCATTGCCCAGGGCAACAAGAGCACTGCCATCTTGGCTTGATTGGGCTGCATGGTGGATAGAGATCCCAATGGTACAAAGGGACACCTCTTTGTCTACCTCCAAACCTACTCCCTGCCTCCTCGAAAGGCTTTAATTGATGTTGAAAGGTTACAGCAGCAGTAGTGATATCAGATTAGTACATAGGAAACACAGCGTAATGTTTGGGGTTCGACTCCCACCACGGCAGATGGTGAAATTTGAATCCAATAGAAATCTGGAATTAAAAAAGTTTTAAAAATTTATTTATTAGTGTTACAAGTAGGCTACATTAATACTGCAATGAAGGTACTGTGAAAATCCCCTAGTCGCCACACTCAGGCGCCTGTGGGTACACTGAGGGAGAATTTAGCATGGCCAATGCGCCTATCCAGCATGTCTTTCAGACTGCGAGGGGAAACCAGAGCACCTAGAGGAAGCCCATGCAGAAACAGGATGTGCAGACTCCACACAGACAGTGACCCAAGCCAGCAATTGAACCCCGCACTATGAGGCAGCAGTGCTAACCATTGTGCCCTCAAAAGTCTAAGGATGACTATGAAATCATCATTGGAAAAACCCACTAATGGGTTCACTAATGCCCTGCAGAGAAGAAAATCTGCCATCTTTATCTGGTTTATACATACACATTTACACATCTTTGGACACTAAGGGGCAGTTTAGCATGGCCCATCTAACCTACACATCGGTGGACTGTGGAAGGAAATCGGAGCATCTAGAGGAAACTCACACAGACGTAATGAGAACATGCAAATACCACACAAAGGAGTCACTCAAGGCTACAATTGAACCAGAATCCCTTGCACTGTGGGGCAACAATGCTAATCACTGTGCCACCATGCTGCCCACTTTTTTAAGAATTATAGAATCCCTACAGTGCAGAAGGAGGCCATTTGGCCCATCATGTTTGCACAACTCGCCAACTGAGCTTCTATTCCCATATCCCCATATATTTACCCTGTTAATCCCACTAATTTACACATCTTGGGACACTAAGGGGCACTTTGTCCTACATGTGACTCCAGACCCACAGCAATATAGCTGACTCTTAAGTCCCTTATAAAATAACATGCCATTAAGTACAAGGACAACCAGGGATGGACAATAAATACTGGCTCAGCCAGCGACATCCAGATCCCATGAGTGAATTTATTAAAAAATCAATGTGAAATGGACCATTCTTCACAATTATTCTTGTTTTGTTGTCTGTGAACTTTGAATTGGAGGGAAGAATTGGTATGGCGGGGGGGAGATGGCATATGCATGAGCGAATACTAAAGGTAACAGTTTTGAAAATAAGATAACCATTGCATCAGTGAAAGCCTTTTACAGACAACATTTCCTTCCAGTAGCACAAGACAATACATGTTAAATATAATTTCCATATGTCAAGCACAATGTTCCGCAGGAGTTAATTTCTGCTTCTTTGATGTTATGTTGAATCAATGTTTGCTCGGGTTATTATCAGAGACTGAATCTGATCTGGCGGTTTGTGACAGAAGATGATGCAAAGCACTTCGGAACAACAACACTCCTTTTGAAAGTGCATAACAAAAGGAAACTAACAGGAGTGGGTGTTAGGAAGCCAGAAATTTGGAGATGATCTTCCTGTGAGTTCTAGTCAAGTGCTGTTTTTAATTAGATCCATTTGGAAATTGCCCTGGAATTCCGAGATAATTCCAACGTGCGGGACTAAGAACAGACTTGCAGGAAATGAACATCATTGTGACTCAAGCTCTGAAAATAAAACACAGAGGACGATTAGCTTAAGATTTACTCAACATGTGTGAGCTTATTAGCTCTGTACCAAGACACTATCATCAATAACTACTCCCATCTGCTGCACACTGGCTTGTTGGGATGTTATGTGTCCTGACATGAAATGCAGTAAGGACAGGGTCAGTTTAAGGCTGTATTAATCATCCTCTTGGCCTGTTCCAAGACCTCTATAAATCAAACAGCATATGTCATGAGTGTCTTTTTAGAAAGCTTAAAATGAAGACAAAAGAAGCTTGATTTTCATGTGTATTTTATGAAAGTACAATAATGCACTTTGTCCCTTTCAGAGAATAATGCATGAAATCATATCAAGCCAAGAAAATCCACGTGAGAAGTGGCCATTTATGTTTCGTTTGCAAACAACTCTATTTCCATTAATGCTGAATAGAAAACAACCACTTGTGATTAATCCATGCAGTATTTATTTATGCCTTATCACTCAGTTCATATCTAACTCTCTCTTAAGTGTGGTTGGTTGGGACAATGCTAAGGACTCCACTTGGTTGTCTTAAACTGGGAGGTCATTCAGAGGTGAAAGTCATTGTCCTTCACATCAAGGCTGTCTCTGTCTGAGTGTGGCATCAAGGAGCACTGGTAAAATTAAAAATTGATGGGAATCGGGCAGGGAAACTTTCCATTAGTTGGAGTCATACCTGGCACAAAGGAAGATGATTGTGGTTGTTCGAGGTCAATCATCTCAGTCCCAGGACATCTCTGCAGGAGTCCTTCAAGATAGTGTCCTAAGTCCAGCTGCTTCATCAATGACCTTCCCTCCATCATAACAACAGAATTGGGGATATTCGCTGATGGTCGCATGATATCAAGCACCATATGTAACTCCTCGGAAAATGAGCAGTCCATGCCTGCATGTAGCAAAACCTGGACAACATTCAGGCTTGGGCTGATAAGTGACAAGTAACATCCACACCACACAAGTGCCAGCTAATGACTGTCTCCAACAAAAGAGAATTCAACATTTGATTACATTACCATTGTTGAATACCCCATCAACATCATGGGGATTTCCATTGACCAAAATCTAACGGGACTAGCCTTATAAACACTGACTACAAGAGCAGGTCAGAGGCTGGGAATTCTGAGGAGAGTAACTCACCTCCTGATGCCTCAAAGCTTGTACGTCATGTACAAGGTACAAGTCAGGATGTGGTGGAATACTCTCCGCTTGTCTGGATGGGTGCAGCTCCAACAACACTCAAAAACTTGATACCATTCCAGAGAAAGCCCACTTGATTGACTCCCTATCAAAAAACATTCACTCAACCACCAATGGATGGACAGTGGCAGCCATGTGTATCACCTACAAGATGCACTACAGGTATTCACCAAGGTTCCTTTGGTGGCATCTTCCAAACTAACAGCCTCTACACTTACAAGAATAAAGAGCAGTATAGCACAGGAACAGGTCCTTTGGCCTTCCAAGCTTGCGCTGATCATGATGCCTGTCTAAACTAAAACTATGCACTCATGGAGTCCGTATTCTTCCATCCCCGTCCTATTCATTTCTCATCTAGTTGCCCCTTAAATGCCACTATCATACCTCTTCCCATCACCTACCCAGGCACTGCGTTCCAGACGTTCACCACCCTCTGTGTGAAAAAAAACTTGCATCACACATCTCCTCTAAACTTTTCCCCATGCCCCTTAAACCAAGGCCCCTAGGTGATGATTTCAGCCAGGCTAATGAGGTTTGCTTGCTAGAATATGAACTGCCTGATGAGTCTTCTGATAATCACCTTTTGATTTGCTGTTTTAAGTTTCCTTTCGGCTTTGCTTTTGATTCAGGCTGTTCCCCCATCCTTTCAGGGAGCTGCCACTTTTACTTTGTCCCTAAGTTAATTTGAGCTTGTTTATTTGGTATGCAAAGGCATGCCTGATGAGTCTTCTTCCAAGCTTGCCCTTTTTGCAATCTTGTCTACGTTCTATTTCTGAAGTTGCATACCTTTTTCTGTTTCCTGAAAAACCTTTTATTAATGTTTCGTTTGCACTTCAGTCCCACGCTTTTGATCTACACGCACCTGGTGCAGAGGGGGGAGGGTCGGGAGGACCATCTCTCATGAACCTGCTCCTGGGCCTAGCGAGACACGCTATCAACAGGTCCAGGCAGCAGGTGATCGACAGGGTTGTCCATCCTGACTATCTGCCCCTCTACCATGGCTATATTTGCGGCTAGGTGTCCCTGGAGAGGGAGCAGGTGTCCACGGGTGCAGTTGACGCCTTCCGCGCCCACTGGGCACCGCAGGCGCTGAGATGTGTTATAGACCCTGACAATCACATTTTGATTTAATGTTTTAAGTTTCCTTTGGACTTTGGTTTCTGTTCAGGCCATTTCCTCCCCCCTCTTCCTTTTTGGGGGGGGAGGGTGCCCCTCTTAATTTGTCCCTAAGTTCTAAGTTAATTTGAGTTTGTTTACTCGGGCTGTTAAAAGACATACCTGATGAGTCTTAATTGATGGTTAAATCAGGGAGTCTCATACTCCCTGTTTAAAATAAGTGTGTCAGACTCCCAGCCTGCATTCAGCAAGTAGCAACTGAAGAGTTGATTGTGTACAGATGTATGGTGTAAATAAAGTAACTTGGTGATGGGACTTTCACCTCCGTTGGGTTATTACACCCTAGTACTTGGCTTTTCTACCCTAGGAAAGGGTAGACTATCCGCTGCATCCAATCATAATCTTGTAGACCTCTATCACGTTACCCCTCAACCTCCGGCATTCCAGTGAGAACAAACTGAGTTTATCCAACCTCTCCTCATACCCTCCAGACCAGGCAACATCCTAGTAAGTCTTTTCTGTACCCTCGCCAAAGCATCCACATCCTTCTGGTAGTGTAGCAACCAGAATTGTACACAATATTCTAAATGAAGCCTAAGATTCTGTCCAGCTGGAGCACAACCTGCCAATTTTTATACTCAATTCCCCGACCTATGAAGGCAAGCATGCCATATGCTTTCTTGACTGCCTTATCCACCTGCGTTGCCACTTTCAGTGATTGGTAGACATGTGCCTCCAGATCTCTCTGACTGTCAATAATCCTAAGGGTTCTATGATTTACTATATAATTCCTATGTGCATTGGACATTGTCCAGATTAGACTCCATCTGCCATTTCCCTGCCCAAATCTCCAACCAGTCTATATCTTGCTGTATCCTCTGACAATCCTCTTCACTATCCGTGCAACTCCATCAATTTTTGTGTCATCTGCAAACTTACAAATGAGACCAGCTACATTTTTCTCCAGATCATTTATATATACTATGAACAATAAAGATCCCAGACTGACCCCTATGGAACACTGCTAGTCACAGCCTTCCATTCAGAAAAACATTCCTGTACTGCTACCCTCTGTCTTTTATGACCAAGCCCGTTCTGTATCCATCTTGTCAGCTCTCCTCTGATCCCGTGTGACTTCACCTTTTGTACCAGTCTACTATGAGGTATCTTGTCAAAGGCTTTACTGAAGTCCATGTATTGACCATCCACTTCCTTTCCCTCATCTATCATCTTCGTTACTTCCTCGAAAAACTTGATCAAGTCAGTGAGGCACTACCTCCCCTTCACAAAACCATGCCATCTATCATTAATGAGACCATTTGTTTCCAAATGTGAGTAAATCCTGTCCCTAAGAATCTTTTTCAGTAATTTCCCTACCACTGATGTAAAGCTCACTAGTTTATAATTTCCTGGATTATTCCTGCTGCCCTTCTTAAACAAACGAACAACATTGTCTATCCTCCAGTACTCTGGAACTTCACCTATAGCCAGTGAGGGTGCAAAGATTTCTGTCAAGACCCCAGCAATTTCCATGCTTACCTTCTCAGTATTCTGGGGTATATCCCATCAGGCCCTGGGGATTTATCTACTTATTAGTTTTTTTAAGACACTCAATACCTCTGTTTTTGATATCGACATGACCCAGAACATCTACGCACCCTACCCTAGGCTCCTCATCCATCAAGTCCCTCTCTTTGGTGAATACTGAGACAAAGTGTTCATCTCGCCCAGATCCATGCATAGATTCCCTTCATTATCATTGAGTGGTCCAACCCTTTCCCTGGCTACTCTCTTGCTCTTTACATACATACAAAATGCCTTAGGATTTTCTTTAATCCTGTTTGCCGAGGACTTTTCATGACCCCTTTTAGCCCTCCTGACTCCTTCCTTAAGTTCTTTCCTATGTTTTTTATATTCTTCAAGGGCTTCATCTATCCTAAGCCTTTTAGACCTTACAAATGCTTCCTTTTTCTTTTTCTTTTTAACAAGGCTCATAATATCCCTTGTTATCCAGGATTCCTGATACTTGCCACATTTATCCTTCATTCTCACAAGTACATGTCAGTCCTGAGTTCCAATCAATTGACATTTGAAAGATTCCCACATGTTGGGTGTTGATTTATCCTCAAACAGCCTCCCACAATCTACACTCTCCAGATCCTCCCTAATGTGGCTGTAGTTAGTCTTCCCTGAATTTAACACCTTTGCCCAAGGTCAAGATTTTATTCACTGCTTTGGTCTGTTTGCAGTTTTTAGGCTGGAGATTTGCAAATGGTTGTTCTTTTAACTGTTTCCTCATAAATACTAACTGAGAAAACTCTAAAATATGTAAGTAGCATCCTCTTGAGATTCATGCAAATTAATGGAAACATATAGCCAGTGAGATTTCTTGCCTGTGGCCCATCACTGCTTGGATATAAAGATGACAAAGGCAAGTACAGATGAAAGACCCCATTTGTTCCACAAAATTAGTTCCTCTATAGAAATCCATTAGGCACCTACCCCAGTTTATTAATCATTCATTCCTTTCACTGGAGGAGATTAAATTGCACTTAATACTTTAGAAAAAAGCTGCCATTTTTAACTAGTTGGACTTTGAGCAAATCATTGGGTATGGTATAGGGCCTGAAACTACTAAACTGATTATAGGAATTCCCTGTTAAACTTATAGGCTAGTTTTACAGTTTCCTGTCAACTGAAAGGTGTGGTTTAGAAACAGTTTGAAAATCTTGGCTGGTTAATGGCTAGGATTATTGAACATTTACTGTTTGTTGGGTGTCTTCAGATATGGTTCTGGGAACTAATGATTTCTGCCCATTGGTGAAATCCATGCCAACTAGCTGTTACTAGTTGGCCATCCTATTGGAAATTATATGACCAGCTGTACTGATTGAGTTATCTCTGGTAAACGAGAGAGCCTGGTTTTGGTGTCCTAAGGTATGTCTTCACCGACAGCAGGTTTCTGCTGGACCCTCTGGGGCACCTAGCATTTCACGATTTAAGCAAAATATATGTCTCTCTTTTTAATGAAGACAGTTTCGAATTAGTCCATGTCAAATTTGAATTAACTTTGTATTCATTTGACAACTTGTGATTGTTGAGATGCCGTAGCACAGGTACATGTTCAAGATGAATGTTTGTGTTTGGAGATCAAGGGCCAAGGCCTTGGTCCAGTGAAAATGGGAGCCCAAGATAACTGGAGACCAGGCTCTGCTGTATGAGCGTAGGATTACAAGCACATGTTCTCTTACTGTCTTCCTTTCTCCTTCCCTCAGGACTGCTCTCCCTGTGGTGAAGTAAAGTGACAACTTCATGAGAGTGGTACTAGCCCGTGGTTTCATTTGGAAAAATTTGAATTAGTTTGAAATTCAAAAAAATTTGAATCAGCCCAAGTGCTGCTGTGTACTGGATTTTCTGCTCTCCCCCCTATCTATTTGTGCTGCTTCTGATGTATTGCTAGTAGAGGCGGGGGAACGGTGATATTGTTCCTGGACTGCTAATCCAGAGACCCAAGATAATGCTCTTGGGATCTGTGGCAGATGGTGGAATTTAAACTCAATAAACATCTAGAGTTAAAAGCTGATTGTTGTAAAAACTCAGCTGGTTGACTAATGTTCTTTAGGGAAGGAAATTTGCCATCCTTACCAGGCCTGGGCTACATTTGACTCCAGACCCAAGAAAATATGGGTGACTCTAATTGTCTCTCTGAAATGGCCTAGCAAACCACTCAGTTATGCTCAATTGCTACAAAGGAAACAAAAAGGAATGAAACCAGGTGGACCACTCGGTATAGACCTAGGCACTGACACTATCACTGAGTCAAAATCTTAGAACTACCTTCCTAGCAGCATTGTGGGTGTACCTATGCCTCAGGGACTCCAGTAGTTCAAGGAGGCAGCTCATCACCACACTCTTAAGAGCAGTTAGGGATGAGCAATAAATGCTGACCTAGGCAACAACTATCAACCAAAACCCCATAAAATTGAATAAAAAAAAGGCTTCTTGCCTGATGATAGCTCAAATTCACACGTGCACCAGGTAAATTGGGTTTGCTGCACCAAACAGCTTGATCTCCAACTGAGGAAGTGGTCCCAATTGCACCAATCGAGCTAATATCCAGTTATAATTGGCCAGAAAGTATGCACTGGCCTTGCCAGTTGCTGATGTTGGACACATTACTATAAACACAGTAAGAAGTCTCACAACACCAGGTTAAAGTCCAACAGGTTTATTTGGTAGCAAGAGCCACTAGCTTTCGGAGCGCTGCCCCTTCATTAGTTAAGTGGGAGTTTTGTTCACAAACAGGGCATATAAAGACACAAACTCAATTTACAAAATAATGGTTGGAATGCGAGTCTTTACAGGTTATCAAGTCTTACAGATACAGACAATGTGAGTGGAGAGAGCGTTAAGCACAAGTTAAAGAGATGTGTATTGTCTCCAACCAGGACAGTTAGTGAGATTTTGCAAGCTCAGGCAAGTTGCAGGGGTTACAGATAATGTGACGTGAATCCAAGATCCCAGTTGAGGCTGACCTTGTGTGTGCGGAACTTGGCTATCAGTCTCTGCTCAGCGACTGTGTGCTGTCATGTATCGTGAAGGCTGCCTTGGAGAATGTTCACCCGGAGATCAGAAGCCGAATGCCCGTGACTGCTGAAGTGCTCACCAACAGGAAGAGAACGCTCTTGCCTGGTGATTGTTGAGCGGTGTTCATTCATCCACTGTCATTGCGTCTGCATGGTCTCCCCAATGTACCATGCCTCGGGACATCCTTTGCCAGTTGATTCCAGGATTGACCTGAGAATCTCCAAAAATCTCTAGGTGAATCAAACTGCTGTGAAGAAAAATCATTTTTAAGAATTGTGGTATTTTTATTATAGTAAATATTGCTTTTTAAGTTGTATTGTCTTTCATTGAGGGCAGTGAAGGGTGGAATGCAGTCTACCTAATGTTTTCTATCCTAGTTTCATGCACATTTTCTTCAGAATGCATCCTGGGAGATTTCCCATGCTTTGATTCCAACACTGTAGGAATTGTAAGTCCCAAAGTTTGCTGGGAGATGTAGTTCAATCTGCTGAAGTGCCAGTGAGGGGGTGTGGAAGGAGTGAAGCTAAACTGTTTTCAACTCCAGATCTTTTCTGAGAAGCCAAGCTCTGAATGAAGAGATTGAAAGCAGCCAAAAAAAAATTCTGCAGGTAGATGTGAATATGTTATTGTGATTGATAAAACCATTAATGTTTTTTGAGAAGTCTTCTTTTGAACTCTGGAAATTTGAGTTTGTGAGAAGCAAATTAAGACCATAGGAAATAGGAGCATAATTAGGTCATTTGAGAGGAAACCAGAGCACCCAGAGGAAACCCACGCAGATAGTGAAGCTAACTCAACAGACCAAATGGCCTACTTATGCTCCTATTTCCTATGGTCTTAATTTGCTTCTCACAAACTCAAATTTCCAGAGTTCAAAAGATATTCAGGTTAGGTGATAAACGTGCGGGGTTATGGGGATATGGCAGAGAGGAGGGCTGTTTCAGAGAATCAGTGCAGACTTGATGGGTCAGATAGCCTCTTTCTGCACTGTAGGGATTCTATGGGTCTATGACTGATCTGGCATGTGAAAGGTTTTGAAAACCATTTTGTTCAATTCCTAGGAAGTTGGTGGGTTTTATCGTTCTCGTAGAATTTGGATTTGTTGCTCTTTTAACAATGCAAATTTGAAGTTTTGAGTCAGAAAGTATACAATGCTGGATTTTTTTATTTGTAGATCTCCCATGTCAATGCTCAAGGTAAGGCAGATGTTTTATTAGGTAGGGAGTGAGCTTGCGCACAGCAGTGGAAGAGAGACTGCAGCCAAAGCGAGATTCAGCCAGAGTGAGAGTCTTGGAAATTTGGAGCGGAGTGGGAATTTGGTGCCGAGGGGAAAGGGGTGCTCATCTTTGGGAGGAGTGGAGAGGCAGGCCTGCGAGGGAGACGCAAGGGTAAGTGAGAGGTAGAAAGTAATTGAACCGTCATGTCACAACCAGCAGGTAAGTGATTGGCTGGTGACTTTTTTTTTCTTGGCATTGTAGCAGATTAACTTAAGAGGTTAAATCATGGCAGGACATTCCAGACCCATGTCATGCTCCTCTTGTGCAATGTGGGAATTCAGGGACCCTTCTGGTATCCCTGGCTCCTTCATGTGCAGGAAGTGTGTCCAGCTGCAGCTCCTGTGTGATTGCTTGATGGCTCTGGAGCTGAGGGTGGATTCATTTTGGAGCATCCATGATGCTGAGGACATACATTCTCTGCATACAAAAGGAATGATTTCAAGCCTTAACCTTTTTTTTGATTTACCTGGGAGCTTGCAAAGCCTATCGTTCCCTGCTGCTTTATCCATGACAATATCTCAACCAATCAGAATCAACTCTGCAATCAGCACTTTTTCTTCTGTCGCATAAGTTGTTGTGGCCAATTGAAACTTGGCATTCTTGCATTTGTCCCAATGAGAAGATTGGGTGACATCGCTCTTTTCAGCAGTGTAACAGAAATTCTGGCTCTTGTGTCAATAAAGATATTTTCAGTTATTGGTCTGATGCACAGCTCCTTACTATGATCACTGCAATGTGATGGGTAGGGAGTGTACACAAGATGTACTATTCAGATAGAATTGGGTGGGGATTGTTATTACAGTGCTCAGCACCCAAACTGCTGCATTACATTTGGTGTCAGAAACTCGCATTATCAGGTGCTTAAGTCCTGTTATGCGTAATCTGATCCAATATGATGGGGAAAATGTGAGCACTGCTGATGCCTATATACCAGGCATATGTAGCCATTAAAGCATACAGCTATTAGCAGGCAGAAAACCCTCTGCTCTATAGGCCCAACTCACACAATGGTGTTTTTAGTGTGTATCATAACCTATAAGGTCCCCACTCTGTCCTGAAACCACGTGACCTCCTGGGAGAGACAGAAAAGCAGATCAATTTGGAGGAAGAATATGGGAAATTCCTCTCCAACCAGTTTTAACAATTAAGGTCACTTTGGTCCAAATTGCCTGCAACAGCTACCTTTTGGAAGGGGTGATTTCCAACTTAACCAGAAACAGGCCCAGTTTTTATCGCTGTATAGAGAGACCACATCATAATGTGGCATGGTGGCACAGTTGGGTGACAGAGTGATTAGCATGGCTGCCTCACACCTCCAGAATCCTGGGTTCAATTCCAGTCTTGGGTCACTATGTGGAGTTTGCACATTCTCCCCTTGACCATATGGGTTTCCTCCAGGTGCTCTAGTTTTCTCCCATAGTCCAAAGTTGTGCAGGTTAAGTTGATTAGCCATGCTAAATTTCCCATTGTGTCAGGGAAATTAGCAGGGTAAATAACGGGATAAAGCCTGGGTGTGTTGGTGTCAGCACAGACTCAATGGGCCAAATGGCCTCCTTCTACAGTGTAGGGATTCTATGATTCTTTTATCTTCAAGATAGATACTGAATACCATTAACAATTTATAGAGAAATAGAAGCCAGAATTCTCCGACCCTGCCTGCAGCTGGGATTCTTGCTCTCACTACTGTGAATGAAAATTTGGCTAAGTGCTAGCGGCAGTGGGCTATGCGAGACCACAGAATTCCAGTCAGAGTGGAAAGGAAGTTAAATAATTGGAGGGGTAACTGTCCTAACTAAGAAACAATCTCAGTGAGCCATAGCTAACGTACTCTGTGGATATTTTACTGTTGATAGTAGGAACTTTTATGGGTATTCACTGGCTGATAGCAATTTCTACAGGAGAAGATGGTTGAAGTTTCATACTGTTGAACACAGGATTCTTGTAATTTTCCAATGTTAAGCTTCAAGTTGAAGGTTGGGATTTTCTGCTCCCATTCACATTGGGCAGCTTTGGGTTTGGGAGTGGAAAATTTCACCGGAAGGCCAAAGTCGCATTTCACATAAACATAAAACCAGGAAGCTATTGTAATGTGAGGGCAGAGCTTGCATAGCGATTCTGTGCTCATGGAGGAGTGGGTAGTGCTGGTGTGATTTATATGGGTGAACAGTGTCTCCTGATGTGCTTGCTGTGTAATGGGAAAGCCTTTAACTATGGCGGCCAGATCACCGAAGTGCTGAGGTGATGGCAGGATGTGCAAATCAGAGGCCACCCTCAAGTGATACTTTGTGGAACGCCTCCTGCCTTCTTTTTGCACTAAGTGACACACTGTATGGCATAAAAAGACACAATCGTTGTCAGCAGTTTCAACACCACTTTTTTCCACCTGACATTGGACTTTGCTGATATCAGAGAAAATCTCACCCTAAGGTGATCAACTGATTGTCATACAATGATAAATGATGTGGAGATAACTGTACGCTGATGTTTCTCTTGTCTGTATGTTTTTGGCTTGAGAACTGCTGATCAAACATACATTTTTCACCAGATCCCTTTGCAGTGGGAATAAAAGGCAAATTCCGAACTTGTAGCCCAAACAGCAATCTTATCTTTTGCAGAAGGAACAAAGCCTGTTTTTTATTTGCGATATAACCCAATGCATTAACAATTCCCACACACTGTAATACTCAGAACTGGCTAATCTATGAGGTTGTGGCATGATGGAATGCTCTTTAAATAAATTGATTCATGTTTGCATTAAGATAGTGAACAGAACGCCTGACAAATGTGTTGAATGGTTGTCCACTAAAAGTACAAACCAATAATTCCTTAGTTTAAAGGTTTATGGAAATTTAGAAAATTCACAATAAATCTCACCACAATTTTATTACATCGAACAACATGCATTTATATAGCATCTGTTATGTCAATAATCTCAGTTCCAGGACATCTCTGCAGGAGTTCCTCTGGCCCAAGTATCTTCAGCTGCTTCATCAATGACCCTCCTTCCAGCATAAGGTCAGAAATGCAGATGTTTGGTAATGATTGCACAATGTTCACCAGCTTTCATGACTTCTCAGATATTGAAGTAGTCCATATCCAAATGCAGCAAGACCTGGACAATATTCATAATGGGCTGTTAAGTGACAAGTGACAGTGGTGCCATACAAGTGCCAGGCAATAACCATCTCCAACAAAATAGAATCCAACCATTTCCCCTTGACGTTCAATGGCTTTTCCATCACTGAATCCCCCACAATTAACATCCCGGAAGTTACCATTGACAAGAAACACAACTGGACCACCCATATAAATACTATGGCTACAAGGGCAGCTCAGGGGCTAGGAAAATAACACACTTCCTTACTCCCCAAAGCTTACCCATCATCTACAAAGCACCAGTCAGGAATGGAATAGTCTCCACTTGCCTGGACAACACTGAAAAAGTTCAATACCATTCAGGAAAAGCAGCACCACTTGATTGGTACCCCATCCACCACCTTCAACAATCACTCCCTCTGCCACTATCTATAAGAACATAAGAAGTAGGAGCAAGAGTAGGCCATCTGGCCCCTCGAGCCTGCTCCACCATTCAATAAGATCAGGGTTGATTTTTTTTGAGCACTCAGCTGTACTTACCCGTCTGCTCACCATAACCCTTAATTCCTTTACTGTTCAAAAATATATCTATTCTTGCCTTAGAAACATTCAATGAGGTAGCCTCAACTGCTTCACTGGGCAGGGAATTCCACAGATTCATAACCCTTTGTGTGAAGAAGTTCCCCCTCAACTCAGTCCTAAATCTGTTTCCCCTTATTTTGAGGCTATGCTCTCTAGTTCTAGTTTCACCTGCTAGTGGAAACAACTTCACTGCTTCTATCTTATCTATTCCCTTTGTTATCTTATATGTTTCTATGAGATCTCCCCTCATCTAAATTCCAATGAGTAAAGCTCCAGTCTACAAGATGCATTGCTGGCAGCAGTGTGTACCTTCTGTACAATACACTCCAGCAACTCACCAAGATTCTTTAGACAGAATCTTCCAAATCCGTGACCATTTCTATCTAGAAGAGCAAGGGCAACAGATACCTGGGAACACCACCACCTACGAGTTCCCTTCCAAACCACTCACCATCCTGATTTGGAAGTATATCGCCATTCCCTCTCTGTCATGGGTCTAAATCCTAGAACTCCCTAACAGCACTGTGTATGTACCTACACAACAGCAGCAGTTCAAGAAGGTGGCTCACTACCAACTTCTCAAGGGGCAATTAGGGATGGATAATAAACATTGGTTTAGCTAGTGATACCCACATCCCATGAATGAATAAATGAATAAAACATCCCAAGGCAGTAAAATTTTGTGTGAGCTCAAGTTTGTGTGGTGAAGAACGCGAAGTTTGGAGAATATTGAAAGATAGAAGCATTAAGCATTGTCATTGGTGCATGATATCTTGCCCAGCCAACTGAGATTTTAACACTCATTCATTTTCCCCTGCAACATTGCAACTTCTTCAGGAACAAATGGCTGATGTCCTGCATCCTACAAGCAGCCCCTCAGAAGCTGCTCTGACATTTCATGCTTGCTGAAGTGGTGTAGTAAAAAGGAAAGGGCAATTGTCAAGTTATATTGAGGGAGTACAGTGAGATAGAAACTCATCCTAGTTCTATTCCAGTTCTATTCTCAGCCTAATTCAGGAGGCTGTTATCAACAAATTCAATTCCATGTAGTGCATGAGCAGGACAATATTTTGCCATCCCAGTATAGTTGGCTTTTTATTCGGGACATTTTTCCAATAGTATAGATGGAGACACTGAGGATGGCGGAACCACATGGTGAGGAACCCACTTCAGTAGTTGGGCCTATTCAGGCTGCACAGATTTTACATTCAAGTTTAAAGATGATTTTTCGGTTTCATTGGTAGGATGGAATAGTGAAAAAAGAATTGCATTTATATAACACCCTTAATGACATCCCAGAATGTCTTACAGCCAATGATGTACTTTTGAACTGTGGTCCCCATGGTAATAGAAGAAACACAGCAGCCAATTGGAGCACTGCAATTAAGCTCCCCAAACCACAGTATGATAATAACCAGATAATCTGATGTTGGTTGAGGGGCCAGGATGCTGGTGATAACTCCTCTATTCTTTTTTAAAGAGTGCCTTGGGATCTGAGGGACAGTACAAAGCCTGTGCATAAATGCCTCATACAAAAGACAGCACCACAGAGAGTGCAGCACTCCCTTGGAATATCACCTGAGATTTTTGTGCTCAAGTCCTACAGGGAAACTTGAACCCAAAACTTGATGGTTTCCAGACCAGAGTTGTGCTAACTGAGCTAAAGCTGACATTAAAGTTCAGATATATGAAAATTGATGTCAGTTGGAGCCAATTATGATGATATAAGAACATAATATAACCAGCAGGTCAGATCTAATTTCTGCAGTGCTTCCACATCCAGTTGTGAATGGTGGTGGACAATTAAACAACCCACTGGAGGGGGAGGTTTCACAAATATCCCCATCCTCAATGATGGAGGAACGCAACAAATCAATGCAAAAGATAAGGCTGAAGCAACAAACTTCAGCCGCAAGTGCTGAGTGGATGATCCATCTCAGCCTCTTCCACTGGTCCCCAGCATCTCAGATGCCAATCTTCAGCCAATTCAATTCACTCCAGGTGATATCAAGAAACAACTGAAGACGCTGGATACTGCAAAGGCAACGGGTACTGATAACATTCCAGCAATAGAATTGAAGACTTGTGCTCTTGAACTTGCCACTCCCCTTGCCAAGCTCTTCCAATACAGTTACAACACTGGCATCTGCCTGACAATGTGGAATTTGCACAGGTATGTCCTGTACACAAATAGCAAGATTAATCCAACCTGGCTATTTACTACCCAATCTCTCGATCATCAATAAAGTGATGGAAGGGGTCATCAGCAGCGCTATCAAGTGCACTGCTCAGCAATAACCTGCTCAGTGAAGCCCAGTTTGGGTTTCCCCAGGGTCAGTCAGCTCCCGACCTCATTACAGTCTGATTCAAACATAGACCAAAAGAGCTGAATTCCAGAGGTGAGGTGAGAGTGACAGCCCTTGACATCAAGGCCACATTTGACCGAGCGTGGCATCAAGGAGCCCTAGCGAAACTAGACTCAATGGGTATGAGGGGAGAAACTCTCCGCTGGTTGGAATCATACCTGGTACATAGGAAGATGGGTGTGGTTGTGGAGCGTCAGTCATCTCAACTCCAGGACATCTCTGCAGGAATCCCTCAGAGTAGTGTCCTAGGCCCAACCATCTTCAGCTGCTTCATCAATAACCTTCCCTTTGTCAGAAGGTTAGAAGTGGGAATGTTCACTGATGATTGTGCAATGTTCAGCACCATTTGCAACTCCTCAGATACTGAAGCAGTTCATGTTTAAATGCAACAAGATCTGGACAATATCCAGATTGGGGCTGACAAGTTGCAAGTAACATTCTTGCCACATAAATGCCAGGCAGTGACCATCACTAATAAGAGACACTCTAACCACCGCCCCTTGACATTCAATGGTGTTACCATCACTGAATCCCCCACTGTCAACATCCTGGGGTTGCCATTGACCAGAAACTCAACTGGACTCACCACATAAACACTGGCTACCAGAGCAGGTCAGAGGCTGGGAATCTTGCGTAAGTAACTCACCTCCTGATTCCCCAAAGCCTATCCACCATCTACAAGGCACAAGTCAGGAGTGTGATGGAATACTCCCCACTTGCCTGGATGGGTGCAGCTCCAACAACATTCAAGAAGCTCGACACTATCCAGGATAAAGCAGCCTGCTTAATTGGCACCACATCTACAAACATTCAATCCCTCTACCATCGACGTTCAGTAGCAGCAGTGTGTACTATCTATAAGATGCACTATCTATAAGATGCACTGCAGCAACTCATCAAAGATCCTTAGACAGCATCTTCTAAACCAATGACCACTTCCATCTAGAAGGACAAAGGCAGCAGATAAACAGGAACACCACCATCTGCAAGTTCCCTCCCAAGCCACTCATCAGCCTGACTTGGAAATATATCATGGTTCCTTTGTAGTTGCTGGGTCAAAATCCTGCAATTCTCTCTCTAACGGCACTGTGGATCAACTCATGGCACATGGACTGCAGCGTTTCAAGAAGGCAGCTCATCACCGCCTTCTCAAGGGCAAGTAGGGATGGGCAATAAATGCTGGCTAGCCAACAACACTCATGTGCCATGAATTAATAAAAAAAAATTGACTGCTTACATTTGGAACAATGTCGTTTCCACAGTACAGCACAAAATAGACAGTTCAGCTTTTTCTTAATGGATATTCAGTTGTGAATGAGCAAGAGTAGCCCAAGAATTTCAGACCCTAGAACGGCCCATAGAAAAGCCCCTGGAACAGAAAACAGGCAGGGGCAAAAAGCAACATTTGTTTACAACTAGTTCATTTTGTTTCTCTTCCCTCTATCTGAGTTGGACATTTCCCATTCTATGGCTGGTCTTGGGACTTTCTCTTGTGCCTTTACTCAATGAACTCCACTGGATAAACTGTGTATTGATGTGGTTCTCAGTTCTTTCTCCCTATGGGGGACTCCTACAAATCTTGGCGCACTCTTGGTGGTCTGCTGTCTTGATGTGTGCAAGGCATTGTCAACAGTACAAACAACTAAAGAGATTGTTGATGAGGCCAATCCTTCTGGACCCTCTTGGAGCTCTCACAAGGTCTGAGAGTACAAAACAAAGGCAGCCACTTGAAGCAGCAGGCCACTGAGAAGACCATCAACGATTTCTTTCTGCTGCAGTGTGGAAAATGCCTAGCTCCCTCTGAGACACAACTGTGATCATTCATTCTGTGGTAAACCTTAGCCACACATCTGTCTCTTGCCACATAATGGTAAACCACATTGGAAGCAGCATAACAAAGTAACATTAGCTTACAATGAAAGAAACATTTGTACAAGTGTTGGCTTACATCTACTGTATTCACTGCTCCCAATGCAGTCTTCTTTACATTGAGGAGACAAAACACAGACTGGATGACCGCTTTGTGGAACACCTTTGTTCAGTCTGCAACATGACCCCACCTTTCTGTTGCTTGCCGTTTTAACCACCATCTTCTTCTTTTGCCCAAATGTCTGTACTTGGCAATGCTCCAGTGTAGCCCAATGCTAAGTAGAAGAAAAGCACTTCATCTTAGGCACGTTACAGCCTTTGGGACTCAACATTGAGTTCAACAACCTTAGACTATGAATTTTCTTCTCTATCTTGAGCCCTTTTTTGTTTTCTTTGATTGTCCCAGCATTAACTCCTGTCCATCGGGCCTTCTGTCACATGTTCCTTCGCTTTGCTTTCACTGAGTACTGACGTTTCCTAGTAACACATTCTGCTATCTTACCTTTATGCCACTGTCAACGCCTTCTTCAGCCCTAAATACTCCCTTTGTCTTGTGTCCATGACATCTTTGTCAATCTCAACTTAGCTCCTACCTATTGCTGACCTTCTACTCTGTTCCATTTTCTCCACCCCTCCTCTCCTACTCTGTAAACCATCACATTTCTATCCCTCTTTAGTTCTGAAGAACGGTCATACAGACTTGAAACATTTGTCGGAATTCTACCACCTCATCCGCCGTGGAATTGGAGCGAGCAAGGGGCAGACAACAGGAATATCTGTTGACTTCAGGCAGGAATTTCTAGTCTCATTCGAGTGAGGCTGTAAAATCCAGCTCCATAATTCTGTTTCTCTACAGATGTTGCCAGACCTGCTGAGATTTTCCTGCACTTGCTGTTTTTATTTCAGATTTCCAGCATCTGCAGTATTTTGCTTTTATTACATGAAATTCAAAGTCTACTTTTGGCAGTGCTTAGCTTATAAATGCCCCCAGGGATGAGTAATACAAAATAGATTTGGCCAACAAAAATAGACCCTTTGCCAAATAAATTGGCACTTCCTATAACACCCTGATAAATAATTAGTGTTTCATTTGTTGTCTGTTTAATTTTAGCTCAGCATAATAAACATTGAAGAGTTTCAAGATCTGGACAAGTGACAAATTAATTGTGGACTGTTGGTGTTACTGTACCACCTCTTCACAAAATCCTGACAGTACAGAAGGAGAACATTCGGCCCATTGAGTCAGCAGCAACTCTCACGACTTGCTGTAACCAATAGCGCCTTTTAGCACCCTCTGATTCACAAGTAGATTTGATTGCTGCTACCTAATTGTCTCCCATTTAGGATTCAGGAAGGCTAGGTCTTTTAACTTCTGGTCAAAACTTTCAAAGCCTATGTTCCAAGGGAAGACCATTGCTCAGACTGTTTTCATCCCCGTAATATCACCCTCCCTCAGCTCCTCTGCTGCTGAAATGCTCATTTATGCCAATTTGTTACGCTAAACTCAGCTACCCCAGTGCACTCCTTGTTGGCCTCCCATATTTCAAATCCTTCCATAACCTTGTCCCTCCCTTACTCTGAAATGTCCTTCGAATATCTCTATGCTCCTCTAATACTGACTTCTTGAACATGCCCAATTTTAATCACTCCACCATTGGTGGCAGCTGGTGTCAGAGTGACTTTGGATCAGATCCCTCAGCAGGCTCTCTTAACTGTCAATGGCTAATCATTGGACAAAATAAGGGGAGAATTTTAAAAAGCAATATGTCAGAGAGACATGCTTGCTGTCAGAAAAATAAAAGCAAAATTCATTCTTGCAATGTCTTCCAATTTTATATAATAAATTTTTTAAAAGACTGCAGTGTGCTTTGCATGTTTTGGGCTAAGACATTTGAAGCATATCTATTCCTAATCGTGTCCTTCATGTGATTTTCTTTTAACCAACTTTCCTGCAAAGGGATTTTCCAGTGCCTCTGGGGATGTAGGAATCTGGACTTTGACTTGCCTTCTGTTGCCTGGAGCTCTAATCTCTGGAATTCCTTCCCCAAATTACTCTGCTTCTTTACCTAGTTTTTCTTCTTTTAAGACAGTCCTTAAAACTTACCTCTTTGACCAAGCTTTTGATCATCTGCCCTAAGATTTCCTTATGTGGCTCGGCTTCACACTTTGTTTTATAATATTCCTTGGGACATTTTATTACATTAAATGTGTTGCACAAATATAAATTGTTATTCCACCAATATTTTGTCTCAGGAGTGCATAGTGGGCGGCACAGTGATACAATGGTTAGGACTGCTACCTCACAGCGCCAGGGACCAGAGTTCAATTCCTGGCTTAGGTCTCTGCCTGAATGTTCTCCTCGTGTGTGTGGGTTTCCTCTGGGTGCTCCAGTTTCCTCCCACAGTCTGAAACACGTACTGGTTAAGTGCTAAATGCGGTGCTAAATGCTCCCTCGATGTACCCAAACAGGAGCCGGAGTGTGGCGAATAGAGGATTTTCACAGTAACTTCATTGCAGTGCTAATGTAAGCCTACTTGTAACAGTCAAATAAATAAATATCAATTCCATTTTGTGTTTCACATTGTTAGTAATCATGCTTATAGATCTTCACAATTGCTTCGATAAAGCTGCCTCTCTGGTATCTAGCAGAGTTTTGCCCTCGAGCAAATGCCAAGAAGATGCAATGGGCTCACTGGTAAAACATCACCTGCTTCAGTAAAAGCCAACAACCAACATCGGTTGTACACTGCCGGCTTGCAAGGAGTGGGCCAAATGGGCCATTTAGTGCTTTCTGAACTCACTTGACATATTTCTGACACTTTACATTTTTTTTCTTCACCCCATTGCCACCGGGCACACGACACCAGAGATGGCCCCCAAACAAGAGGAAAAAGCAAACCTTATCGGTACATTACTTTGGCTGAAGATGTTTTCAACTATTTCAATTTTATCCAATTGAAATGCCACCATTTCCCAAACCACAAAAAGTGTTCAGACAGATGCAGTTATTCATGTTCAGCAGTCGAATGAATCATGCCCCACCTAAACACTAAATAAACCATTTATTTGCTTCAAGCTGAAAACCTGTTGGATTTGTTACATCCACAGGCCAGGCCCAGAACTGCACATCCGATTGAAAAATGACATTTGACTGTATTATGCTGTCTGAAAACTTGCTGACTTAAAAGTTAACCGCTCCAGATCCCTGCATCCCCAGAGGCACTGGAAAATCCCTTTACAGGAAAATTGGTTAAAAGAAAATCATATGAAGGACATGACTAGGAATAGATTTGCTTCAAATGTCTTAGCCCAAAACATGCAAAGCACATTGCAGTCTTTTTTTTAAGTTTATTGTATAAAATTGAAAGACTTTGCGAGAATGAATTTTGCTTTTATTTTTCTGAGAGCGAGTGTGTCTCTGACATAATGCTGTGTAAACTTCTCTTTTTTTGCACAATGATTTGAGCATTGGCAGCTAAGAGAGGCTGTGAGTGACCTGCTGAGTGATCTGGTCCAAAGTCACTCTGATATCGGCTGCTGGACTTTGACCTGCCTCTGAGATTGGGTATTTATTCTGGTCTCCGGTTTATGCCTCTGGGCAGCTGTGACATGAAAATTCAACATGTGGGAGATTTCACAGGGTGTGGAAATTCTCGTTCCCCCCAACTCGTGGAACAGCACAATATCATCTGGTGTGAGTTTGACTTCCCTCATTGGGCGTTAAGCATCACCTCAGGGAGTCGAGGAGCAAGAATTGAGGGGGGAATTGAGTAGGGAGGAGGAAGAGACTGGGGGGGTTGATGGGAAGTGGGAGTATTTGGGAGAGGGGAGTGAAGAGGTGGGATGTGAGGGGGTGATGGGCTAGGGAGTGGGGATAAGAGTGACAAGAAGTGGGACTGGGGAAGAGTAAGGAGAAAGAGAAGTGAGGCAGAGGGTGTAAGGGAGAAGTAATGCAAAGTGGGAGAGGGAAGTAAGGGGAGTAAATGGGATTTGATGGGATGGAGAAATAGGCAGGAGGGGAGTGGGGGAGAACAGCAACTCTTCCTCATCTCAGTCCAAAATTGTTTGCCCCTTATTCTAAGACTGTGTATGCTGGTTCGAGACTCCCCAGC
Source organism: Sphyrna mokarran (assembly GCA_024679065.1). Taxonomy (NCBI): domain Eukaryota; kingdom Metazoa; phylum Chordata; class Chondrichthyes; order Carcharhiniformes; family Carcharhinidae; genus Sphyrna; species Sphyrna mokarran. Next base: position 5,390,135 of record JAGIQG010000038.1, read on the forward strand.
CAAAAGAAACATCTTCCTTGCAACTACCCTGTCTAGCCCTATAAGAATTTTGTGTGTTTGAATGTGATCACCTGAACTCCAGAGAATAAATCATAGAATCTCTACAGTGCAAAAGGAGGCTGTTCAGCACCAAACACAAACCCACTCAGACCCTAACTGCATAACCCCATGCATTTACGCTAGCTAGTCCCCCTGATACTAAGGGGCAATTTAGCATGGCCAATCCACCTAACCTGCATATCTTTGGAATGTAGAGCACCTGGGGGAAACCCATGCAGACACGGGGAGAATGTGCAAACTCCTCACAGACAGTGACCTGAGCTGGGACTTGAACCCAGGTTGTTGGCACTGTGAAGCAGCATTGCTAACCACTGTGCCGCCCTAGTCTATTTAATTGTTCCTCAGAGGACAATCCCTCCATTCCAGGAATTAACTTAGTGAGTCTTCGTTGCACTCCTTCTATAGCACATATATTTTTCTTTAGGTAAGGAGACCAAAACTGCACACAATACTCCAGGTTCCGTCCCAACATGGCTCTATATAATTGCAGTAAGACACCTTCTTACCCCTGTGCTCAAATCCTCATGCAATAAAAGCCCACTTATCATTTGCTTTTTTAATTGCTTGCTGTACCTGCATGTCAGCTTTCAGTAAACAAGGATAGACAAGTTCCTTTGAGCTTCATCACTTTCCAACCTCTCAGCATTTAACAACTACTCTTGATTTCGGTTTTTTCCTACCAAAGAGTATAACTTCATCTTTCTCCACATTATATTTAATCTGCAAGGCTAAATAATCATTAAATTACATTAAGTACATACAAACATGTAATAATCATGTAGTAACAAAAAACAACAAATTTGGCAGGTAACAGGAAAGAAGTGGTTGAGTAATGTTCAATTAAAATTAGAAACCAATACATCATTCCGACATTACAGGCACTGAAGTGTATATGGATTTAATCAGTTAAGTACAGAATACGGCTACATCATTATCTTTCTATCTTCCACCCGATAGGGTTGAATTTAGTCAAAAGGGATACAGTGGCTCAGTGGTAATGCCACTGGACTGACTCCGCATTAGCTGGTGGAATTACTTAAAAAACAAAATCTAGAATATAAAAGTAATGGTGACCACGACAACTAAATCGGTTGTTGGAAAAATCCATCTAGTTCACTAATGTCCTTTAGAGAAGAAAATCTGCCATCCTTCCCTGATCTGGCCTACATGACTCTAGAGCCACAGCAATATGATTGACTCAGCTTCTCTCTGAAATGGCCTCGCAAACTACTCAGTTGACAGCATTTAGGGATGAAAAACAAATGCTGCTTTTGCCAGTGATGCCCAATCCCCTAAATGAATGAAAAGAACCTCTGAATTACGTCATGGTGGTGGTAACCAGTTCTGAAATTGGGTGTATTGGAAAGGGATTTTTCCAAATATGGTGCAAGTATTGTCTGTAGAGTTTCATGACCTGCATGTCATGAATAATGTTGCTGGACCTGAGGACTAAAGAAAGATGGTGAGGTGGAGATTTTTGGGGAGCGAATTCCAGAGCTTGGGACCCAGACAGCTAAAGCCGCAGTAACTAATGATGGAGCGATTAAAGGTAGGGATGCTCAAGAACTGGAATGAGAGAAGTTGCAGAGATCACAGAAAGTTGTGGGGCTGAAGGAGATTATAGAGAGAGAGAAGGGTGAGATCTTGGAGGGATTTGGAAACAAGAATGAAAGCCACAAATCAAGGCTTCTTCTGATAAAGAGGCGTGGTCTTGAATTATTGGTTGAGATTCTCCAACTCCTTCCATCCCCAGTGTGCTTTCTGGCAGCGGGAGCGGCTCATCATTGGTCACTGGTGAGGTTTTCCAGTCCCACCAATGCCTACGATGGTTTGCATAGCTTGTCTACCTTGCTGTAGGAGAAAACATCACAAGAGGTTGACCAGTGAGACTGGAAGATCCTGCTGGCGTGAAAGGCCAGAAAATCCTGCCCATGAACCCTGTTTCTCAGGTGCTGTTAGATTTGTCGAGTGTTTCCAGCATTTTCTGTTTTATTTCAGATTTCCAGTGCCTACAGCTTTTCATTTCTATATTTATTTTATATTGGGGCATTGCTCATTTATTTTATATTGGGGCATTGCTCAACCGGGAACCAATATAAATCAGAGAAGAGGGAACAGGACTTGAGCTGAAAATCTCCTGAATACAGCTCATTCATGGCTGTATTTCTTCAATACTTCTTAAAGTGAATGGAGTTTTGGCTGGAATACCAAATTCTCCATTCTCACTTTCAGCGGAGTGGCCACGAACAAGATCAAAGTATGCTGCCCTTGGTGTGAGTAAGGACACATAGCAGAGTTTTGGATGACTTCAAATTTAGAGGAGTTAGAAAGTGGAAGCTGACCAGGAGTGTGTTACAAACTCTGATGAGTGAGGGAACCCGGGTAAGCAGTGAGCCCAGTCCACAGGAAAACCTTGCCTCCTTGCAGATCTTGTTCATGTCGTGTTGTTGGATGCAGGTATGTACTGCATGTTGTCTTGATGTGGCAGACTTTTCCTGTGGCGGATCAGAAGGATCTGGTAGCTGGAACACTTCATTCCACACTAATCTTTTCTTTGGGAAGGGTTCCAAACATTCTCTGTTCCAGATTCTCCCCCTTGTGGGTAATGCAACTCCATGGCTCCTGACCTTGTGAAGCTGCTCAGTATCTTTCGACCTGTCTTGATGGATGTTTTATGCTCCATAAACACAAGTTCTCCAATAGTGACAGGTCCTAACGAGACATGGCAGGGGTGGTGTACATGCCTGCAATTTGTTGACTGCCATCTGGGCCTTCCTTGCCCTCTGGGGTGAGAAAGTGAAAGCAAATAAGTCTCCCCTTAGCCCAAATCAGCACCCAACTACTCCGGGCCAACTAATCTGAGCAGCTCCCAGTGATCAAGCTTCCTGAGGCACAAAATTGGTTCCAAAAGGTGATGCAAGGAAATCTTTTCACCTCACCAGCACACACACACACTCCCACCACTTATCCCAAGAGCTTTCCAGAAATTGCTTTGTGTGCCTTCCATTCACATCATACCGCCTATGTCCTCTCTGCCTCATTTCCATTTCCAATTGAAATCTAATAAAGAGCCCACACAACTTGCCAGGAAATTTTATCCTGGGATCAAAATTATGCTTGGATCAGACTTTCTATAAATGCTGCAGATAACGATAGCCAATTTGCAAATCTTTGTACCACAGCCCATTTAATCATTCAGCAATTCAATCCAAACAAGACCAATATAAGAATACTTAACGAAAACATACTTTACACAAAAGTAATTAGACTCTTGAACTATGCTGCTGTTTCTGGAAAAGATTTGGCAGTGGACAGACTACACTGTCTGCTGAGCATTGAAAGCACATGATCAAACTATATTTTGATGTTCAGGAATTGAATTCTACAAGAGTAATTGGGACACAGTTTGGTATATTGGAATTCTGTGCTTCAGTTTGGTATTTGCAGAACTGAATTCAATGGCCCTTCACAGGCCTTTGTGCTAATAGCCTGTGGTGCGCTGGGAGTATATGATTATCATGGAACTGAGCTGTAGTTAAATAAGCCCACTGTGTTGAATCTAATCCCATTGCAGAGATGTGAGCACAGATCTGGACAGCCACTTCTGTTCAGTACTGAGAGAGTGCTGCATTATTGCCAAAGTGCCACATTAACCCTAGGCCTCACTTGATTCCTCAGCTGGGTGTAAAGGAAGAGCTGGCAAGTTCTCCCGAAGTACTGGCCAATGTTTACCTTTCATGCCACAGAGCTGAGGGAGCATGTAGACAAGAGGAGAGTTCAAAATTCACACATGCACAAATTGTAAAGATCCAGATAACAGGAAGAACAATCCTGGCACCATGCAACCCAGGAAATAGGGAATGGACTCAGCTACTGGATCAATAGTGGATAACCTGTGGCCTGGGGCCATATATGGCCCATTTGGGTCCTGAGTGCCACCCGCTGAGACATTTTGTTGACCGTTGCTCCAGGTGCAGGGTTGCCACATTTTACTGATTTTAGTCCATGTAGTTTTATTTCCTACTGGTGTGACTGAAGTGATTTCAACATCAGCAAAGGTAAGTGAAGTGAGATGTGTGCTGATTACACACAATATTGAGTGTGAGAGCCGTGTGCTCCCTCTGTTCCCAAAGTGTCAATATTTCTTTTGTTTTTTACCATTTGAAGTTGCCAATATTTCTCTTAATATATGAATGATTAATCATTTTCTATAACTTGTTATGGAATATTCGATGTGTATTAAACATATTTAAGCTTATTCATGAGGGCGTGGTTTGTGAACAAGCCTAATTTCATCTTGCAGTCCACTGAGATGAACCCACCTCACTAGCATAGGTTGCCCATCACTATTGCATAATCTGGCTAAATAAGGAATGTCAGTTGCAGATCTTTTAACCATGGGGTTGTGAGATCCACACAGCAGAGGGGGCGAAGGGATCATTTCTAATGGGATGAGTGTTCAGTTTGCTGAATTTAAGTATTGAAGTTAATACGTACCGGAATAAAATAGGAAGTCAGACTGGACATGGTGTTAAAGGTACTCTCCCAAATGCTCCTTGAAAAAATAGTAAGAAAAGTATCTCGCCTCAATTTTCGGCTAGATAAGAGACCCATCTACCACTGGTACAACTCCAGCCATTTTAATAGTGGCCACAATTTGGGATTGCATTATAAAACTACCCAGACCCTGGAAACACAAACATCTGCCCAGCACTGCTGCACATTCTGCAAGCAGTATGTTTTTGTTTTGTGGAGCTTTGAAGTGACAGTCATTAATATTTGCAAATATGTTACAGATCACAAACAAAATGCCATCCACTGCAATTGGAATAAAAATGTTTGGTTCTTCCAATATCCCTGTTGGGTTTTTTTTATACAATCCATGTTACTGAAAATATTCTTAATGTTGATTATAATTTTAATATTTTCATTGCTTTAAATGCATCTCCAGGAAAACTTTATTCAATAATTTTTCCTTTTCTTCCACAAAGTACCAAATAAACGTATATTTTCTCACTTAGTAACTACTTTGCTTCTTATAGTTCATAAGTTCACAAAATATAGGAGCAGAATTAGGCCATTCAGCCAAGTCTGCCCCACCATTCGATCATGGCTGATATGCTCCTCTTCCCCATTTTCCGACCTTCTCCCCATAACCCTTCAACCCGTTACCAATTAAATATCTGTCTCACTCCTTAAATTTACTCATTGTCCCAGCATCCACCGCACTTTGGGCTGGCAAATTCCACAGATTCACAACCCTTTGGGAGGAGTAGTTTCTCCATAACTCTTTTAAATTTACTACCCCTTATCCTAAGACCATGATGTCTCAGCCTAGAATGCCCCACCAGCAGAAACATCTGCTCCACATCTGCTTTATCCTAACCTATCTACGTGCATTTGTAAGGTTCTTATTCTCTCATTCTTGTTGTTATAGTGTCAGGTCTCCCTTGCTGGCTTAAACACACAGTCACAGCACAACCTTGGGGGAGTTCTGTTGGCGATCCATTTTTTAGATGGGAAGTTAAACCACGGCCTTGTTCTTTAGGTGAATGCAAAGATGTCACAGTTTGAAAAGGAGGAGATTTTCTTCTGGCCATTCAGCCCCTTGACCTTGCTCCACCATTTAATAAGATCATGGCTTATAGTAACATCAAATCTCACCATTCCCAATAACTTACCATTCCTTTACTTACCAAGAATCTATTCACCTCTGCCTTAAAAATATTCAAAAACTCTACTTCCACCACCTTTTGAGGAAGAGAATTCAAAAGACTCATGATCCATTGAGAAAAATAAATTCTCCTCATCTCCAGTTTAAATGGGTGGCCCCTTATTTTTAAACAGTGACCCCTAGTTCTAGATTCCTCCCAACAAGAGAAAATATTCTTTACATATCCACCCAGTCAAGCCCCCTCAGGATCGTATATGTTTCAATCAAGTCACCTCTTATTATTCTAAACTCCAACAGATATAAGCCTAACCTGTCCAATCTTTCCTCATGAGACAACCCACTCCTTCCAGTCATTAGAGAAGGCCTTTGGGAGATCCCAAGGACATCCCAACGTGTGATATAAATGCAAGCTTGTTCTTTCTTAATCTTTAGCCCTCTGCAAAACCAGGGGAAGTGGTGGAGTAGTGGTATTGTTGCTGGATGAGTAATCCAGAGACCCTCGGATAATGCTGTAGGGACCTGGATCCCACCATGGTAGGTAGCAAAATGTGAATTCAATTTAAAAAATTTGGAATTTAAAATGCCAATTGATAATAAAAACATCTTCAGGACAGCAGTGAATCAGATGGGTTTTCACAATCGGCAGTGATTTTATGCTCATCATTACCATTACATCATTGCCTCTCCTCGTGTTCCATTTTCAGTTGTTTGGAAGTTGGGCTGAGAAAACAATTGGAAAAAATGAAGCCAGAAACAAATCAGTTAATTGCTTCATTTCCCAGCATCGAACCACACAGGGCAACAGTTATTTTTGGGCTCACTTAGTTAAAACAGCAGAACTGTTTTAGACTTTTCAATTGATTTTCAAATCACATGGCCTCATTCTTATCTGTCCAGACACCGGAGCAAGTTCAAAGTAAATACAACAATGTGTATGTCAAATCTTGAAATGCCTTTGTGATGAAGAGCATCTTCACCTAAACATTGCAGTTGGGAGTATTAGCTTTGGTGTGACATTCTGTTGTCCAATATTTAACCTGTTTGAAACGGGCTGGGATGGCCACTAAAATCGCAGACAAAGATATTGTGTAAAATGTTTGCTTGCCAACATCACCTGTCAAAAGTCCTTTGTGATTTCAATTTTGAAAGTGTGGACCTAGGAATATTGGATTTACTGGGTGCTGAGGCTCCCTCACTGTCTTTCACCTCATACCTCAATTCACTTTGGATCAACTTAATCAATCCTGCAGGCAAGAAATCCCTAAATTTACTTGAAAATTAACCACGTTACCGTCCCATCCCACCCTGCATTTATCTTGAAGATAAAATGCTACTTTTTACAAAAGAATTCTTAGCTTCAGTATCCCATAAAAAAAACGCTGCTCATATTTTGTTCAGTTTCTGGAGTCTGTGATAACACCAGACAGGATAATAATTTATTAGCATATGATTGGAACTAGAGATGAGGAATGCAACTGTTGAAATATAACAACACATTAAAGAATACCAAACTAAACACAAATATCACGCAGAAGATTCTGTAGTATCCATTGTGGCGATTTTATTATTCCTGTTATCTGAAGAAAATGATACTTTGGTCATAACTCTGCATATTATAAAAGTATGCTCCAATGCATATTTTTGGGAACAAGAGAAATTCCTTGCAGTATTTTGCCCAGTGATTTCTGATAAACAATATTAAAAGCCTCAAATCATTACTTTCAAAAGTTAATTAGCCAACAGTCATTTCAGGATTATACAGCCTTCTACTCAGAAGATGAGAAGGCTACACTGAAAAAAATAGAAAGCAGTGAAAAATGTTTGTTCCACTGAGTAACCACAGCTTTATCAGATGTTCCTGTTCCTTTGAGAGATAATAATCCAACACCAAAATTAGAAACAGATTTAGGCCCAGGCAGAAGTTTCAAACCACAACAGAACATTTTGATAGTGTGCCAAGTCCGCACTATATAAAGAGATAGCCTAAGTCTCACCAACAAGGAAAGATGACCTCATTATTAACTGATTGCAGGTCTTTGTAGGTATCCTGAACTGACCACATCATCAACTATTAATAAAACAAAGCAAATAAACAGGCAGAGGGTTTCTTGGAGCAATAGCATGCAGTCTGCAACAGGTTGGAATTAACTTCCACTACACATTTTTGCAATATTTGACCAGTGGATTCTGCACTACCTCATTCCCTTTGGAAAGTGAAGCTCAGAGCATTGATAATGCTGTATTTTTTCTGTGGGAAGTGGGTAGGTGATGGTTAGGCAGGGGTTCACAAAAGAAAACTTTTGATTGGATTCAATTGACAGATCCATGTCCAACATAGGTACAGTGTCAGTGGGAGTTTCAAAGACAGTGAGACTCTGAGCCCCATATTCCATGCAGCATTTGAGAACGGGCTGGTGCTTTCTAATTTCCATATGACCATCTCAGCCTTGTTGTCATGCTGAGAACCAAGGGAATTGAAGAGGGGGAGGTCCACTCTCCATGTCCTCCGGTGGCAGATTGTAAATGAATACTGACAAAGTCTTCTCAATTAGATCACACTAATAATAATAATGTACAACACTCACAGCAAGCAATTGTACTTGGAGGTGTGAAGTCACTTTTATCAATACCTGCATCGCTGATCTTTCCTGTCTTGTTCCTCTTAGGCTCCTACATTGAGCCTCATGTTCCACGCAGTGTTCACCTACTTAGTGATAGAGTAATAGAGTTTTACACTGCAGAAAGAGGTTCTTTGGCCCATCGTGTCTATGCTGACCATCAAACACCTATCTATTATAATCCCATTTTCTAGCACTTAATCCATAGCCTTGTCTTTCAGCTGAAGTCAAGACTCATCTCTCTATCTCCTCCTTTGACAGGACCACATTCATAAAGTTTCTTGGGGTGCTCCATTGGACCTCTTGGAATCTGTCCAATGTTAGGTCAGAGCATTGATCCTTAACCCGTAACGTTAGTAGTGTGGTGACATTTTTGTGTGCATGAATTCACCAAACTTCATATTTCTTGACTGGAACTGAGAGCTGTCACTATATCTGAGATCTGCTTTGTTCACAAGTCATAAACTGCAATGACAGTAAATGGTAACTGAATACTATTCTTTGGTACCATTATTTTTCTTGATTGACCGTAATGAGCTAGACTTTGGTGTACAGGGCATCATTTCAACATTTGCAAAACTTGAAAGTATTGTGAGATGTGAATAAGATAGTAACATAAATATAGAAAATTGGAGCCAAGAGTAGGCTATTCAGCCCTTCAAGCCTGCTCCACTATTCATTATGATCATAGCTGATCCTTTATTTCAACACCATACTCCCACGCTCTCCCCATAACCATTGACACCTTTAGAGTACAGAATTATCTATTTCCTCCTTAAATATATACAGTGACTTAACCTCAGCAGCCTTCTGTAGGAGAGAATCACACACGTTCACCACCCTCTGTGTAAAGAAATTTCTCTTCATCTCAGTCCTAAATGGCCTAATCCATATCCTCAGACTGTGACCCCTTGTTCTAGACCTCCCAGTCAGAAGAAATAATATCCCTGCCTCCAGTCTGAATTTTATACATTTCAGTGAGATTCCCTCTCATTCTTCTAGGACAAGTCAATCCATTCTCTCCTCATACAATAATCCTGCCATCCCAACAATCAGTATGGTGAACCTTCACTACTCTGTTTGGTAGATACATCCTTTCTTAGGTAAAGAGACCAAAACTACACACAGCAATCCAGGTCTCGCTACGGTCTGTACAGCTGCAATAAGATACCTTGCTCCTGTACTCGGTGAAGGTCAACATGCCATTATCCTTCCTGATCGCTGAACCTATAGAAATCTATCTAGCAAGACTTCAAAAGCATGTAAACAGGCTGATGGTATGGATAGACATATGGCAAATGTAAGTGAATGCAGAGTGTATGAAGTAATCCCTGAGAGGCAAGATAAAACAAAGGGTACAATTGTAAAAGTGGGTGCAGGAGCAAAAGAAGCTGGGACTATATGTGGACAAACTGTTGAAGGTGGTAGGGAAGGTTGAGAGAGTGGCTAAGAAGGCATTTGAGATCTTGAGTTTTATAAATTGAGTCAAAGATTACAAGAGCAAGGAAGTTATGGTGAACCTTTTAGAAAACACAAGCCTCAATTGGAGTATTGTGATCACTTCCAGATGCTGCACTTTCAGAAGGATGTGAAGGCTTTCAAGAGGATGCAACAAAAATTTATAAGAATGGTTCCAGAGTTGAGGAACTTCAGTTACATGGTTAGATCAAGGAAGCTGGGATTGTTCTCCTTGGAGAAGAGGAGATTGAGAGGGTTTTGATAGCAGCATTCAAAATCATGAGGGGTCAGACAGGGTCAATAGTTCCCACTGGCAGTAGAGCTGAGGACCAGAGGACACTGTTTTAAGGTGATTGCCAATGGAATCAGAGATGACATGGGGAGAATTTCCTTAATGCAGGCAGTGGTTAGGGTCTGGAAAGGACTGCCTGAGATTGTGATGGAGGCAGATTCAATTGTGGCTTTGTAAAATGATATTGGATAAGCACTCAAAAATAAAAAGTGTGCAGGATTGCAGGAAAATGGTGGGGAGTGGGATTAGCTGAGTTAGCCTTGCTTAAGTTGAAAAAGACAGTAGGCCAAATGGCCACCAGTGCCATGATTCCAATCATTGGTTTATTTGTGTACTTCATAGACTAGTCCCTTATTTCAATTGAACAGTCAATGGACAAAACTGAATCCTTTGCACAATGAGGGAAGAAAATTTGGAAAGAAGATTGGCCTAAACAGTAATAATAGTGAACGATCAATACAGTGCAAGAAATGGGAAGTATGAAGTTAATTTTTGTGTAATTGGTTGAAAAGGCAGTAACTAAAAATTGGACCCATTAAATCTTGTGAAGATGAAGGGGATTCAAAAGCTCAGTTTTTTTCTCATATTTCCTCATTGTCCAGAACTGGGCCAACTCTTTTTTTCCTGTTGTGAAGAATTCTCATTTGAAAAGCTGTTAACATTCACACTTACCAGAGAACTATTGTTCCAGATTGATTCTTGATCTGTTTCACATACAGGATGTTGTGAGCTCGACATTTTATACACACTATGTAACATGTTGATTCAATTCCCAATAGCTGCATTCTTCACATCCTGTGAAATTTATCCTGTAATCTCGATTAAATCCTGCCTCTCTGCTTGTTCCTGTACTGTAAGTTGTGCACTCATTAGTGTAGGAACAATGTGCCGTGTGTTCTGCAGCTTGTCTTGCATGCTTTGTTCAATATCTCGCATTCTTTGATCAGTAAAAAGTTGCAGTGGATTGCCGCCACTGATGGAGCCCATTTGCCTCTGCTGTTAAAATTGATGGACTGACAGCTAAGCAAACTCTATAATGAACAGACAGTCTCTCCTGCCAGCTCTCCGCCTAAGTGGAGAAAGCAAACATTACCTAGTTCCATTCTTCATTTTTCAAAACTTTATTCTGTCACTTTCTTTTATCCTCTATATTGTATGTGTAGTATATCTCCTGTTCTTTGCTACAATAGTCATATGATGCTCTCCCTCTTCTTCACAGCCATTCCTGCCTTTATCTCTATCCACTGACTGCACTCAGTGCTCCTCTGAACAAGGAACATTTGTGTCACACTAGTGTCAGGCAATGATTGTCTGAGAATGAGAATTTAACATTGTCCCTTGACATTCAGTGGCATTACCATCACTGAATCCCCCCCCCCCCACTTTCCCCACCGCTCAATCTCCTGGGGGGTTATCATTAACCAGAAATTGAACTGGACTTGCCAAATTCTGGAAAGTATGAAAATAGATAAGTCCCCTGGGCCGGATGGGATTTATCCTAGGATTCTCTGGGAGGTTTGGGAAGAGCTTGCAGAGCCTTTGGCTTTGATCTTTAAGTCGTCATCGTCCACAAGTCAGCCAGACGACTGGTGGATAGCAAATGTCCCCTTGTTCAAGAAGGGGAGTAGAGACACACTGGTAATTATAGACCAATGAGCCTTACTTCTGTTGCGGGCAAAATTTTGGAAAGGATTTTAAAAAATAGGATTTATAATCATCTAGAAAGGAATAATTTGATTAGGGATAGTCAGCATGGATTTGTGGAGGGTAGGTCATGTCTCACAAACCTTATTGAGTTCTTTGAGAAGGTGACCAAAGAGATGGATGAGGGTAAAGCAGTTGATGTGGTGTATATGGATTTCAGTAAAGCATTTGTTAAGGTTCCCCACAATAACCTAATGCAGAAGATACGGAAGCATGGGATTGAGGGTGATTTAGTGGTTTGGATCAGAAATTGGTTAGCTGCAAGGCAGAGGGTGGTGGTTGATGGGAAATGTTCATTCTGGAGTTCAGTTACTAGTGGTATCTGTTTTGGGGCCACTGTTGTTTGTCATTTTTATAAATGACCTGGATGAGGTGTAGCAGGATGGATTAATAAATTTGCGGATGACACTAAAGTTGCTGGAGTTGTGGACAATGTGGAAGGATGTTGCAGGTTACAGAAGAACATAGACAAGCTAGCTGCAGGGCTGGGCTGAGAGGTGGCAAATGGAGTTTAATGTGGGAAAGTATGAAGTGATTCACCTTTGGAAGGAGTAACAGGAATACAGAGTACTGGGCTAATAGTAAGTTACTTGGTAATGTGGTTGAGCAGAGAGATCTCGGTGTCCGTGTGCATAGATCCCTGAAAGTTGGCACCCAGATTGATAGGACTGTTAAGAAGGCATAAGAAGGTATGTTAGCTTTTAGAGGGATTGAGTTTAGGAGCAATGAGGTCATGTTGCAGCTGTACAAAACTCTGGTGCGGCCGCACTTGGAATATTGTGTACAGTTCTGGTTGCCACATTATAGGAAGGATGTGGAAGCATTGGAAAGGGTGCAGAGGAGATTTACCAGGATGCTGCCTGGTATGGTGGGACAGTCTTATGAGGCTTGAGGCTGTTTTCTTTAGAAGGTTCAGAGGTGACTTAATAGAAGCATATAAGATGATCAGAGGATGGATAGTGTGAACCATTTTTCTTGGATGGAGATGGCTAGCATGAGGGGGCGTAGCTTTAAATTGAGGGATGATAGATATAGATGATAGATATAGGACAGATATCAGAGGTAGGTTCTGACTCAGTAGTAAGAGGTGGAATGTCCTGCCTGCAATGTAGTGGATTTGCCAACATTAAGGGCATTTAAATGGTTATTGGATAAACATATGGATGATATTGGAATAGTATAGATTAGATGGGCTTTAGATTAGTTTCATAGGTTGGCGCAACATCGAGGGCCGAAAGGCCTGTACTGCACTGTAATCTTCTATGTTTTATGTTAAATAAATACTGTGGCTACAAGAACAGGTCAGACACTGGGAATCCCTCACGAGTAACTCTCCTCCTGGCTTCCCAAAGCCTGTTCACCATCTAGAGGCACAGGCCAGGAGCATGATGGAATACTCTCCACTTAACCTGGATGGGTGCAGCTCCAACAACACTCAAGAAGCTTGATACCATCCAGTAAAAAGCAGCCCACTTTACTGACACCCATTCCACAAACATTAACTCCCTCCACCACCAACAAATAGTGGTTGCATTGTGTGACATCTACAAGATGCACTGCAAAAACACACCAAGGTTCCTTAAGCAGCACTTTCCAAACCCACAACTGCTACCATCTAGAAGGACAAGAGCAGCAGATACCTGTGAACACCACCATCTGGAAGTTTCATTCAAAGTGACTCACCCTCTGATGTGAAAATGTATTACCGTTCCTCCACTGTTGCTGGGTCAAAAACCTGAAACTCCTTCCTTAACAGTTCTGTTGGTGTATCTAAAATCTCCAACTTCAATTACTCCATCATTGATAGTCATGCCTTTAATTGTCTTGGCCCCAAGCTCTGGAAATCCCTCCCTAAACCTCCACCTACCTCACTTTTTGCCTTTAAGGCACTCTTTAAGGAGTAGCACAGTGGTTAGCACTACTGCCTCACAACTCCAGGGACCTCGGTCCAATTCCCAGCTTGGATCACTGTCTGCATGGAGTTTGCACATTAGAAGTCATAGAAACCCTACAGTACAGACAGGGGCCATTTGGCCCATTGAGTCTGCACCAATCACAATCCCACCCAGGCCCTACCCCCATATCCCTACATATTTACCCACTAACTTGCACATCCCTCTAACTTACACATCTCGGCACTAAGGGCCTGATTTTACCAAAAATTTGTGCCTATTTTAGGGCGCAAAATCGTGGTAAATTTGGGCGTGGGGCCTGTAATGCGATCTTCACCTGAAACTGAGCAGATCGCGCCTTTACCAACACCCGATTTGGGCGCAGAGCCAGTCTGCCCAATCGAGCAGTCCGACGATTTAAGTGTATTAGCATGCATTTAAATCGATTTAATGAACCGTGCACCGAACTCTACTGCCAAATCCCATTTTACTATCTTCGGATCCGTTTCAGATCCACGCTGTTATCAACCTGCAGAATAAAAATCCAAAGTAGATTCCTGTTCTGCAGGGCCCATCCTTCTCGAACACCCTTCACAGACCCCCTGCCAACCACCCTGGCAGACACGTCCCCACCCCCACTGCCCTGAGCCAGGATGGGGGGAGAATGGACTTGGGAAAATCTCCCCCCACCCTCCTCCGGCAAACGCCAGTGGAAGGCCAGGAAGGCGCTGCAGGCTGTCCAACTCCAACAGGACTTTCCAACACGACTTTAACCTAGTGTTGTGAGACTTCTTACTGTATTTACCCCTGTCCAACGCCAACATCTGAGTGCAGGTCAGAAGGATGGTGCAGGGAGAGCAGCAATCCAGGTAGGTTGGGGGTGTGCTGTATTGAGGGGGGGTGGGGGCTGCCTCCCAGGGGGGTCCGATCATGGTTCCCCCCCCTCCCCCGGCTCTCTCTGTTTTGGTTTTTGCGCCTGGGCACATTGTTTCAGATCTTTTCCAAACTACGCATGCACAGTTCAGAGCTCCCAACGTTCAGACAGCGCTATGCCCCACCCACAGCGCAGACCAGATCGGAGCCGACAAAAAGCATATGGGCATACTGGAACAAGGATTCCGGGCTCGGATCCGTTTTATGTCTGGATCCGGCCCTTAGCCTCCGATTGGTAAAATCTGGCCCTAAGGTACAATTTTGGCATGTCCAATCAACCTAACCCGCACAGCTTTGGACTGTGGGAGGAAACCGGAGCACCTGGCGAAAACCCACACAGACACAAAGAGAATGTGCAAACTCCACACGGACAGTGACCCAAGCTGGGAATCAAATCCAGATCCCTGGGAGCTGTGAAGCAGCAGTGCTAACCGCTGTGCCACAGTGCCACCCTAATTCTCCCTGTCTCAAAGAACAAAACAACATGGGAAACAGGCCCTTCGGCCCAACAAGCCCGCACCGCCACCCTGATGTTCCCACCTCTATCCGCGATCCCTGTCCATGTTTATAGATCTATGGATTAAAAACCAAATTTGAGACAATTTAGGGAGAATTTGTTTTGCCAATTAGCCTAAGAGCACATCTTTGGGATGTGGGAGGAAACCGGAGCGCCCGGAGAAAACCCACGCAAGCACGGGGAGAATGCGCAAACTCCCACAGACACAGGCCCAATCCATGTATCTGCACAGCACAGCGATAGTCACTGAGCTGTCGTGTTGCCCATCAAATGGTCCAGGTCAAGCGTACACTAACGACGTGAAGCACTAGGATACTCTCGAAAAAATCCAAGAGCAGCCCTCTCACGACCCATCGCGTGTATGCCCCTCGTTAGACAACAAGGTGGACCAAAGCACCTGTAGGATAAAAACAAGTACATCAATATCATCATCTATTTACACACTTCCCAGGGACTCCCAAGGCTCATGAACCCTATTTTAAATCAATTTTCTATACCCCTCCATTCCCATTCTGTTCATGTGCCCATCTAAGTATTTCTTAAATAACTCCAGAGTACCTGCCTCCACCACTTTACTTGGCAGCGCATTCCATACCCTCACCACCCTCTGTGTGAAAAAACTCCCTCTAGCATCCAAATTATACCTTACCCTCCTCACCCTAAGCCCGTGACCCCTCGTGCTATTTGAGTCCATCCTAGGAAAAAGCTTAACCCTGTTTACTCTATCTATACCCCTCATAATCTTGTACACCTCTATCAGATCTCCTCTAAGTCTACATCTTTCTAAGGAAAACAGTCCCAATTTGCCTAACCTCCCTCGTAACTCAGACCTTCCATACCAGGCAGCATCCTGGTAAACCTCCTCTGCACTCTCTCCAGAGTCTCCACGTCCTTCTGGTAGTAAGGCAACCAGAACTGGACGCAGTATTCCAAATGAGGTCTAACCAATGTTTTATACAACTGCAACATTAAAGGCCAGCTCTTGTACTCTATACCTCTTCCTACAAAGGCTAACATACTATATGCTTTCTTCACAACCTTCTCCACTTGCTCTGCCACCTTCAAAGACTTGTTCACCTGCACCCCCAGGTCCCTCTGCGTTTGCAAATGGCAGTTGTTTAAGGTGATACTCAAATAAATTATATCCCAGTGAGGAAGATGGTAAGGGGAGCAAAAAAAAATCATGCATGGCTAAATGAGGAAGTCAAGGACAATATAAAGACAAAAACTAAGGAATACCACATTGCAAAGGCCAATGGCTGGCTGGAAGATTGGGAAACTTTCAAACATAACAAAGGGATATTAAAAAAGTAATAAAAAGAGCTATGGTAAATTACAAAAGGAAACTAGTGCAAAATATCAGGAAGGATAGCAAAAGCTTCTATAAGTATATAAAAGGGAAGAGAGTTACTAGGATGAATGTTGGTTCCTTGGAAGATGGAACTGGAGAGTAAATAGTGGGGAACATTGAATTGGCAGAGATACTAAATCAATACTTTGCTTCGGTTTTCACAGTGGAGGACACTAGTACCATTGCTATAGCAATGGGCAAGTCAGAGGTAAAACTTAGGTAAAACTTAGAACAATCAACTCGATAAGGTAAAGATACTCAGCGAACTATTGGGATTAAGGGCAGGTAAGTCCCCTGGGCCTGATGGCCTGTATCCTAGAGTATTAAATGAAATGGCGATAGAGATAGTGGATCCATTGGTTATAGTATTCCAAAATTCCCTGGACACAAGAAATGTTCCAGTGGATTGGAAAAATGTAAATGTAAGTCCTTATTCAAAAAGGGATGGAGATAAAATGTGGGAAATTACAGACCAGTGAGTTTTAATGTCTATTGTTGAGAAAATGTTAGAATCAATTATCAATATCAGGACATTTGGAAAGTCAAAGCGCTATCCATGAGAGTCAGCATGGGTTTATGAATGGCAAATCATGTTTGACTAATTTGCTAGAGCTCTTTAAGAATGTAACAAGCAAAGTAGATAATGGGGGTCGTGTAGATGTAGTATATCTGGAATTGCAGAGGACATTTAATAAAGTGCCACACAAAAGGTTAATTCAGAAGGTTAAATCACATGGGATTAGGGGTAATTTATTAGCTTGGATAGGTGACTGGCTGATGGACAGAAGACAAAGGGTTGGGATAAATATTTCTTTTCCAGATGGCGAGTAGTAACTAGTGGGGTGCCACAAGATTCAGTCCTTGGGACCCCAGCTATTTAAAATCGATATTAATGGCTTAGATACAGGGATAAAAGGCTGTATTGCCAAATTTAAAGATGACACAAAAAATAGGCAGGACAGTAAGTTGCAATGAGGAAATAAGAACCTTACATATGGATAGGATAGGAGAGTGGGCTAAAATGTGGCAGGTGGAGTTTAATATGGATAAGTGTGAGATCATACATTTTGGTCGGAAAAATGGAAAGACGACTTATTATCTAAATGGGGAGACACTTTGGGTACTCTGGTGCAGAGGGATCTGGGTGTCCTTGTTCATGAGGACTGCTATTTACAAAAGGAAGTAGACAAAAGGCGGGTAACTACGGGCCGATTAGCTTAACATCGGTAGTTGGGAAAATGTTGGAATCTATCATTAAAGAAGGAAAAGCCGGACACCTGGGAAGGAATGGTTTGATCAAGCAGATGCAGCATGGATTCATGAAGGGGAAGTCGTGTTTAACAAATTTATTGGATTTTTATGAAGATGTAACTAGTGCGGTTGACAGAAGGGAACCAGTGGATGTGGTGTTTTTGGATTTCCAGAAGGTGTTTGATAAGGTGCCTCACAAAAGGTTGCTACAGAAGATTAAGGTACATGGAGTTGGGGGTAAAGTGTTAGCGTGGATTGAGGATTGGCTATCTAACAGGAAGCAGAGTTGGAATAAATGGGTGCTTTTCTGGTTGACAGTTGGTGACTAGTAGTGTACCACAGGGATCGGTGCTGGGGCCTAAACTGTTTACATATATAGATGATCTGGAGAAGGGGACTAAGTGTAGGATAACTAAGTTTGCTGATGACATGAAGATGAATGGGAAAGCAAATTGCGTGGAGGACGCAGAAAGTCTGCAGAGAGATTTGGACAGGCTGAGTGAGTGGGCGAGGTTCTGGCAGACGAAGTTTAACGTTGGCAAATGTGAGGTTATCCACTTGGAAGGAATAATAGTAAAATGGAATATTATTTAAATGGTGAAAAATTGCAACATGCTACTGTGCAGAGGGACCTGGGGTCCTTGTGCATGAATTGCAAAAACTCAGTTTGCAGGTGCAGCAGGTGATCAAGAAGGCAAATGGAATGTTGGCTTTTATTGTGAGGGAGATGGAGTATAAAAGTAGGGGAGTCTTGCTGCAATTGTACAAGGTATTGGTGAGGCCGCAACTAGAGTACTGTATGCAATTTTGGTCGCCTTATTTGCAAAAGGATATATTGGCCTCGGAGGGAGTACAGAGAATGTTCACTAGGTTGATACAGGAGATGAGGGGGTTAGCTTATGAGGAGAGATTGAGTAGATTGGACCTGTATTTGTTGGAATTTAGAAGGCTGAGGGGTGATCTTATAGAGACATATAAGATAATGAAGGGGCTAGATAGGATAGAGGTAGAGAGATTCTTTCCACTTAGAAAGGAAACCAGAACTAGAGGGCACAGCCTCAAAATAAGGGGGTGGAGGGGTCAGTTTAGAACAGAGTTGAGGAGGAACTTCTTCGTCCACAGGGTAGTGAACCTCTGAAATTCTTTGCCCATTGAAGCAGTGGAGGCTACCTCGTTGAATATGTTTAAGTCACGGGTAGATAGATTTTTGATCGATAAGAGAATTGAGGATTATGGGGAGCAAGCGGGTAAGTGGAACTGAACCACTATCAGATCAGCCATGATCTTATTTAATGGCGGGGCAGGCTCGAGGGGCTAGATGCCCTACTCCTGCTCCTATTTCTTATGTTCTTATACGTCACAGAAAACTAGTATGAAGGTACAGTACATAGTAAAGAAAGTGAATGGAATGATGGCATTTATAATGAAAGGAATAGAATATAATGGTAAGGAAGTATTATTGCAACTATACAAGGCATTGGTGAGGCTGCACTTGGAGTATTGTGCACAGTTTTGGTCCCCTTATTTGAGGAAAGATGTAGTGGTATTGGAGGCAGTTCAGAGGAGGTTCACTGGATTGATTCCAGAGATGAGGAGTTTATTGTATGAAGAGAGATTGGCCAGTTTAGGTCTATACTTTCTGGAATTTAGAAGAATGAGGGGAGATCAAATTGAAGTATACGATATGATAAGAGGTAGAATAAAGTAGATGTGGAGTGGATGTTTCCTTTTGTGGGGCATTTTAGGTCGAGAGGTCATTAGGATAAAGGATAGCAAATTTAAAACAGAGTTGAGGAGAAACTACTTCTCCCAAAGGGTTGTGAATCTGTGGAATTCGCTACCCCAAAGTGCAGTGGATGGTGGGACAGTGAGTAAATTTAAGGAGAAGTTAGACAGATTTTTAATTGGTAATGGTTGAAGGGTTATGGGGAAAAGGCAGGAAAATGGGGATGAGGAGCATATCAGCCATGATCAAATGGCGAGCAATCTCGCTGGGCCAAATGGCCTAATTTTGCTCCTATCTCTTATGAACTCTCCTCAATGCCCTACCATTAACTCAGCAGGTCCTGCCCCGATTCAGTCTACCAAACTGCATCACTTCACATTTATCTAAATTAAACTCCGTCTGCCATTCATCAGCCCACTGGCCCAATTGATAAATATCCCGTTGCAATCCGAAATAACCTTTTTCACTATCCATTATGCTACCAATCTTGGTGTCATCTGCAAACTTACTAACCAGGCTTCCTAAATTCTCATCCAAATCATTAATATAAATAAAAAATAATATTTTTTTGGACACAGCTGGGCACACCACTAATCACAGGCCTCCAGTTTGAAAAACAATCCTCTACAACCACAATCTGTCATCTATTGTCAAACCAATTTTGTAGCCAATTGGCTATCTCATCCTGGATCCCGTAAGATTTAATCTCATGAAATGACCTACCATGCAGCACTTTGTCAAAGGTTGTACTAAAGTCCATGTAGACAACATTAAACAGCAACGCCCTCATCTACCTTCTTGGGAACTGTGATATTAGTGTTTCTTTAAAAGATGATTTTTTTAAAAAAATCATGACCTCTGCAACTCTCACAGTCAGTGTTTCTCAGTTCACAGCCTTGAGTGATGTCATTGGTGGAAGGAGAGAAACAAACTGTGCCGGTCAGGTAACAAGGGTTTTTAGCTTTGTTTTGGCTGCAGTGTTAGGAGCATAGCTGAAAGAAGCCTCTCCCTCTATTTTTATTTTGAAAGTTTTATAGTTAGCTGAAAGCATAGCTTGCTTGTCATCCTGCAGTAAAATAAATCTCTGTTTTGGGGAGCTGAAGACTACAATCTGCTTTGAGTTTTCAAGATCACTTGAAATCAGCATTCATCCCAGGGAACTGGATTCCAGTATTATGTGAGTGTTAGCCTGTGCAGTGATAAACCTGTTTAAAGGGTTTTATTTATTGGATGTTGGTTTTGATTGGAACATCTGACACATATATATATATATAGATAAAGAGTTATACATTACAATGGTTGTTTTGTTTCTTGTTTGTAATTGATGTAAGTTGCTAATATTTTCTTACTATACATGTTAACTCTATTCTTAAATAAACTTTGCTTGATAAAAGCTCTCCAGCAGTTCTTTTGAATCACGCTTGAAGTGAAGCATCTTATGCTTATCCTAGCCAAATTCAAGATGCAAAACTTGTGGTTCAGGCAGGCTTCATAAAACACTTTGGAGTTTTAATCTGAAGCATAACAATTGGGGGCTCTAGTGGAATTAACATCTATATTTCTTGATTGATTTGGGATTAGTGAACTCAAAAGACAGTGAGTGGTGGGCATATTTATGATTTCTTTTCAGGTGTTGTATTCAGGTTTAAATAGGGAGTACCTTGTGGAATAATGGCTTTTTCAGATGCTAATATGTTCTTGGAGGTGGAAGAGGTTATGCAAGGTAGTTTGCAAAAGATAACTAAAACAAAGCTTTTGGAATTAACAAAAATATTGCAGTTGACACTGCCTGACAGTGTATGAAAAGGGGAGATAATTGTGGTGATAGCACAGCATTTAAAATTGCCAGAAACACATGCAGAGTCATTGGAAATGGCTAGAATTCAATTACAAATGAAACAGCTTGAACATGAAAAAAATTAAAGCAGCTTGAATTTAAAATAAAGGAGAGAGAGTAGCAGAACAAAAAGCCAGAGAAAGGGAGGCAGTCTTGAAGCTGGACTTCAATTTGCTGTGACAGTGCAAGTTCTCCATCTGTTTAGAAAAAGGGAGTGTGAGCTGTCTCATGAAATGCAAAAATAATTTTTAGCATTTCCACATTTGCCTCCAGGACCTATTTTCTTGCAACATTTCAGCTTCTCCTTGTATGCGATTGCAAACGTTGTACTTTTCAAACTGACACTAGCACGGGGATCATGTCATGTCTTATGCAATCCTGTTAACTCTGTGATCCTGTTAATCTCTCTGAAGGAATTGGTGCACCGTGGACATATTTTCTGCCTGTGTTGTCTTAAGGAAAATAATTCATCAATTATGCCAAGTCTGTGCTATGAGAGTGGCAGAGCAATTCTTTATTTGGCAAAATGCAAAATCAAGACCATCTAATAGTGACTGTGAATTGAAGCTCTGCACTTCATGTCTGAACACTGAGATTCATATTAGATCATAAGACCATAAAACATAAAAACAGAAGTAGGCCATCATTGTGCTCCACCATTCAATGAGATCATGACTGATCTGATGTGATAATCCTCAACTCCATTTTCCAGCTTTATCCCTAATAACCCTCAATTCCCTCACTGATTAAAATCTGTCTCTCAGCCTTGAACATACTTAATGACTAAGCCTCCACAGCCCTCCACAGTAAAGAATTTAACAGATTCACTGTCCTCTGAGAAGAAATTCCTCCTCATCTCTGACTTAAATGGACAAGCCCTTACTCTGAGATGGTGCCCTCTGGTCCTAGATTCACCTACAAGGGGAAACAATCTCTCAGCATTGACCCTGACATGCCTCAATAATGTCACCTTTTATTCTTCTAAACTCCAATGAATATAAACATAACCTACTCATAAGAAAATTCCTCCATGCTAGGGATCAATCTTCTCAAGTGAACCTTCTCTGAACTGCCTCCAGTACCAGTATATACTTCAAGATGATTCTGTATTATGTTAGAGGAAAGATTGGGGTTTTCCTTTAAAGCAATTCGTCTTTGACAAAGTTATTTAGCTTAATTTTTTCATGCCTTCAACACTTTATGCTGTTCAAGAGTACCAAAATGTCAGCTATTTTCACATCTGAAGGCTCATTGATCTTCTGGCCTCTTGCTTTGCATCTTCTGAAATCCCAAAAAAGCCTGATTTGCCTTGTGAAACTCCAACTATTATGAATGTGGATCAGTTTCAATTTCTGGGATCAGAAGGGACTACAAATGGATACAACAGCACAGAAATCAAGACAAAGCTAATGATTGGCTGTTCCACAGCTCAACTGCATGAAATGTGGAGGGTATTCAACATCTATCTGCACTTGCAAAAATAACCAGCAGAATCCCTGGTGTGAAGCATTGTGCTGTATGGGTGCAAATGCTGAACCCTCAGTAAAGCTGATAAGAAGAGCAAGATGGTTTTCGAAATTTTTTATACATATTCATTCATGAGAAGTGGGCATTGCTGACTAGGCTTAATGTTCTAACTATATTAGGCATTGTGGGTTTTACACAAAAGCAAAAGACGTAGTTTTCACACATAAGTTCAAACTAACAACAACAGATTTATTCAAGGAACTCTTGATTGTACAGAGTATAAACTGAACCTAAAAGCAGGAACCTGTGAAACACCCTAATGACATCATCAAATCATGTGACCTGTTCTTAAAACAATCATGCAACTACTTAAATATATAACATTCATCTCCCTTTATTTCTGTGATCATGACAACAAATTACTACATAAGATCAGTAGTACTCTAGACACAGTACTATGCACCATTAATCATTATACACAGTCAAAAAGAAAGTTGATCAGGAGAACATCTGTTTCTCTTCGGTTGTATACAACATTCTGGAATTTGACTGATCTCAACCCTAGTAGCATGATTTGGAACTTCAGTAGACACTACTTGGAACTAATTCTGTATCATTCCCATGTGGTATAGTAGCAGAGACTCAATCATCAGGCAACTCAGGTTTAACTAAGTCTGTATCAATATTCACAACACAGGACTAAAGAAGTTGGCACTTCTGGAGATGATTCTGAGAAACAATTTTGAGATAACAACAATTGGTCAGCATGGCATCACCAAACTAATTCATCATCAGTTTGAACCATGTAAGAAATTGGACCTGTTATTGTTAAAATTATGGCTAGTACCCATTTCTCACTCATGGTATAATTATGTGCTAACGCTTGATCTCCTTGTTGAAGTGGGCATTGTTTTGCCCTGACTTCTCGTCTAGTAACTTGAGATTGTTATTGACACGCTACTATCTTTTAAAGAGCAACAAAGCACGGGAAACAGGCCCTTCGGCCCAACGAGCCCGCGCCGCCGTCATAACTATATAGTAGCAAATCCATTATCCTATTATATTATTCCTATATAATAATATATATATTATTCCTAATATGGAAAATTCTCACTATAGGGACAATTTGTTTCCCAATCAGCCTAAGAGCGAATTTTTGGGTTGTGGGAGGAAACCGGAGTGCCCGGAGAAAACCCACGCAACCACGGGGAGAACGCGCAAACTCCCGCAGACACCGGCCCAATTCCAAGTGTCTGCACAGCCACATCGATAGTCTCTGAGCTGTCATGGTGCCCTTCAGATGGTCCACATAAAGCATTCATTTACGACATGAGGTACCAGGCAACCCATGAATCAACATCCAAGAGCCGTACCCGCACCACCTGCCGAATGCATGCTCAATGTTGGTCAAGTATGGACCGAATTACCTGTGGAAAAAAGAAACATCTCTGATGTTTCTGGAAGTAATAACAAATCAAATGTAGTTCTCAACTTTCTCTTTAAGAGTGGTAATGCAGGTGAACTTTGGGTAGGTGCATGAGTCACATTATTATAAAATGCCAAAAAGCTATTCATGTGATGTGATGATGAACTTTCCTCTCTTGAAGCTTTCAAAGAAAGTTTCAAGGATTGAATGAATCTTTCAGCTAATTCATTGGTTGACGGATGATAAGGTGTGGATTTTATGTGCTGAATACCATTTACTTTGACATAAATGGTAAAAGTAATTTTACCATTACTTTTGGTAATGGTAAAGAGTTTGAGGACTCAAACTCTTGTGAAGTAAACTGTGAACCATTATCACTAACAATGTTTTCGTTTACCAAATCTTGCAAAAATGTTGTCAAATTTTTCAGTAGTTTATTCAGTTGTGGTAGATCTCATGGCAACAAATCCTGGCCACATTGAGTGTGAATCGATTATGACTAAAAGCATGTAAGCCCCCAAAAGGACCACCAAAATCTACATGCAATCATTGCCGTGGTATTTTAGGCCACTCCCAGTGGTGTAAAGGAGACAATGAAGGTGTATTCCTTATTCGGTAAAGGATTGACATAATCCCACTTTTTTTTCAATCTGAGCATTCAGACGTGACCAGCAAAAATAACTGGCTAATTCCTTCATCTGGACTATACCAGGATGTCATGTAGACTAGGAGGAATAATCACTGGGATTCCCCACAATAAACATCCACCTTGGATGGACAACTCAAGTTTTCTTGATACATCTGGGGAGATTTGATACTCCCAAAAGTGCTGAACTGGTGGCAAAACTGTTCTAGATGGCAACTGTTTTGTCAGTTCAGCTTCTCACCTGATACTGAACACACATGCAGTGGCCCCGATCTGTCAAACTTTCATTTACTGGCCAGCCCAATCACTGGACAGCCTGGAACCTCACAGTGTTGCTTCTCCAGCCCCCAACACTACCCCCCTCACCCCCAATCACAGTCCCCACAACAATTCCCGAGCCAGCTCTGATCCTCCTGTGTCCTGGAGCGCCTCAATGCCCAGGCCCCACCCCCCCCCAGACCCCCTATCCCCTCCTCGGTGAGACCCCCTGGAGGCAGCCCCCCAGCCCTGCCTCAATTACTGTCCTCCCTCCATCCCAGATCAATACCAATGCAGAGGGGCAGCAAGACCCTCCCCCACCCCCACTGATTATAGAACATAGAACATTACAGCACAGAACAGGCCCTTCAGCCTTCGATGTTGCGCTGACCAATATAAAAAGCAATGACCCTCCAAACTAAACCATTCCCTTCTCTTCCATATACTTATCAACTAACCTCTTAAACGCCACCAAACTTGGCGCATCTACAACTGCTGCAGGCCGGGCATTCCACTCCCGAACCACCCTTTGGGTAAAGAACCTACCTCTGATATCCGTCCTATAACTATCACCCCTTAATTTAAAGCTGTGTCGCCTCGTGCTAGCTTCCTCCATCCTAGGAAAAAGGCTATCACTGTCCACCCTATCTAAACCTCTAATCATCTTATATGCTTCAATAAGATCCCCTCTTAGCCGCGTCCTTTCTAACGAAAACAACCTCAAATCCTTCAACCTCTCTTCATAGGACCTGCCCTCCATACCAGGCAACCTCCTGGTAAACCTCCTCTGTACCCTCTCCAATGCCTCCACATCTTTCTTATAATGTGGGGACCAGAACTGCACACAATACTCCAAGTGCGGCCACACTAGAGTTTTGTACAGTTGCAACATGACGTTGCGGCTCCAAAATTCAATCCCCCTACCAATAAAAGCTAAGACTCCATATGCCTTCTTAACAACACAGGCCAACAACACAATTGCACACAGGCCTGACCTACAAAAGGCCCTGCTCCCTTGGCGCTGCCCGATGCCTGATGGGCAATGCGAAGAAGCCCCCTGGGCATGGGAATTTTGCCTCTTGGGCAGTGCCAGAGGACACAGGCTGGTACTGCCAGGGTGCCCAAGCTTAGGGGCATCCCCTGATGCCCTGGGGGAGCCCCAATTAAAACCCCACCTTCATTCTGGTGGGATATCCCACTAGTTCCCCAAACCTGAAAGGTCCCGATAATTAACTAATCTACATATTTAAAATATACAACATCATCCACACTACTCCCATCAACCCTCTCCATTGCTTCAAGTCAAAGAACTTGGTCAAGTTTGTTAAAAATGGTTTGCCTTTAACAAATCCATGGCTTTCATTTCCTAGACATGACGTGGAGATGCCAGCATTGGACTGCGGGAAACACAGTAAGAAGTCTCACAACACCAGGTTAAAGTCCAACAGGTTTGTTTGATAGTGGACCCACTGGCTTTCGGGGTTTGCCCCTTCGTCGGTTGGGTGGGAAGTTCTGGTCTCAAGCAGAGCATATAGAGGCGCACACAGTTTGCGGAGTGTGGATTAGAATGCGAGTCTTTGCAGCTAGTCTATTCTTGAGGGTGCAACAATGTGAGTGGAGATAGCGTTGAGCATGGTTGGAGATACATGGATTTGGGCCAGTGTCTGTGGGAGTTTGCACATTCTCCTCGTAATTGCGTGGGTTTTGTCCAGGTGCTCTGGTTTCCCCCCACATCCCAAAAACATGCTGTTAGGCTGATTGGTGTAACAAATTGCCCCTAAATTAGACTTCCCTCAATCTTCCCCAATAGGTGTAGACAAAGGTCATAGGTAGAGGAGGGCACTCATAATGTTAAAATGGCGGCGCTGGCTCATTGGGCCGAAGGGCCTGTTTCTCGTGCTGTGTTGTTCTTTGTTCTTGTGTTTTGTCTCCAAACAGGACAGTAAGTGAGATGTTGCAAGCCCAGGCAAGTCATTGGAGTTACAGATAGTGTCTCACTTGCTGTCCTGTCTGGAGACAGTGCACATTTCTTGGGCTATGCTTGATGCTGTCTCCACTCGCATTATCTGCACCTTTGGGAGTTGATTGGTTGTGAAGACTCGCATTCTAGTCAGTATTCTGTGGACTCTGTGTGCCTTTGTATGTTCTGTTTGGGACCAGGGCTCTTCACTCGCCTGACGAGGGGGCGAACCATGAGGACTTGTGGGTTTGCTATCAAATAGACTTGTTGGACTTTAACCTGGTATTGTGAGACTTATTATTTCATTTCCTAGACCATACTTTGTCCAGTGCTAATTCATTTTGTCTCACATTATTGTTTCTAAATGTTTTCCCACCACTGCTGTGAGGCTGACTGACATGTGTTCACCTATTGTTTTTTCAACCCTTTTAAATGGGACTGTAATGTGTGCAATGCACCACATGTATACTTTTGGACTTTCTTAATTTATCTGTGGGACATGGGTGTCACTGGCTAGGCCAGCATTTATTGCCAGTCCCTAGTTGCCTTGAAGGGCAGTTGAGGATCAACCACATTGCTTTGGCTCTGGAGTCACATGTAGACCAGACCAGGTAATGACGGCAGATTTCCATCCCTAAAAGACATTAGTGTACCAGATGGGTTTTTCTGACAATCGACAATGGTTTGTTTCATAGTCATCAATGTATTCTTAATTCCAGATTTTTTAAATTGAATTAAAATTCCACCATCTGCTGTGACGGGATTCAAACTTGGGTCCCCAGAACATTAGCTGAGTTTTTGGATTAATAGTGTAGTGATAATGCTACTAGGATATAGCCTCCCTTTATCTTGTATATTATATATTTATTGGGCTGCGTGTGTGTACTTGTTGGTATAGTGATCCATCAACTCCATACATTCATGTGCACAGAGTACATCATTTTAGGATTTTTATTTTTAAGTGCTTACTTTGAGCAAGTGAAGAGATGGACAAAAAAAGAGACTGGTCCATTGTATTTGTCCCTTGCTGCCATGTTTCTGTTTGCCACAGTTTCTCTACACTTGCCTAGAATCCCCTAGAGCATACAAATGAAACCAAGCCCTAGGCTAATTCTTGGATTCTTTCATGGTGATCTGATAAAAGGATAGAAATATGCAGCTATTGTGGCTGATTGCTTGGAGCTGTAGCCTGTGCTTTTTTTTCTTGTGTGATCAGTTCCTGTACCATCATAATTTGGATGCAGATATTTACTGTTTGTCAGATGTTAGGTAAAAGAATGTTGTGCTTTCACTATAGAAGAAGGATATTTGGTTCATTGAGTCTGGCATGGGACAATCCAGTCAATCACATCACTCTATTTCTCTATTCCCATAATCCTGCATGCTGCAAAGTGCTTATCTTCTCTTGAAATCATTTTATTAAGTGAAAGAACACAAACACACACGTACTTGGGTGAATGTACCTCAACTTGGAGGCATGAACATCTGCACTCAAATTTACTGGAAGACCTCAGCAGGTCTGGTAGCACATGTGGGGAGAAGGAGGAGCTGACGCTTTGAGTCCAGATGACCATTGTCAAGGCTGGAAAGCATAGAAAGTGGGAGGACCCTGACCTTCCCGCTGGTTGCCATTTTAATACACAATCCTGTTCCCATGACCACATGCCTATCCTTGTCCTGTTGTAATGTTTCAGTGAAGCTCAGTGCAAACTGGAGGAATAGCATCTCAACTTCCAGCTCGGCACTTTACAGCCTTTCGGTCTTAACATCGAATTCAGCAACTTCAGATGATTTGCTCTACCCCACCTCAACCCCTTTGTTTTCATTCTATTTTATTTAATTTTTTACTGTTGTCTACCTTTTATTTCTTTATTGTCTTTCTTCATTTTTCTTACCCCCACTCTTTCCCCCTGCTTTATCCCCCTTTCCTTACCTTTTCTCCCCCTTTGCTTCCCCTTTTCTAAATTTTACTTCTGCCCATATTCACCACCTCCGCACCCACCACCCCCCCCCCCCTCCCCCCAATACTGTGATCTGTCAAACTTTATGGCTTTTCTGCCATCTGGCCATTCACGTCCTTTATTCTCTCTGTGGACAGCCATTAGCACTCTTTTCCACTGGTTTCTGTGGCTATGATTCATCTTTCATTTCCTCACCCTGCAGTATAAATATCTCCCACTTTCTATCCCTTTTGGCTTTGACGGGCAGCCATCTGGACTCGGAACGTCAGCTCTTTTCTCTCTTTACGGATGCTGCCAAACCTGCTGAGATTTTCCAGCATTTTCTATTTTGGTTTCACATTCCAGCATCTGCAGTAATTTGTTTTTACGCACTCAGATTTACTTGTGCAAGAATGGGGTGTTTAAATAAAGGCTTGCATTTTATCTGGTTTTTCATGAAGTACATGTGAAGTACAGTCACTGTTGCAAGGTAGGAAGAGCAGGGGAACAGAGGAGCCAGGGTGGAAAGGCCATGCAGAGAAAATGGAAATGTGTAAGCAATCAATATTATCTGAAACATCCCAAAATGGAATGGAGTATTCCACTGTATTCCAAGCACTTGAAGGTGCCTCAGATGATTTCAATCTTTATTTGAAGTTGAACACCAAGTTTTCCTTTTATGAAGGTTGCCCTTTGAACAATTCTGCAAAAGACATAGGCCTTTGAAGTCTCCAGTGACCCCATGGTTATGATGCTCTTTTTGATGCCCTGGATCAGTGGTTTGTCATACAAATAGGAATTTAGCTGTCTTACAAAATAGCCCGTGGTAGCTGACCTTCTGTTTGAAACACATGGCAACCTGGACACGTTTGTACTATTCCTTCTTCATCCTCACCATGGTGGAAGAGGATGAAAAATCCTGCCGACTCCTTTCCTTCAATTTGCATTTTTTTATGAACATCAGGAACAGTGAATGTTCAGAAAGGACAACTGGTAGTCTAGTCCTGATTCTTGACCAGATTATTGGTGCCCTGGTCATTGAACATACTATCACCCACTTTCCCCATCCCAGTTCTCCCCAGCCAGATCACATAGGACCCCTACAGTGCAGAAGGAAGCCCGTCTGCACTGACAACAATCCCAATCAGGCCCTATCCCCATAACTGCACGTACTTATCCCATTAATCCCCTGATACTAACGGGCAATTTAGCATGGCCAATCAACCTAACCCGCACGTCTTTGGAGTAAATGCTAGAAATGCTCAGCAAGTCAAACAGCATCTGGAGGAAGAGAGGAAAACAGAATTAATCAGGTTATTAATTTTTCCCTTTGAGCTCACATCTTACTGCACTCGATGTGTCAGTGAAAATAAATAGAATGGAGAGAAAGGTTTCAATCTTAGGCTCACAACATGCATCAGCCACCTTATTCAGTTTTACTATTTGTGAGAAAGTTTTCACCACTGCTCTGCAAATGTACGGTTTCCATTGTGTGACTCACCCAGTGAAGAGAGGCAGAACTCAACATCAACAGATCAGCCCTCGGGTAGACTTGTCTGCAACAACGCTTCAATTTATCGAGGTTATTGTCAGGAGGACTGGGTCCGGTAAATGCATGGGGATGATGGCCTGGCTGGGATTGTGGTTGGTGCAGACTTGATGGGCTGAATGGCCTCCTTTTGCACTGTAAAGATTCTATGAATATGCACAAAAGATTTAAATTACTTACTTGCCTTCCTGCCAGTTTCCAGCGCGGTCTGAAGGGCAACTGTTTGCCTGCTCTGGGAGATACACAAATCCTCATTCAAGGCCACAGACGCCCATCTCCTGACCAGACCCCCCGGAAAAGTGGCAGGCGCAGATGGGAGAATTGTGGCCCTGGTTTCAAATCAGGATGTATACGATGCATTCCAGTTATCGTTCCTTTCAATATCATATCCATCACCTTCCCCATCACTGGATCAATTCAGGGATGTTCTCTGAGCTAGAGAAGCTGTCACAGGCAAATGATCTACATGGTGAAAAATAAAGAATATTAGCAAAGCTAGTTGGTGGCATCTGCTCAACAAGTTAGCGGGCACTCTTATTGACAATACTTTATATCATAGAAATGTGCAGATAAGATCAGTGACCATCTTTGCAATTGGCTAACAGCGAATGAAGATATGCCTTAATATAGCTCAAAAATACTAGTTAAGGATTGATGATCAGTCAATAATGTGGAATGACAACTATTTAAATAATGATGAAACTTTTGTACACCAGAAGTTATACTCAATGCTTCTTTTTCTAGCTGAGCATAGTTAGATTCAGCACTAGTCAGAATATACAAAGCAAAAGCTATCAGCCATTCTTGTCCTGAAGACATAATATGTGAAACTACTGCCCCGACTCTATAAAGTGAAGCATCACAAGCAAGCAGTAATGGTAGCTTCGGATTAAAATGAACCACTACTTCAGATTTCTACAAAGCATCATTGTATGCTTTCTCACATTCTGTGGTCCAATCCCATGCTTGCTTCACACATAGTAAATTATGCAATGGCTTCAATAATGTACCTAAGGTACAAACAATTTGTCATAATTTACTAATCCTACAAAGGATGTCAATTGCATCATACTCATAGGATGTGATATTTCCAATATAGCTTCCATCTTGTTAGTGGCTTTATGTGGGCCTTTACTATCAATAACATGACTCAAATACTGGACTGACATCTGGAAAAAGTCACACTTTTCTCTCTTCATGCACAGACCATCTGTTTGAAAACATTTCTAAATTATTCAAATGCTCCTGTTCACTGATCCTGTAAGTATAGTATCATCCAGGTAACATTGTACACCAGAGAGACCACTTCAATTGATTCATCCTGTATGGATAAAACATGTAGTTGGAGCCCTTCATCATATTTCTAGACATTTTATTCTTCATAGTTGTAATTCTTTTCTTCCATGTTGTAAATTCTTTTTGTAGAATGAAACTTGTTCTTCTTGAAGGTACCCAGATTCTTCTTCTGAATAGTCTTGGCAGAGAAAGCTGGTCAAGCCCAATAAGCTTTTGCAATAAGACCCAATTTTGTCACTGTTCTTACATTGACTATCCTTGCTCCAGCATTCATTTTGGCACATCTGTGACATGCTTGTTGCCGTTTTGACTTATGGGTAGTTCCAAACTTGTGGATCTTCATTCTTGCACCAAATTGTGAAGCCTCTTTAGTGGATAGTTCCATTGACACTGTGATTTCAACTGCTGATCTGAAAGTCAAAGTACCTTCAGTAAGCAATCTTCTTTGGGGAATAGCCTCATTTTGGAGACCTCAAACTAGACGATCTTGAAGAGTATCTTCTATTAACTCACCAAATTCACAATGTTGTGCCAGCCTTTTTAAGTTTGCCACAAACTGAGCAATACTGTCACCTTCCACTTGATTCCTTCAGTGGAACCTGAACCATTCTACAATGATCAGTGGCTTTAGAGAGTAATGCTCTTAAAAATTTTTGTTAACTAATCGCAAGTTTTTTTGCTTCCTGGCTTTGCTGGATGAACCAAATTCCATAACAATGAAGGTTTTATTTACTATTGTGTCAGGAAAAGCTGGTATGAGCAGTTCGTCTGCAATTTTATTTGCTTGTACAAAGTACTGAAAATGCTCTGCATAGGAATGCCATGATTAAAAAGACATGAACTTGGCTATCTGTTTCTGCTTGGCAATTCTGTATTGTGTATCTTGAAGGCTGCCTTGGAGAATGCTTACCCGAAGATTGGAGGCTGAATGCCCTTAACTGCTGAGGCATTTCTCAGTTAGAAGGGAACACTCCTGCTTGGTGATTGTTGCGCAATGTCCTTTCATCTGTTGTCGCAGCATCTGTATGGTCTTGCCAATGTACCACGCTTCAGGAATATGTTCCTGCAGCATATGAAGTCGACAACATTGGCTGAGTCGCATGAGTAAGTATTGTGTACTTGGCTGGCTACCGTCATACTGAACAGAACGGATTACTGCAAAGAAGTGTACTGACAACTGAACAACCAGGAACACTACAGACAGTTACCCGCAGATCCAACCAAAGTACACACCCACCAACTCAACAGACTGATGAAAACCTTTGATCTGACCTTCAGAGCACCCTCCGTGCTCTCATCCCACGTACTTCCCCACATTGGAGTTCTACTTCCTCCCAAAGATACACAAGGCAAACACACCTGGCTGTCCCATCGTATCAGGCAATGAGAGACCCTGTGTGAGAACCTCTCTGGCTATGTCGAGGGCATCCTGAAACCTATCATACAAGGAATCCCCAGCTTCTGTCGCGACACTACGGATTTCTGATAGAAACTCATCATCCATGGACCAGTCCTCATCACAATGTACAACAACATCCCCCATGATGACGGAATTGAGCCTCAGTACTCAACACCAACAACTGCCAATCTCCAGATGCAATTCTACAACTCATCTGCTTCATCTTGGACCACAATGTCTTCATCTTCAACACAGTAAGAACTCTCACAGCACCAGGTTAAAGTCCAACAGTTTATGTGGTGGCAAAAGCCACTAGCCTTCGCCTTCAACAACCAGTTTTTCATCCAGACACACAGAACAGTCATAAGGATCAAATTTGCACCTCAACACGCCAATATCTTCATGCACAAGTTCGAACAAGACCTCTTCACAGGACCTTTAACCGACGCTATACACTAGACACATCAGTGACACTTTCTTCCTTTGGATTCACGGTGAAAAATCACTGAAATGACTATGTGATGACATCAACAAGTTCCATCCCACCATCAGACTCAGCAAGGACTACTTTCCAGAATTGGTTGCATTCTTGGACATACACATCTCCATTGAGGATGGTCACCTCAGCACTTTATGCAACGCAAGCTCATGGATAACCTCACGATGCTTCGCTTCTCCAGCTTCCACCTTAAAACAGGTTAAAAAAGCCATCCTCTACAGATAATCCCTCCATATACTCAGGATCTGCTCAGATGAGGAGAAATGCAACAGACATCTACAGATAGAACATAGAACATAGAAAATTACAGCACAGAACAGGCCCTTCGGCCTTCGATGTTGCGCCGACCAATATAAAAAGCAATGCCCCTCCAAACTAAACCATTCCCTTCTCTTCCATATACTTATCAACTAACCTCTTAAACGCCACCAAACTTGGCGCATCTACAACCGCTGCAGGCAGGGCATTCCACTCCCGAACCACCCTTTGGGTAAAGAACCTGCCTCTGATATCCGTCCTATAACTATCACCCCTTAATTTAAAGCTGTGTCCCCTCGTGCTAGCTGAAAGGATGCTGAAAAACACTCTTGTAAGATCGACAGTTCTGACATACCACAGTGAAAAACCACACCAACTCCCCAGAAGGCCAACACAGGACACGACCAACAGAGTACTTCCCTGGAGCGGAGAAACTATGTCATCTTCTTCAGAGCCTTCAACATGTCATCGATGAAGACAAACATCTCACAAAGGCCATCCCCACACCCCCACTACTTGCCTTCAAATAACTGCGCAACCTCACACAGACCATAGTCTGCAGCAAACTACCCAGCCTTCAGGAGAAACAGTGACCACGACACCACACAACCTTGTTACAGTAACCTCTGCAAGGTGTGCCGGATCATTGATATGGGTGCCACTATCACACGTGAGAACATTACCCTAACAGGGATACGGTAAATACTTTTGCAACTCGGCCAATGTTGTCTACCTCATACGCTGCAGGAAAGGATGTCCTGAAGCATGGTTCATTGGCCATGCAGACCATGCGGATGCTACAACAATGATGAATGGACACCGCAGGACAATCACCAGGAGGAGTGTTCCCTTTCAGTTGGGGAACACTTTAGCAATCATGGGCATTTAGCCTTCGACCTTTGGGTAAGCATTCTCCAAAGTGGCCTTTACAACACACAAGAGTGCAGAGTTGCTGAGCGTCCACACACATGAGGACGGCCTCAACCGGGATCTTGGGTTTATGTCACACTATATGTAACCCTCACCAATTGGCCTGGGCTTGCAAAATCTCACTAACTATCCTGGCTTGAGACAATTCACACCTCTTCAACCTGTGATTATCCCTCTCTCCACTTGCATTGTCTGTATTATAAAGACACCTGAAAAGACTCGCATTCCAACCATAAACTTGCAGTTGTGTCTTTGTCTATATATGTCGTGTTTGTGAATTTACCTCTCCATTTACCTGATGAAGGAGCAGCACTCCGATTCCAAATAAACCTGTTGAACTTTAATCTGGTGTTGTGAGACTTCTTTCTGTGCCCACCCAATCCAATGCCAGCATCTCCACATCAGGCCTAATTGATCCACCATTTCTCTTGCAGACGCTAGCAACTCAAGACTACTCAGTATATTTTTCTTTATTGTCTTTCCAGTGCTCCCCCTTTTTGCTCTGGAAACCGTTGACTTGATGTATTTTTTGTCAAACGGCCTCAGCCGTACAGCAAACCATCCTTTCTTTTCAAATATGCCTGGAATCACCCCTTTCTCTGATTGGGAAAACTCCTCTTTTAAACCCATACAGAGCTTTTTTTCTTACTTCTTCTTCCTGCACTGGCACTTCACTCTTCAAACCTGTTGTTGCTTCTCCCCTTGAATCTAATATTCAAGGTGTGAGGACCCACAGTGCTTTTTACATAAAAACCTTACAGCACAGAAAGAGGCCATTTGGCCCATTGAGTCTGCACCAATCACAATCCCACCCAGGCCCTACCCCCATATCCCTACATATTAACCCACTAATCCCTCTAACCTACGCATCTCAAGACAAGAAGGGCAATTTTAGCATGGCTAGTCAACGTAACCCGCACATCTTTGGAAGATGGGAAGAAACCAGAGTACCTGGAGGAAATCCATGCAGACACGAGGAGAATGTGCAGTCTCCACACAGATAGGACCCAAAGCTGGGAATCGAACCCAGGTCCCTGGAGCTGTGAAGCAGCAGTGCTAACCACTGTGATACCGTGCCACCCCTTTTTCTTCTACTTAGGATCTTTTCTCGTTATTCTCAAAGCAATAAAATCCCAACTTGTCGTCAATTTTCTTTCTGTAATGTTCTAACTATGTTAGGGGTTCTGGGTTTTACACAAAAAAATGAGGGATGGATTTTACGGGTTCGCCCTGCCCATCAATGGGTGGAGCAAGCTAGTAAAATTGCGCAAGAGCCAAGAAATCAGGTTGCGCCTGATCTGTCGGCTCTCATGATCTTATGGGAGCCAGATTTCTGGTGAGGTCAATCCTTTGGCCATTTCCAGCGAGAGGCTGAATAAATTATTCAAAGTTATTAAAGTATTATTTCCATATCTTTAGTGAGCGTGAAACACAATCATCTGGGCTGATTTGCCTTTGCAGCCTCACTGGGAGAGGTTCTCACTAGGGAGGAAAATACCTGCTCCCCAAAAATGGGGAACAATTGTGTTGGTCTCCCTGGTAGAACTGGAGTCCATTGAGGCCTCCCAGGGGAGGCCAAGGGTAAGGGGGAGGTTGCCCCTTGGGCAGTACCAGCCTGGCACTTGGCACTGACAGCATGGCACCATGGCAATGCCCATGAAGCACCTTGGCACTATCCCCCAGGCAGTACCGGAAGCAGGGATTATGGGGAGGGACAAACGTGGTGGTGCTCGAAGGGGTATTGGTTTGGAGGGTAGGGCCAGGCTGGGGTGGCATGTTGGGGGAGGAGGTGCTACTGCTACTCTGCTTGCGATTGATGGGGTGAGGGAGGCCCGCTGACTATGCCCAATCAAGCTTTGCCTCTTCAGTGGAGATAGATGCTTTCCTTCAGAAGTTTCTCTAATGGTTTCCCTGCCACTTACATGAGAGTCACTGATCTGTAGTTCTCTGGTTTATCTCTACAACCCTTCTTAAATAGTGGAACCACATTAGCTGTTCTCCAGTCATCTGGCATCTCCCCCTTGGCCAGAGGGAAATTGAAAATTTGGGTCAGAGCCCCTGGGTTGCCAGCTGTGATGAGATGTGTTCCTCGAGGTTTCATCACATGATCCGTCTCCCCCACCCACTCCGCAATATAGTTTGATATCTGGTAAAGAGAGATGTTCAAAGAAAATGAAGAAAAACAACCAATCCTCTTTGATGTCCCAATGATTTTTCCCTAGGATTGCACATAACAAGGTCCTGGAAATTGATCTTTAATTTCGGGAGACCCTAACCCCTAACCTCTTCTGCACCTGGACACACCACTAGGAAACAGCAGGGGGTCATCCTCATGCCTCCCCCCACCTTGAGAGGGAACTAACCTGAGGATCTTCCTACTCAATTGGTAAATCCTGATCCAGAGAATGATGTGTGATGATGTTCACTGCTTGGCTGGTGAACGCAAATATGTGAAAATAATATTCAACACGATTATTTTGATATAATGACCCTGATTTTTCAATTAAAAATATCTTCCAGCGTCAGAGATGACAATAATAGATTGTGGTTATTTAACAAAAATCAATCATAGCTACACTTAAGATCAAGACTTCCTCCCACTTCAAAGTTTTACTTTTAAGATGCTTTTTACTGTATGTTTTATAAAAATAGAATCAAATTTCCTTCTGAAACTATTATGACTGGCACTGACTTCATAAGAGAAGGACATGGCTGGAGTGTGAAACCCTTATCACGTTAGGATCTCCAGTCAGTGGTATGCCAACCATCTGCTCTCAGAGTGTATTAAAAGTCTCTTTAGCAGTTTAATCATTTGATTTGGAGGTTTTTTTCCCCTCATTCCAAGAACGGAATGCTTCTTTTCACCTCAGATGCATGGTCATCGACTTAATGGTTTGCTCAAAATGGACCAAAAACCCATCTTGTTGATGAGGAATCTGTCAGATCAACTGCTGACAGGCGAACACAATTGAACAACAGAACAGGTACTAAGTTCTGCCCGGGCTAATGTACAACTGGGGGCAGCAGAAAGGCCAATTGCGAAAGCAAAAAAAAAGAAGGTGCGGTTCTCAAGGTGGGTTTTGACTCTGTTCAAGGCTACACTAAACAACTGTTTTGAGTGTAGGGTTATGGGGGGACATGAAGGAAGTTGGAGTTACACCCACAATCAAATTAGCCATGATCTTGTTGAATGGCAGAACAGGCTTGGGGGGATTAAATGTCCAGTTTTAACATTCAATCATGTTTTATACAAGACAGAACTTAGTACTTTAACCAGGATTAAACTGGTGGGACCCAGTTTGCACTGTACTTTCCAATGGCGGGTATCTAAGGAGTGAGGTGATTTAAATTCACTCTATGGTTACATCTTGATTGACAAGGAAGTCAAAGGGCATGGGGTTAGAGAGAAAAATAAACTCTCATCAGCCTTGATCTTTTCAAATGGTGGAGCCACAAAAGACTTGAGAGGCCAAAAGGCCCATTTCGGCTCCTAATTTATATTGGACTGGCTTCCACCTCTGACTTTTATTGACAGCATTTTATATTTATTTAGTTTGAAATGTCTAATTTCCTCTTCCTCTGATGAGTCAGTTAAACAATAAGCCATGTATATATGAATAATAAGTGAGTTGACTTTAAGAGCCTACATTTCCTGCTTTGACCTGCTAATTCTAGCTAACCAATAGGTTAGTGTCTTCTGTAGGCATATAATTCTGTCCTCACGGCTGGTGGAACAGGCACAAGAAAATCACGCCACATCCCTCTGCTTCTCCAGCTTCCATATTGGTTGCAATTTTGTTGTAGGCCAGGGATCTGTCAAAATTGGACATACCCCTCGTTGGCCCCAGCAGATTGGGGTCCTGTGTTGCCAAACAGGCTCTGATACAATTCTGATCTGTCAGTGTGCACACTCGCTGCAGCTCTGCTAACCATCAGTCTTTAAAGGGCTGCTGCAGGCTGCAAAAATATCTTTCATCAGCCTTTCCACTTACCTCTATTTGGTTCACACCTCCCACAAAACCTCCCTCTTTGAATCATCCTTTTTGGTCATCCTCCCTAATAAAGATGTATTTAATGGGAAATTGATATGAACTCAGGAGAAGGATATAGAATCACAGAACCACAGAACTGTTACAACACAGGAAGAGGCCATTCAGCCCAGTGTCTCCATAGTGACTCTGCAAGAACTCACCCAGTCCTAATGCCCTATATTTTCCCTGTAGCCCTGTGTTTTCTTCCTTTATAGGTAATGATCCAATTACCAAGGTCATTCCTATTTCCTTTCTTGAAGAGAAGAACAACATTTGCCACTCTCCAGTCCTCTGGCACAATCCCCGTGGACAGTGAGGACCCAAAACACAGCAGCATGTTGGATAACCTCAAGTTTATGGAGGACAGGAGGTTCGAGAGCAGCCAGGAGTATGGTAGAATACTGAAGTCTGGAGGCATTGATGAGAGTTTTAGATGCAGATGAGCTGTGTGCACTGGGGAGGATGTGATGAGGTCAGCAATGTAATGGAGATGGAACTGAGAGATCGGTGTGGACATGTGATCAGGGTTGAATATGACATAATGAGCCTTATGGACAAGATGAGTATGGAGAGGGTAGGGGAGGAGATGGAAGGCAAACCTCCATCCCCCCACACCCACCCTTCCACTGTTTCATTCTAGTGGGGTTTACAATAGCTCCCCACTAATGGGGAGCTGGCAGCCCAACCTTGTTGGAGTGAAGGGAGTCCATCAAGGCTCCCCAGGAGGTCTAGGATGAAGGCAGGAGCCCTCTGGGCATCGCCAGCTTGGCAGAGACAACCAGGCCCCCTGGCACTGCCCAAGGGGCAAAGTGCTAATGCCCAAGGGGGCATCTTGGCACTGCCCACCAGGCATCGGTCAGTGTCAAGGGGGCAAAGGTGTGGGGTCTACTGGAGGAGGGGAAGGCTGGGCCTCTGGTGGCAATTGGTGAGGGTGGGGGTCCCACCACTCTGCGTAGGGATTGCAAGCAGAGACCAGCAACTTGGGCAGGGCAGGGGTTGGCCTGCCGATGGGGATCGGGGGAGGGGGGTTGGGCGAGGGGGAGAAGATCATGACTGTCGGTGGGGAGATCAAGATTGGGGGGGGGGTCAAGACTGGCCCAAACATGCTCAGGGGGCCAGCGATCAGGCTGTTGGGGGGAGGGGGAGCAAGGGGGTGTGTAGCCAGCAATGAGGGGTCACGGGACTGGTCAGTGATTGAGCTGGCCAGGGATCAGAAGGCTGGCAGTGTGGGGCTACTGCGCATAAACTAATCTCAGCGCTGACATTGCCGTATGTGCAATGGCCCACTCAGCAATATGCTGCTGCCTCTCCAGCAGGAATAGTCCCAGTCCCCTATTTTTCACATAAATCACACTTGTGCATTTGGGAGATTCATTTTGAAAATCCCACTGATAAAACCGGCAGGATTTACTCCAGTTTTTATGCAAATTTGACATTTAGAATCTGTTGGCGAGAACTGGCCGCCCTGAAGTCATATGAAGGCCAGACCAGGTAAGGACAACAGATTTCCTTTACTAAAGGACATTAATAAACCAGATGGTTTTTCCAATAATCGACTGGTTTTCTGATCATCAGTGGACCTTTTTTAATCAAATTCAATTTTCACCATCTGCCGTGGTCTTGCCTTGGGTTTCTGGATTACCAGTCTAGTGACAATACCATTGCGACACCGTCTATTTCATCCACATCCTTTCTCATTTACTTTCCTTGGACTTCAGGGAGTGGAGATGTGGCCAAATCAGGGCAGGAAGAATGGGCAGGATGAGAGGGAATAATGGTTATACTGGGGACTAGGACATCAAAGATGGAGGGACAGGGGTGCAGAAATGCCAATGTAAATAGTATATTAAGTTTCAAATGGTGAAAAACAAAATAAGATAAAAGGTGCGAAGGTGATGGTGGCATTCTCAAATGTAGAAGATGCCTTATACTGGTTTCTGCCAAGTCTCAAGTGGCCCTGGAGCTGTCTTAGCTATAGACAGGAAATGAGGAACCTGCCCAGAGGAAAATGGCTGCCATCTGGTGGCCAGTATTAATACCTACACTGCCCACACCCCCCAGACAGAAGGTTTTATCTTTACAGTATTACTCCTGTCATTATAATCTTATTTTAGCATCATCGAACTATCCCATTTAAGTTTTGTAATTGGAATTCATACTGTCCATTTTTTGGCTGGGTATTCTTTTTTCTTTCTAGTGTCAGTCTAGTGTGTGAACTTTTGTACCATGTCACAGTAAACATTTTTATTTGACTCGCTTTCTCATATACTGCCTAATGGAGTACTGACCCATAGAGAACACAAAGGGTTAGGCATGATCCTCAGTCTGTGCTGATTGCCTGACCTTGACCAAGGTGACAGTCAGGATGATGTAATTAGCCACAGCATTCACAGGCTATCAGTTTTTTTACTCACTTACAGGATATGGGCATCACTGGCTGGGCCAGCATTCATTGTCCATTCCTTATTGATCTTGAGAAGGTGGCAGTCCTATGGTGTAGGTACACTCACAGCACTGTTAGGGAGGACTTCCAGGATTTTGATCCAGTGACAGTGAAGGAATGGCAATATATTTCCGAGTCAGGATGGTGATTGGCTTGGAGGAGAATTTCCAGGTGGTGGTGTTCCCATGTGCCTGCTGCTCTTGTCCTTCTAGATGGTGGTGGTTGTGGGTTTGGATCTTCTACATTTGAGAATGCCACCATCACCTCCACATCTTTCATCTTGTTTTATTTGGAAGGTGTTGCCCAAAGAACCTTGGTGAGTTCCTGCAATGCATCTTGTAGATGGTACAAAGTGCTACTACTGTGTGTTGGCGGTGGAGAGAGTGAATGTTTGTGGATGGGATGCCAATCAAGGGGGTTATTTTGTCCTACATGGTGTCAAGTTTCTTGAGTGCTGTTACAGCTGCATTCATCTAGGCAAATGGAGAGTATTCCATCACACTTGCACTTTGTAGATGGTGGACAGGCTTTAGAGAGTCAAGAGGTGCAGGATTCCCAGCCTTTGACCTGCTCTTGTAGCCACAGTATTTATATGGCTGGTCCAGTTCAGTTTCTGGTCAATTGCATCCGCCAGGATGTTGATAGTGGGGGATTCAGCATTGGCAATGCCATTGTATGCCAAGGGGCGATGGTTGATTTCTGTCTTGTTGGAGATGGTCATTGCTTGACACTTATGTGGCACGAAGGAAATAATCATTACGAGGGACAAAGTGTTGGGGCTTTTAGGTAGCATAAAGACTTATAAAGCTCTGGGCCCTGATGGTATTTATCCCAGGCTGCTAAGGGAGGTGAGAGATGACATTGCTGGACCTCTGACGCAAATCTTTGTCTCTTCTTTGGACACAGGGGAGGTCCCAGAAGACTGGAGGATTGCAAATGTAGTATCGTTGTTTAAAAAGGGTCAGAGGGATAACCCAGGGAACTATAGGCCGGTGAGCTTGACTTCAGTTATAGGTAAGCTAATGGAGAGGATCCTCAGGGACAGGATGTATGAACATCTGGAGCGCTGTGATCTGATCAGGGATACGCAGCATGGCTTCGTTAAGGGGAGGTCGTGCCTTACGAATCTAGTGGAATTTTTTGAAGAGGTGACAAAAACGGT
The DNA here is from genome assembly GCA_024679065.1 of Sphyrna mokarran. Lineage (NCBI taxonomy): Eukaryota > Metazoa > Chordata > Chondrichthyes > Carcharhiniformes > Carcharhinidae > Sphyrna > Sphyrna mokarran. The sequence goes on from JAGIQG010000038.1 coordinate 5,432,712, forward strand.
TGATGAAGAACAAGCCGTTGATGTCATCTACATGGATTTCAGTAAGGCGTTTGACAAGGTTCCCCATGGTAGGCTGATAAAAAAGGTGAAGGTGCATGGGATACAGGGCCAGGTATGTAGATGGGTTGAGAACTGGCTTGGGAGGAGGAGACAGCGGGTATTAGTGGAAGGCTCTTTTTCCAACTGGAGGTCAGTCACTAGTGGTGTGCCACAGGGCTCAGTACTAGGACCTCTTCTATTTGTGATTTATATAAATGACTTGGAAGAGGGGGTAGGTGGTGTGATCAGCAAATTTGCTGATGACACTAAGATGCTTGGATTGGCGGGGACTGAGAAGCAGTGCCAGGCAATACAACAGGACATAGATAGGCTGGTAGATTGGGCAGATAGATGGCAAATGGAATTTAATCCGGATAAATGCGAGGTGATGCATTTTGGCCGGAATAATGTAGAGGGGAGTTATAGGATAAAAGGTAAAACTATCCGGAGTATAGAGACGCAGAGAGACCTGGGGGTGCAAGTTCACAAGTCTCTGAAGGTGTCAGTACAGGTGGAGAATGTGGTAAAAAAAGCATATGGTATGTTAGCCTTCATAGGAAGGGGTATAGAATACAAGAGTAGGAGTCTGATGTTGCAGGTGTATAGAACGTTGGTTAGGCCTCATCTAGAGTACTGCGTCCAGTTCTGGTCGCCATACTACAGGAAGGATGTAGAGGCCCTGGAGAGAGTGCAGAGGAGATTTACCAGGATGCTGCCTGGTATGGAAGGGCTGTCTTACGAGGAAAGATTGAAAACACTGGGGTTGTTTTCCCTTGAAAGACGTCGGCTGAGAGGGGATCTTTTAGAGGTATACAAGATTATGAGGGGTATAGATAGAGTAAATGGTGGTAAGCTTTTTCCACCATTAGAAATGGATAGAACGAGGGGTCACGGGCTCAGGTTGAGGGGGGCTATGTATAAGACGAATATTAGAGGCCAGTTTTTCACACAAAGGGTAGTGGAGGTGTGGAATGCACTGCCGAGTAAGGTGGTGGGAGCAGGCACGCTAGGGTTGTTTAAGGGTCTCTTGGACAGCCACATGAGCGGTCTGCAGATAGAGGGATATAGTAGGACTGTTTGAATATCGGGAGGACCAAATAGTAGTAGACTATCTTTTAGTTTCGTCTCGGAAATGTCTTAGTTTTTTTTTAGCATGTTTAATTAAGTCTTATTTGTTTCCGCAGGCAATTCAGTCCACCTTGTTGACCAACAAGGGGCATGCATGCAGCATGTCGTGCGAGAGCTGCTCTTGGAGGTTGCTTCAGGAGTTGCCTAGTGCTTCACGTCGTCAGTGTATGCTTAAACTGGACCATCTGATGGGCAACATGACAGCTCAGAGACTATTGCTGTTGCTGTGTTGACACATGGATTTGGGCCTGTGTCTGCGGGAGTTTGCACGTTCTCCCCGTGGTTGCGTGGGTTTCCTCTGGGTGCTCCGGTTTCCTCCCACATCCCAAAAATGTGCTCTTAGGCTGATTGGGTAACAAATTGTCCCTATATTGGTCCCTATATGGGAATCTTCAACAATAGGCATAGCCTAAAGTCAAGGATATGTCATTAAGACATTAGGACGGCGGCGTGGGCTCGTTGGGCCAAAGGGCCTGTTTCCCGTGCTGTGTTGCTCTTTGTTCTTTGTTCAAAGAATTAGCTCAGGATGCTTGTCACTGGACTGGTCTCAATTACAATGCCCCTGGAGTCAAATAGCTATCTTGAAATAGCAAGGCTGAAAGCTGCAATGAAATGTGAGCCAGAGTGCGTCAACATTTGCAGCAGAGGATGGGAGCAAACTAAGCACCAATGGAAGTCTCCTCATGAGATGATAATGTGCTTTTAAACAAGGTACTTCTAAAAGAATCCAAAGACTGATTGTCATCTCCATAACAACTATCTCATCTCAATGAGATTAGTGTATCCTGGATATCCAGCTGGAATATACATAGGAAGAAGTTAAGAGCTGACTGGGTGTCAGCCTGTGCGTGTATGTGTGAAAAACAGCAGTCAGAAGTTTGCCACACTGAAGGTGATACTGTAACCAAGGCAGGGCCCTGCAAAAGTAGCCAGCTTCTGCAGGAATATGTACAAATTCTCTCTCTCTGACTGTGAAAGTTGATCAGCCACAGGAGGTTGTATCTGGAAAAACAACTGAACTCACTATCTAACTACAGAACATCTGAACTGAAGAATCAACTGCTGGAGTCAATCTGTATTGGCCCTGACATGCACCATCTACTCCTCGCTACTTGAGGACTATTCCATTTAACTTTTTACATATATTTACTTACAGCTGGACTCAATTCTTACTTCGAATCTGAATGAATGTCAATGCATTTGTTTTATCATATCTCCTTAGCTTTTTAATCATTAGCAAACTTACTCAATCTTAACTCAAGAAAGCCTGATTAAATTGGTTACTTTTTAAACAGAACTATTAGATCTAGAAAAGGTATCCCAGGAAAAAAGAACCTTGTTAAATTAAACCTTTGTCACTCCCAGCAGAGGGTGGGTTGAATAAAGGCAAGGAGCTAATCACCTTTCCTCATCCGGGCTTGTACAATTTGGAGTTATCCCAGCTGGACGGTGACAAAGAGAGGGGTTTTGCCCACCTGGATCAATAACTTTTGGGGGACCTCACGTGGGGCTGGTTGTGACAGTCCTTCATTGGATTTGAGCTTGTGTGCACTCTTGTTCATCTCATTAATGCCCATAATGGTCCTAAACCATCTTTGGACTCAATGCCTCTTTGTAATTGACTCCTGACCAATGCCCAGCGATTATTGTCAACATCTTTAAAGGCAGTCAAGGCATGTTGTACTCACAGAGTTAATGGCTTTTAAGTCTAAATGTCTCCCTTTGAAGCCTGGAGTGAGTAATGGAATGCCATAAACATGACACAAGGGCCCCAGAGGCTGTTCCAGCTCTTCCAGCTGTTTGATCTTTCCAACTTACCTGTGGTTAGGATCAGGCTCACAATACTGTGGGAAAAGCCATCGTACAGACTGCTGATTATGAAATACAAATTGCTTTTGATTATCAGTTGGGTGGGTAAAAATGTGAAATTCAGCCCTTTGTTTGCAGCCAGTTCGCTCTGAATTTTAATGCTTGTTTTCAGTTTTGCAGGAAATTTGCAGATCGGAATCTCCTTCCCAATTGTATGGAACAAGTTAATGATTAAAATGAACATAGGAAGCACTCAGCGTACATTTAATTACATCAAACTGCTGTATGTTGCTCATAATGGCAGAATTAATAGCTCTTTGACAGGGCTGATACCTTTCTGGGGATTGATGTTATCTGTTGTACAAAATACCTACCTTCCAAAACCAGAAAGAAGAGTGTATTAATTGTGTTTGACTGACCAAAGTGTCCCATTTTGTGTTGGTTAACTGTCTTCTGTTGATGGACCGTTGTGTGTGATTCAATCAATGAATCATCAATAAGTTAAATGAAATGGGGGGGGAAAAAACTGTTCCCACAGGCAGGAGGGTGGGGAACCTGCAGACACGAATTTAATACAATTGGTGAAAGATGCAGTGGGAATTTTTTTTAAATGCAGTGAGTTGTGATCTGGAAGATCCTGCCTGATAGGACGGTGGAAGCAGATTCAATGGGAACATACAAAAGGGGGAATTGGATAAATGCTTCAAAAGGAGCAATTTACAGAGCCAACAAGGGAAACCTTTTTCAAAGAGCTAGCACAAACACGATTGGCCAAGTGGCCTCCTCCTGTGCTGTATCATTTTGTAATTCAACTGCCTTTCTTTTAGCAGCTTCACCCATTGCATCCTATCCCAAAGAATTGTTTTACATCATTGTCAATAGGATTTTCACACAAAATCAAAGCTGGTTCACTATATTTTCATACTTTTCCCTCAGGGACAATGGTCGCTGTACTGTAGTAATACCTTGCATTGGAAGTGCTTCAGAATGTCCTAAGAGATATTTATGTTAACTGAAAGATCCTTTTCTCATTCAACTAAAACAACCAGATTGTGGAGAAAGCATTTTGAATTTTCTAACAGTGACTATAGTGTTGGCAGCTGCAGAGATGGGGGGCAATTTCAGGCGGTTAACCAAGATTACAAAAGAATCACATTGATATAACTTCAAAGTGCAACCAAGTCATTATTCCCATTACATAATTCTAGTTCTGTAACACCACTGGATTGTATGAGCATAGTAACATTTAACAATTATTATTCGGTGTACATGGGCTCTGAATTCTCCTCTTGTAAGATGATCCTGGGTTCAAGTCCCACTCCAAACACATGAGAAATAAAATCTAAATTGGCAATTCCAGCGCAATACTGACAGGATGCTGCACAGTTGGAGGTGCTGTCTTTCAGATGAGGCATTGAAACAAGGTTGGTGGGTGTAAAAGATCCCATAGCACTATTTCGAAGAAGAGCAGAGGGAGGTCTACCCTATTGTCCTGGCCAATATTTATCCTTCAGTCAACATCATTAAAACAGATTGATCATGATCACATTGCTGTTTGTGACAGCTTGTTGTACACAAAATGGCTGTCATGTTTTTCACATTAATTTTTATATTTTAAAAGCGGCTACAGGGGGATTCTTACCAAAAAATGGCAGGGTGTAATGGAGACAAACATGTTGATTTTCTTTCCAGATTCTACCACATTCTGTCAAAAAAAGTCAAGGGGGCATGTTTCACATTGTCATGCAGGTGAACGGGGCCTCAAATCGCTGGCAAAGCCTGGCTGCACAGAGATCATGTATAAATCCACCCCTAAGCTCACCATGGAGGTTTCCTGTCCTCACCCCCTATCGGCATTGGCACTTCTCTACCCTCCCCGCCGTGCGAAGGGACAACGCCAAAGGGGATTGCCAGACTACATCCCTCACCCCCAGGGGACTATACCCACCTTTACTCCCCCAGGGAGACATCCATGACAGGTTCACATCTAGGTGAACCTGTTGTAAACTGCAACCACAGTCACTCCAGCATGGTGTCAATATACCACAGATGGTCAATATACGGTGGGGAACGGGTTAACCAGATGCAACTATATTAAGATGAATTTAAATCAGGTTCACACCCGATTATGTCGCTGGTGAGAGACACCAGAAATTGGAAGTGGCAATCTTGCTGGCAAAATTTGTAACCCAGCTTTGCCAGATATTGAACACTTGTTGCTGCTCACATGGATGGCAAATGTGGGCTCAAGATTTCACCCTACATTTCAAAAATATTTCATTGGCTGTAAAGTCCTTGAGACATCCAGTCGTTATGTGTGTTGCTATATAAGATGCAAGTCTTGCTATCACTGTTATCGAGAGAAGATCTAATTGAGGTGTATAAGATGCCAAAGGGGATTGGTAGAGGTAGAGTGAGATGTTCCCCCTTGTTGGACATTCTAAAATGAGAAGCCATAGTTTTAGGATAAGGGGTGGGAATGAGGGGGCAGATTTAAAACAGAAATGAGGAGGCATTACTTTATTCAATGGATGGTGAATATGTGGAAATCTCTACCCCAGAATGCAGTGGATGCCGGAATACAGATTTAAGGAGGAGATAGATGGGTTCTTATTATTAACAGGATGAAAGGTTTTGGGGAGTTGGTAGGAAGGTGAAAATAAGACCAAGATGAGATCAGCCATGATCATATTGAATGGCAGAGAGGCTCAAGGGGCTGAATTGCCCTCTCCTGCTCCGAATTCTTAGTTATTATGTATGTTCTTTATTCCTGAAGTTATTTTCATATTGAACTAATTCCCTCAGGATTTCTTCTCTCCTTTCCAAAGGCTCCTGCTGCTAGCTCCCCTTGTTTCTGGTAACCCTGCTTCCAGTAACTCCAGATCCACAGCAATGTGGTTGACTCTTAACTGCCCCCCTCTAAAATGTCCTAGCAGACCACTCAGTTCTCCATAGAACCCTATTGAGATCAGTTAAGATTGGGCAATAAATGCTGACCTAGCCAGTGATGTCCACATCCCAGAAACACACAAAAAAATGTGAGCGGAGACAGTAAGCGCTGGCAACTAATTTGACTATGGTGTGAATCACGACCATGCCTAATCCTGTCCTTAGCTAGAAAGGGTGGGTGGGGCCCTGAACGCTATCTTTTACCTTCCTGAGCAAAGGGAAGAGATTGCAAGGAGTTGCAGACATTTCTGACCTCCAACTACAGTATTTTATGACTGAGAGGGACTGAGCAATCATCCATCATTTCTGTCACAACATTGCCATAATCAAGTGATAAAGGAACATTTTGCAACATCAGAACATATTTCAACATAATTTGTGTTACTGTGTTGTGGTGTTTGGCACACACAGAAAACTTGCCTCGAGCTGTCTCATGAAAGCAATGTTCATTTAAATACATTTTGTTCAACAATTTTATGCTAGTTTAATGCTTATTTTTGCATGGATTCAGGGCAATAGGCTGCTGGCAACCTCGGATGTTTATCGCAGAATCCGTCAGTGTACAAAGATAATCAGGATGAATTGCAATATCATTTGAAATATTGGAACACTGAAGAAGTCAATTTATTAATAAACTGACCAAGTAGCACTTCCTTGAGCAAATGAACGTGTCCATGTATGTCTAGAGGCCACAGCTTGGGCAGCAATACTCCCACATGGCTGTCCAGGAGATGTTCCTGCTCCAATCCTTTTCTTTAGGCCTGTTGAAAGGATTTACGGGGTGATAATTCTATTTGGCTGCGTTATGAACACCTTCCTTGACTAACAATGGGATTTGAACCTGGAACTTCTGGATCAGAAGTAGGGATCCGCTGTGCCACCAGACGTCCCCTTTGTGAATTCTGCTGACCATGCATTTAAATATATGTACACATCTCTACAAATCAGCACCAAAGGATTTGAATAATCAACTTTGGTTATGATAAGTGCACCATGAAGGAAAGAATTGCTTGTTAATTTGCTATTCCGCAGTGAAAGATGAGATCAAAATATGAGCACACCTGTGATGAGAATAGATACACAATGAAAAATCAAAATATTTGAACTTATTCAAAGAACACATTCGGCAAATACAACACTTTGAGTACATGAATATACTGGTAATGATTTACTTACTAATCTACTGAGATTTACTAGAATAGTCAAAGTGGCTGTGCTTGCAGTACTAAAGCTTCAAAATCTGGTACTACATGCATGAGATTAATCCAGGTTGAAATACACCTGCCTAATATCAATTGACTTTTTTGAAATGTAGGGTGGGATTCTTCCAAAAACATTCAAAGTGCCGAATTCACATGAAAACTGGAGTAAATCCCATTGCATCTCATCTGGAAGGACAGCACCTCTGACAGGGCAGCACTCCCTTGGTATTCGGAGGGTTGGACCGGATTTATGTGCTCAAGTCTCTGGGCAATGACTTGAATGCACAAAGTTCTGCCTCAGAGACAGATTGAGACTTTCTTGAGTGTCTTTTGAGTTTTAAAATGTTAGGACTATTACACTGTAACACAGGTGGACCTTTTAATTCCAAAGAACAACACAGCACGGGAAACAGGCCTTTTGGCCCAAAGAGCCCGCACCACTGTTTTAACAGTGTGAGTTCCCTCTTCCACCCATGACCCTTGTCTATTCTTATGGAAATCCACATTGGAAACCAGATTGAGGGGGGACAATTTAGGGACAATTTGTTACACCAATCAGCCTAAGAGCATATCTTTGGGATGTGGGAGGAAACCGGAGCACCTGGAGAAAACCCATGCAATCACGGGGAGAACGCGCAAACTCCCACAGACACCAGGCCAAATCCATGTATCTGCATGGCCAACAGTGATAGTCACTGAGCTGTCGTGTTGCCCATCAGCTGGTCCAGTTTAAGCGTACACTAACGATGTGAAGCATTAAGCTACTCTCAAAACATCCAAGAGCAGCCCTCTCACACCTATCGCGTGTATGCCCCTTGTTAGACAACAAGGCAGACCGAAGCACCTGTGGATTAAAAGAGGAAAACATCAGTAACACGCACATCTTATGCAAACATTCAAGGGAATCCCCAGAAGCTCAAAAATAAAACAAATGAGCCAGAAAATATGTTGGAAGGTCCATAGGAATCAATTGATTCCCAGGAACGTCCCAAGGCTCTTGACCGCTATTTAAAACAGTCTCCTATATCCCTCCATCTCTATTCCGCTCATGTCCTATCTAAGTATCCCTTAAATAACTCCAGCATGCCTGCCTCCACCACCTTACTAGGCAGTGCATTCCATACCCCCACAACCCTCTGTGTGAAAAACCTCCCTCTAATATCCGAATTTACCTCCCCCTAAGCCCATGGCCCCTCATAATATTTGTTTCCAATGTAGGAAAAAGCTTACCATTGTTTACTCTATCTATACCTTCATAATCTTATACATCTCTATTAGATCTCCTCTCATTCTCCGTCTTTCTAAAGAAAACAGCCCCAATTTGCCCAATCTTTCCTCGTAAACTAGACCTTCCACACCAGGCAGCATCCTGGTAAACCTCCTCTGCACTTTCTCCAGGGTCTCCACATCTTTCCGGTAGTAGGGCGACCAGAACTGGATGCAGTATTCCAAATGAGGTCTAACCAATGTTCTATACAACTGCAACATTAAAGGCCAGTTCTTGTACTCTATACCCCTTCCTATAAAGGCTAACATACCATATGCTTTCTTCACAACCTTCTCCACCTGCTCTGCCACCTTCAGAGATTTGTGCACCTGCACCCCCAGGTCCCTCTGCATTTCTATACTCTTAATAGGTCTACCCTTTATCATGGGTACCCCTACATTATGTCTCCCAAAATGCATCATCTCACATTTATCAAGACTAAATTCCATCTGTCTGCCCAATATACCAGCCTATCTATATCCTGCTGTATTGCCCAACACTACTCCTCACTGTCCTCAAGTTAAGCCATCTTCGTGTCATCTGCAAACTTGCTGATTACTCCACTTACTCCCACTTCCAAGTCATTTATATGTATTACAAATAGAAGAGGTCCCAGTACCGAGCCCTGTGGCACACCACTGGTGACCGACCTCCAGCTAGAAAAACACCCTTCCACTATTACTCACTGTCTCCTATTACCAAGCCAGTTACTTATCCATCTAGATACCCGTCCTTATATTCCATGAGCTTTAACCTCCCAGTTAATTCCAGTCTCCCAGTTTTTTTCAGCAGGATTTTTAAAAGGAATCTCCCACACTCTGTACACTGCAGAGTTCACTAGTGTGAATCTTATTAAAAATCAGTGAGCGGGGCCAATTCCTGCTGGAGAGGCTGGCAGCATAGCATTGAGCGGGTCACCAGGGGAGATTAGCACACGTGCAGCAGCTCCGCACTGGCAGCCTCCCGATCAGTGGCTAGCTTGATTACTGGCTATAGGACCACCCACCACCACTACCAATGCTGCATCTGTGGCTAAGTGAACAGGTAGATTATGGACCATACCATTATTTTCTGCCTCTCTAACATGGTTGCACCGTACAGAGGCTTGCCACCTCCTCTACAATCTCCCCATTACTGGAGCTCTGAATGCCCCACCCAATGCAGGAAAGATGTTGGCCAAGTTTCCCAGAGACTTCAAATATGTTTATTGCAAAATAATTCAGTTATCATATGTGTAGGACTTTTGATGACCTTTTTCCTGCATTTAGTCATACTCTGCATTACTTCCACACAATGCCTGAGCTGACTTCTGACCCTGTCAATTCTGATCTTTTAACCTAATGCCTCCACCTCCTCTACATTGTGGACCATACCATTATTTTCTGCCTCTCCAACATGGTTACATCATACAAGGCTTGCCAACACCTTCACAAGGGCAATTAGGGATGGGTAATAAATGCTGGCCTAGCCACATCCATTAAAAAATACAAAAAGATATAGGGTGAGAGATCCAAATATTTCAATAATTTGCTTAATCACAGAATTATATAGCGCAGAAGGAGGCCATTTGGCCCATCAAGTCTGCACCAACCACAATCCCATCCAGGCCCTATCCCCATAATTCCATACATTCACCCTAGCTAACACCCCTGACACGAAGGGGCAATTTAGCATGGCCAATCCACGTAACCCGCACATCTTTGGAATGTGTGAGGAAACCGGAGCATCTGGAAAAAAAACCATGCAGATGTCACACAGACAGTGACCTGAAGCTGGAATTGAACCCAGATGCCTGGAGCTGTGAGGCAGAAGTGCTAACCACTGCCACCATGCCGACCCATTAATGCACTTAGGTGGGCCTTGCTAATAAAATCAATTTCTCGTTGAATTATTTTTTCTGACCTGCCAGTTGTAATTTTGAGGGATGGTGCTAAATATTTCCTAAAAAGACTTGCATTTATATTGTGCTTCTCACAACCACTGGATGTCTCAAAGCACTTTACAGCCAGTAAGGTACTATTTTGAAGTGTAGTCGCTGTTGTAATGTAGGAACCATGGCAGCAAGCTTCCACAGACTATATGGGACCTAATAACTGGCATTTAGTGATGTTGATTGAGGGATATGTATTGGCTAGGACTCTGCCTGCTCTTCCTTAAAATGATGCCTTGGAATCTTATACATTCACTTGAGCAGGCAGATAGATTAACTGAACCATAGAATCTCAACAGTGCAGAAGGAGACCATTGAGCCCATCAAGTCTGCACTGACTTTGACAGATTATCCCATGTATTTACCCTGGTAATCCTGACACCAAGGGGCAATTTAGCATGGCCAAACAACCTAACCTGCACATCTTTGGACTGTGGGAGGAAACTGCAGCATCTGGAGGAAACCCATGCAGACATGGAGAGAATGTGCAAACTCCAACCTGACTGTCACCCAAGGCCAGAATTGAACCCAGGTCTCTAATGCTGTGAGGCAGCAGTGCTAACCACTGCCACCGTACTGCATATGTCATCATAGCAATAGGCATATGCCATACAGAATGGGACACTATAATAGGATCTGATTAATCACCACTCCATTTGTGATATACTAAATTTATAATGTATACCAGCTTCTTATTTGATCATCTTCCATGACTCTTGGTCATGCCAGCAGCTGCGCACTTCTACCACTGGATGGAGCTTTGGAAGCTGCAGATGCTCCGAGCTTTTGCTTCCTACAATTTACTTTGTCCATGTTCAAAGCCAGGGGAGGTCCAGCCAGTCTGAGGCTAAACTGGTAATGAGCAGGACAAGGTCAGAAGGATTAGTTCAGGTAAGAGCTGATCAAATACTGCACGAAGCACAGTGAGAGTGTCATCAAGGAAAGCAATTCAAACCACATTAGGATGTAGAAATAGCCGAGGGCATTATGGAGTATTAATGGATTAGCCTTTGGGAGAAGAAAGAAGTTGTATGGTGTTTTTCATAATATTAAAGGGCTTGATTGGAATCTGTGATGACCTGTGGTTGGCCTTTTCTTAGTCTCTGTTTTCTTATATGTTGAAGACATAATTAGTGGCCAGATTGACACAATAGGTCAGAATATGACCTTCCAGTTTCCTGCTCTCTGAGCCATTGCAGTTTCTTCTGATAACAGGAACTTGTGCTGGAATCTTGCGGTCTAGAATCTGGTGATGAGTGCGGAAATGGGAATGATTTCCGCTGTGGAGGGGAGGCATGGTTGACCAGGTGTGATTTTGCACTGTTCAGCTCATTTTACATACATGGTGCTCACAGATTCTCGCCGTGAGGGGCAGTGTCACCATCACCATCCTTGCCATTACCTTATGGGGTAGTAAGTCTTGGTGCCATATTTTAGAGGGTACCTGGACAGCCTGCACTATCCATTCTACCTTTGCCCAGCTACTGCTCAACCTTTCCCCACTAACCCTTCCTTGGTCATCCTCCACACAACTTGCAATATCACCTTCTAGTCTCAAACATGGACTGGCATTTACAGATACTCCCCAAAGGGGACAATGCAGCAGCAAATCACCATTGCTCACTGGAGAAGCCTACCTCACCAGGTACACACCAATTAGGTGTAGTTGCGATTATGAATGTCTAATTACAATGTGTTACCATTGACCAGAAGCTGAACAGGACCAGCCACATAAGTACTGTGCCTACAAGAGTAGGTCAAGGATTGGGAATCCTGCAGTGAGTAACTCACCTCCTGATTCTCCAAAGCCTGTCCTCCATCTACAAGGCACAAGTCAAGAGTATGATGGAATACTCCCCACTTGCCTGGATGAATGCAGCTCCAACAACACTCAAGAAGCTCGACACCATCCAGGTCAAAGAAGCCCACTTGATTGGCCTCTCATCCACTACCCTGAACATTCATTCCTTCCACCACCGACACACAGTGACAGCAGTGTGTACCATCTGCAAGATGCACTGCAGCAACTCAGCAAGGCTGCTTAGACACCTTCCAAACCCATGACCGCTACTATCTAGAAGGACAAGGGCAGCAGACACATGTGCCAGAATTGTACCACCTCACTCGCCTTGGAATCGGAGCAGATGAGAAGTGGAAAACGGAAATGTCCATTGACCTCAGGTGGGAATTTCCAGTCTTGCGCAAGTGAAACCGTAAAGTCCTGTCCATGGGAACACCACCACTGGAAGCTCCCCTCTAAGCCACTCACCATCCTGACTTGGAAATATATCTGCCATTCCTTCATTGTCATTGTGTCCAAATCATGAAACACCCTCCCTAACAGCATCATGGATGTACCTACACTACATGGACTGCAGTGGTTCAAGAAAGCAGCTCATCACCACCTTCTCAGTTTTGATTATTTGAAATGAATACTTTGTTTTTCACTGGAGGCAATGGTCCCTGTCCACAGATAGCCTATCCCGGTGGAAGGAGCAGGTTTAATAGGCTGAATGATCTTTTCCTCTTCTTGATTTGTTACTGGTATCAATGCAATAGTTCAGGAAGACAGCTCATCTCGAACGCAATTAGGGGTGCACAATAATTACTGATCAACCTAGTAATGCCCACATCCTGTGAATGATTAAATAAAACAGAACCACCACCCACTTCTGAGTGGCAAAGTGTAAATCAGTCAGACCACTGGCCTTCCATCTCTGAGGCAATGGAAAAAGACTTTGAAATTGGGCATTTTCACCTTGCAGTGAACCAGGATCCACAACACAAAAGCGCAACTTTGAATGTTGTTAATTGGCAATGGAAATATGTTTTAACCTCCGAGGAATCTGTGGAAAAGGCATTGGCAGAATCAAAGCTGGTATCCACTGCTTCGAATTGTTGCTAACTGGGAACTGAAGTCACACAGCAGCTCATACCAAAGACTATACCTGAGCCTTAGTGAGCTACAAAATACCCAGGGGTTTATTCTGACTGAGAGTTAGGTTCCAGAATTATGTAAGGAATGACCTCAATACCCAATACTGGAATTAAGCTGTGAATCTCAAGGTGTGACCTGCAATGAAAGTCACAGATATCTGCAGATGTGAGTAGCTTATCTTGATTGAAAAAAATTAGTATCTTACATTTATACAGCACACATAGCATAGTAAAACATTCCAAGGAACTTCACAGAAATGTTATCAAACTGAATTTGACACCTGAGACACAAGGAAGTCTGAGGGCAAATGACAGAAGATTGGTAAAAGACTTGGCTTAAGCACTGCCTTAAAGGAGGAGAGAGAGGCAGAGAGGTTTAGAGAGGAAATTCAGAGATTCAACCCAGGCGGTTGAAGGTATGGCCCCCAGTGGTGGAGTGAAGGAATGATGTGGAAATGCCAGCATTGGACTGGGGTAAATGCAGTAAGAAGTCTCTCAACACCAGGTTAAAGTCCAACAGGTTTATTTGATAGCAAAAGCCACAAACAGGGAGCATATAAAGACACTGGCTCAATTTACAAAATAATGATTGGAATGCGAGTCTTTACAGGTAATCAAGTCTTAAAGGTACAGACGATGTGAGTGGAGAGAGGATTAAGCACAGGTGAAAGAGATGTATATTGTCCCTGGACAGGACAGTTAGTGAGATTTTGCAAGCCCAGGCAAGTCATGGGGGTGACAGATAGTGTGACATGAACCCAAGATCCTGGTTGAAACCGTTCTCATGTGTGTGGAACTTGGCTATCAGTCTCTGCTCAGCAACTCTGCGCTGTCATGTGTCATGAAGATCGCCGTGGAGAACACTTACCCGAACATCAGAGGCCAAATGCCCATGACCGCTCTAGTGTTCCCCAACACTCTTGCCTGGTGATTGTTTAGCGGTGTTCATTTATCCATTGTCGTAGCATCTGCATGGTCTCCCTAATGTACCATGCCTCAGGACATCCTTTCTTGCAGCATATCAAGTAGACAACGTTGGCCAAGTTGCAAGAGTGTGTACCTGGTGGATGGTGTTCTCACGTGAGATGATGGCATCCATGTCAATGATCCGGCCTGTCTTGCAGAGGTTGCTGGGGCAGGATTGAATGGTGTCGTGGTCAGTGTTCACCTGAAGGATGGGTAGTTTGCTACACACAATGGTCTGTTTGAGGTTGTGTGGTTGTTTGAAGGTAAGAAGTAGGGGTGTGGGGATGGTCTTGGCGAGATGTTCATCTTCAGTGACATGTTGAAGGCTCTGGAGAAGATGTTGTAGCTTCTCTGCTCCGGAGAACTACTGGACGACGAAGGGTACTCTGTCCTCCATGTCCTGTATTTGTCTTCTAAGGAGGTCAGTGCATTGGAACTGTCAATCGATGAGTCAAGCGCCATATCCTGTTCTTATGAGTTTGTCTTTCAGTGTCTGGAGATGTCTGTTACGATCCTCCTCATCTGAGGAGATCCTCTATATACAAAGGGCTTGCCCGTAGCCAACATTGTCTACCTGATACGCTGCAGGAAAGGATGTCCTGAGGGCATATATTGGGGAGACCATGCAGACGCTACAACAATGGATGAATGAACATCGCTTGACAATCACCAGGCAAGAGTGTTCTCTTCCTGTGGGCGAACACTTCAGCGGTCACAGACATTCGGCCTCTGATTTCCGAGTAAGCATTCTCCAAGGTGGTCTTCACGACACATGACAGCGCAGAGTCACTGAGCAGAGACTGATAGCCAAGTTCAGCACACACGAGGACGGCCTTAACCGGGATATTGGATTCATGTCACACTATCTGTAATCCCCACGATTTGCCTGGGCTTGTAAAATCTCACTAACTGTTCTGTCTGGAGACGCACACATCTCTTTAACCTGTGCTTAACGCTCTCTCCATCACATTGTCAGTACCTTTGAAACTTGATTAAAGACTTGCATTCCAATCTTTATATGCCCTCCGTTGTGGCTTTTGCCACAATAAAATAAACCTGTTGGACTTTAACCTGGTGTTGTGAGACTTCTTACGGAGTGAAGGAAACCAGAGCTGCTCGAGAAGCTGCAGGTGGGGGTACTCAGAGCTCAGAGAGGGTTCTAGCACTGGTAGGGAAATTGCAAGGAGGGGCAAACTCTTGAAGCGATTTGAACGTGAGAATAAAAAGGTTAGATTTAAGTGGACAGGGAGCCATGGTAGGGGAACAGAACTTAAGAATTGCTCAGAATGTTCTGAAATGTGACAAAGTAAAGTCCTTTTTAACTAATTCGGGTTTTATTTGTTATTCAGGATATAATGAAAAGGGAAAACCATATTGGCGTGTATATGTACAATGTTAACTAACAGAATGACATCTCATCTCAAGAACATAGGAACAGGAGTAAGCCATTCAGCTTATCGAGTCTGCTGCACCATTCAATACAATCATGGCTGATCATCCACTTTTCCCCACACTATCCATTATCCCTTTACATCATCGGTAATTAGAAATCTGTGTTCATTCTGCCTCAGACTCATTGTCCAACTGACCCATTGTCACATACTGATTGTTAGGGGAATTAACAATTCCGTGAAATCAAGTAAGATAACGACATGGAAAATTTGGTTGAGAAATTTCACTCCCACTCCTAATTGCTAGCAGAGATATGAGTGTTTGGACCACTCGTTTAAAGGTAGTCTTGATTTGTATTGTGGTAAAGACTTAAAACAGAAGACAAAAGATTGATGTATGAACAAACATACAGAATATACAGCCAAGGAGAAGGAGAAGGAGCCATTCAGCTCCTCGAGCCTGCTCTACCATTTAATAAAACCATGGCTGATTTGATAGTAATCTCAAATCCGCATTCTACCTACCCTTGATAACCTATCACTCCCTTGCTTACCAAGAATCGATAGATTCTTGCCTTAAAAATATTCAAAAGGCAGGATTTTCCGGCCCGCTCCCATGTGTGTTTTCCAGTGATAGAGGCGGCTCACCATTGGCCATCACTGGGATCTTCCAGTGCACCAGAATTTATGGTGTTTTGCGTAGCTCTCCTGTCCAACACTGGGGAACTCGCTGAGGAGGCTTGCCATCAGCAGGATCAGAAGATCTTGCTCATGGGAAGGACTGGAAAATGTTACCCAAAGACTCTGTTTCTACCACGTTTTCAGGAAGAGACTTCCAAAGACTACCCTCTGTGAAAAAAATGGTCTCATCTCTATAAATGGGCAGCTCCTTACTTAAATAGTGACCGAAGTTATACCTTTAGCTCTAACATCACCAATATTCATTTATAGCCTCTAATCTCTCTCATCCATATTTTAGTTACACCATTGATACAGGTATAACACCAGGTTTGATTGCGGGGCTGACAGGGAGAATTCTCTCCTCACTGACACTGCAGTGTTGGCCTGATCTTTAATCTCAGAGGGAGCTGATGGTCCTGGTCGATCTTTGCTAAGAGAAGAAAAGTGACAATTTGGGAGCATTTGAGGCTTTTTAAAAGTCCCCAAGGCAACAGCTGCAGCTATACTGTGATGGGAATGAAGCTGAATGAGGTTGCCTCACAGTGTTTCTCACCATTTAATTAGCAGTCAATCATTTAGATAGAATTAGAGAGCTTACAACACAGAAACAGGCCATTCATCCCAATTTGTGTCTGTTAGTGTTAATGCTCCATGCAAGCCTCCTTCGACCTCACTTAATTTAAACTCCTTCAGCATAACTTTCTATTCTATTTTCCTTCATGTATTCTATCTTGTTTCCCCTTAATGGCATCACTTCTATACTACTCAACCACCAAGCCATCAATATCTACAACACAACTCCTTCAAATTACTGCAGAACACAGTGAAACACCCTCCCTATGATGTTAAAGGTACTTTCTGAATGCAAAGTGTTCCTCTCGTACATTTCCATAAACAGCATTTATGGTAAGAATGGTCACCAATTAGTAAGAGCCGGTTTCCATTACATATATGTATCTAAACTGTTGATCAGGCCCATGAAGGGAGTACTGACATGATGCTGAAGTTCAGCTTGGAATAGAATGTTTTGCTTTGTTTTGAAAGGTTAATGGATTGGATTCTCCAATTTTGTCTGCAGCTGAGATTCTCCAATTCTGCTGCTGCAATTTGGCTGAGTGCCAAATTTGCCATTCTCACTGGGGGTGATAGTAGGGCATGTGAGACTGGATGATTCAGGCAAAAATATGAATCGAGTAAATATTATTCTGGGAAAAAGCAAATTACTGCAGATGCTGGAATTTGAAACCAAAAGAGAAAATGCTGGAAAATCTCAGCAGGTCTGACAGCATCTGTAAGGAGAGAAAAGAGTTGATGTTTTAAGTCCAGATGACCCTTTGTCAAAGCTAAAAGGCATAGAAAGTGGGAAATATTTATACTGGAGGGTGAGAGAATGAAAGATGAGTCATAGCCATGGAAACAGGGAAAAAGACTTGTAATGGCTGTCCATAGAGAGAATAAAGGGTATGATTGGCGAAACAGCAAAGAAGCTGAAATTAAAACGTTGGTGGGGGGGAGCGCAGAATGGATGGGACAGAGGTAGAATTTAGCAAAGGGGAGTGTTCTGAAAAATATCAGTTTCAGCCCAGCATTTAAGAGCCATTCTAGAAAACATTTTCTAGCAATCTTAGCACAACTTCAGCCCATGAAGTGAATATTTGGTTCTGGTTCCCTTCCAGTGATGGCAGATCTCCAACCCAGTTTCCTATGCAGGTGAAAATCTAGGACCAGGAGGAGGCCATTCGGTCCCTTGAGTCTCTTCCATCATTCAATATGATTGTGACTGATTTGTATCCTCACTCCATCTGCTAGCCTTAGTTACACAGCCCTTAATATTCTTGTCTCACAAATATAGATCTTGGCGGTGGCACAATAGCACAGTATTTATAACATCACCATGTCTGCATGGGTTTTCTCCGGTTTCCTCCCACAGTTCAAAAAATGTGTAGGTTAGGGGATTGGCCATGCTAAATTGCCCCTCAATGTCCAAAGATGTGTAGGTTAGGTGGATTAGCCATGCTAAATTACCCAATAGTGTCCAAAGATGTGTAAGTTAGGGGGGTCAGCAGGGTAAAATGCATGGTAAGATGCCCTTACCATAAAATGCACAGTAAGATGCTCTTACCATAATATGCACAGTAAGATGAGAGTCAATGCAGGCTCAATGGCATCCTTTTGTATTGCTTGTCCTCCAACATCTATCTCCTCTTTGTCAGCTGTGGCTCAGTCAATAGCAAGTTTGCCTTTGGATCACCAAGGAAGTGGGTTCAAGCCTCAGATATGAACACAGAAATCAAAACCAATATTCTGGTGTTGTCTTGAGGGAGTGCTGCACTGTCAGAGGTGCTATCAGAGAGATGTTAAACTGAAGCCCCACCTGCCTACTTCATATAAAAGATCCCACTGTTTTGAGGAAGAGCAAGGGGAGTTTTCCCCGGTATATTGGAAATATTTATCTCTCAATCAATATTAGCAAAACTGAGTGTCTGGGTCATTATTACTTTGCTGTTTGTGGGATCTTGCTATGTGCGAATTGAATGCTATGTTTCGTACATTAGATGAGTGACCACACATCAACAGCTGTAAAGAACTTTGGGAGATCTGGTTTTGTGAAAGTCGCTATATAAATGCAGTTTTTTTCATCTATTCCTGGCACACCATGAATACGTACAATGGAACATCCACACATATACATATGCATAGTGCACATAATTGTGCTACGTAGTATCGTAACAATATTAGGGGTTGTGGGTTTTAACCAAAAAAAACGTGATTTGCCAAAGTGGAATCAAAGTAACAATAGCAGCAACACCCCCAATGACATCACCATCAAATCATGTGATCAACTCTTAAAGCAACCTGTAATTTTTTAAATATTCAACAGTTACTTTTTCACAGTACATTCAAGAATAAATGGTGTATTAAAAAAAATGTAGAATACATTGAGAGCCAGTGACTTTGCTAATTTGAATTCAGATGACGTTCATAAACTGCCAAACCCTTGCACTCGACTAGTTGGTTATTGAAGTACCCAGTGCAGTTTTTGGCTGGGAAGATAGGTATCTATTACCCAAAATGTTCATGTTTGTATATGCACAGGCATATTTGTAACAACCTCATTGCACAAGAAGAAGTACTTTCTCAAGTGCACAGTCTCATAATCTCAATGGACAGAGCTGTGTTTCTTGCCTTCAAACAGGTATTAAGAGATTACCAAATATACTACTCACTTCAGTCCTTGGCTATTAGCTGAAAACATTAAATCCCCTTTAATTACTATCCAGCCCCCAGCTGATAACGTAGCCTTCTTATTTCACCTGAAATTGAGAGAGAGAGAGCGAGAGTGTAAAAAATGCTCAAACAGTTTGACTTATGTGCCGCTCATTCTGATGCTTCGTGTCCAAACAGGGAGAGTTGCAGACTCCCAAGGTTACCTGCACTGATTGGGGAACAATGGAGCCCACTGTCTCAAATTGACAATCTAGGTCGGTGGGGAGCACTGCTGTGTAACAGCCATTGGCAAGACAGGTATAAGTGAGCAATACCTTTTCCCTCAGGCTGGTGAAGAGCATTCATGCACTCCCTCTGACCTCTAGCTGCAATCATTCCAAATGCTGATCAGAGGGAGCTAGCGATGCCTTTAAGGGGAGCCTAATGCCCCTGTTCCCAAAGAGCAGGAGAACAAAAACAGTTGTTAAATATTAACAAGCACAACTCTTAAAAACAGATAAGCTGTGGAGTTCAGTGAATATAGGCTCTGAAACTCTGATACCTCCTCTGATGCTCTCTCCTCATTGTTAACATAAATCATATTCTACATGTCCTTATCTATAATTGATGCCAATTGCATTCTGAAGATGTCCTAAACTGGAATCGTGAAACATATATGGTTTAGTGTGTAAAATTCAAATAGTGACATATTGTTTTGAAGAATATATCTGATACCATATTGTTTTGAAGAATATAATTCCTTCGGGTGCTCCGGTTCCTTCCCGCAGTCCGAAAGATGTGCTGGTTAGGGTGGATTGGCCGTGCTAAATTCTCCCTCGGTGAACCTGAACAGGAGTGTGGAGACTCGGAGATTTTCAAAGTAACTTCATTGCAGTGTTAATGTCAGCCTACTTGTGACTAATAAATAAATAAACTTTATATCAATCATTGCTGAAAAGATGTTTCTGAAGCTTTTCCTCTTGCACTCATCAAGACAAATGCAAGAATGTCAAATTTCAAACTATCACAATTTTAACTGCAGGGAAAATAGAGTGTTGATTGGTTGGCAAGTTGACTGTGATTGGCTAAGTCATTGCCCTGGAGAAGGCATTGGGCAATTGGTTCCACGGCAATTAGCACCCTTTTAACCTGTAGTATAATTTGATGTAATTGTTTGAAATTTGTCATTCTTGTGTTTGTCCTGATGAATGTGAAATAAAAAGACTCAACATCCTGTCTCTTTTCAGCAGCATTCCAGTTCTGTATTACTGAGCAACTGTTAACATATAAATCATTAGCTTACACAAATAAGTGTAATTTTATTCAGTTTGCATGTTTTTTTTTTCTGTGAAAGCAATGCCAGGGAAAAGGACTGAGATTCACTGGGTAGCTTTTTTGCTTCTGAGCCAGAAGGCTGTGAGTTCTGTGGCAGAACCCTTCACAGTATTGGTAGGCAGAGGGATCTGGGTGTACAGGTACAGAGGTCACTGAAAGTGGCAATGCAGGTGGAGAAGGTAATCAAGAAGGCATGCGGCATGCTTGCCTTCATTGGCTGGGGCATTGAGTTTAAAAATTGGCAAGTCATGTTGCAACTTTATAAAACCTTAGTTAGGCTGCACTTGGAATATAGTATTCAATTCTGGTTGCCACACTACCAGAAAGATGTGGAGAGGGTACAGAAAAGATTTACCAGGATGTTGCTTGGTATGGAGGACATTAGCTATGAGAGGTTGGAGAAATTTGGTTTGTTCTCACTGGAAAGATCGAGGTTGAGGGAAGACCTGATAGAAGTCTACGAGATTATGAGAGGCATGGACAGAGTAGATAGTCAGAAGCTTTTTCCCAGGGTGGAAGAGTCAATTGCTAGGGGGCATAGGTTTAAGGTGCGAGGTGCAAGGTTTAAAGGAGATGTACAAGGCAAGTTTTTTACACAGAGGTTGATGGGTGCCTGGAACTTACTGCCAGGGGAGGTAGTGGAAGCCGTTATGGTAGTGAATTTTAAGGGACATCTGGACAAATACATGAATAGGATGGGAGAGAGGGATATGGTTCCCAGAAGGGTAGGGAGTTTTAGTTAAGTCGGGCAGCATAATTGGTGCAGCTTGAGGGCCGAAGGGTCTGTTCATGTGTTGTGATTTTCTTTGTTCAACATCCACTCCAAGACTTGAGAGTAAAAATCTAGTCTGACACTCCGATGCTGCATTGTTGGAGGTGCAGTCTTTTGGATGAGATGTCAGACCAAGGCTCAATTTGCATGCTGCAGTGGATGTAAAAAGACACCAGGGGAGGTGGGGTGATCTTACCAGCTCATCCTGCTGGTCGATGGGAGCGGTGAGCTGGTAAGATTGTGGAGGAACCGAAAAATTAGACTTGCACCCAGTTTCTTCCTCTTGCGATCTTAGCGGCCTCCGATTTCCAGTGGGCCTGAGGCTGATTATAGTATTTAAATTTATTGAAATTTTGCTTTAAATATTATTAGCGAGCCTGGGATGCTATCATCCAGGCTCACTCGCCTTAGCAGCTTCCCCAGTGAAGCTCCTTACCGGCGAGGATCATGTATCGTACACATAAATGGGGAGTTGATGTGATGGCCTTGCCAGTAGGACTGGAGACCACTTGAGCCCCCCACCCCAGGATATTGAGGGGCAGGGGACAGTGCCCCTTGGGCAGCGTTAGCCTGGCATTGCCAACCTGGGACCCTGTGCATACCAGCCACGCAACCTGACAATGCGTATTGGGCATCTTGGCATTTCCCACCAGGCACCAGACAGTGCCAAGGAGGTGGGAAGGCGTGGTGGGGGCAGGACCTAAGGGGAGGCAGTTGGAGGTGGAGCTGTGCACTTTTGCTTTGTTTTGAAGGGGATCGGTGAAGCTGCAACCAGCGATTGCCTGGGTGACAATTGGTTGATCAAAGCCAGTGGGGGCGGTGGGGAGGTGCCAGTGATCAATCGGGCCAGGCTGGATTGAGCTGGTGGGGAGAATAAGATCAGCCAGGTCGATATCCAGGGGGTTGATGGGGGCCAGGTGCCGACTAGTCAGGGAGGCCATTGATTGCGGGGAGTGAGGAGAGGTAACTGACAGAACAGAGAGATCTGCACATGTGCAGTTGCACTCTCTAGTGTGAGCAGGTGGTTTTTAGATAAGCTTAGGCCCTGCCCCTCCTCCTATTAATAGAAAACAGATTGTGCAGATGCACAGATTGGTATAAGATTTAATTTGTGGCCTCACCAAAAAAATGGATCTGAAACTCTCTCATTTTCACACTCATTCAGCACTTATTATTTTGTTAAGGTCACCCCCACCATGCTGAAGGAGAGCACAGCAGTTCTCCCCAATGTCCAGCGACTGTTTGTTCCTCAGACAGCATCTCAAAAGCAGATTGTCTGATCAGTCAGAGAATACTTACAGCACAGCAGGAGACCATTCTGCCCTCCAAGTCAGTGCCGGCTCTATGCAAGGGCAATCCAACTAATCCCTTTTCCCACAGCCCTGCATTTCTTTTCTCTTCGGGAGCTAGAACAAAGAACAAAGAACATCACAGCACGGAAATAGGCTCTTCGGCCCAACGAGCCCGCGCCACCATTTCAACATTGTGAGTGCCCTCCTCTACCTATGACCTTTGTCTACACCTATTGAGGAAGACTGAGGGAAGACTAATTTAGGGACAATTTGTTACATCAATCAGCCTAATAGCACATTTTTGGAGTGTGGGAGGAAGCCTGAGCACTCGGAGAAAACCCACACAGTCATGGGGAGAATGTGCAAACTCCCGCAGACACCAGCCCAAATCCGTGTATCTGCACAGCAAACAGTAATAGTCACTGAGCTGTCATGTTGCCCGTCAATTGGTCCAGTTTAAGTGTACGACGTGAAGCACTAGGCAACTCTCGAAGCAACATCCAAGAGCAGCCCTTGCTCGACCCACCGCGTGTATGCCCCTTGTTGGACAACAAGGCAGATCAAATCACCTGTGAAGTAAAAGAAAAGACATCAATAAACATGCACAACTTAGACAGACATTTATGGAATCCCCAGAAGCTCAGAAGTAAGACAAGTGAGCCATGAAATATGTTGGAAGGTCCATAGGAATCAATTGATTCTCAAGGATGTCCCAAGGCTCTTGATCTTTATTTAGAACAGTTTCCTGTATCCCTTCATCTCTAGTCTGCTCATGTGCCTATCTAAGTAAACCATAAACAACTCTAGCGTGCCTGTCTCCATCACCTTACTTGGCAATGCATTCCAGGCCCTCTCCACCCTCTGTGTGAAAAACCTCCCTCTAACATCCAAATTATATCTCGCTCCCCTCACCCTAAGTCCGTGGCATCTTGTAATTTTTGTATCCAACCTAGGAAAAAGCTTACCACTGTTCACTCTATCTATATTCTTCATAATCTTATACACCTTTATTAGATCTCCCCTCATTCTCCGCCTTTCGAAGGAGAACAGCCCCAATTTGCCCAATCTCTCCTCATAGCTCAGTCCTTTCATGCTAGGCAGCATCCTGGTAAACCTCCTCTGCACTCTATCTAGGGTCTCCATGTCCTTCTGGTAGTAAAGCGACCAGAACTGGACACAGTACTCCAAATGCGGGCAAACCAACGTTCTATACAACTGCAACATTAGACACCTTTATATCCCTCCCTATAAAGGCAAGCATACCATAGGCCTTCTTTGCCACCTTCTCCACCTGCCACCTCCAAGGACATGTGTACTTGCACCCCCAGGTCCCTCTGCGTTTCTATACTCTTAATAGGCCTACATTTATCATGTAACTCCCCCTTACATTACTTCTTCCGAAATGCATCACCTCACATTTATCTGGATTAAATTCCATCTGCCATTTCTCTGCCTAGTATACCAGCCTATCTATATACTGCTGTATTGCCTGACACTGCTCCTCACTATCAGCAAGTCCAGCCATCTTCGTGTCATCTGCAAACTTGCTGATCACACCACTTACTCCCTCTTCCAAGTCATTTATGTATATTACAAATAGCAAAAGTCCCAGTATTGAGTCCTGCGGCACACCACTAGTTACAGGCCTCCAGCTAGAAAAGGGCCCTTCCACTATTACTCTCAGTCTCCTGTTACCAAGCCAGATCTCAATCCATCCAGACACCTGTCCTTGTATCCCATGAGCCTTAACCTTTTCCACCAACCTACCATGAGGGACTTTGTCAAATGTCTTACTGAAATCTGTCCACAGCTCGTTCTTCATCGACCGTTTTTGTCACCTCCTCAAAAAATTCTACCAGATTCATAAGGCATGACCTCCCCTTTACAAAGCCATGCTGCCTATCACTAATCAAATTACCACACTCTAAATGCGTATACATCCTATACCTAAGAATCCTTTCCAACATTTTCCCTACCACTGACTATAATTACCCCGGTTATCCTTACTACCCTTTTTAAACAACGGTACCACATTCGCTATCCTCCAGTCCTCTAGGACCTTAACTGTGTCCAAAGAAGAAACAAGGATTTGCATCAGAGACCGAGCAATTTCATCTCTCATCTCCCTAAGCAGCTTATCCAGTTCCCTTTGAAGAACCATGACTGGATCATCCTCCACTATCAGCAATGCATTCCAGACCCTAACCACACCATTTTCTTGTCTGAGAACAGCCCCAACTTCTCCAATCCATCTGTGGAACTGAAGTTTCTCATCCCTGGAATCATTCTGCTGATTTTCTTTTCTACACCCACTCTAATGCCTTTACATCCATCCTGAAGTGTTTGCCCAGAATTGAACACAATACTCCAGTTGAGACCAGTTTTATAAAAGGTTTGTCATAACCTCTTTGCTATTGTACTCTATGAGCTGAATTTTACATGGCTCTGGTGAACATGCTTGCTGTGGGGTTTTGGGGTGGGGGGGGGTGTTGGTGTAGGCAAAATAGGATGGATGCCCACCCTGCTACCTTCCTATCCACCCCTAAACTCACCCCCATAATAAAGGGAGTGGGCAGGTACCAAAATCGGCGGCATGCCTACTATTCATAACTGACCAATCATAGGTCAGTTTGGCTTGTTATCAAACGACCCAGGTAATATGCTACCCATGTAAAACAATTGGCATGGCCAGCAGGATGGGAGCATGATTTCTTTTCCACTGAAATACGTAAAGGACTGGAAGGAAGCGGAGATTTGCTCTTTTGAGGCTGCTGATTGCAGGGACTCCATCCCCTCTGCTTTGAACCCAGCCCCCTTCCTTTCTATCCAGCTCCCTGCCCCTCTCCCTAACCTCCCCAAACCCTAGAGCCCGGCTTTCCCTGCTCAGGGAAGCCATAGGCCTTGGCCTCCTCCAGCTTCTGCTGTCTTGGCAGTGACCACTGATGTCTCCATAGTGTTGTTGGGACTGATAGAGCTGCTAGCCAATCTGATTGGCCAGCAATTTCTGGACAAGATTTTGTCCCCAAGTGAAGGGTGGAATAAAATCCCTCTCAGTGCTTGTCAATCCACCCCACAGCACTTTATAGCTGTGGGGCGAGTTTGCATGGAACCTGTCAGTGTGCTGGCTATACCTCTCCCTCTGTTGTTCAGCCCTAGACATCTAAAGCCCAGAATCCCATAGTCTTTTTTAACTATTTTCTCAAACTACCCTGTCACTTTCATGAGCTCCCTCTGCTCCTGCACTCCCTTTAGAATTGTAACCTTTATTTGGAATTGTCTCTGCACATTCTTCCTACCAACATGAATCATGTCACACTTATCTGCATTAAATTTCAATTGTCCATCGATTCCCCCAGCCTTGTGTCCTCTTAAAGTTGATCACTATTCCCATCATAGCTCACAATGCCTTCTGCAAATTTAGAAATTGTGTCCAGCACATGCAAGACTAGGTAACTGATATTCATCAGGAAAAGTAGTGGTTCTCGCACTGACTTCTGAGGAACTTTGCTGCGAACCTTTCTCCAGTCTGATAAAGAAACATTTATCATTACTCTGTTTCCTGTCAGTCATCCTTGGTACCATTGTCATCTTTATCTACAAGATGGCACTTCATAGTACACCATGTCGACCACAATAGCCTCATTAGCATATTGCTGTTCATTGGAGATTACTGTGTGCTAATTGCTGCTGTGTTTCCCACAGAACAACAGTGGCTCCACTTCAAAGCTATTTAATTGGCCTTAAAGCACTTTGGGAGGTCCTGTGGTTGTGGAAGGCACTATATCAATGCAAGTCTTTCAGTGTCAATAACTAACATAAAAACATAGAAAAACTACAGCACAAACAGGTCCTTTGGCCCACAAGTTGCACTAAACATATCTCTACCTACTAGGCTTACCTATACCTCTCAATCCTACTAAGTCCCATGTATTCATCCAGAAGTCTGATTCCACACATCCACCACCCTCTGAGTGAAAAACTTACCCCTGACATCTCCTCTGTACCTACTCCCCAGCACCCTAAACCTGTGTCCTCTTGTGGCAACCATTTCAGCCCTGGGAAAAAGCCTCTGAGAATCCACCTGATCAATACCTCTCAACATCTTATACATCTCTATCAGGTCACCCCTCATCCTTTGTATCTCCAAGGAGAAAAGACTGAGCTCTCTCAATCTATCCTCATAACGCATGCCACCCCATCCAGGTAACATCCTTGTAAATCTCTTCTGCACCCTTTCAATGGCTTCCACATCCTTCCTGTAATGAGGCAACCAGAACTGAGCACAGTACTCCAAGTGGGGTCTGATCAGGGTCTTATATAGCTGCAGCATTATCTCCTGACTCCTAAGTTTAATTCCTCAATTGATGAAGGCTAGTACACCTTATGCCTTCTCAACCACATCCTCTACCTACGAAGCCAATTTGAGAGTCCTATGAACCCAGATTCCAAGATCCTTCTGATCTTCCACACTGCTAAGAGTCTTAGCCTTAATATTATATTCCTTCATCCCATTTGACCTGCCAAAATGAACCACCACACACTTATCCGGGTTGAATTCCATCTGCCACTTTTCCGTCCAGTCTTGCATCATATCTATGTCTCGTTGCAACTTCTGACATCCCTCCACAGTATCCACAACACCTTCAATCTTTGTGTCATCAGCAAGTTTACAAACCCATCACTCCACTTCCTCATCCAGGTCATTTATAAAAATCACAAAGAGTAAGGGTCCCAGAACAGATCCCTAGGGCACTCCACTGGTGACCAACCTCCATGCAGAAAAAGACCCATCTATAACCACTCTCTGTCTTGTGTGGGCAAGCCAGTTCGGATCCACAAAGCAACGTCCCCTTGGATCCCATGCCCCTTCACTTTCTCAATAAGCCTTGCAATGGGGGACCTTATCAAATGCCTTGCTGAAGCCCATATAAACTCCAGGGAAGAGAGAGAGTGCAGAGGAGGTTTACCAGGATGCTGCCTTGTATGGAAGGTCTGAGATACGAGGAGAGATTAGGCAAATTGGGACTGTTTTCCTTAGAAAGACGTAGACTTAGAGGAGATCTGATAGAGGTGTACAAGATTATGAGGGGTATAGATAGAGTAAACAGGGTTAAGCTTTTTCCTAGGATGGACTTGAATAGCACGAGGGGTCACGGGCTTAGGGTGAGGGGGGTAAGGTATAATTTGGATGCTAGAGGGAGTTTTTTCACACAGAGGGTGGTGGGGGTATGGAATGCGCTGCCAAGTAAAGTGGTGGAGGCAGGTACTCTGGAGTTATTTAAGAAATACTTAGATGGGCACATGAACAGAATGGGAATGGAGGGGTATAGAAAACTGATTTAAAATAGGGATCATGAGCCTTGGGAGTCCCTGGGAAGTGTGTAAATAGATGATGATATTGATGTACTTGTTTTTATCCTACAGGTGCTTTGGTCCACCTTGTTGTCTAACGAGGGGCATACACGCGATGGGTCGTGAGAGGGCTGCACTTGGATCTTTTGAGAGTATCCTAGTGCTTCACGTTGTTAGTGTACGCTTGACCTGGACCATTTGATGGGCAACACGACAGCTCAGTGACTATCGCTGTGCTGTGCAGACACATGGATTTGGGCCTATGTCTGTGGGAGTTTGCGCATTCTCCCCGTGCTTGCGTGCGTTTTCTCCGGGCGCTCTGGTTTCCTCCCACATCCCAAAGATGTGCTCTTAGGCTAATTGGCAAAACAAATTCTCCCTAAATTGTCTCAAATTTGGTTTTTAATCCATAGATCTATAAACATGGACAGGGATCGCGTGTAGAGCTGGGAACATCAGGATGGCGGCGTGGGCTCGTTGGGCCGAAGGGCCTGTTTCCCGTGCTGTTTTGTTCTTTGTTCTTTGTAAACCACATCTACTGCTCTTCCTTCGTCAATGTGTTCAGTCACATCTTCAAAAAACTCAACCAGGCTCATAAGGCACAATCTGCCCTTGACAAAGCCATGCTGACTACTTTTGATCATACTATACCTTTCCAAATGTTCATAAATCCTGTCTCTCAGGATCTTCTCCATCAACTTACCAACCACTGAGATTAGACTCACTGGTCGATGGCATTGATGGCATCGGTGAGACAATAGTGGCAGGTTGCAAAGTAATCATTGCAAGCTTATTAAGTGATGATGAGCAGTTTAAAACAAAATAGTTACTATTTCAAATTTGCTGTAATCTACCTTTAAATTTCAAATTGCCGATCTAAATTTTCTGTATCATCTCAGTCATGCTTCATTCTTCTAAAAAAAGAAAAACTACTCTCACCTGCTCTCACTTACAGCAGTGTTACTAGGTAACCAAACAGCACTGGCTACAATCCAAATAACATCTTGATTAAGTGCCAATCTCAGAAGTGTTGCAACACCCTGCAGCATGGAATGCTGGGATACAGCATACTTTTATTATGTCACATTGGCTTTTGCACTTTCCCCCCAGGAAACATCAATTGGAAGCAAAGTTTTATTAATTAGTGTCATTTCAATATTCCTCCACCTTCATTTGCTGCGTGGAGCTTGGAGGACACAACATTCCCTTTTCACCTTTCGCTGGAAAGCAAGAAAAAGGCAAGGAAGCAATCCAGTGGGGAAGTCCAAAACAAGGTGGCATGAACTTAAAATTACCTATCTAGGGGCAATGATGAGCAGTATTTTTCACAAAGTTTAGTGGAAATCTAGAACTTTCTCCCTCAAAAAGCTGGCATGGGGGGATGGTGGGATCAATTGAAAATCGAAATGAATTGATTTTTATGGGGTAAGGACGTTAAGGGAAATGGAAACAAGATGGAGTTCTATACATCAATCATGAGTGAATTGAATGACAGCCTCAAGGGGCTGAATGGCCTCTTCCAATTTTTCTGTGAATCCCAGCTCAGTTTCCATACAACAGCTTGGTGAACAGTGAAACTAGGCCCTAGGCCCTGTGATGAGTGCCACTGCTTGGAGTAGCCACTGAAAAGTCACAGTCTAAGGACCCTTCCGCCATTATATCATTCCATTCTGCTGAGGGACTGGAAACCAGGAAGCGATTAGCCATGATCTGATTGAATGGTGGAACAGACTAGAAGAGTTGAATTGCTTACTTTTGCTCCTAATTCCTATCCTATGTTCCTATGTAAAACCCCAAGGGCTGTATGCTCCAGAGAATGTTTTACTTGACATATAAATCTATATTGTAAATATAACCTAAGTGTAGTGAGGCAGCTTGTGTTCTATTGAATTAAATTAATATGAATTTGCACTTAATGCAATGTCTGTTATGTAATATACCTTTACAAATTTAATGAATAAAGTATATTTTGAAGGCAAAAAAAGAGTGCTCCTGCTTGATCTACAGCGAATCTCTTTACCTTGGCAGCTGCACCCTTATCCCTTCGTTTTAGGGTTTAAAGTGGTTTTGGGTTTTCACAGAACTACATTGATTCCCAGATGAATGCATTTCTGAATACTTTTCCTTTAGGAACAACTGTCACTTTCCTTTGTAGTTTTATTTTTACTTTACTGATGTCTTCAAACAGACTTTGAAGGCCATTTATTTTAAAAGTGACAATGGATATAGATGTAAGAAATAAGCCAAGATTGAAAGTAGGTTTTTGGTGGAGAGGAATTGTAGCAAATTACAAATTCTCGAGTTTAAAGAAACATTTGCCCAAATCTCTTGTCCTAAAGAATTTGGACAATCTCCTTATGCCACAAGAGAAGTCACAACCCATCAAATGGAGGGTGTTTTTTGAATAACCTCCACAGCTCTACAAGATCATGGCCCCCATCCTCTTGTGAAATTATGAGCTTGTGAAATTGCAATCAATCTCTTATTCCATTAGCTGCAGCAGCATGTAAAAGGTGAAGGGTTTCCTTGAGGTTTCTTTTTTGTTCTCGCTGCATGTTGGATGGTCTTTTGGCACGTTAGTGCTCATTCTGGAACTTGCCCAAGTGCTCTTTATTGGTCACTGAATGATGGAAAGTCCCACAGATTATCCAAACAATTTCAATTATCTTGATCACCAGCCTCCAGTTCTGTGTAATTCACAGGACTTAACATCTGTGCAAAGCAGGCTATTGCCAAGGAAAGAGAGGTTAGCCTTTGTGATCTTCTTCAAGATTTATTTATCCCAAGTAACTGTAAAAAATCCCAAGAACAACATTCCTTTAAATGAGGCAAGAAAACAAATTACAGTCTCTTGTCTTTCCTGAACATGGGTTGTCTTGAAGTAATTGAGAAGGAAAATAAACTTAATGTTTTGATATTTTTCTTCGAGCAGAACAAGAGGCAGTTTCCTGGTTTTTGTTTCCGGGAATATTATTCTGGACCTTTAGACAAATTTCAAGGGGAAAACAATTTTGGAAGGTGATTTGTCTCTAAAGTTATTCTTGGCAGAGTGCACAGTGTCATAACCACCCATTGAAATGGTTTCCAACTTATTGACACTTGTCTGGGTTTATCCTGCCTTCTGTTAAATTATTTGGTTTGATGTACTCATTTAACGATTTATTACAAAACAAATTGACAGTTCAGTACATGTGAACACACATTCCTGAAAGAATGGTGGAGCAGAGACCCTCATAACATTTAAGAAGTATTTAGATGTGCACTTGCAATGTCAAGGCATACAAGATTATTTATTAGTCACAAATAAGCTTACATTAACACTACTGTGAAATTGCCACACTCCGGCACTTGTTCAGGTACGCTGAGGGAGAATTTAGCAAGACCAATGCACCTAACCTGCACATCTTTCAGGCTGTGGGAGGAAACCAGAGCACCCAGAGGAAACCCACACAGACACGAGGAGAATATGCAGGTTTTACACAGTCACCCAAGCCGGGAATTGAACCTTGGTCCCTGGTGCTGTGAGGCAGCAGTGCTAACCACTGTGCCACTGTACATGAGTGAAGTGTGGGAAAATTGGATTAGAATAGTTGAGTAGTTTGTCTTTGACTGGTGCAGATGCGATGGGCTGAAGAGTCTTTTTCTTTGCTGAATATCTCTATGATTAACAACATTGCTATTTGTTCTAGCTCAGAGTTCAACGACTGGAAACATTGAGAAGAATTTTCCCTTCTGAGACAACATCCTGTGGCAGGGAGGGAATGGGAAGTACAGAGGCCACTGGGAATTTGTGCCTCATTATTTGCGCAGTCATGTTGCATGGTGGGGTGGGTTGGATGGCACACGCCCTGCCATCATATCCAGCTCCATCTTTAAAAGGTGCCAGGACAGTGCCAATTTGGGGGATTTGCGTGTGCATTCCTGACGCACGCGCATCTCCCAGTGACGGAAGTCCGACGCAGTCGGGACCATGCAGGAAACCGGCAGGAACACTAGATAAGGTTTCATGCTGATCTCTGATGGGAATAGCAAACCACTATGAAAGTCTGGGAACACACATCCCTGCTTTTTATGCTGAGAGCTATATGTATATTTTACCAGGGCGGGAAACTGACTTTTCAGTTCCTGCCGCAATGTTCCCCACCATACCACCCCCATGCCCACCATAAAATCTGACATGGGAGTGGGTGGGAACTAGGAAAATTCCATCCATTGTTTTGGATGTGTTAGGATTCAGTTGTTGATTGAAGAAAGTACTTTGTGGGGAGTAGGTGAAACCTGGCTTAAGTCCAGGGTTCAGGATTGAAAAGAGCAAGAGAGGAGTCAAGGGGACAACAGTCTTTGTGGAGCAGAGAAGAGAGGGCGCCAAAGTTGAATTTTAGATGACTGTAGATAGTGGAAAGTTGGGGCACTTAGGACAAAATGAATTAAAGTGGGGAATGCAACCAGTCTTTAGATTACATGAATTTCTAGCTCTGAGAAACCATTCATCCATTGTGTCTTTGATGCTGGTCAGGTGTTCACTGAGGCTGTCTAATCTTGTTCCCAAATGGGCATCTAATTCTTTAATGTTGTTAAATTGTTCCTGCTTCAGTATTCCTCTGTGTAGCAAGGCTTTCCAACATCCCTCTGTGGCCCTGCAATGGAAAATTCCATCGTTACTTCCTTACGTCTAAGTTGGTGACGAGTGGAAATTTTATTTTTTCACTATTTAACCTCAAGGCTTTCCATATCTTTGAAAACCGTTGGACATTTCATCCTCCAACATCTCTGTTTAGTGAAACGAAGCGAAGCCCAATCTTTCAAGCTTGTCTTCAAAATTTGTAGTCCAATTATCTCTGGCACCTTTTAATGCTGTAAATTTATCGCATCAAGATCAAGCTCGCTAATGCCAATGCCAAAGTCAGGGTGTAGAGAGCATGGGTTAGTGATGGAGATTCAACACCACATAACTGACCATCAAGCCATCTTCCCTTTTTTTAAAAAAAAGGCTCCAAGCTGAGAGCAGGGTTGATAAATTCATTCTCTTGTTTGACAGTGATAATGTAAGGAGGGCAATAAACCAAAACTTCCGAGAGAAAGCTCTGAAACCATCTCCCCGAGTCCCAAGGTGAAAACCTGAGATGGCAGCTTAACCTCACAGTTTGAACATTGTGTGATCAAGTTCAGTGGTCAGCTGTGGATGACATGTCTATCACTAACAGGTTCTGATACCATAATGTTCCATATAATGTTTGACTGCCTGTGTCTGTACTTAACCTTGTGACTTTCAATTCTGTTGTTAATTTGATACTTACGGGGCCTTTAAAGAAATGAATCTGCATAGAGTTCACTGCTATTGAGATAAATCTGTTCTACACTGTTGGCTAGGGGAAAAACGTCTTCTAATCTCCTATCTTGCTGAGGCTTGCCTAGGTTGCACCTATGTCCTCCAGTTCTATGATCTGAATTTAAGTTGAATAACTGGCTTTTATCTCTATTATCTCTGTCTGTCAAACTTGAAATATCTAGATGATGTCACCTCTCAATCTATCGACAGTGAAAACAAACTGAGTGCTCGAATCTCTTCAATGACAGCCATGTGTTTAGCTCTGTGAAGTACTCTCTACCCTAACAGGTCAATCTTTTGTCCGTCTTATCCCTGCGATTCTGTTTCTGGTCTGTCAGTGAGAGTGTGAGGCTATCTGCTTCTTGCATTAATACAATTTAATCTTGCCCCCTTAACATGGGGGAGGTGGTGGTGTTGTAGTGTTATCACTGAGCTAGTAATCCAGAGGCCCAGGCTAATGCTCCGGGGTCACAGTTTCAAATCCCATCACATGAAATTTAAATTCAATTAATAAATCTGGAATTATAAGCTAGTCTAATGGTGACACATGGTTGATTGACATAAATCCATCCGGTTCAATAATATTCTTTAGGGAAGGAAATCTGCCATCCTTATCTGGTCTGGTCTACATGTGACTCCCGACCCACAGCAATGTGGTTTACTCTTAACTAACCTCTGTAATGGCAACAAGCCACTTGGTTGTATCAAACCGCTACAATCTCAAAAAGAAATGAAATTGGATGGCTCACCTGGCATCGGAAATGACAATGGCAAACCAAGCCCTGTTGACCGTAAAGTCCTCCCAAAATTAGGAGAGCTGTCTCATCGATTAGCCAGACAACAGGTTCACATATTTATACTTATGGAATCATACGTTTCAGATAGTGTCTCAGAAACCACCATCACCTGGGCCATCCAAAGCTGACAGCAGCACAGTGGTTATGCACTTGGCAGGCAATATGCTCAATATCAAATCCAGATTCCATGTAGTCTCTGGAAATCAGACTAAATATGGATAAGGAAACCTCAGCTGTTATATCAGTACTTCCATGTTGAATACTATTTGGAGGAAGCACTGAGGGCAACTGGGGAACAGAATGTACTTTCGGTGGGGACTTCAATATCCATCACCAAATATTGCTTGGTATAGCATAACTACTGACAGAGCTGGCCAAGCCCTAAAGAACATAGCTGCTTGAATGGGTCTGCAACAGGTCGGGAGGGAACAAGAGAGAAAATACCTGAAGAAGTTCATTATTTTCATTTCTACCTGCACAGGTAGAGCACATCAAAAATCAGCAAGAGGTTAAAAACCTATTTGACCACATCTTCACTAATCTACCTGCTGCTGATGCATCTGTTCATGACAGCACTGCTAGGAGTGACCACTGCTCAGCTCTTGTGGAGATGAAGTCCTGTCTTCACACTGAGGTTGCCCTCCATCGTGTTGTGTGACACTACCACTACGCTAAATGATTTCAAACAGATCTAACAACTGAAAACTGGACATCTATGAGGTTCTGTGGGTCATCAGCAGCAGTAAGAATTGTACTCAATCACAATCTATTACCACATAGCCCGACATACCCCTCACTCTACAATCAAGCCAGGGGATCAACCCTAGTTCAATGAAGAGTGTAGGAGGACATGTAGGAACAGCACCAGACATACCTAAAAATGAGGTGTCAACCCGGTGTAGCTACAACATTGGACCACTTATGTACTAAAGGCATAAGCAGCAAATAATAGAGTTAAGCAATTCCACAACATACAGATCAAGTAGTCCTGCCACATCTTGTTATGAATGGTGATTGGCAACTAAACAACTAACTGGAACAGGAGACTCCACAGATATCCCCATTCTCAATTTTGGAGGACCCCAGCACATCAGTGCAAATTATAAGGCTGAAGCATTTGCAACTATCTTCAGCCAGAAGTGCCGAGTGGATGATCCACCTCGGCCGCCTCCTGAGGTCCCTAGCACCAAGCTGCCAACCCTCAGCCAATTCAATTCATTTCACGTGATATCAAGAAATGGTTGGAGACACTGGATACTGGAAAGGCAATGGGCCCTGATAACATTCTGGCAAGAGAGCTGAAGACTTGTGCTCCAGAGCTAGCCATGCCCCTAGCCAAGCTGTTCTAATACAGCTGCAACACTGGCATCTACCCGACAATGTGGAAAATGGCCTAGATAAGTCCAATACACAAAAAGCAGGACAAATCCAACCTGGCCAATTAGTGCCCCATCAGTCTACTCTCGATCATCAGTAAAATGATGGAAGGGTCATCAACAGCGCTATCAAGCAGCACCTAATAACCTGCTCAGTGATGCCCAGTTTGGGTTTCGCCCAGGGTCACTCAGCTCCTGACCTCATTACAGTCTGATTCAAAAAAGCTGAATTCCAGATGAGATTGACTGACCTCTACATCAAGGCAGCATTTGACTGTGTCAAGGAGCGCTAGTAAAACTGAAGTCAATGGGAATCAGGGGGAAAGACTCCATTGTTCAGACTCATACCTGGCACAAAGGAAGAAGATTGCGATTGTTAGAGCAATTAGGGATGGGCAACAAGTGCTCACCACCAACACCCAAATTACATGAAAGAAAAAAAGACAAAGATATTGCTGTTCTTGTTTAAAACCCTTACAGTTGTATTTCTCTCTTTACAGGAGTATTTCATTCCTCTCTTGGTAATATGTCGACCAACAGCTTTGTCCTCAGCCCTCTGCATCTGGTTCAATCAAATGCCAATTTCCATCTCGTGTTTTGAGTTTGCACACTCTTTAAGTACAGGTCTGTCTTCCTGCATAGGTTAACAAGTCTCATAAACACTCTGCATTATCTGCAAAGTTAATCTACAAAGTCAGTTCCCTCCTACACGCAGATACACATCTCCATGTTTGCCACAAAATGTTGCTGGGCAATTTGTTCCACATTTATCTCTGGCCCATGACAAACCTGCGCACAGCCTCACAGCTGGCCCTTGCATGGCTAGAGGCCACTGGTTACAGTCACAGCACACTCGTATCTTCAAAGAGCTCCGTACACGAAAGCAGTGCTATACAATCAGGCCATATGATATACGGTCACTTAATGAAACACAGGATGGACCAAAGCTTTAGCTCAGGTCTGTCATGTGATCCTTAAACTTACAAAATGCCGACAGACAGAATTTTGTCGGGCAGGGGTATGAAGGATGGCTCAACCAAGATGATAACATAGAAAGGGTCAAGATGCAGGGCAACAATGACATAACTGAATGGTGCAACAGTTATAAGGGGGTGAATCACCTACTTCTGCTTTTATGTTCTTCCTGTGTGAAGATTGCTGCTCTCAAAGCAGTGCAAAGCATGACTTAAAGTGAGAGAGCAGACCCAATAAGAGTTGAATTCTAACTCAATAAGGCCTGCAAGCCAATTGAGTCACCATTTTCCTGCTTCCCTCATCGCATTAA
The DNA here is from genome assembly GCA_024679065.1 of Sphyrna mokarran. Lineage (NCBI taxonomy): Eukaryota > Metazoa > Chordata > Chondrichthyes > Carcharhiniformes > Carcharhinidae > Sphyrna > Sphyrna mokarran. Next base: position 5,469,756 of record JAGIQG010000038.1, read on the forward strand.
CATCTCCTCCTGGTTTGGTCCAGATAAACTACTTAGAATCGTAGAATGGTTGCAGCACAGAAGGTGGCCATTCAGCTCTCTCTGTCTGGGCCAGCTTTCTCTAAGAGTGACCCACCTAGTCCTGATCTTCCATAGCCAGAAATTATCTTTCTGATCAGATAATTATCCAGTTCCCATGGCAGTCGGTTTGGCTGGATGGCTGGTTTGTGATGCAGATCGCCACCAACAATGTGGGTTCAATTCCCGTACCAGTTGAGGTTATCCATGAAGGCCCCACCTTCTCAACCTTGCCCCTCACCAGATCCTCAGGTTAAATCATCACCAGTCAGCTCTCCCCCTCGACGGGAGAGCAGCCTGTGGTCATCTGGGACATTAACAAATTTAATCCAGTTTCCATTTCAATCTGCCTCCTCTTGGGTGGTGCATTCCAAATCCTAACCATTTACTATATAAACAAGTTGTTTCATCATGTCACCTTGGGTTCTTTGGTGCCCATCACCATGAAACAGTGTCCCCTAGCTCTCACTCCTTCAGCCAATGGGAAAAGTTTCTCTCCGTTTACTCTGAAGATGGTGTTGAACACTTTAATCAAATCTCCTCCAGTTTTTTCCAAGAAGAATCACCCCAGCTTCTCTAAACTATCCCTATTCACTGAAGTCACTCATCCCTGGAACTATTCTTGTGAATCTTTTCAGAAGTCTATCAAAAACCTTCATCCCTCCTAAAGTGAGATGCCCAGAATCAGACATAATCCTCCAGTTGAAACTGAATCAGTGTTTTATAAAGATTCACCATAAAAACTTTAAACATGAGCTTCTTTTATTCTCTCCATTTTAACCCACAATTTAACAGGCCTTTAATGCAAATTATTAAAACAGAAATTACTGTTGGGATTGATTTCCAGGCAAACATTGTAAATCTGAATGGGTCTGTTTATGGTCCTCATTAGCATGTCAAACACATGGATAATTAGGATCCTGCTCTAGTGGATATAAAGCCCCAAAACTGCGATCGCGATACGTGTTAGGCTGGTACCAATTTCCCAGTAGCTAGTAATCCCAGAGACCTGGGCTAATAGTCTGGGGACATGAGTTTAAATCCCACCATGGCAGCTGGTAAAATTTAAATTCAATTAATAAAATCTGCAATAAAAAGTGAATCTCAGTAATGGTGGCCATGACAGCTATCATTGATTGTTGGAAAAACCATCTGGTTCACTAATGCCCCTTTTAGGGAAGAAAATCTGTCTGGTCTACATGTGATTCCAGAGCCACAGCAATGTGGTTGACTCTTAACTGTCCTCGGGAATGACAAAGCAAGTCACTCAGTTCAAAGGCAATTAGAGATGAGCAACAAATGTTCACGGCGCCAACATCCCATAAAAGAATAAAGGAAAATGTAGTGATATGCTGATCAGAAACTCACTACAACTGAATTGAAAATATGGCTTATACCTGGAATATGATGCAGTAACTTGAATTGACAGTGGTAACCGTACAATTATTGTTTTCAGCCTTAGTCATTATGCATGTTTTGCAAATAATCTATTAACTTTCAGAAGAAAATGTTCAAACATAAAGGGAGCTGGAAATCTTGCAAAGGAACAGTATTGCTTTGGAATTGTTGGCAAGAGAAGTCATTCCCTCCCTCATTATGAGAACAGAAACTTATAGCAGACCAGGAAGTGTCAGTGGAGAGAGAGAGAAAAACAGAGTCGATGACCTTCAGCAGAACAAAGCCAGCACCTGCATTATTTTTTTTGCCATTTACAAGTTAAACTGGGATTATGATCCCTGCTGTTGTCCTGAGCTGTACATTTTTTTTGGGCAGAATTTCAAATGAACAATGTGATAATCTATGTCCACAGCTCTAGAATTCTACCTCCTCCTCTCCTTAAGAATCTTCCTAAAACTAACCCCTTTGACAAAGGTTTTCCTGTCCCTATTATCACTGAATGTGGCTTGGTATTAAATTTTGTTTAATAACAACCCTATGAGGTGCTCTGGGACATTTTTACGACATGCAAGGTGCTATCGAATTACAATTTATTGTTTCTGTACACTGTTTCACATCCAGGACCTTCAGCTCCTTTGTTTTGGCAGTGAGAAGAATTAAAACAACTGCCACTGTTCGAGCTCAGGACAATTCTGCTTGACACACTTGTTCTGCGACAGCGTCCTTTGATGTAAAAGCAGTTCCTAGCAAATTAGGATAAGATGAGCTGCACCTTCTGGTAGGAATAGGAACCCTGGCATTGGGGCCATTCATGGTTCCTGTCTCCAAGACTGTTGTTGGCCTTTTTGCCTGCGTGATCTTCCCTAGGGCAGCCAATTAACAGACTGCATCTGGGAGCCCTGCCCAATTTGGAATGTGCTGGTGGGAAAACCAATTGGAGCACTTGAGGGTGTAGGCAATTGGCAACCCCACTGGGAGAGATGGGCTCTGCCAATGTAAATACAAGGGCACTTCAAGCTACAAAGTTCAAAATAAGTGTGGCCACAGCTGCCAGACCAATATTGTGGAGGGGAGGGGGAGGGTGAAGGTATTGTCTCCATTGAAAAATGGCCAATAATTGGGTCCTCAAGTGGTATAATTGGCTGCCTATCTTGTTGGAGCATGCTGTCAGTTTTCTTCCCTGCCTGCTTCTCTGGAGCACAAATGCATCTGGCATCAAATCCTGATGAGGCTCTTCCCTATTTTCCAGTTACCTGTCCTTCAACCTAAATCTCCTCAGGGCAGGGAAAACTCAGCCCAATGTGTTATCTGGTTTCAATCTGCATTCATGCTTTAACTGTCCCCTTCAAGTTGCAAGCTGTAGAATTTAATTCAAATCTGTAATTATACAAAAATATATTTTTTTCAATTCATTAATGGGACATGGGTGATGCTTGGCAAGGCCAGAATTTACAGAATGGGGTGGCACAGTGGCACAATGATTAGCACTGCTGCCTCACAGCACCAGGGATCTGGGTTCAGTTCTGACCTTGGATGACTGTGTGGAGTTTGCATGTTTTCCCCATGTCTGCATGGGTTTCCTCCCAAAGTCCAAAGGAATGCCGGTTAGATGGATTAACCATGGTAAAAATGTAGGGTTACAGAGAAAGGACAGAGGGGAGGTGCCAGACTGGGATGCTCTTTTGGAGAGTCAGTGCAGATCGTAAGATCCTGCCGGCATGAATGGGAGCAAGATTTTGGCACTCACTTTTGCTATGCCCGGTGCGACTAAACATTCAGGAAACCATTTTGATCTATGTGACTCAGTACTCAGTACTTTGACCACATCATCCACTGATAAATTCTTCTTCATAATAATGCTATTAATTAATTTGTTAACTTTGTCTACTAAACCAGCACTAAGAGGTTTAATTGTGAGTTCTAAATCTCAGTTCTCTATCACTCTATTTCCAACTTCATTTTATAAGTTTTCCTATTTGCCACACTTCCCTCTTGGCAAGATGAGTTGTCACCTCCTATTAACTTCAGTGCAATTTGATTGGAGCTGGTGTACCTTGTAATCTGTCCCCAGATAGATGTTTACTTACCTGTACTGATTGACATCTGGAGACATCTGGTGGAACTCTATGGATCCTACACACTGTGCAGAATTTGCGAACCTCTGCAGACCTTCTCAGAACCAGTACTTTGGGGACCAATTTAATTTTGTGCAGACTGGTATAAAGAGGGCAATAATCCAGTTCAAATAGCAGTGCATGGCATACTGGCTTGCTTGCACCTCTGTTGCATCTGCTGCCATTATGAAAGGGGCCTACTGCTGAGTGGCTGAAGCAGCTGCCTGGATCAGACAGTAAGCACTTTTTAATATAAAAATTGACATCCTATAACATGGATAGAACCCCAAATGTAATTTTAGAAGAGAATTGATTAGTTTGTATACCGTGCACCCTTTGATCAAATGACGTGAAAAGAGGCCCAGTAAAAGTAGGTTTGAAATGATTTTAGTGAGCCTAAGATCTGATGTAGGCCACTTAGCGCTTCGAGCCTGTTCTGCCATTCAATCATGGTTGATGTACCAGCTCCACTCTGCCTTCCTGCATTATTCCCAAATCCCTTAATTCCCCTTAGTACCCTAAAATGTATTGAATTTACTCTCAATGATGAAGCATTTACAACTGTCTGGGGTAGAGAATTCCAAAGATTGGCAACTCTTTGAATGAAGAAATTTCTCCTCAGCTTAATCCAAAATGATCCTGAGACTGAATTCCCATGTTCTAGATTCCTTGACCAGAGGGAAACAGCTTCTCAAAATCAACCCCATGAAGTCCATTAAGAATTTTGTCTGTTTAAATGAGATCACCTCTTGTTATTGGAAACTCTCAGGAGTATAGGCCTAGTCTACTCAATTTCACCTCACAAGACTCCCTTCATCCCAAGGGGCAGTCTAATAAACTTGTAGCATGTCCTTTCTTAGATAAGGAGACCAAACTGTACGTGGTGTGGTATCAGTAAGGCAGTAATTTTTTGGTTTTAACACTTTTACGTCAATCTGGCCTCTGCTTAATAAAATGTTTGGCACCCATTGTATTTCTGGAAGTCTTGGTTGGCATAGAAATGGCTGTGGCTGGAATTGCAATGCTCCACAGCATGGGAGATTGAACCCATAGATCTGATCATAATTGTCTTGGGATGGGGTGTGCATGAGGCACAAGCTGAGAGTTAGCCACACAAAAGGTTATAAATCTGTGTCTCTTAGTGACTGGCAATAGAATGATATAATCAAGCTGTCAGTCCTCTTGGTGAAGACAGGATGGTGAAGCAACAGCGAGAAACAGCCAGAGAAAATATCAAAAATCCAAAAACGTGGTTCTGATTGAACAATTATTCAACAACTGTTTGAGCCACATATGTCTCCTCCCATTTCAAACTTTTAGACAAGCATCATTGCCTTGTTATAATTTTTTTAAAATTCATAATCATATGGACAGGTAGCTAGATGGATAAGGAACTGGCTTAGTAATAAGAGACAGAGAGTAATAGTGGAAGGGTGTTTTTCCAGCTGGAGGTTGGTCACTAGTGGTGTGCCGCAGGGCGCAGTACTGGGACCTCTTCTATTTGTAATATATATAAATGACTTGGAAGAGGGAGTAAGTGGAGTGATCAGCAAGTTTGCAGACGATACAAAGATGGCAGGACTTGCAATAGTGAGGAGCATTGTCAGGCGATGCAGCAGGACATAGATAGGCTGGTAGCTTAGGCAGATAGATGGCAGATGGAACTTAATCTTGATAAATGCGAGGTGATGCATTTCAGGAGAAAGAATGTAGGGGGTGAAGTATATGATAAAGGGTAGACCTATTAAGAGTATAGAAACACAGAGGGACCTGGGGGTGCAGGTGCACAAGTCTCTGAAGGTGGCAGAGCAGGTGGAGAAGGTTGTGAAGAAAGCATGTGGTATGCTAGCCTTTATAGGAAGGGGTATAGAGTACAAGAGCTGGCCTTTAATGTTGCAGTTGTATAAAACGTTGGTTAGACCTCATTTGGAATACTGCGTCCAGTTCTGGTCACCCTACTACCGGAAGGACATGGAGACTCTGGAGAGAGTGCAGAGGAGGTTTACCAGGATGCTGCCTGGTATGAAAGTTCTGAGTTATGAGGAGAGGTTAGGCAAATTGGGACTGTTTTCCTTAGAAAGATGTACAGATGCCAGTGTTGGATTGGGGTGGTAAGAACTTAGTAAGAATTTAGCAACACCAATTTATAATCCAACCGATTTATTTGATAGTAAAAAAGCGAGCTTTCGACTCCTGTGTCTTCCTCAGGCAAATGCAGTGTTCTGGTCTGCAATAGCACACATCAGCACAGACAGTCAGAGATTGCTGATTAGAATGCGAATCCTTACATCTAACCTGCTATTGAGTGTTAAAGTGGCGAACAATGTGTGTGAAGGGAATCCTGAGCATTGTGGAGAATTGTGTGTTTTCTCCAGACAGCACAGTAAGTGAGGTTTTTTGCTAACCCAGGCAAGTTACGGGGGTTACAGATAGTGTGTCATGAAGCCAAGATCCCCGTTAAGACCGTCCTCATGTGTGCGGAGCTTGGCTATCAGTCTCTGCTCAGCGACTCTGCGCTGTCGTGTATCACGAAAGCCCCCTTGAAGAACATTTACCCGCAGGTCGGAGGCCGAATGCCCATGACTGCTGAAGTGTTCGCCCACAGGAAGGGAACTGTTTTGCCTGGTGATTGCTGAGCGATGCTCATTCATCCGCTGTCGTAGTGTCTGCATGGTCTCCCCAATATACCATGCTTCGGGACATCCTTTCTTGCAACGTATTAGGTAGACAACGTTGGCCGAGTTGCAAGAGTATGTACCGTGTACCTGGTGAATGGTATCCTCACGTTTGATGATGTCGTCCATGTCTATGATCCGGCATGTCTTGCAGAGGTTGCTGTGGCAGGGTTGTGTGGTATTGTGGTCACTGTTCTCCTGAAGGTTGGGTAGTTTGCTGCGAACAATGATCTGTTTGAGGTTGTGCGGTTGTCTGAAAGCAAGAAGTGGGGGGGTGGGGATGGCCCTAGCGAGATGTTCATCGTCATCAATGATATGTTGAAGACTCCGGAGAAGATGTCGTAGCTTCTCCGCTCCGGGGAAGTACTGGACAACAAAGGGTACTCTGTCCACCGTGTCCCGTGTTCGTCTTCTGAGGAGGTCAGTGCGGTTTATCGTTGTGGCACGTCGGAACTGTCGATCGATGAGTCGAGCGCCATATCCTGTTCTCACGAGGGCATCCTTCAGCGTCTGGAGGTGTCTGTCACGATCCTCCTCATCTGAGCAAATTCTGTGTATACGGAGGGCTTGTACATAGGGAATGGCTTCTTTAACGTGTCTAGGGTGGAAGCTGGAGAAGTGGAGCATTGTGAGGTTGTCTGTCGGTTTGCGGTACAGTGAGGTGCTGAGGTGACCGTCCTTGATAGAGATGCGTGTGTCCAAGAATGCAACTGATTCTGGAGAATAGTCCATGGTGAGTCTGATGGTGGGATGGAACTTGTTGATATAGGAGACCATGCAGACACTACGACAGCGGATGAATGAGCATCGCTCAGCAATCACCAGGCAAAACAGTTCCCTTCCTGTGGGTGAACACTTCAGCAGTCATGGGCATTCGGCCTCCGACCTGCGGGTAAATGTTCTTCAAGGGGGCTTTCGTGATACACGACAGCGCAGAGTCGCTGAACAGAGACTGATAGCCAAGCTCCGCACACATGAGGACGGTCTTAACAGGGATCTTGGCTTCATGACACACTATCTGTAACCCCCGTAACTTGCCTGGGTTAGCAAAAAACCTCACTTACTGTGCTGTCTGGAGAAAACACACAATTCTCCAACAATGCTCAGGATTCCCTTCACACACATTGTTCGCCACTTTAACACTTGAATAGCAGGGTAGATGTAAGGATTCGCATTCTAATCAGCAATCTCTGACTGTCTGTGCTGATGTGTGCTATTGCAGACCAGAACACTGCATTTGCCTGAGGAAGACACAGGAGTCGAAAGCTCGCTTTTTTACTATCAAATAAATCGGTTGGATTATAAATTGGTGTTGCTAAATTCTTACTGATTCCTTAGAAAGATGCAGACTTAGAGGAGATCTAATAGAGGTGTACAAGATTATGAGGGGTATAGTTAGAATAAACAGGGTTAAGCTTTTTCCTAGGATGGACTCAAATAGCACGAGGGGTCACGGGCTTAGGGTGAGGGGGGGTAAAGTATAATTTGGATGCTAGAGGGAGTTTTTTCACACAGAGGGTGGTGAGGGTATGGAATGCGCTGCCGAGTAAAGTGGTGGAGGCAGGTACTCTGGAGTTATTTAAGAAATACTTAGATGGGCACATGAACAGAATGGGAATGGAGGGGTATAGAAAACTGATTTAAAAATAGGGATCATGAGCCTTGGGAGTCCCTGGGAAGTGTGTAAATAGATGATGATATTGATGTACTTGTTTTTTATCCTACAGGTGCTTTGGTCCACCTTGTTGTCTAACGAGTGGCATACACGCTATGGGTCGTGAGAGGGCTGCTGTTGGATTTTTTTTGAGAGTATTCTAGTGCTTCACGTTGTTAGTGTACGCTTGACCTGGACCATTTGATGGGCAACACGACAGCTCAGTGACTATCGCTGTGCTGTGCAGATACATGGATTTGGGTCTGTGTCTGTGGGAGTTTGCGCATTCTCCCCGTGCTTGCGTGGGTTTTTCTCCGGGTGCTCCGGTTTCCTCCCACATCCCAAAGATGTGCTCTTAGGCTAATTGGCAAAACAAATTCTCCCTAAATTGTCTCAATTTGGTTTTTAATCCATAGATCTATAAACATAGACAGGGATCGCGGGTAGAGGTGGGAACATCGGGGTGGCGGTGCGGGCTCATTGGGCCGAAGGGCCTGTTTCCCGTGCTGTTTTGTTCTTTGTTCTTTGTTCATAAAGTGGGTATCTTTAATAACGTATTCTTTGCCAAATGGGAACAAACAATATTGTGGCGCATGCATGTTCAATCAAGGCTTTCAAAAGGTTATTGGACTGTTATTTGACAAACCTTTTTTCTTCCATACACCCACATATATGTATATTCTCCATATATTCTCCAACTAGAATCATACCCTCTCTTTGAGCTTCGAATCTCATCAGGCCTCTATATCCCCAATGTCTCAGTTCCAAACAAGGTGATCTTTGATGGCTCATATCCCCTGAACCACTTCCAACCCTACTTCTGTATCCATTCGTCCCCCCAAGTCGATTATAATTGCTGCCAACTTTCAAGCTGTCAACTGCCTAGTCTTTTTATCTTTCATTTTCCACATTGTTTCTGCTCAATGAAGCTGACATCCAACTTTGAGATCCTCGTGTGCAACATTTAAGCTCCCTCTGAGCTTACTGTGTCCACGAGACCCATTCACTGTCTGCTCTGTGACCCTCCCCCCCCATCCCCTTCCTATTAAATTACCAACCTCCTGACTTCCCTATGTGATCCCATGCAAATGCTTCTCTATCTTTGAAAACTACCAGCACTGCACACGCCCTCCCCCCGCCCCTTTAGAAGAAAGCCCCCACTTTAGAAAAAAGCTCTCTTGACTGATTTGTCTTGTAAACTGCCATTCCATCTCCAGTGTCACTTTCCTCTCCAACGACCTTGAAGGTTCTTGGCTCTGGTGCCTTCGAGATCAATTAGTACACAAGCATTTTGAGTTTCTATGGGAAAGGGGGATTTGAATATTGAAAGTGATGATCAACCATGAAGGGCCGAATGGCCTACTCCAGCTTCAAGTTTCATGTTAAGTAGACACAGCAGGTGATTAATGTTGCAACTCTCTTTATTGCTGTTACAGTCAAACTAATGAGAAAACATGGATCCTGTAATCCCACAATACACTGACTTGCAAAGTGTGACATATCAAATAAAACATACAATATATAACAGTGAATATTTGTCTCCCAACTCCATGTTTCAATCTCTTTGATTAGGTTTCCTCACTGATCACAACACAGTAATGGGCCCCAACAAATGGCACCCTCTATGACTGTGAAACCTCTTCCCCCTGGATCCTAAGCTCTGGAATTCCCTCTCTAAATCTCTCTGCACATCTCTATCTCTCTTTCCAGCTACAAGACATTCATAGGCACCCACCTCTTTGATCAAGCTTTTGGTCATTTGCCCTCACCTCACCTGATGTGGCTCGGTATCATTTTTGCCTTCTAACACTTTTGTGAAGCACAAAATAAATACTAGTGATTGTTTTAAAGTTTATTTATTAGTCACAAGTAGGCTTACACTAACACTGCTATGAAAATCCCCTAGTCGCTATACTCGGATACTTGTTCGGGTACACTGAGGGGGAACTTAGCATGGCCAATGATGTGCAGATTAGGTTGATTGGCCATGGTAAATTGCCCCTTAGTATCAGGGGGTTTGGCAGAGTAAATACATGAGGCAATGGGGATGGGGCCTGGGTGGAATTGTGGTCATGCAGACTTGATGGGCTGAATGGCCTCCTTCTGCACTGTAGGGATTCTATGAATGTACTTATAATCACAATCTTTGGATTGTGGGAGGAAACCCATGTAGACACAAGGAGAATGTTAAGACTCTGCACAGACAGTGACCCAAGCAGAGAATTGAACCTGGGTCTCTGGCACTGTGAGACAGCAGTGCTAGCCACTATGCCACTGCGCCGCCCTTGTTGACATAAATAGAATATACCAACAGTAGACATTTGCATTACATACAACATATATACCATTCAGCCATATTTCTCAGAGTTTTATACAGTGGAGTGGTGAATTAAAAAACTCCAAAATGAATAGAATGTGATTCCATGTGACTGATTTTCACTTTTGGAGTTGGCTGCTGTAATTATGCCCTTTTGGAGACTTCATTACAAGAACAAGGGATTTATTTACAAGCCATATAGAGCAGCTGCATGTTTGCAGCTGATTCTAAAATATCTCTGTCTTAGGGGAACTCCGCCCCCTGGGGTGATGCCCCATTCTGTGTCCCGATTGGTCACCTGGGTAAGATGCTCTTAAATGGAAAATCACCACAGCTGCCCATCGCAATTGTGAAAGGATACTCTTGACTTATAAGAACCCCCCCCGACCTCCTTTCTTGTTTACTTAGTGCAATGCAGAGTGCCAGACAGCAGGTCATTATGTGCCCCAACTAGCAGCAAGATAAATGCAGCGGAAGGTCCTAATCTTGCAAAGGACGTGGTGGGTGCTGTCTGGGCTGGTGAAGGGGTCTCAGAGTGACAGAAGCCAGATTAATTTTGTGTTCATCTTGTGTCATGCTTACTTGATGACTACTTATATAGAAACAATATGCAGCTGTAAGGAGAAAAGGCAAGGGGATGGCATTAAGTCATGATGCTCATTTGGAGAACCAGTGCAGACGCCTTCTGCCCTGTAACAATTCTTGAGGTCATGAAAGATCCTATAAAAATGCAATATTTTTCATTATGAAAACAAAATAAGAGCAAATCCCAATGAGAAGTTTTGCTGGGAAATATAAAGCAGGAAAACAAATCCTGTGTTGCTGCAGGTAGTAGAAAAGGAAGAATTGTTAGAGGTTGGAAGGGTCAAGAAAGAGATTGTGTTTAATATCCTCCGGTTGTGGAACTGCTGAATGTGAGGGCATGGTGGCATAGTGGTTATGTTATCAGACTACTGCCAAGGCAGCCAGTGGAATTCAGTTCGTAAATCGTGAGTTAAAAACCAGTGCTGGATTTTTGTAAAAATCCATTTGATTCGGTAATGTTCCTTTAGGGAATGAAATCTGCTATCCTGACCTGATCTAGCCTACATATGACTCCAGACCCTCCCCCTTAATTGCCCTCTGAAAAGGCTGAGCAAGCTGCTCATTTGCACCAACCAACTGCAGAAAAGTCAAGAAGCAATGAAACTGGATGAAAGCCTGGCTTTAGCCTAGGCACTGGAAGCGGCAATGATGCACCATGCCCTGTTGACCCTGCAAAATCTTACTAACATCTGGGGGCTGTGCCAGAACTAAAAAACTGTCCCACAGACTTGTCCAGTAACATGTGACATTGATATTTCTTTCAACTGCACCTTATAAATCTGCAAACTCTACCACCAAAAGACCAAGCGTAGCAGACGCAAGGATTCACAGAGGCCTGCTGGTTCCCCTCCAAGTCACTCACCATTTTGACTTGGAACTATATCGCTACTCCTTCATAGCCACCAGATCCTGGAACACTCTCCCTAACAACACTTGGGTGTACCTACACTTCCTATGTATGAGGCAGGCTAGCATATTAGATGGAAGGCAAAGGAAGCAAATCCTGAACTCTGGCCCCACTACTGTGTTGGATGTCCTGCCCCATGTGCCAAAGATCTATGGGTTGAGAATTGGGCTGTTAAATCGTATGAAGACCTATGGCAGAAACTCACAGTTTGGGATAGGCAAGAAATGAGATTGCTAATTCTGGCTGAATGTATTCCAGGAGATTTCACTACCTGAATGGCTCACCCAGTAACCGGCCATTTCCTTCAGGCTTCAATACTATTATCACTGGGAAATAATGTTCAAAGAAATTGAAAAGGAAAAGTACAATTTTGTGTTTAGAGCTCTTATGATTTTTTTACCCTCCCAGAGTTGCTTGCAGACATGTATAGGAGATTGATCTGCCATTCCTGGAAGCTTCACAGTGTGGCATGATGACACAGTGGTTAGTACTGCTGCCTCACAGCACCAGGAACTGGGGTTCAATTCCAGCCTTGTGTCTGTGCATGGAGTGTGCATGGGTTTCCTCCAGTAACCGGTATTCCGGTTTCTTCTCACAGTCCCAAAGATGTGCAGGCTAGATGGATTGCACGTACTAATTGGTCTAAGTGTCCCAATAGATACAGGTTAGGGAGATTAGCAGGGTAAATACATAGGGTGATGGAGATAGGGTCTGGGCCAATTGGCCTCCTCCTGCACTAAAGGCATTCTATGATTCAGGGCACAGCTGTTAGGTTGGTAACTCTAGAAACCTATACTGGTTTATCGGTGATGATCACGTCCAGGGTTGCCAATTTTATATGTTCCTGGAGGTCTATCACATGACTTGCCCCTCATGCTCCAGCCATTAGTCGGCCAACACATAGGAGAATCATGGAATCCCTCCAGTGCAGAAAGAAGCCGTTTGACCCATCAAGTCTGTACCAACCATAATCCCACCCAGGCCCTATTCTTGTAACCCCACATATTTACCCTGGTAATCCCCTAGATAATAAGGGGCAACTTAGCGTGGCCAATAAACCTAACCCACACATCTTTGAACTGTGAGAGGAAACCAGAGCACCGGGAGGAGGCCCATGCAGACATGGGGAGAACGTGCAGACTCCACACAGACACAAGCTGGGAATTGAATCCGGGTCCATGGAACTGTGAGACAGCAGTGGCAACCACTGTGCTGCCCCTAAATCCATCCTTGTAACATACTGACCTTCCTACTCCAATTGGAAAGCAAAAAGACTCATTACACAATTGGGTGATGATCAACTGTCAGAAAGTCTTCCCCCGCAATTTTCAAATTTTTATATCTGATTAAGGGAAATGCTAAAAAAAAATTTTTAATGTCCCCTATGATATTGCTCCAAATCTGTGTCCTGGGGGGTGAGCTTAAGATTGGAGGGTTGGCAACAGCACTCAGAGCCCAGAAAGGAAGAAAGACAGCAGGAAGAAGGGCGGCCTGTCACTTGGAATGATTGATGTGGTGATGATGGTGTTGGACTGGGGTAAACGCTGTAAGAAGTCTCACAACACCTGGGCATGCAACATCTCACTTACTGTCCTGTCTGGAGATAATACATGACGCCTCACCTGCGTACAGTGTCATATGTGGGAGTTCGTGGAGGCAAGACGTCTCCCAAAAGTCCCCATATGCGTCAAGTGTTTGGAGCTGCAGCGTCTGAGGGCTCGGGTCAAGCAACTAGAGCAGCGATTGGAAGATGCATTTTTAGTCAGGGAGAACGAGGCAATAATGGAAGAGAGCCAGAGTAAGGAGGTGAACCCAGAGCCAAAGATTGGGGAACCTGACCCTTACAGGTGGATTACTATAAGGAAGGAGAAAAAGGAGAGGGGAGACAGTCCAAAGACTTCCCCAGTGGCAGTCCCCCAAAATATCTAGGGTGGAGGGGTAAAAAAGGTAAGGCAGGAGGACCAGAGTACCTCAAAGGGAAGGAAGGGGGCTAGAAGGGAGATAGTGGTGGGGGATTGGAAGGTTAAAGGAATAGATAGGCGCTTCTGTGGTCCAAGGTGGGACTCCAGGATGGTAGTTTGCCTCCCTGGAGCAGGGATGCAAGATGTGTCTGACAGGGTAGAGGGCATTTTGAAGAGTGAGGGGGCCCAGTTAGATGTGATTATTCATGTAGGAGAGAAGGATGTAGGAAGGAAGAGCAAGGAGGATATACGAAGGCAGTTCAGAGAATTGGGGGGAAGGCTGAAGAGCAGGCCCTCCAGGGGGGCAATCTCAGGACTGCTTCCAGGGCCAGGTAACAGTAGGGCCGGGAGAAATAAGATACTACAGCTGAATATGTGGCTGAAGGACTGGTGTAGGGCAGAGGGTTTCATATTTGTGGATAACTGGGAAGTCTTTGTGAAAGAAGGGCACCTGTATAGAAGGGACGGGGAACACTTAAATGGGAAGGGTGTGAATATCTTAGCTGGGAGGTTAGCTGGAGTGTTTCGGCAGGATTTAAACTAATATGGAGGGGGGGAGGGGACGAGACCGATTGCTCGGTAGAGAGCGAGATGGGAGATAGAGTAAGCTTGGATGAGAAGAGATGCATCAGGGAGAAGGAGGTTCCAAGTGGTCTTGGAGGTCTGGAGTGTGTCTGTTTCAATGCGAGGAGCGTAACGGGAAAAACGGATGAACTTAGGGCCTTAATGTTTGCGAGGAACTTGGATGTGGTTGCGGTGACAGAGACGTGGTTAAAGGAAGGGGAGCAGTGGCAACTGAATATTTCTGGGTATAAGTGTTTCAGGCGTGACAGAGGAGGGTCCAGAAGAGATGGGGGAGTGGCATTGTTAGTTAGGGAGAGCATCACAGCGGTGCAGAGGGAGGACAATACAGAGGAGTTAGGAGTGGAGTCGCTGTGGGTGGAGTTGAGGAATAGGAAGGGGGCAATTACTATGCTAGGGGTGTATTATAGGCCACCAAACAGCCCGCGGGTAGTTGAAGAAGGCATATGTAAAGACATTTTGGATAGGTGCAGAAAGAACAGAGTCGTTATAGTGTGAGATTTTAATCTCCCTGGGGTGGATTGGAAGGTGCCTAGAGCTGGGGGTTCAGACGGGGAGGAATTTGTAAAATGTGTACTGAAAGGATCGTTGGAGCAGTATGTGGCTAACCGGACTAGAGGCTATATTGGATTTAGTTCTGAGTAATGAGCCAGGGCAGGTGGTTGATGTTGTAGTAGGGGAACATGTGGCTAACAGTGACCACAATTCTGTCTACTTTAGGATACAGATAGAAAAGGATACTTGTTGCCCTAGAGGCAGGGTGCTGAATTGGGGGAAGGCTAACTATGGTCGGATTAGGCAGGAACTTATGGAAACTGATTGGGAACGGTTGTTCGAGGGTAAGTCCACGCTAGGCATGTGGGACTCTTTCAAGGGAATACTGAAAATGTTGCAAGAAAGATATGTGCAGGCTAAGAGGAAAGATGGGAAAGGTAGGATTAGAGAGCCGTGGATTACTAGGGATATTGAGGACTTGGTTACAAAGAAAAGAGAGGCGTATGTTAGGTCAAAGCAGCTGGAAACAGAGAGAGCATTGGAGGAATATAGAGAGAGTAGGAGGGAGCTCAAACAGGGAATTAGAAGAGCAAAAAGGGGGCATGAAATGGTTTTGGCGGATAGGATTAAGGAAAATCAAAAGGCTCTTTACTCCTATGTTATGAATAAAACGGTGGTTAGAGGAAAAATTGGACCTCTTAGGGACAGAGGAGGGGAACTGTGCTTAGAGCCCGAGGGAATGGGAGAGATCCTGAATGAATACTTTGCATCAGTATTCACGAAGGAGAGGGGCTTATTGACCGGTCCTGTTTTTGAGGGAGCTGTGGACCAGTTGAGGGAAATATCCATACCAAGGGAGGAAGTGTTAGAGCTTCGAGGTAGCATTAAAACTGATAAATCTCTGGGGCCTGATGGCATTTATCCCAGGCTGCTTAGGGAGGTGCGAGGTGAAATTACTGGGCCTCTGACGCAAATCTTTGTCTCTTCTTTGGACACAGGTGAGGTCCCAGAGGACTGGAGAATAGCTAATGTTGTACCGTTGTTTAAAAAGGGTAGTAGGGATAACCCTGGAAATTATAGACCGGTGAGTTTGACGTCAGTGTTCAGGAAGCTGTTGGAGGGGATTCTTAGAGATAGGATATATAGGCATTTAGAGCGTTGCAATCTGATTAGGGATATGCAGCATGGATTTGTTAAGGGGAGGTTGTGCCTTACAAATCTGATATAATTTTTTGAGGAGGTGACGAAAATGGTGGTCGAAGGGCGAGCCGTTGATGTCGTCTATATGGGTTTTAGTAAGGCGTTTGACAAAGTCCCTCATGGGAGGTTAGTTGAAAAGGTGAAGGCTCATGGGATACAGGAACAGGTAGCTAGATGGACAAGTAACTGGCTTGGTAATAGGAGACAGAGAGTAATAGTGGAAGGGTGTTTTTCTAGCTGGAGGTCAGTCACTAGTGGTGTGCTGCAGGGCTCGGTACTGGGACGTCTTCTATTTGTAATATATATAAATGACTTGGAAGAGGGAGTAAGTGGAGTGATCAGCAAGTTTACAGATGATACAAAGATGGCTGGACTTGTGGATAGTGAGGAGCATTGTCAGGTGATGCAGCAGGACATAGATAGGCTGGTAGCTTGGGCAGATGGAATTTAATCTTGATAAATGCGAGGTGATGCATTTCGGGAGAAAGAATGTAGCGGGGAGATATATGATAAAGGGTAGACCTATTAAGAGTATAGAGACGCAGAGGGACCTGGGGGTGCAGGTGCACAAGTCTCTGAAGGTGGCAGAGTAGGTGGAGAAGATTGTGAAGAAAGCAATGGTATGCTAGCCTTTATAGGAAGGGTATAGAGTACAAGAGCTGGCCTTTAATGTTGTATAAAACATTGGTTAGACCTCATTTGGAATACTGCGTCCAGTTCTGGTCACCTTACTACCGGAAGGACGTGGAGACTCTGGAGAGAGTGCAGAGGAGGTTTACCAGGATGCTGCCTGGTATGGAAGGTCTGAGTTACGAGGAGAGATTAGGCAAATTGGGACTGTTTTGCTTAGAAAGACGTAGACTTAGAGGAGATCTGATAGAGGTGTACAAGATTTTGAAGGGGATAGATAGAGTAAACAGGGTTAAGTTTTTTCCTAGGATGGACTCAAATAGCACGAGGGGTCACGGGCTTAGGGTGAGGGGGTAAGGTATAATTTGGATGCTAGAGGGAGTTTTTTTCACACAGAGGGTGGTGGGGGTATGGAATGCGCTACCCAGTAAAGTGGTGGAGGCAGGTACTCTGGAGATATTTAAGAAATACTTAGATGGGCACATGAACAGAATGGGAATGGAGGGGTATAGAAAACTGATTTAAAATGGGAATCATGAGCCTTGGGAATCCCTGGGAAGTGTGTAAATAGATGATGATATTGATGTACTTGTTTTTATCCTACAGGTGCTTTGGTCCACTTTGTTGTCTAACGAGGGGCATACATGCGATGGGTCGTGAGAGGACTGCTCTTGGATTTTTTTTCGAGAGTATCCTAGTGCTTCACGTCGTTAGTGTACGCTTGACCTGGACCATTTGATGGGCAACATGACAGCTCAGTGACTATCTCTATGCTGTGCAGATACATGGATTTGGGCCTGTGTCTGTGGGAGTTTGTGCATTCTCCCCGCGCTTGTGTGTGTTTTCTCCGGGTGCTCCGGTTTCATCCCACATCCCAAAGATGTGCTCTTAGGCTAATTGGCGGAAGAAATTTTCCCTAAATTGTTTCAAATTTGGTTTCAATCCATAGATCTATAAACATAGACAGGATCACAGGTAGAAGTGGGAACACCGAGGTGGTGGCGCGGGCTCGTTGCACCGAAGGGCCTGTTTCCCGTGCTGTTTTGTTCTTTGTACATCTCTTTAACCTATGCTTAATGCTATCTGCATTCACATTGTCTGCACCTTTAAGACTTGATTAGCTGTAAAGACTTACATTCTAATCAATTTTTTGTAAACTGTGTGTGTGCCTTTATATGCCCTATTTGTGACCAGAACTCTCCACTCATCTGAAGAAGGGGCAAATCCCGAAAGCTAGTGGCGTTTGCTACTAAATAAAGCTGTTGGACTTCAACCTGCTGTTGTGTGATTTCTTACTCGGAATGATTGACAGTCAAGGGCACGCCTTATGCGTGACGTCATTGCGGCGTAACGTGGCGGGGCTGTAAATAGCTGGTCTCGCGCTGCTTGGAGTGGGTGAGAGTGACGTATTTGCTGTGAGGAATGGGCGGTGAGTGAGGCAGGGTGTTGGGGAGGGTGAAAAAAAATCAGGCTTAAAATCTCCTCACGGCGCAGAAAAGGGGTGGAAGAGCAGTTAAAAAGTTCCTGGCCGACCATATTCTGTCTCCGCCGTTCGGGGGCGTCGAATGAATGCGGCGGGGAATGCCTGGGCCCGAGTGCTACAGCGGCCTGTCCTGAGTGACTTCCTCCGAGGAGGCAGGCAGATCTGCCGGTCCGTCGTCTCGCTTGGCCCAGGGCCTCCTGGCTTAACCTCTATTCACGGGCCCACTTCCTCAATCTGTGTTTTTTTTTGGATGCACTTAGACTTGTTTTTCTTCACTCAAGCTCTTAACCAAGCCGCCATCTCAATTTTGGCGATGAGTGAAAGAATTCCTACAGGCTTTAATTTCATAAAGGAAGTACCTTTGTGCTTGCAACTGCCGTCCCACTTGACGCTTTAAAAGGAACCTTCGATTAAACTTTTAAGGTGGAGCGCTGTTAAATGGATGTTTTTTTTAGGGTTTGCATTTATGCAATTTCAAGAATAGACAGATCATTTTTAATGTTTTTCATACAAAAATTATGCTAAGTGCTTGGTTAATGGGGATTGGCTGCTACAAGCTTTGCAGTTTCTTTTGCGTGTAGATTGCTGGTGGAAGTGGTGCTCTCCATTTTGAGTGTGTACACCTCCAGGAAGCTGTTTCCTGCAGTGTAGAATTGATTCTGAAAGTTGTGGTTTCTAAGATCTGAGAGTTCAGGCTGGAAACCACTATCGTAAACCTGCTCTTTGGCTTCTCTGTCTTGCTCAGTTAGTGAGAAACTAAAATTAAAAAAACTGAAATTCACATCTCTTAACAAGTATGTTTATGGGGCAGTTATCTGTCATCTTGTTTCGGTGATGGAGAACTTGCTGCTCAGAAGGTCATCAGCATTTGAAAGTCATTGGAATATTTTTAAATTGCTTTTGTTGGAAGAATTATTAGGTTTTCAAGGCTGTAATGAGTTGTTACTTTAGTTTTTGTGATACTACATAATTTAATTTTGCTTTTTTTAATTATCTGCAAATTATTAGTTTAAATAGTGATTTTTTTTTTGACTGAGCAAACTGGAGGTAGCTGTCCCTCCTGAACAAGTGTTACAATGTCTTTTTGTAGAGTGGGTTTTAAATGTCATTACCAGGCACAGTGATTATAATGTACAGTTGGATTCAGCAGTGTGGTATTTGAGAACATAGTTATGAATAGTTCATTCATAATTAACTGCAACATATTTGAGTGAGATTCTTCGGTGTAAAGATTCCTGCAATAATAAACACAATCTATGATCACTTTTGTGTGTGTCAAAGAAGATTAACTGAATGGATCTTGAGAGATTCTCCATTTTGAATATTTATCATTTACTTGCTGCTTTCCTGTGAAGGATGCATTGCTGGTGTGTAATGGAGACTCTATTAGAAATCACTTTTAAAGACTTAGCACAGGCAGCTCTTTAAAAGAATAGTCAACTTCTGTGTTTTGTCCTATAATGCCTGTTGAAATATTTCAACTTAACAGAAAAGTGCACACCGGCTATTTGAGTGGTTGTGTTGCTTTTATCTATAAAAAGCTGTTTTTTACTGACTGCATTAACTTTGTTTTCCAAAATATGTCACATTTAACCTTATTCAAAAGGGGTTTAGGGATGTAGGATTTGGCAAAGAGCAATTTGGTTAAATCAGTTGTCCTGAGGGATGCTTGCAGTTAGTGCTGTTGTCCTTTTAGTGATTATCTTGTTGGATGCTGCAATTGAGTTAATGTAACAGTTTGGTTAGAGAATGCAGAAGGAAGAAATGGAGCAAGAGAAATTGCAGAATGTGAAAGGCAGAAGGAAGTGAAACTTAAAATGTCGGACTTGAGAAATCAGCATCTATGATCAAGGCAACATTTTGTTCGCATTAACATATTTCATTTGGTTGCTCTGCAATACTTGTTTGATTCTAGGTGTCCAGTGCTTTTACTTCTGGTAGATTGGCACGCTGATAGTAAAACTGCTGTGGTATAAATTCCAAGATCTCTTCTACTTGGATTTGACTGACAGCACTGTCCATCGTGTCCTTGAATTTCTGAGGTGGATTAGATGTAATGTATCAAAAAGTGAAACTATGTACTGCTAGGGGAGGGGGGCAATGTAGGTGTAGGAAGTTGGTGGGAAAGGAATGTGCTTAAAAATATAATGTGAGTAAACTAGAAGATGGAAGCGGACAAGAAGGTTAGTCTAAGATCTTGAGAACCAAGCTGGATGCAGTACAGAGGACAAAACCTATTTGGAGAGACTTTTTAAAATACTTTTAACCTTCTGGGGAACAGTGGAACCTGCTGAATTGCTTCAAATGTTGGTGTTGTAGCACCTGTTCAAGGAATGGCAAATATTCAATGAATTGAGGAAGTGATTGCATTTGTACAGGGAAGTGAGGTGTGCAGGCATTGGTGAGAATGCACTAACTAAAGTCTGGCTTAACTACCTTTGTAAGGAAAGGCTCACATGATCTTATTAGTGATTCTAAAGGCTAGAGACCAAATTCATGTCAAAATGTTAAAGGTAACAGCAAATAGAATTTGTAAAGTTGGAGAGATGAAAAGACAGTTGGATTTAATTTGAACTGCACTGAGTGTCGTGAATGGATTATCCATGGAAATGATGTCATTGCATCAGCAAGTTCAAGATTGAATATCTGGCCAAAAGAAAGGGGTGAGATATCATAGGATTTAGGCCACTTCCAACAGTGGGCATGTCTTTCATATTCATGTGTGTTGCAACATTAATGCTTCCCTGAATCTTGATCAAATTGCAAAATGTAAAGCCATGAATGTAATAGCAAGGGTCAATATGCTTCAAATAGTATAATAGTATTGGGTAAGTAAGACTTTAACATGATACACAGTTGTTTTTAAAATGTTATCTTATGGTAGGTGTTTGTAGCTTTTAATGGAGTCAGTTGTCCAGTGTCTTAATTTCAGGGATTGGTTGTTAAATTTGTATATGGCCTTGTCACCACTGAACAAGTATATGTTGAATGAAGTGACAGATGGAATAAGTTGAAATGTGTGGGTGTGTGCATGGGTGGAACTGCTATTTCTATAGTGACAGTTCCTAAAACCTCAAGCTGAAGAGTAATGTTGCAGCATAGTGGTTAGCACTGCTACATCACAGTAACAGGATCTGGATTTGATTGCAGCCTAGGGTGACTGCAGTTTGCATGTTCTCCTATGTCTGTGAGGGTTTCCTCCCACTGTCGAAAGATATGTTGGTTAGGTGGATTGGCTGTGATAAATGTATGGAGATAGGGAAAGGGGGTGGGATGCTCTTCTGAAGCATTGGTGCAGACTTAATGTACTGAATGGCCTCTTTACACACAAGATTCTATTTGGCAGAATGTTTGACTTTTTTCTTGCTTTGATTTTTGCTTTTCATTTGCAGTGGGTGATATCTCCAATCAACTGTGACACCAGCCTATACAGAATACATCTGTATGTTTTGTAAGTTTTTTGTTTTGACTAGTTTCTGTGAAACTTGCATTTAGTATAGCTAAAGCTTTGTAAGAAGAATTTCTCATGGTAGTTCTGGTTTTATTGGTTCCATATTCAAATTGCATTTAACTGGAACATTAAGTTATTGCAATTTATTTTAAGATCACAGTTGGCAGACTGAATCAAAATTCTAGTAGGTCATCACAAAATACACTTCAGGTAATCTAGCCCACTTATTTGGTGTAGGCTTTTGCGAGAGTGAATCCTTAGTAAGCGTTTAAATTTAATGTCTTTTGTATTTTTTCAGGCTGTCGCAGTTGTACATACAGAAACAACTGACACTGGGTTCTGTCATGTCTAATACTTTCTGAATTTGAGCTCAATCGTGTCCTGATCAGCACTATGTTTTTGAATTAATAAAAGCAGCAGGCATATGTATGTACAGAACACATACTTAAATGCTAATTTTGTTAAAACATGGCCTCTACAGTTGGACAGAATCCAGCGTTCTTGTTTGCACTCTGCAGCTCACAGAATCGAGTGCAGAAGAGGCCCTTCAGCCCATTGTATCTGCACTGATGCATAAGAAACAACGTAGAAACCAAGAAAATAGGTGCAAGGATAGGCCATTTGGTCCTTTGAACCTGCACCACCACCACTCAAAATGGTCATGGCTAATCTTTGTCATTTGAAAGCAACTTACTAATCCTAACTCCTTTTTGCCCCCTCCCAAAAAAATCATCTGTTATTACAAATCTCAGATCCCTGCAGTATGCCACTGGGTGCTGGCTTCTGTTGTTGCCCTCTGTCTCCTACAGCTAGCCCCAATTTTAAATACACTTTATTAAATTACCCTGTATCCTGTGTGTACTTGCCATCTTAAGTCTTCCATGTGGAGTCTTGTCAATGGCTTTTTGAAATCCATAACTATTTTGTTAACTGCACTATCCTATGGGACCAATAGGACTGATCTTCAAAAGACTTGATGGACTGAGTGATCCCCTTCTGTATTATTTTATGGTTACATCATGGAGAGGTTTTGAACATTTTCAAAACTAGTGTCTTTTTCTAGTGCAGGGGAGAAATTTGAGGACTTTGAGTGCCTTTCATTGTTATGCCATAAATACAAGACCATAGAATGCTTCTCTATTTCTGCTGTGCCAAACGGATGTTCTTTGCAGAGCCATTTCTGCACTCAATGAGAATTTTCCATGTTTTTGCCTATTTACAATTCACTTGCATGTTTTACCCCTGATTTCAGTGCATACTTTATTATCACTTGTGTTTTCAAAACATTGAGGATGTTAGCTCCTCTATCGGGTCTTGTCGAAGCCTATTCACTACTTTTCATTCTATAACTGCAATGAGCAGTTAATGTGCCTTAAAAGTTGTCTTAAGTTTGTCTCTTTTTACCATTTTTTGTTGGAGTTCTGGAATCTTGAATATCACTTGAACATAAGGAAATGATTTGTCTCCAGTGCTGGGTATTCTAGTCCCAGCTGATTATCCACTTTCCACCCCAACCTATTAATCTGTTTCAAGTGAATGTTTTTTATTTGGGGAATATTGAAGAAGCTGATGCCAGGTTTTACAGTATCTTTATTCAGGAATTTCAGTGAGCCCATTGTCATTGACTTTTGTCTCTACAGGTGGTGGTTGACCTCTTTTGGAAAGTTTCTGCCTGTTTGTCTCCAACACTGATATCAACAGGTGATTGACCATGGGAAGCTTCTTATCTTTGTTTAAAGGCTTGCTTGGAAAGAAAGAGATGAGAATTTTGATGGTCGGCCTGGATGCTGCTGGAAAAACCACCATTCTTTACAAGCTGAAACTTGGGGAGATTGTTACCACAATACCCACCATAGGTATGTTCAGTTAATCTTCAAGTCAATCAGTCTCTTGACTCAAGTTGACGCTACATTAAGCTGCCTACCTGAATAAGCAGGAAAGAATAACCTGTCTTGTTTTCTCAGGTTTTAATGTTGAGACCGTGGAATATAAAAACATCAGTTTTACTGTGTGGGATGTTGGTGGCCAGGACAAAATCCGACCACTGTGGCGCCACTATTTTCAGAACACACAAGGTAAGCAAGTGCTTCTGCTTTTATCTCATCTTCCATCTGAAAAATAACCTTACAGTATCATTATCAAGAGTAGGGAAGAGGCATGTATATATTTGACCTCTTCTGTCGGATTTGGTGGTTTTATAGGAATGTAAACTGAGTGTTAATCTATTATGCTTGCTTTTTACTTCTGGGTCCTGGGTTTAAATCCAGCCAAATCTTTGCAAGAGAAAGATGAAGTGGTCATTTTAGTTATGAATTTTTTATTTTGGTGGTCCAGTACACCTCACTAAAGGTGGTGGGCAGGTATTAGAGTAATTAAGGCCAACATAACATTAACATTTTACCTCAATGGGGCAGGAATACGAAGGATAGGAAGCTGTATTTTTTTTTTTGTTACAGAGCCTTGGTCAGATTCTATCTGGAATGCTGCTTTGGTTTAGGGCACCAGCTCTCCAGATGGGATATATTGTCTTTGGACAAAATGCACTGCATGTTCACCAGAATAATATCAGGGCTTAGAGTTAAATTGATAGCTTTCATAAGCTTGTCTTCCATTTTCTTGAACATGGAATACCTTGATTGGAATCTGAGTTAAATACTATTTCCTCTAATGGAGAGAATGCAGAGCAAAAAAAACACTATTTTCTAGTTAGAACATAGAACGCTACAGCACAAACAGGCCCTTCGGCCCACAAGTTGTGCCGAACACATCAAAACCTACCTAGCCATAGACCTATCTATAACCCCCAATCCCATTGGATCCCATATACTCATCCAGAAGTCTTTTAAAAGACCCCAGCGAGTTTGCCTCAACCACCACCGACGGCAGCCGATTCCATTCACTCACCACCCTCTGAGTGAAAAACTTTCCCCTAGCATCCCCTCTGTACTTGCTTCCCTGCACCTTAAATCTGTGCCCTCTCGTCGTGACCATTTCAGCCCTGGGAAATAGTCTCTGAGAGTCCACCCTATCTATTCCTCAACATCTTGTAAACCTCTATCAGGTCGCCTCTCAACCGTTGCCTCTCCAGGGAGAACAGTCCCAGCTCCCTCAACCTGTCTTCAAAAGGCATGCCTCCCAATCCAGGCAACATCCTTGTAAATCTCCTCTGCACCCTTTCAATAGCTTCCACGTCCTTCCTTTAATGAGGCGACCAGAACTGCGCACAGTACTCCAAGTGTGGTCTGACAAGGGTCCTATAAAGCTGCAGCATTACCTCTGACTCCTGAACTCAATCCCTCGATGAATGAAGGCCAGTACACCATAAGCTTTCTTGACCACATCCTCCACCTGGGAGGCCAATTTGAGAGTCTTATGGACCCGGACCCCAAGATCCCTCTGCACTTCCACACAGCTAAGACTCCTACCTTTGATAGTGTACTCATTCATCCTGTTGGATCTGCCAAAATGGACCACAACACATTTATCTGTGTTGAAGTCCATCTGCCACTTCTCCGCCCAGTCTTGCATCCTGTCGATGTCATGCTGCAACTTCTGACATCCCTCCAGACCATCCACAACACCATCGGCGAACTTACTCGCCCATCCCTCCACTTCCTCATCCAGGTCATTTATGAAAATGACAAACAGCAAGGGTCCTAGAACAGATCCCTGGGGCACTCCACTGGTGACCGACCTCCATGCAGAAAAAGAGCCATCCACAACCACCCTCTGCCTTCTGCAGGCAAGCCAGTTCTGGATCCACCAGGCCAAAGCCCCTTGGATCCCATGGCCTCTCACCTTCTCAAGAAGTCTTGCATGTGGGACCTTGTCAAATGCCTTGCTGAAGTCCATGTACACCACGTCCACTGCTCTTCCTTCGTCAATGTGTTCAGTCACATTTTCGAAGAACTCAATTAAGCTCGTAAGGCACGACCTGCCTTTTACAAAACCATGCTGACTATTTCTAATCAACCTAAACTTCTCCAAATGCTCGTAAATCTTGTCCCTCAAAAGCCTCTCCATCAGCTTACCAACCACTGAGGTCAGACTCACCGGTCGGTAATTTCCAGGACTATCCCTGTTCCCTTTCTTGAAAATAGGGACCACATCCGCAATCCTCCAATCCTCCAGAACCTCTCCCGTCTCCATCGACGACACAAAGATCATCGCCAGGGGCTCTGCAATGACATCCCTCACCTCCCACAATAACCTGGGGTACATCCCATCTGGTCCCGGAGACTTGTCTATCTTGATAGCATTTAAAAGTTCTAACACATCCGCTTCCTTAATATCTACATACTCAATCTTTTCAGTCTGCCGCAAACTTGTAGTGCATCCTCCCAGATCACTTTCCACAGTGAATACTGAGGCAAAGTACTCATTAAGCACCTCTGCCATTTCTTCCGGTTCCATACAGACTTTTCCCCCTTCACCTTTTATAGGTACTATCCCTTCTCTTCTCATCCTTTTACTTTTCACATATTTGTAGAAGGCCTTGGGATTCTCCTTAATCCTACCAGCCAAGGCCTTCTCATGACCCCTTCTGGCTCTCCTAATTTCCTTTTTAAGCTCTCTTCTATAAGCCTTATACTTCTCTAGATCCCCAACATCTCCTAGCTCTTTGAACCTTTTATACACCTTTCTTTTCTTCCTGACTATGTTCACCACAGCCTTCGTGCACCACGGTTCCCGCGTCCTACCAAAACCTCCTTGTCTCACCGGAACGTTGTCGTGCAAAGCTCCAGACAAGCATTCCTTGAATATCTGCCACCTTCCTTCTGTGCTTTTCCCCAAGAACACCTCCTTCCAGTTTATTCGCCCCAACATCTGCCTGATGTCTTCATATTTCCCCTTATTCCAAACACCTTCCTAGCCTGCCTGATCCTATCCTTTTCCAATGCAAGGGTGAAGGAGATAGAATTATGATCTCCATCCCCAAGATGCTCTCCTACCGAGAGATCCATCACCTGTCCTGGTTCATTAGCTAGTACCAGGTCCAGTACAGCCTCTCCTCTCGTAGGCTTGTCCACGTGCTGTCAGGAAACCCTCCTGAACACACCTAACAAACTCCTCCCCATCCAAACCCCTTACCCTTGGGATATTCCAGTCGATGTTTGGGAAATTGAAGTCTCCCATCACAACAACTCTGTTATTTCTACATCTCTCCAGTATCTGTTTCCCTATCTGCACCTCAACTTCCCTGTCACTATTGGGCGGCCTATAGAATACACCCAGCAACGTCACTGACCCTTTGCTATTCCTAACTTCCACCCACAGAGACTCCATAGACATTCCCTCCTCGGTATCCACCTTCTCTGCAGCCATGACACTGTCTTTGATCAACAGTGCCACTCCACCACCTCTTTTGCCTCCCTCCCTGTCCTTCCTGAAGGATCTGAATCCTGGGACCTGTAGTACCCAGTCCTGTCCCTGAGACATCCAAGTCTCTAATGGCCACCACATCACAATTCCAAGCAGCAATCCACTCCCTAAGTCCATCCACCTTATTTACTACACTCCTGGCATTAAAATAGACACAACTCAGTCCCTCAGACTGGACATTTCCCTTCTCCCCCACTCGTCTAACCTGCCTCTCATCCTGCCTAGAGTCCTTCCCTACCTGGGAGCTAACTTCCTTGCTCCCGGTCTCCTCATCACTATTCCCTCCCCCTAACCTTTCTAGTTTAAAGTCCCCCCAGTAGCCCTAGCTAGTCTTCCTGCCAAGATATTAGTCCCCCTGGGATTCAGGTGCCACCCGTCTTTACTGTACAGGTCACACCGGCCCCTAACGAGGTCCCAATGATCCAGGAACCGGAATCCCTGCCCCCTGCTCCAGTCCCTCAGCCACGTATTCAACCTCCACCTCATACTATTCCTGCTCTCACTCTCCTGAGGTGCAGGCAGCAATCCTGAGATTACTACCTTCGCTTTCCTCTCTCTCAGCTGCCTACCCAGTTCCCTATAATCCCTTTTCATGTCTGCTTCCCTCTTCCTACCTATGTCAGTAGTACCTATATGTACTACAACTTCCAGTTCCTCACCCTCCCCTTTCAGGATGTCCGGGACGTGTCCAGAGACATCCCGAATCCCAGCTCCAGGGAGACATACCACCATCCGCGACTTCCATCTGCGTCCACAAACGCCTGTCCGCCCCCCTCACTGGGGAGTCCCCTATAAGCACTGCCTTTTTGCTCTATTTTTTTAGGTTTTTGTTTTCATTCAGTTCCAGGGAGCTGGCCACCGCTGCCTCCCTTGGATGAGCTGTCCCCCACAGTAGTACTCAGGCAAGAGTACTTATTTTGAAGGGGGACATCCGCTGGTGTACTTTCCATCACCTGAGGTTTCCCCTTCCTAATAATTATCCATGTGCCTTCTCCCCTTTGCCCTGGTGTGACTACTTGTCTGTAGCTCCTATTAATAATCTCCTCATTCTCCCTAATGAGTCGAAGGTTCTCAAGCTGCATTTTCAGTTCTTTTACCTGGTCCCGTAGGGATTGCAGCTCCACACGGCGATCACAGGTATGGACATCTGGGAGACTAGGAGCCTCCAAGACCTCCCACATGTTACACTGGCAACAACATGCTGGCCTCACACCCATGCTTGCCCTTTTTTTTTTCTCTGGGTTACTAAAAAAGTAAGAGATTAAAACTTACCTTGCCTCCCCTTTTTGCTTAGGCTCTGTGAGCCAAGGACCTTACAGCTCTCACAAAAACAAACTTACCTGCTCCTTCTCAGAGCTCTCCTCTCTCTCTTTAGGTTAGAGGAGGAGGGGGGGTTGGGATACTCTACTTGTGTAGAGTATCGGGATTCCACATCACTCCAATTTATAGTGAGGTTGAAAAAAAACTACACTACCCAAGGTGCTTTGCAACACCTTCCAGGTTTACAAGTTTTAAAAGTTTAAAAAAACTAGTGAAATTTAGACTTAAAAATTGCTCTACTCACTCACAAGCTCTCCACTCGCAAATCGCTGCCTCTCCACAGTGCTCCCAAGGAACAATTAGGTCGAATTCCCGAGTTGGAACTGGGCAATTGGAGTTAAATCTTGAAAGTAATCTAAGGTTGTGAATGTTGGGATAATTGAAATTTTACAGTTACAATCTTCCTTTTAGTAAGGATATTGAGAGTTGTGGATCAAAGGTACATAAATGGAGTCGTGCAGATCAGCCATGATCTTGAATGCAGAATCAATTCTGGCTCAAGTGCTGAAAGATCAAGTCCTGTTTGTTTTTCTAGCTACAAGGTTCCTATATGCAGTAACAGTCCCATCTCTGTTCCTAAAGGGGCCCACAACAATTAAGCCACATTATCTCTTTACTTTTCCAGGTGATGACCTTGTACATTAGATTTCCTACCTCCCCTGGGGAAGTTGAGATCTGAAGGATATGGGAAAGAGTGGGTATGAGCAGGAGAAATATTAAACATTAGATGTTAAGCTTGCATTTTTACTTTTCTAGGGTTGATATTTGTTGTTGACAGTAATGATAGAGAACGTGTGAATGAGGCACGTGAGGAACTGATGCGGATGCTTGCAGAAGATGAATTACGCGATGCTGCTCTACTCATCTTTGCCAACAAGCAGGTAAATGAGCCACTGTGGGAGGTAGTTCACTACCTCATTGGACAGTGGCAGTAAGATGGCCCCAATGTCAAACCTAGATATTGCGTGAAGTGACTAATCTCTGATCATGCCTGTCTGCCACAAACCTGATATGTATCCCACTCTGGTGAAATGAGCTCTGAACTTTAATGCAGTGGCCTGATATTTCATTGCAGATGCAGTGACTACTTGTGACAGCTGATGAGTCGAGTTTTCCCCATCGAGGTGGAAATGCAATGAACTGTTATGCCTATGGACCCATTTCTAATTTGTCTGTGGCTGCATCGCGAATAAGGCATTTGCAATTTGGCGCAATTTATAATCTGACTATTCTGATCAGCAAATCAGAAGCGGCATTTCTCTGCGTGTTTGAGCTGATAGAACCAGCAAGTTAACTTCTCTCTTGCAATCAAGATGAGTTAATTGCTTTTTTAGGATTAAAGATAAATGCATATATAAGTCTTGAAGCATTTTGAATAAAAAAGCTTTTTCCACAAAGGCCATCTGGCCTATTGTCTACTGGCATTTTGCAAGAACTGTCCAATTAACACTTCCCTGCACTATCTTAACCCTTCAGTTTTCTCCTTTTCCAAGTATTGATATGATTCTTTTTGTCTGAAAATTGTTCCTCGTTCATCTTTCCAAATCCTTTTTTGGGCAGTGCACTTCAGATCATAACTTGCGCTAAAGTAAATTTTCTCCCCATCTTGCCTCTGGTTCTTCCTACCATCTCTCAAATCTGTATTCTCTGGTTCCATGGAAGCAGGTTTGATTTACTCTTACCAATCCCCCATGAATTTGAACACTGTTTGAATCATCTTCTCTGCTCCAAGAGGAGCAATCCCTACTTAACTGATATCTCTCAACCTTGGTTTTTTTTGTAAAGCTTCTCTTAAAGCTCCATCTCTACTTGTGAAATCCTCATCCATGCTTTAGTCTCTCCAGTCTTGAGTATTCCAACATGGTATCTGTTAGTTTCTACACTCAGTCCTACAGAGCACTGCTATCCATGCCCTAACTTGCACCATGTCCAGTCACCATAAATTCTGTTTGCTCAGCTATTGACTTATGACAGACTCAGTTAAACAATGCTTCAAGGATAAGCTTGCTCTGCCATTCAATGAGATTATGGTTGAAGGGGCTGAATGGCCTACTATTTTCTATGTATGTGCGCATGTTAAAGTTTGCATCCTTATTTCAAATCCTGGCCCTCTGTTCCTATCTAATTTATGCAATGCTCCAATTCTGGCCTCTTGAACATCCTTATGTACTCTCTTTGCATCTTTACTATATGAAAGGAGCTAAATAAATTGTTGCATCCAGACCTACTTCGTGACGTGAGGTGCCCAGAATTGTAACACTCCAGATGAGGCCTAACCAGTGAATTGGAGATTCAGCAGCATTTCTTTGCTGTTATACCCTGTCTCTATAAAGATAAGGATCCTGTGTGCTATTTTAACCAGCCTTCACAACAAAATTTTGTGACCCCACCCCCAGATATTTCTGTTCTTCAAATTGTACAGTATTATAGTTTATATTGCCTCTATTCTGCCTTACAAAGTGCACCAGCAAATAATTTTGTTACGTTCCTTCAACTATGTGTCTGCCCCTTTCTGCCAGTCTGTCTCCCCTACACTCTTCTACTATTGCTACTATCCTTGCTGTTTACTATTGTTTGTGGAGTTAAGCAAAGATTAGGGGGAGGGGATGTCATTTTTAAATTGGGTTTTTGGGAGCAGGGATGGTTTCACAGGCTTCTCGTGGAGCAATATAATCCTGAGGTATAAATGTTGCCTCTTCCTCCTAGGATCTGCCGAATGCAATGAGTGCGGCTCAAATCACAGAAAAGCTGGGCCTGCATAACCTGCGCTCCCGACTCTGGTATATTCAAGCCACGTGTGCCACCAGTGGTGACGGGCTCTACGACGGTCTGGACTGGTTATCTGGTATTTTGAAAAAGAAGTGATGACTGCTTTCCAAGGATTGTGTTTGGAAAGATTGACTGTCCAGATGAGGTGAATTTAGCCACACTGACTTTTTTACTTTCATCGTTTCCTTGGGGTGTGGTGTCTTCTGGTTATTGTCTTGAATCGGGGATACAGGCAATAGCGTCTCTTTGACTTTATGTAGTCTCTCTTCCAAGACTCTTCCTCCAAAGCAGCTCCTTTTGGCTTAATATGAGAAACTGAAATCTGAACTGGACCTGTGCAGAAAGTTAATGAACCAACAATAAATACATCAAGATTTCATTTAATGGTCATTTACCACATTCCAATAAGCGGACTTTTTTGCTCTTATTTTTGAATTGCGCTTTTTGAATACTGCTATAAGTTCCAACAATTCTGTTCATTTCCCCATGCTTCATTGTTGCAGTCTTTCTGCTGTGGATTAGTAAATTTTTCTGGGTATATTTTAGATTTTTGTTTATTGCATAGCCAGTAACGGAATAGGTACTGTAAAACTGGCCTTATTAAACACTTTACCTGTCCACCTCTGCAAAATGGTCTGGTTTTGGTGTCTTTGCATGGTTGAAGTTGGAAATTGTGAATTCACTTTATAGTGAACACACCCAAATACAGTAAAATTTGTTATCCAGAGTGTGCTTAACAGGAATTCTGGGTCAGGTCTATCTTTTTTGGATTTGGAGATACCAAACTCTCTCTAATGGTTATTGGGTGGTTCTGATCGCTGGCCTTCCGTTAGTCCTTGGTGTCATTGACTTAATTTTGTGTGCCCCCTGCAACTCTCGAGACCTCAACATGTGCATGGTCATGATGCTTTCCCAATTGAATGGAAACATGGAACCCACCTTGCATTTCTGTTAACCAGTATCTTCCATTCCCAGAGCATGCCAAATAAGCAGTTCCCACCCCCAGTAGTAATTTGAGGTTTTTCAGGAAAAAGTTTTGAATAGCT
Source organism: Sphyrna mokarran (assembly GCA_024679065.1). Classification (NCBI taxonomy): domain Eukaryota; kingdom Metazoa; phylum Chordata; class Chondrichthyes; order Carcharhiniformes; family Carcharhinidae; genus Sphyrna; species Sphyrna mokarran. The sequence goes on from JAGIQG010000038.1 coordinate 5,501,782, forward strand.
TGAGGGAAGGAGCACCTGGAGTTAGTGCAAATGGAAATATTTGGATTGATAGGAATTCCTCCTCCTCCTCACCACCTCTAGCACCAATTCCAGTTTCTAATCAGTGGCACAGTAAGTTTCTAAAGTTTATTGTCAAAAGTAGGCTTACAATAATGCTGCTGTGAAAATCCCCTTAGTCGCAACACTGCTGTGCCTGTTTGGGTATATTGAGGGCAAATTTAGCGTAGTCATGCACGTAACCAGCACATCTTTCAGACCGTGGGAGGAAACCCACGCACATGCAGAAAGAATGTTTGTTTTTGTGTGGTGTCTGCACAGTGATCCAACCCAGGTCCCTGGTGCTGTGATGCTGCAGTGCTAATCACTGCCATCATGTTCGTCCCATTCTTTCACTTCTGGGGCCCGGATTTGATTTTTGGTTTGATATGCGAATGTTGCCTTTCTCTCGATCTCGGTGAGGAAATCCATGCAAGGGCTGGTAGCTTTCAGAAGTTGACACTTAAATTTGACAAATTGTAATCTGCTTCAGACATTTTAAATTGGCAGGAGGGATCTGATTTGTTTTCTGCTTTAGAACCACACATCAGTAGCAGGAAATATCATGTAACAGGTAAACTTTTTGATCAATCACCCAGCCAGCCCAGAACACTGCATACCCCAATATAGATCAAGTGTCCAAATACAAAGATGTGGGGTGGGAATTTTTTAATCCAGAGGTCAAGCGGCAGTTACATCAGTATTTACACTGGTATGGGGAGAGTACATGGAAACTGATTTTCAAACATGAGGTTTTTACACAAGGAGACAAAAAGGCTGGATTACTGAAGTTGGTGATTGCATTGTCAACTTCAAGAACAAGTGATTAACGGAAATGGAGAGTTGGGGAACAGCACACATTTTGAGTGGAGGCTGTGTAGTTGGGTTAAACAGCCTGTTCCAAGTGTTAGAATTGCAGCACTAATCAAATGTTAACTCCTGACCTTTGTCATTATAGGGCTGAATTATTTTAAACAGCTCAATTCATTTTTAGCTTTGTATTCTATTTTAGCACCTCCAGGTATACATGAAACATTTCTGAACTAAAATTCCTCAAAGTTGGACTCTTCTGTAATTATTGTCTATTCCAACAAAGATCCATTCCATTTGGGCCATAAATGAAGGCAGCAATTCTCCTAACTTGCTTGCAAATTTATATTTGACTTTATTTTGCCCTGCTGTACCTTGCAAGTTTTTGTGTAGCAACTTGTGTTCAGTACTCTGCTGCAAATCCCAGAGGGAGGAGTCGTGCATCATATTTGCTTGGAAAGCAGTCTTAAGATAGTAAGTGCTTCTGAGCTACAGCCTCGACTGAAGGCAAATTTCAATTCTAACATTGCCTGATTAAACAGCAATTATACTGAGCTTTTCTTTACTTGACAGCAGTTCTGCTTTTGTGGATGTGACTTTGCCTTGGGAATTATGGCATATGTGATACAAAGTAACACCCTGGCCCTCGTGTTTCTGACTTGCTGTGTGCAATGCTGCAGGGCATGATTTGGTGGCTTTAAAACAAATGAAATATCTTTATTTTTTTCTACTTGCTTCTCAGTATAGCTTTTACTGCAAGAAGCTCTCCAGAAGTAGAAATAATGGTGAGCAGGTCAACTTTTTTTCTAAACGTTGGACTTTTTGGTCAAGATACTTGTGCATTTTTTTGAGCTGATTCTGGCACTGGGGTTTTAGTGAGTAGCTCATCAGTGCCAGCTGTGGATAGTGAAGGAATTGTCTGGACTTCATTGGATCATTTATATAACAGTTTAATTCCAGCCCCTTAAGGAGAGGGGATTACTGCTTTAGTTTGCTCAGTTAGTTCTCGCTGTGCTGTGTGCACTTTAGCACAGCGGGACTGGGGAAGTTAGATAAAGCTAGCCTTGAGGAGCAGCGTTGAGTAAACCGGAAACCCCTCTTTGGGCACTCATCACCAGTAATCCCATTCTCTGCTAATCCGGCTCACTTTGCAGATGAGTGACAGGAGTATTTGAAAGGCTGTGTGCCACACCAAGGGTCTCCTTGATTGGCTGTTGGGTCCCAGTGGTACTCATGTCCACCCTCCTAGTACAAGTAGAGAAAGACTGAGCAGGAGTTTTGGGAGCCATTCTCGGCTCTGGTCTATTCAGGGGAGTCATCACTCATCTGTCTGTCTCCCTCACTTTCAGCCTGTTCGTATTGTTCCCTGTACAACCTCTCCACATCACATGTCACATGTGTTGACCCAGGCAGTAATCACATTAAATCATGAGAGGATTCAGCCATTCTGTCTTTTCAAATGCACAGCAACTGACAGTGGTATGTAAGCAGGGAGAGTGGGGAAACACTGCATTTTTTAATCGAGGAAGAAGTGCACAAAAGACTGAAGGCTGGCATAATAGGCAGCAGCAGTCCCTGTGAAGAATTGTCCAGATTCTTCTTGTTACCATAGATGCAGAGCTCACCAACAGCCCTCTGACTTTCCTGAAACATTGCCAGTAAAATACAGATCTCGCGTATTCAGATGTTGCTGAAATGTCTTTATTAATTAAAATGGAGCTTGTTTTTCATTTCAGCAGTTCTGATTTGTGTATACTACAAATGATGCAGTAAGCTCCAGAAGCAGTTTCCATCTTCAATTTATTTTGTTTTGTCGTTCTGAAGTGGAGATTCACATTCCTACATGCTTGCTTGGAGACATCTGACGTATTTTTCTTGTGGATTGACAGGCAAGGAATGGTGTAACAGGACTTGATTTCCATCTGAATAAGCATATTTGAACTGCAAGATGCTTGCCCTGAATATTGCACTGGAATATTTTTCTTGGTTTTACGTGTTTTGGAAGTGCATTAGGCTTGAGTCCACCATCTGTGGAAGGAAGAATATGCCATGGTGTGTTTTAAATATTTTTGGGTGTTCTTTTTCCCTCTAACATAAATAAGTGGAGGGCCAAAACACAAGTAAAAAGCTGGATTGTTCTTAATTATCTTGCTGTGCATGGCAACTCAGATTTATACTTTAAATGTTCATGCTCTTCACTTTGCATGCTCATTGTGATGGGTAGAAACTTATCATGCTGGCCCTTAGTGAGTTCCTTCTTTCCAAGAACATCACGTGCTAATTACTTGGCTTAATCAGTCAGGCACATTACTTGTTTTAATCATGCTATGCGCAAATTAGCTGTTGTGTTAACTTGTGCAAGTGAGTGCAGTGCAAAAACAATTCTATACTTTGTAAAGTGTTTTTGGTCTTTTGAGGAAATGAAAGGTGCTATATGAATCCAAGTATTTTGCCTTGCTTCCCCACATCTCCAGTTGCAAAACAAATGTGGATTGAGCAAGGAATGTGTTGTTTCAGTTTTCTGTTTGTTTGAATTGTTTTTCTAGAAATGGTCAGTATTAAAAGCATTAGTGGAGTTGCAGATTAAAAGGCTACTTGTGCTGTATGTTTAGAGTTTATTCAGATTAATCTAAGCTTTTAAACTGTAAATGTATTGTCTGCTCTTGATCTGCACTGTTCCTTTGTCAGGTGCATGAATTTGGTAAAGAGAGGAATGTCCTTATTGAGCCAATATGTCCATAAACCAAAGCAGAGTATGGATGCCTGTTAGTTCGTATACAGTTTGTGAACACTGGACAAAACTATCACATTGCTGCAAGAAGCTCAAGTTCTTGGTCTTGGGTGACTTCCCTGCTGATTCAGCTGGCTAAAGAAATGAGGGACTACACAGCAAAGATCAGACAGAGTCCAAGTTCATTCCCTTCAGTGAATTGTGCATCTGAGCTAAAGTAGTAATGTGGAAACTTAACTCCTAGTGGCACAAAAGCTTAACCAGCACTTTCATGCTGCTGCTGCTTCCCTGACACCATTCATGGGGAAGGACCCTGCTGAAACCATTCTGGTGAATTATAATCTCATAAATTTTAAAATACTTTTGAGCCCCTCCTTTTACTTACTGTTTACCTTGTATGATATTCTCCCTGTCTTTAAATACACAAGATGATTGTAACAAATGGTGACGTATGAATGCCTCAAGTTTTCACCATTAATATTTCTGCAATTGTCTCTTGGTTTTACAATGTATTACCTAGTTAAAAATAACTCTATTGTTAAAGTGCCTTCCTGTTCCTAAGGAGATGGCTGGCTGGCTACATTGTCTTGACCAAGCATCAGTTATCCCTTGCTTTTAGACACAGGATTTGCTATTTCTTCAGGTCCCATCTGGGAAGGGATTTCCTTTCAGGTTAATAATACAGGACTCTTTCCATCTATTGCATTTACTTTGCTCCTTCGTTCTAATGTGGAGCTGTTGAAAAGTGAGTACCTTAATGCAATGATGTTTCATCTAGGCTGTTCAAATGTCAATCTTGCCTTCCACCATGTACTGACAGTCCAGGAGAGGCATCTGAATAACTGATTTTAAGGAAATGTCAGAATTGTTACAGCATAAAAGGAGCTCCACCAGCTCTCTAAATGAGCAGTTCCCCCTCATGCTGTTCTCTTGCCTCCTTTTTGCATAATTCTCATCCCTTTTTTGAATGCCTCAGTCAAATCTGCCTCCACCATGGTCCTTTTCAGACAGTGCACTGCAGATCTTAATCACTTGTTGAAAATATTTCTCATGTCACCATTGCTGCTTTTACCAATTACTTCAAATCAGTGCTCCCTCATTCTTGCTGCTTTCATAAGCAGCAGCCATTTTCTCCCCTCCCCTATTAGTCAAGTGGGCCTTTCGATCTCTCCTCTCCTGCACCCCTTTTAGAATTCTGTTCTTCCTGCAATTTTTTGGCATCCAATCTTTCCAAGATCCTCACTCCTTTCCTCTGCATTTAGCCCTTCCTCAGTGATTACAATCTCATCCTTCCTCTTGCTGCCTTCTTGCAGTTCACTGACTTGCCATATTAGGGTGGCAGTGGTTAGCATTGTACAGCACCAGGGACCTGGGTTCAATTTCCACTTCGGGTCATGCCTGAGAAAGCACACTTTCCCTGTGTCTGCACAGGTTTCATTTCCAAAGATGTGTAGGTTAGGTGGATCGGCCATGCTGAATTGTCTCAGGGGCAAGGTAAATACGTGGGGTTACAGGGGTAGCATCTAGGTGGGATTGTTGCCAGTATAGACTCAATGGGCCAAGTGGCTGCCTCCTGCCTGCATTTTAGAGATTGTGATTCTATCCTATAATCCCATCACTCCTTAGCCTTACCATCTGAGGTTGGCACTCTTTCCCCTGTCACAAGCTCATCTGATTACTTGTGTTTCTCACTATTTACATCTCCATGCCTTGCAATTGCAAACTCAGTCACTTTTGGTCCTCTGTCCACCACAGTAATTCGGCTGTTCATCTGTCCACTCGAACTGTTTCCTTTTCATGCCCTTAACTCTGTATTCTCAAGTTTCCATCTCTAACAAAGTTAGTTTAGCCACATCAGATTGGGATGGACCACAGGGCAAACACAACTCAGTGGTTGTGTCCCAGATTGGTGGATTTGCTAATAGTACCATGATATAGACTGGAGACTTGGCACAAATGGCAGTTGGAGTTTAATCCAGACAAATGCAAGGTAATGCATTTTAGAAGATCAAATTTGGATGTGAATTATACTGTAAATGGCAGAACTCTTAGAACATTAACATGCAGGTCCACACTTCATTTAAAAGTGGCAATGTGGGTGGGCAAGCTGAAGGCAAGCATGCCACATGCTTTCTTAGTCAGGGCATTGAGTACATTTATATTGCAGTTGTATACTCCAAATGAAGCCTAACCAAAGTTTTATATTGTGTGCAATTCTGGTCACCACACTACCAGAAGGCTGTAGGAGCTTTGGAGAGAATGCATAAAAAGTTCACCAGGGTGTTGCCTGGTCTCAGATGTTGGCTATGAGGAGAGGTTGAATAAACTAGGATTGTTTCCAGTGGAAAGATGGAGGCAGAGGGGAGACCTGAGAGAAGCATACAAAATTGAGAAGTATATACAGGATGGATAATAGGCTTTTTTTTTTCAAGGGTGGAACTGTCAATTACAACCTCAAGGTGAGAGGTGGAAAGATATGCAGAGTGTGGTGGGTGTCTGGAATACTGCCAGAGGATATAGATCATAGAACCCTACAGTGCAGAAAGAGGCCCTTTGCCCCAATGAATCTGCACTGAACACAATCCCACCCAGTTCCCGTTCCCATATCCCTACATATTTTACACACTAATCCCTCTAACCTACTCATCCGAGGACACTAAGGGACATTTTTTTTGGATGGCCAATCAACCTAACCTGCACATCTTGTATTGTGGGAGGAAGCCAGAGCACCTGGAGGAAACCCATGCAAACATGAGGATTGCAAATTCCACACAGTGGCCTGAGCTGGGAATTGAACCCAGGTCTCTAGAGCTGTGAAACAGCAGTGCTAGTTTCTGTGCTGCCTACAGAAACAAGCACATTAGCAACATTTAGGAAGCATCTGCATGGGTACGTGAATAGGGAGGGAATAGAGGTTCTGTTTGAGTAAAGACAGAAGGTTTTTAGTTTAGGGCATCATGATGGGTACAAGCTTGTAGGGCCAAGGTGCCTGTTCTTGTGCTGTAATTTTCTTTGCTGCATGAGTCACACATGGGATCCTTTCCTCTTGTGACCATCAATCTTCATCTTCCCTATATTGTTATCTTTATCCTAACCTGCCCATCATCCCTTTCCTTGCTGACTTGTACTAGCTCTTGACCTCCTATCTCTAAATTTAAAATTCTCATGCTTGTACTCCAGTCTGTTCGAGCTGTGCTTATTCACTTTGTCTCTTACGTATCCTAAAATCCTTTTTGTTGCCTGGATCATGGCAGCAGCCTAAACTCTCCTCCAGAAATCTCTGCTTTTAAACTCCTTTGTGGTATAAATTGCCTGACTTGCTTTCTGCAAAGCATCTTGGGGGTTTTCCTACATTCAAGTGAATTTGTGTATCTCCATATACTGCTGCACGGAGGAGTTTGTGATTGTCATTTTTCTCCCATAGCATCCATCTTGAGATTGATACTGAGATGGCTCTGCAGGCAGTGCTTATTATTGAACATTCTCTAAACAGATAACAGGCTGGGGGGAAATGCATCTTCAACATTCAGCATCCTTATCAAAACAGGGCAGCAATCTCAATTCAGCACAAGCTGCATTCCTATTCCAGAGGAGCCTCTGTCTATGTTATCAGCATATCCTTCTGTTCCTTTTTTCCTCATCTTGTAGAAAGATACTGGTTATAGTGCTTGGGAGCTGCAAAGCAATGAGGTAGCTGTTGTCTTTAAGTGAGCTAAAAAAATATAGAAATGCAGGAAATATTCACTTGCTGCAGGAGCTAAATTACCCAGATCAATTTTTCATTTCTGACCCATCCCAGACTCTTCCTTCATGGGATTGAACAGTGCTGGCTAGGTGAGCATTGATTGTCCATCCCTAATTGTACTCAAACTGAGTGGCTCCCTAGGCCAATTTCAGAGGGCATTGCTCTGGATCTAGGTTTGCTGGTGCAGATAGCAGGTTTTCTTTCCCTAAAGGGTACTTGTGAGCCAGATGCCTTTTTGCAACAATTTATAAATAAGTGATAAATTTGAAGTGTGAAGTCTCTTTGTAAGACATGGGGTGCTGTTTCATGTGGAGGGAGCACAAGAGGCATGTTTTGCATTAACTATTTTTAAAAAGTGCAGTTGGAAGTATTTCAACAAATCACTTGTATGGTAAGCAGCTTCTCTTGTGATAAACCCAAGCTTGAGTTTGGAGTGTTCTCCATCTGGTATACAATAATTCGCACATCTTTCAGCAAGAAAGTGTAGGCCTAGGGGAAGGCACCTTAAATGTTCAGCATTTCTTTCAAAGCAAGGATGACGACTTCAAATTTCACCATCTGTCAGGGTCTGATCCAAATCTGCAGAAGTGTTTGAAAGTGCTTTTCACCTTTTGCAGAACAGCAAAAAATTAAAGGACCATCAAGCTGAAAAAGCACTTTGTTTGCATGAAGCAACTTGGTGTCTGGTCTCTTCAATGCATTTAAAGGAAAAATGTATCTGCTGTGCTTTTATCACCCACATTAATATTTTGGATGCCCACCAGTTACTCCCCCAATCAGCTCCAGTGTGCATATACTGTTTCTTCCAAGTTGTATGTTTCTATTTGAGTAAATCAGTTGACTATTTCTGAAAAATTCAACTTAGCTCTGAATTTCTTAATGGCCTTTATAAAAGTTGATGCACCAGTAGGGAAGGACCTGCAGGAATTTGCATACCACACAACGAGCCTGTTACAAACCTTGAAGGGCAGGAAGTTTGCTGCAGAAACAAAAAGGCTACACTGACATTAAGGTGAAAACAGGTAAGTGGCTACTTCTGGCTTATTGTCAACTTGTGTCTCATGGATGTTTGAGCAAAGTTTGCTTGTGCTTCAAGACACTATAGGACATGTAACAGAATGGCACAAAGTAACTGGGCACCTGAACATTGAGTCCATACACCAGATAAGCTGTCCACCATCAAAAAAGGCAAAGTACAGAAACTCTATTCAGACACAAGTCTTCTCTTTTAACACAAATGAAGAAACATTTGAAGGGGATTCAAAGTAGGGAGAGGTATGATCTGTGTGAGATGGAATTGCTGATATCTAGAAGCACACTTTGGATAAGGACCACTCAACAGAGCTGGTTGGAGGGGGCATTCTGTGTAGTTTATTGGTGCCTACAGTTAGGTGCCAATCCCAACTTCAGGTGCATGCAAAAGTGGCTTTTGCCCCTATTGAAATACCCAACCAAGTCACCAGGGCAAAGCTGGTCTCCACCTTGACCCTGGCTGGAAATTCTCAGCTCCTTTCACCCTCTACCAATTGGTTAGAGCTGGGAGGTAGGTTGCTGCCTTGGAAAGAGGCAGAGGTAGCCAGTCATTCTGCTCTTTTGCTTCCTCAGAAGATGCTGAGGAATGAGGGAGATGTACAGCTGCTAGCCCAGCATTTATTGTGAATTATGCTTGAACTGAGTGGTTTAGTGAACCAGATGGGTTTTTAACCATAATCAATGGTTTTGTGGTTGTTATTGGATCTTTTGAATTCAATAAAAATCTGGAATTAAACTTCACTGTCTGCCATGGTGGGATTCAGAGCATTACCCTTGGATCTCTGGATTACTAGTCCAGTGCTAATACCACTATGCTATGCTCCAACGCTGCCCAAGGGGGAAGCTATACAATAAATGGCAGAACCATCAGGAATATGATGCATGAAGGGACCTGGGTGTGCAAGTCCACAGATCCTTAGAAGTGGCAACACAGGTGGAAAAGGTGAAGAAAGCTTTGGCATGCTTGCCTTTATTGGAGAGGGCATAGAGAATAGAAGTTGGCATATGTTGTAGCTATATAGAACGTTGGTTAGGCCACATTTGGAATACTGCATTTAGTTCTGTTGCCATACTACCAGGAAGGACGTGAAGGCTTTGGAGAGTGCAGAAAAGTTTTACCAGAATGTTGCCTGGACAGGAGGTGAGATTGGGTAAACTAGGGTTGTTCTCTCTAGAAAGACAAAGGTTGAGGGGTGACCTAATAGAAGTTTGAAGTTTTTTTCCCAAGGTCAGAAATGACGACAAACAAACAAGGGTCACAAGTTCAGGATGAGGGGGGGGGGGGTGGCGGCAAGGTTTGATTAGATATGAGGATGTATTTTACACAGTGGTGGGGGCCTAGAATGCACTGCCAAGAAAGGTGATTTGAGGTGGACACACTAGGATCATTTAAGACTTAGCCACATGAACAGACTGGGAATAGAGGGATACAAACGGATGGCCTAGATAGGAACACATGGTTGGTGCAGGCTTCAAAGGCTGAAGGGCCTGTTCCTGTGCTGTATTGTTCTTTGTTCAACTGTGCTGATTTCATGGCTGTTTTTACATTCTGTATGCACATAAGTGCAACTGGAGTGGGGGGTTCCAAATGAGCACAGCTTGCATCTGGATCAACAGTTCTCAAGTGAGAATCCTAGCCTGTGACTTCTGAAATCTGCATGTGGATTAAGTTCATAACAGTCAAACCAAACTCCAGAAAGATTTGCGTCTCTAATGAATAGCCAATATTAACATGCCTGTAAATGGAGGGAGCAATCATCTGTCTCCCCTTTGTTTTCATGGTGGTTTTGTCATGATGGAATGTCACCAACGTTTGAAAGTCATTCAAGGTGGAATTGATTTTTTTTTTAGGTTTTCATTGAAAAATGAGGTTTTCAAGGGTGTATTGAGCCATAATTCTATTATTTCAAATGGAATACTTTGTGTGCTATCTGTGGACTTCAACATCAGGTATGTAATAGAATTTGAGGATATCTAGTCATTGTAACTAGTTGGTTCCTTTTTAACTGTCTGCAAATTATTACACTTCAATTTAAATGAGTTTTTTCCTTGTGGAGTGAGTGCTGAATAGTCACTGTACCTGGTAATGACTGTGTTGAATTGAAAGTAGTGTGGTATTAGTGAGAATGAAGTTGAGTAGTTCATTCATAACTAACTGCAGCATATTCGAGTGAGATTCGGTGCAAAGACACCTGCAATAAAAAACTGGAAAGGAACACAATCTGTGGTTATGTTCATTTGTGTGCACCTAGGAAAATGAACTGAATGAATCCCGAGAGATTCTTTTTAAATGTCCTGTTATCACTTACTTGCTGTCTTCCTGTGAAGGATGCATTTCCAGTGTGTAATGGAGACTCTACTGGAAATCACTTCAAGAACTGGCACAGGCTGAATAGTGGCCTTCTGTGTTGTATCCTATAAAGCCTGAGATCATTCATCACTTATTTTAAGTGGTGTAGCATTGTTTTTCTGTTTAAAAAGTGTTTTTTTAAATTACTTTAGCACTGTTTTCCAAAGCGTGCCACATTTAGCTTAGGTTAAGCAGAGCTACTGTTCTGAAAGATCAATTCCTCCCACCTAATGGACACGTAAGGAATACATGTTTGGAAAAACTTTTGCACATTAGATACTGTAGCTCATGTATCTATGCTACTCGTAACTTTTGAGTCACTATTTATTTACTTTCAGAATGTTGACATGTTTGGGTTCTTTGCTCTGGGGAACGTTGCTTGTGGTTTGTAATATGCTGCAGAACACCTTCACTTGAAAGGTACGTCAGGTGCTTCCCCTCTCTCTATGCTGTAGCTGAAGAGAACACAGAGCATCAGCAACTTTTAAACCCACAGCACTTCAAAGATGTCAGAAAAACAAGTGGTCATAAGACATAGCAGCAGGGGTAGGCCAATCAACCTTTCAAGACTGTGTTCTTCCACTCAATAAGATCATAATTGATCTGATGTGATAATCTTCAACTCCACTTTCCGGCTTTATCCCCCATAACCCTTGATTCCCCAGCTGATTAAAAATCTTGTCTCTATCAGCCTTGAACATAATACTCTGCAGTAAAGAATTCCACAGATTCACTTTCCTCTAAGAAGATACTGCTTATCTCCATCTTCAATGGATGATCCTTAAGATTTATGTCTTTGTTTTACCTCTTGTGGGAGATTCTATCTCCTCAGCATCTACCCTGTCAATCACCCTGAGAATCCTGTCTCAAAGTCACCTCTCATTCTTATAAATTCCAATGAGCACCTCAACAAAAAAAAATCCTTCCATTCTCAGGGTCAACCTCTGGATTGCCTCCAATGTCAGTACATCTTTCCTTAAGGAAAACAACTCTTCACAGTATTCCAGGTGTGATCTAACTAGTGCCTTTAGTTTTAGCAAGACTTCCCTATTTTAATACTTCATTCCCTTTTTGAAATAAAAGCCAACATTCCCTATTACCTGCAAGCTTTTTGTGTTTTTTTAATGCACAAGGACACCCAAATCCCTGTGCTGCAGCTTTCTGCAGTCTTTCCCCATTTAAATAATATTCAGCTCCTTTTATTTCTAAACAAGTGCATAAATTTAAATTTTCCTACTTTATATTGTGATAGCGTATCTTAAGTTTTTTTTAAACTTGATTTTTGTAGCTCATAGTTTGTCATTATTGTTGCTGGGCTGACTGTAAATCCTTTGGTTATTATTTCAATAGTTTAAGTAGCAGTTGTTTACACTTACTGTGGGATTAGTTTTATGATCCTGCATTTAGGAGAGTGCTTTTTTTGGGACCAGTTTTCTTTTCTTTTTCAGTGAGTTTCATGCATTGGTTTTGAGGCTGCAGTTTAGTTTTTTAGTTTTAGCAGGGGCATCAAGCAAAAAAGTTGAAACATCTGTCTCCCTGCTCTATTTGGAAATTCTCAAGGCAACGTTTTGCTTTTCAGGCTTCAAAGACCCCATTCCAGTTGCGTGAGATTTTAATCTGTGTTAAGCATGTGGAAAGGGTTTTGTCTATGAAAGGTTTTGGTTTGTTGGAACAGCTTTAGTATTCAATTAAGGGTTAATACATTATTGTGGTTGTTTTCTTTCTATTTTGTTTACAATTGTATTGCTAATTTTCTTTCTTAAATGTTAATTATATTAAATAAACTTTCTTTGATAAAAGCACTGAGTTGTTGAATCATACCTAAGTGAAACCTGTCAGGTTCATCTAGCTAAATTCAAGTTGCAAAACTTGTAGTTTGTTCAGTCAGGCTTTGTAAAACACTAATCGAGTTTCTAACCTGACCAATAACAATATTCCATCTGTCAAGTTTTTGCCCACTCAGTTAACTTGTCTAAATTCCTTTGTGGACTCTTGTCATCCACTCCACTTGCCTTCCCAGCTATTTTTGTATCATCTGTAAACTTGGCAATAATGCAGTCACTTCTATCAGTTAGCCAATCCTCTATATCCATGCTAATATACTACCCCTAACACCATGGGCTCTTAAGTAGTTTTTTGCAGTTATTTATCAAATGCTTTTTTGGAAATCAAAGTATATTGCATCTGTTTATTGGTTCCACTTCACATATCCTGCTTGTCATCACCAAGAAATTCTAACCCTAAAAGTGGTGAGCGAGTAAAGGAGAGGTCCAAAGAACCATAAGTCTGGTCAAGGAGATTTGTTTCTCTTTGCTGTGCAGATACATGGATTTGGGCCTGTGTCTGTGGGAGTTTGCGCGTTCTCCCTGTGCTTGTGTGGGTTTTCTCCAGGTGCTCTGGTTTCCTCCCACATCCCAAAGATATGCTCTTAGGCTGATTGGCAGAACAAATTCTCCCTAAATTGTCTCAAGTTTGGTTCCAATGCATAGATCTATAAACAGGGATCGTGGGTAGAGGTGGAACATCGAGGTGGTGGCATGGGCTTATTGGGCTGAAGGGCCTGTTTCCCATGCTGTTTTTTTTAAAGACGCTGAGTGGGACGTGTCCATGGAGGAACATAATGATAGAAGTTTCACAACACCAGGTTAAAGTCCAACAAATTTATTTGATAGTAAACCCACAAACTTTCAGGGTTTGCCCCTTCAGGTGAGTGGAAAGTTCTGGTCTCAGTATATAAAGGTACACAGAGTGTGCAGACCCTGAAAGTAAACCCACAAGCTATCAAATAAACCTGTTGGACTTTAACCTGGTGTTATGAGACTTCTTACTGTGTTTACCCCAGTCCAGTCCTGGCATTTCCACACCGGAACTTAACGATGACAGGGAGTCCATGTGTATATTCGAGTGGGGTGAGATATATTGAGAGTTTAAGAGGTTGGAGAGGGTGAGAGGCCAGCAAACAGGATTGCAGTAATTAAGTAGGAAGGTGACAAAAGCAGGAATATGACCTTTGGAGGCAGTTAAGCTGAATTAGCGGTAGAGGTAAGTAAACGTTGTGGTGGAAATGGTCATGGTGATGGAAAAAATTAAAAAAAAAACACTTGTATTTATGTTGTGCCTTTTATAACCTCTAGATGTCTCAAACACTCTCCAGCCAATGAATACCTTTTTTTGAGCTGTTATAATTCAGCAAAATTGACAGATTTAACACAGCCCCTTGGATGTCTGGTATGGAAAGTGTTCAGTTCTCCTGCACTAACATTCTTCACCTTCAAGAGCAGCAATTTCACAAAGCACCTAATATCATTCCCACCCTCAAAATGCTGGCCTCTTGATAGTTTTAGTGGCTTCCTTCCTTTGCTCCCTCCAATAAAGAGAAGAAAGGGCTGTCAGCAGGGAGGGACTCACTTAATTGAGTCTGTCAATGAGTGACTTCATAAAATTGCCCATCTGTTGCATTGCTTTCTAGTCCTTCTGCCTTTTTTTTGAGGTGGCTACTGACTGTGACAGTAAGCATTGCGAGTTGGACATTAAAACCTGGATTTTACATTCAGCATTATTCCAATGCCAACATCAATTTTAAACTAACCAATTGCAGCAATAAAATCATCTCATAATTGGGGCAAAGAGTATTTTGTATATTGTCATTTTTCTTTTTTTGCCCCCCACCAAGTGTGTACACATTGGTTTAATAAGGTACCTGTTCTGTAATGTTTAATTGGGTGTCAACTTCATTTCAATAGCAAGGTGTCTAAAACTGCTTATAGTGCTTCTGTGTGCACCAAAAGAAGTATATATCCCTCCATTGGCAACTGATGGGCTTGGGAAGGCAGTTCCCTTCATGGTGAGTTCCTCATTCTTGAGTTGAATGGAAAAAGTTGTGCCTCTTGGTGACAAACGGAGGCTTGCAAGAAAGTTGATTCATGTTTTGGGCCAGGAAATTGGTATGAAGAGGAGACAGAGTGGGAGAGATATTAACTGTCTGGTTCACTACTTTTTTGATATTTTGTCATTGACAGTAATAGACAACATAATGAATGAGGCATATGAGGAACTGATGTGGATGCTTGCAGAGGATGAATTGCTGTTCTACTCATCTTTAACAACAAGCAGGTAAATGAACCACAATGTGGAAGGAAGTTCACTGCCTTATTAGGGCTATCTTTACTGCTCTCCCTGTCTTCCCAGAAATATTTCCACCCATAATAATCTTTGGTATCAGGAACACAACTACCATTTAGGTTTTTCAGTCCATGCTTGCAAAAAAAAATTTAGTGCTTTGTTTCTCACCACTATAACACTATAACTCACCACTTAAAAAGGAAATTAGGAGAGCCAGAAGGGGTCATGAGAAGGCCTTGGCAGGTAAGATTAAGGAGAATCCCAAGGCCTTCTACAAATATGTGAAAAGTAAAAGGATGAGAAGAGAAGGGATAGGGCCTATAAAAGGTGAAGGGGGGGAAGTCTGTGTGAATCCAGAAGAAATGGCAGAGGTGCTTAACGAGTACTTTGCCTCAGTATTCATGGTGGAAAGTGAACTGGGAGATTGCACTGCAGGTTTGCGGCATACGGAAAAGATTGAGTATGTGGATCTTAAGAAAGAGGATGTGTTAGACCTCTTAAATTCTATCAAGATAGACAAGTCACCAGGACCGGATGGGATGTATCCCAGGTTATTGTGGGAGGTGAGGGAAGTGGTTGCAGAGCCCCTGGTGATCTTTGCGTTGTCCATGGAAACGGGTGAGGTTCCAGAGGATTGCGGATGTGGTTCCTATGTTTAAGAAAGGGAACAGGGATAGTCCAGGAAATTACCAACCGTGAGTTTGACTTCAGTGGTTGGTAAGCTGACGGAGAGGCTTCTGAGGGATAAGATGTATGAATGTTTAGAGAAGTTTGGACTGATTAGAAATAGTCAGCATGGTTTTGTCAAGGGCAGGTCATGCCTTACAAGCCTAGTTGAGTTCTTCGAAAATGTGACTGAACACGTTGACGAAGGAAGGGCGGTGGACGTAGTGTACATGGACTTTAGTAAGGTGTTTGATAAGGTCCCACATGCAAGGCTTCTGGAGAAGGTGAGAGGGCATGGGATCCAAGGGCTTTGGCCTCGTGGATCCAGAACTGGCTTGCCGGCAGAAGGCAGAGAGTGGTTGTGGATGGGTCTTGTTCTGCATGGAGGTCGGTAACTAGTGGAGTGCCCCAGGGATCTGTTCTGGGACCCCTGCTGTTTGTCATTTTCATAAATGACATGGATGAGGAAGTGGAGGGATGAGTTAGCAAGTTCGCTGACGATACAAAGATCGGTGGTGTTGTGGATGGTCTGGAGGGATGCCAAAAGTTGCAGTGGGACATAGACAGGATGCAAGACTGGGCGGAGAAGTGGCAGATGGACTTCAACGCGGATAAATGTGTAGTGGCCCATTTTGGCAGGAATAATGGGATGAAGGAGTACAATATAAGGGGTAGGAATCTTAGTTGTGTTGTAGAGCAGAAGGATCTCGGGGTCCGAGTCCATAGGACTCTTAAATCGGCCTCGCAGGTGGAGGAAGTGTTCAAGAAGGCGTACGGTGTACTGGCCTTCATTAATCGAGGAATAGAGTTTGGGAGTCAGGAGGTAATGATGCAGCTTTACCTGACTCTTGTCAGACCCCAGTTGGAGTATTGTGCGCAGTTCTGGTTGCCTCATTATAGGAAGGACGTAGAGGCTATTGAGAGGGTTCTGAGGAGATTTACAAGGATGCTGCCTAGATTGGGAGGCAGGCCTTAGGTTGAGGGAGCTGGGACTCTTCTCACTGGAGAGACGTAGGTTGAGAGGTGACCTGATAGAGGTTTATAAAATGTTGAGAGGAATAGATAGGGTGGGCTCTGACTATTTCCCCGAGCGGAAATGGTCACTGAGAGGACACAGATTTAAGGTGCAGGGAAGCAAATACAAAGGAGATGTCAGGGATAGGTTTTTCACTCAGACGGTGGTGAGTGAATGGAATCGACTGCCGTCGGAGGTTGTTGAGGCAAACTCACTGGGGTCTTTTAAGAGACTTCTGGATGAGTATATGGAAAAGAATAGGATAGGGGGTTATAGGTCTGTGGATTGGTACATGTGATCGGCGCAACTTGTGGGCTGAATGGCCTGTTTGTGCTGTATTGTTCTATCATTCTTCTAGCCTTGTGGCCCACTGGCCTTCCACCATCTAGTAACACCTTGTGCCATTGTTGTTTAGAACTATCCTCTCTTCCTCAGTTACAGTCACTCTCCACTTCACAATCTGTATCCATTGGACTTATTTTATATTAGTGATTCCACCAACTCCTGTCTCTCATTGCTGCCCTTGTAGATGGCCCCCCACTTTTCATTTCTAGACCTGATTCTGGCACTGGGGTTTTGGTGAGTAGCTCATCAGTGCCAACAGTGGGTAGTGAAGGAATTGTCTAGACTTCACTGATGCTCAGTCATTTATTTAACTCTGTTTTAATTCCAAGGAGAGGGGATTACTGCTTTAGTTTGCTCAGATGGTTCTTGCTGTGCTGTGTGCACTTTAGCACAGTGGGACTGGGGAAGTTAGATAAAGCTAGCCTTGAGGAGCAGCGTTGAGTAAACCGGAAACCCCTCTTTGGGCACTCGTCACCAGTAATCCCATTCTCTGCTAATCCGGCTCACTTTGCAGATGAGTGACAGGAGTATTTGAAAGGCTGTGTGCCACACCAAGGGTCTCCTTGGTTGGCTGTTGGGTCCCAGTGGTACTCATGTCCACCTTCCTAGTACAAGTAGAGAAAGACTGAGCAGGAGTTTTGGGAGCCATTCTCGGCTCTGGTCTATTCAGGGGAGTCATCACTCATCTGTCTGTCTCCCTCACTTTCAGCCTGTTCGTATTGTTCCCTGTACAACCTCTCCACATCACATGTCACATGTGTTGACCCAGGCAGTAATCACATTAAATCATGAGAGGATTCAGCCATTCTGTCTTTTCAAATGCACAGCAACTGACAGTGGTATGTAAGCAGGGAGAGTGGGGAAACACTGCATTTTTTAATCGAGGAAGAAGTGCACAAAAGACTGAAGGCTGGCATAATAGGCAGCAGCAGTCCCTGTGAAGAATTGTCCAGATTCTTCTTGTTACCATAGATGCAGAGCTCACCAACAGCCCTCTGACTTTCCTGAAACATTGCCAGTAAAATACAGATCTCGCGTATTCAGATGTTGCTGAAATGTCTTTATTGATTTAAAATGGAGCTTGCTTTTCATTTCAGCAGTTCTGATTTGTGTATACTACAAATGATGCAATAAGCTCCAGAAGCAGTTTCCATCTTCAATTTATTTTGTTTTGTCGTTCTGAAGTGGAGATTCACATTCCTACATGCTTGCTTGGAGACATCTCTGACAAAGGATTTTTGGGCAGTGGGAGGGGGTGCTTAATGCTTATTTTGTAAACTAGTTACAATGATATTTATAGGAGGAGAAGGGAAGTATTTGTATACAATCTCATTGCTTCTCCTAGTGTTTTTAAACCCTTTGTACATAGTAAGGTAATTTGGAATGTAGTCATTATTGTGCGAACAAGCACAGCAGCCATGTTGCCAATAACAGTGTCTCAGACACAATGAAAGTGAATAGTTTGTGATGAGGGAGCAATATGAGTTAAGAGACCTCTGTGCTATCGGATTTCATTATAGTGTAAGAATGACAAATAGTTACAGTGGCCAGTCATTAATTTGGACTATGCAATCCAAAGTAACATTTCAAAATTTGCACATGATGCTGGTTGGTGTTATTGGGTTGTTACTATTTGGTTGTTCCAAGTTGTTGAAATAATTAATGAAAATTAAATCTGCAACAAAATAAAACATTAATCGTGTAGAATGGGTGCCAGTCCAGATGTGTGAGGTGGTGCATTCCTTAGGAAGGACTAAGGAGACTATATACTCCCTGGAAAAAAATTTAATGGAAGTGGTAGCAGACAAAGTGAAGCCCAGAGAGCCTTTGGCAGTGCAAGTGAAAGAGGACTGCCTTTCACTGGCTGCAAAGGCAGAAGCAAACTGCAGTGGCAAAGTGGGCCCAGTCATTGTGGTTTGAAATGTCACCAAAATTTGGCCAACAAGCTGTCAAAATCATGTGGGCAATGATGGTAAACCTGAAGTCTCCACATTAAACAAAGTCCCTTGCAGGCTTCAATCAGGGAATCTCCAGGAGGGGTGCCTCCTTCACATTTGTCTGGGTTCAATGGGAGGGTGATCAAACAAATGCTAGTTTCCTTCCTGAACAGTAAGAAGTCTCAACATCAGGTTTAAAAATTTCTTACTATGCTTGCCCCAGTCCAACAGCAGCATCTCCTTATCATTCCTCCTTGAAGCCAGCACTCAAACTGCAAAATCAGCTTTAATAAACTGGATGCTGACAGGATGACTAAGGCATTCCCCTGCTCATGTCTTTTTTTTCTCAAATTTCAAATGGACAGTGTTTCGGGGAAGATGAAGGAAACACTGCAAGACATTCTGAAGCACAGCAGCAGTGACGTTAATGACTGGAAGGAGTTTACTACCAATCGTTCAAAACAGCAACAACCTGTCTATGAAGGTGGATCACATTTTGAGTCAAACATCTTAATGATGAAAAGTGACAGCAGAGAAGGAAAGGGAACAAATCCTGCTCTCCAGATCCCACTGCCTCATGGAGCATATGGGCAGGACAGCCTAAGACCTGCAGGTGGAAAATTGACCTGTTCAGTTGGATGAAGATCAATGGTAGAAACCTGTGACCCTGCGTGGATATCATTCTCTAATGGAGGAACAATGGTGTTGCCAGTAATTCCTGTGTTGTGTGGAAGTTTGGATTATTGGGTTGGCCTTTGACCCTTTTTCTGTAAATATTTGGTCCTTCCTTGGTTGCTACTCATGTCAATCCTTTTGATTCCAATCTCGTTATGCTCATGTTATATCTTCTGTGTGTCACCGAAAGCTTCTCACTTTGCAATTTGGTACTGTATAATTTGTTTTGCAGTGTATTCTGGTTATGGTAGTATTTCTCCCTTCTGAGGGTTTGACAAAACTCAAAGTAATTTGGAAAAACAAGTTATTGATGCATCATACAACCACCAGGCTGGCTGAAGGTGAATGAGATGGATCTCTGTCTTTATTAAGAGATTCTTTTAAGAGGTTCTGGGAGGGCTGTTACAATAATTTAAGTTTGGAGAATGGTTCTGAATAATAAAAGTCCTATATTTTAGGCATAATTAGTTAAGCAAAATCTTTTTGGCACAAAGTCATGGTAAAAAGGAAAGACTGAAAAATAATTTGTTCTTCTGATTACCGTTCTCACTAAGACTGGAATGAAAGTGAGAATTTTAATCTTGTGCAGCTTGCTTCAGGCTCAGGTGCTGCTGGAGGCTGGGCTGAGTTGTTACTAGATGGGACAGAGTGCCCAATAGAATGGTTACAGAATTGCTCCCTCTGCCATCACCCATTGGAGACTTGTATAGACTTAAACAACAGTAACTAATTTATTTACCTCGAACAAAAATTGAAAATGCTGGAAAATCTCGATCTGACAGCACTTGTAAGAAGAGAGTCAATGTTTCAAATCTGGATGCCATGGGCCCTTTTTATACTTTTAGCACCACAACTTAATGGGACCGACTTGTGTTCGGCCTGTGTGAGAGTTCTGTGTGGCTATAAAGCTTAGAGGAAATATTAGAAACTTGTTCTTTGAAGGCTTGGGACAATGCGTGTTTACTATTTCTGGAAAAGGAGAGCATAAAGTCACTTCCAATAAGTTTCATGCTTTTCTCAAGGCCTTCAAATAATATTGGGAGATTCGTTTTGGGAGCTGATGGCTCAAGCTATACAAGCAAAATAGAATAAAAGTTCACAATTCTAAAACTCTAGCACATCCTTTCTGACTTATTTAATGTTAGAATTGAATACTGGATAGACTGAATTACAACAAAAGCAATACCAGAAAATGAATGAAATGATCCCTGTTAATTTGAGTGAATGTCATCAGGCACCGAGGATAGCAGGTTAGGAAGTGTTCACTATCCTTGTGGGATGTCGCCACCTCTTGGCATGTTTCTGCCTGGCAAGATTTTATTCACTAACTCATAGTTAAGGAAATGGATATCGCAGTAGCTCTCATTTAACTGGCAGCCAATTGAAACATGAAGGGATGCAAGTGTCCTCATATTCACTCAACATTTTTTTTTCTCTAACTTGCAGGAAATGTTATTTAATGGATAAACTAGATACATAGATGAGGGGAAAAATGAGTACAGGGATATGTTCATGGGAATGGGAGGAGGCTTTTGTGGGGCACAAACACTAGCATGTTTGCAGTGCTGTGAATTGAGATTTCTCCTTCAGCACAATCTCACCAGCGACTGAATATTACAACATTGTGTCATCCATCTCAGTCAGTTACACCCAGTGGTATGTCATATTTGAGGGGTACTCACTGTATTACTCTATTACTGTCTAATACACTATTACTGTTACTCAGTCATGTTGCTGAAATCAACATGACTGATTTATTTCAAAAGCTGACACCCTTGATGCGATTGAGAAATTTCAGTGAAACAGTTTGGTATGAATCCAGGTGGGAATCAGGACATCTTAGTCATTTGACATTGCTACTGGTATCAAAATAAAACAAAGCTCCTCCTCCACTAAACACCTGTTTTGTTGCATAATCATCTTCTGCTATTGCACCATGCTAATGTTTCGACAAGTTTATACTTGGTGAAATTGTCACTGAGGTGCCTGAAGTTCCAACAAGAGCAGATTGTCAGAAAGTAAATTTTGCTCAGTGCATGATTTTTCTTATTTAGAATTATACTTCACTCACTTCTCAGTGATTGCAAATTAATTATTTGCCTTCTCTGACCTTAGAAGAACCTCAGTCATTACAAAGGTTTGGCAAAAGGTCAAAAAATAGGCACAATAGCCAGTAATATTGATCATTCTGTGCTGCAGAAAAGATAAAGTATTATACCTGAGACAAATGGGTGAAAAATGTTGCATTTGACACATTTATTTTCAATTAAAATAAACAATTTGATTAAGAACATTGGAGAAGTCAGGGATAAGGAGTTCCCACTGAAGCCCATCCCTTTAGTATATTAGTGCTCCCATCAAGGTGTCTGACTGGAGAATGGGTTTTTCTTTTTGTATATCCTGTTCAAGAATGTACAATTTAAATTGAATTTTTAAACAGTTCTTTTGACCATCTGAAATTAGTTTTGAACATCCTAAATCTTCCTGGGACGTTTCCTCTTTCTGTACCGCTGACATTAATCCTGGATTAGTTTCTGCTTTTCAATTGTGAATGTTAAAACCTCCTACTCTACGTTCCATTGCTGTCCTCGCACTGAGTGGGAAAGAAAAAGTGCCTCCAGTATCAGCACATTTTTCTTGATGTGCTGGTTTAAAATGAATAAACTGGAGGTAGAATTCAGTTTAGGATACTTAAAACTGATTTCAACATGAAGTTAAAACTGAAGGATGAAAAAGATTGCCTTATTTCCTTTTAGTGAAATGTAGCTTTTATTTAAAGAAAAAGTCTGGCCCTTTTCACATCAGCTTTGTGGAAATATCTTTGTTTGTCACCTAACTAAAACTTCAAATTGCTGCATTGGTTTTACAAGACATTTGCCAGGAAGTATAGGCCTCAACCACAAGAGGAAGCACTGGGTTGGGTTGGGGTGGGGTGCTTTGTGCATAAATTTTAATGGCCAGCTCAAACATCATCTGACAGCCCTATCTATTGAAAACTAGTTTATTAGCATGTCTGGAAGGAACATTCCAAAAGAGAAACCTAAAATATTTGGAGAGGGACAAAAAATAAATTTGGCAACAGAAGTAGATGCACTCACTGTTATTCTATCCAATAGAACATACTTTTCAGACAACTGGAGATGTAAACAGATATTTCAAATATAAAAAGATTGTGATTTACCAGATTTTTATAACCTCTTTCAATCCCTCATTTTAATGGAGGCATTAACTGTTTGTTTTAAATGTGCTGACTTAAATAGTTAACAAATGTCAACTGACACGTGAAAGAATTTGCCTGCTTGTTTGACTGTCTACAGAGTACTTTCAAGACCATAATAAGCCAGACTACATTGCATTCTATGGAGTGCATTTAAAAAAACTACTTCTTGAAATTCTGAACATAATACCATCAGAATCAATTTTGAAAAACTACTCTAACTTGCTAGCTTGCAACTTTGCAGCTTTAATTGTAAAAGCAGTAGGTCTATTTTGAGAGTATGAAGTGCATTGCTTAAGTCTCTTTTCAGTATTTTCTGGTCTCTTTTTTTTTTCTCGATGTCTTTGATATGAGATGAAACCAGGGAATGCAATACTTCTGTCCTAAAGGTCAAGTGGCAAGGTTTTGTTGCATTTGTAACTTGTCAATATCTTTTTAAATGCCTGTACTGACAGAACTGCAAGCTGTACAATGTATTGTATTAGTCAATGCTGTATTTTTTAACTAATTCTGGAATTCAAATCAAACAGCTACATCAGATTAGATTACAAAATTAGATCAAGATGTGAGTGCCACAGTAGATTATAGTACTGTTCTTTTAACCTGGGCACCGAACTCTGACTCTTACTGTTAGGGGGATAGAATATAAAAGTAGGGAGGTACTTTTGCAGCTGTACAGGATACTGGTGAGGCCGCAGTTAGAGTACTGTGCAGTTTTGGTCACCACATTCGAGGAAGGATATATTGGCCTTGGAGGGGGTGCAGAGAAGGTTCACTAGGCTGATACTGGAGATGAAGGTGTTGGATTATAACGAGAGACTAAATAGGCTAGGTTTGTACTCTTTGGAGTTTAGAAGGCTGAGAGGGGATCTTATAGAGTCGTATAAGATAATGAAGGGGATGGATAGAGTAGAGGTTGAGAGACTCTTCCCGCTTAGCAAAGATAGCAGGACTAGAGGGTACAGCCTCAAGATTAGGGGGGGGGGGGGGGGTTCAGATCAGAGTTGAGGAGGAATTTCTTGATGCAAAGGGTGATGAATCTTTGGAATTCTCTGCCTGTTGAAGTGGTGGAGACTTCCTTGCTGAATATATTCAAGTCAAGAGTGGATAGGTTTTTGACAAGGGAATTGAGGGTTATGGGGAAAAAGCAGGAAAGTGGTACTGAACCACTACAGATCAGCCATGATCTTAATGATTGGTGGGGCAGGCTCAAGGGGCTGGATGGCCTACTCCTGTTCCTATTTCTTATGTTCTGCCGTTTATATAAGAACAACCTGAAGCATACGGCCCTAGTGGGGGAAGGGTGGGGGGAAGCAAGATTTAGAAATGGACCAATGAAACAATGGAAGAAATTTTAAAAAAATAAAGTAATAAAAGTGGATAAGATAGATAAAATAAAAATGGAGAAAAAAGTTCAGACTCTTGAAATTTTTGAACTTGGTATTCAGTCCAGGAGGCTGTAAAGTGCCAAATTAGAAGATAAGTTGCTGTTCCTCCAGTTTGCAATGGGCTTATTGGAATGTTGCAACAGGTCAAGGACAGATGTGGATGAAAATAGGATGGTGTGTTGAAATGGCAAGCAGCAAAGATCTAGCTCCTGCTTGGGGTGGACCAAAAATGGTCACCCAGTCTGCATTTGTTCTCTACAATGCTGAGTAGACCGCATTGGGAGCAGCGAATGCAAGTTCTCATAGATTACAGTTCCAAAGGGTGGGATTTTGCAGCCTTACTTGTCCTGAAACAGTAAAATCTCATTGCACCCCTGCCTCTGAGGTCAATGGGCCTTCCCATGCTCTAGCCCCTCTCCTGCTCTGACTCCTGTGGTGAGCAAGGTGGTAAAATTCCAGCCAGAATGTTAACTCTGTTTCTCTCCACCGATGCTGCCCGACCTGCTGAGTTTTTCCAGCATTTTTTGTTTTTGTTCCGGAGATTGAAGTAGCCGTGACTCATTACAACTAATGGCAACTTAATGCAAATTTGTTATTATTACTAAGTGAAGCAACACAATGTTATTAACAATATTGCTCAAATACTAGAGTTTATTTCAAAGCTATTTGATTACATTCAAAAGCACCTCACTTATGATAAAATGTTAAAAGGTCACATTGAGAATGTTGGTACAAATGTGAGGTTTTAGAAGATGGTTATGTTTTAACTCTCCTTTAATTCAAGGTAAAATGTTCGAGCTGGAAACAAGCTCTTGTGTCCTAATTGCTATGGGGTAAGCCAGTCCAGGTCATGCCCTATTGAAAGCAAGGTGCCAATTTGTAACACCCACAACAGAAAAGGACTTTACTACTGCCAGATTTATTGATGGAATTTTACAGCCTCATTTGTCCTAAAACTATAAAATCCCACAAGGTCAATGGTCCTTTCCATGGTCAGCACTTTACTTGCTCTAATTCTTGTGGCAGGTGGGCTGAGTCCAGCCACTGACTCAGACTGGACAGAGAGGGGAGCAAACATTTGTTAGCCACCAAGCAGGATGCTGATGGGAGTTCATTCTTTGGTCAGGGAGATAGGACTTGTGTTAAGGACCTCAGATGATTGATTTGATCTGATGTAGCTGGGAAAAGGAATCATTGGAATGGATCTTGTTACAAGTCAGTTTGGGGATTCTCAGAAGATTATGGGAAATTACTTTGGACACTAGACGTTGCAGCTCAGCGAAACAAGCCTGTTAGAAGATGGGAATAACTGAACTTCTTCCAGTGAAGATTAAAAATTTGCAGGGTATGGTGTAATGTATAAACGTGGTTTGGGGTTTTCAGTTTTTAGGAAAGAAAGGGGTAATACTTTATTAATGTTAGTTTGTACAGTAACTGTCTTAAGATTTTAAGTGAAACTTTGAGCCAGTCACTGGAAATAAAATTATCTGTCTCTATGGGGAACAATATGTTGTGGTGTTTTGAGGACGTTATTGTCAAAAGGAATGAAGGAGTTCCGAGAGTAATGGATTTTTACAAGTGTAAATAGAGAAATTGTTTCCACTGGCAGAAGGGTCAGTTATCGGAGGGCGCCAATTTCAGGCAAAGGGTCTTTTGAAGTTATGATAATGTGAGAAATTGGGGGCAGCCAGTTGGCACACAGCAAGCTCCCACAAACAGCAATGTGATAATGGTCAGATCTGTTTTTAGTGATGTTGGTTGGGAGATAAATGATAAAGGGGGAGAATTCCCTTGCTGCCTGATAGGGCTACAGTCCTGGAGAAGATAGACTGACAGGGAAAGTTTTCTTGGAACGACGGCGGTGTAGCGCTCTCTGTGCACTGTAGAGAAATTGGTATTGTCAGACCTCTTACTGAGCCTTGTGCTCAGAAGCAGGGCTGGAACCCATATCTGACCAACTGAGTCATGGCTGTCCAGAAGTATACAAATACGTTGGGTGGATAGGTGAAGGAAATTTGCGTTTCTTGGCTGGATGTTGCAGTAGTTTGTAGAATCTGAGGTGCAGGAAAAATAACATTCACAGTGGAGCTGGGCGGTGCTTACTGCTCAAAAGAGGGGGGGGGGGGACAGAGACTGCCGGGATAGTGGAAGACTTGAAATTTGCTTCCAACACTATTGAAGGGTTAGGTCGTGATCCAGGTGTGTGAGAACTGTTCACTTAATCGGTGTGCTGATTAGAATGAGCAGAGTGGAGCTCCTTTTTCTGATTATTGTCTCATTGAACGGAATCTCCAGCCA
Organism: Sphyrna mokarran; assembly: GCA_024679065.1. NCBI lineage: Eukaryota > Metazoa > Chordata > Chondrichthyes > Carcharhiniformes > Carcharhinidae > Sphyrna > Sphyrna mokarran. The sequence continues at coordinate 5,528,149 of JAGIQG010000038.1, forward strand.
GGATGAAAAGGGGCAAGAAGTTAAAATAGAAGTCTTGGTGAGATTTCTTTTAAAATCGCTTTTCCTGAATAGTCTTTCACTATAACATTAAAAGTTCATAACTATAAAAGAAGCACAGTGCCTGGCTGTATTTCCTTCTGATTCCCAAGTGCTTTATCTTTAATAGCTGAAACCAGAAGGCTGTCCCGAGCTGTCGACAGTTGGGGATACTCTTCACATCCACTACACTGTAAGAAAATAAAGTTTTATTTTTCTAAGTGGTCGTGTCAGCTATAAATTCGAAGTGTTGTGAGATTTGTACAGTATTTAAGGAACTTGGTAATTGTTGCATGTTTGGAGATGGGGGGGGGGGGAGGAGGAGAAGGTTCTGATTGCAATAACACGTCAGCATTAATGTTCCTTAATCCATCAGATGTCCCACCCTCGTCAGTTTCCAGGGAAGCTATTTTCAGTCGGAAATTAAGGGTAAATCAGTAGGTCGAGGGTAATGTCGGAGTAGGAAAAGTTTGTAACCCGGTGATCAGAGGAAGTGACAAATGGACACGTCAGTGTGTGAAACTCCCACATGTAATCCCCCGGCCCCTTTTTATCCCTGGGGTGCACCTTGAATAAATCTAGACCTGGTAGCTAAATGCAATATCCTACCCACATTTAGTGGAAGCAAATTAGCATTTACACTTAAATTGATAGTTTTAATTTGTTTTTCTTTGTAATATTTTTGCCTTTTTAATTCTGAAACTCATAGCTAACTCGCTGCTTTTGCAACACCCAAATAAATTTTATTTGAGATTATATGAAGGGCCTGGGTTCGGAATGTCCACGCAGAGTGGCCAAATGCTGCCTCAAACTAGAAAGGGCAGTGAACCAGAGGAGGCACCTCCGAAATTGCAGTGGTTGGGTAAAATAAATAGGCAGGCAGCTTGATTCACTTATAGACAAGTGCTTAAAGGATGGAAAATAACCAAGACGTATACTCCGCAAATGATATAGAAGTAGCAACGCTTAAGTTTAAGACCTAGGGAGCTTAGACTATTCAAAGTATTCAACCAATGCAGATTTTCACTGTTCTTAGGAAGTGGGCATTACTGGCAATATCACCATTTGTTGCCTATCCCAGATTTCCCTTGAGAAAGCGGCGGTGAACTGTTTGCTTAAACTGCTGCAGTCCATTGGTGTAGGTAGACCCATTGTGCTGTTAGGAAGGGAGTTCCAGGATTTGACCCAGCCACAGTGAAGGAACAATGATATATTTTCAAATCAGGATATGAGAATTGGAGGAAAACTTCCAAGTGGTGGTGTTGCTATGTATCGCTGCTCTTATTCTTCTAGATGCAGAGGTTGTGAGTTTGGAAGGTGAGGTCGAAGGAATCTTGGTGAGTTACTACTGTTGATCTTTGTAGATGGCAAACGCTGCTACCACTGTGTTGGTTGTGGAGGAACTTACTACAGTGTATCCTGTAGATGGTGCACACTGCTGCCACTAAGTTGCTGGTGGAAGGAGTGAATGTTTACAGATAGTTATTGAGGAAGCCAATAGGATGTTGAGCTATATTACAACAGTGACTGCACTTTAAATTCTTTACTAGCTTTAAAATCCTTTGGAATATCCAGAGGTTGTGAATAAGCATAAATGAATCATAAATATTCACTTGAGCCTGAAATCCTTGCATGCAGTTACACTCAGCTGTGCCACACCAAACTGCAAATGTAGCTCTCAGCCTTGTGAATGGTTACAGGAATTACCTGCCACATTCAGCATGTGTGTCATAGTACTCATGGATATCAGTCATTTCTCATCTGTTTATCTTTTGTGAATATTTAATGTCACTTTAAATGTCATCTATCAATTCCATTATTAGTGACTCTGGTGTAAAATTAGTGGTCTATTCTAGTAATATTCTGAATAAAGTGAGTATGTGTTACAGGGAATAGTTATAACTGATTTCTTTTGGTGTGTTGACTGATTTAGATTGGGGGCTCTGTTGAAGATCAGTGCGGTGAGCAATTTTAAAATTTTGGCAGGTTACCCACTGCAGCAGCAAGAGGTAACTCCATGTGGGATACTGTTGTTTAGAGGGTACTAATTGAAGGATTACTGAATGATTGATTGTCTGAGTGCTATGGATGTAAACACTGGAGAGTTGATGTACTTCTCTTTACAAACAAAATGCTGAAAAATCTCAGCAGGTCTGACAGCATCTGTGGGGAGAGAATAGAGCCAGTGTTTTGAGTCCAGATGACCCTTCATTTGAGATTTTCCAGCATTTTCTGTTTTTGTTTCAGATCCCGCTATCTGCAGTACTTTGCTTTTATTTTATTTTATTTTCCCTTACTTACTCATGGGAGGTTTAGTTGTAAAGGTCAAGACTAATGGAAAACAAGGACGGGTATCTAGATGGATAAGTAACTGGCTTGGTAATAAGAGAGAGTAATAGTGGAAGGGTGTTTTTCTAGCTGGAGGTCGGTCACGAGTGGTGTGCCGCAGGGCTCGGTACTGGAACCTCTTCTATTTGTAATATATATAAATGACTTGGAAGAGGGAATAAGTGGAGTGATCAGCAAGTTTACAGACGATACAAAGATGGCTGGACTTGCGGATAGTGAGGAGTAGTGTTGGGTGATACAGCAGGACATAGGCTGGTAGATTGGGCAGATAGATGGAATTTAATCCTGATAAATGCGAGGTGATGCATTTTGGGAGAAAATGTAGGGAGGAGGTATATGATAAAGGGTAGACCTATTAAGAGTATAGAAATGCAGAGGGACCTGGGGGTGCAGGTGAACAAGTCTCTGAAGGTGGCAGAGCAAGTGGAGAAGGTTGTGAAGAAAGCTTATGGTATGCTAGCCTTTATAGGAAGGGGTATAGAGTACAAGAGCTGGCCTTTAATGTTGCAGTTGTATAAAACGTTGGTTAGACCTCATTTGGAATACTGTGTCCAGTTCTGGTCGCCTTACTACCAGAAGGATGTGGAGACTCTGGAGAGAGTGCAGAGGAGGTTTACCAGGATGCTGCCTGGTATGGAAGGTCTGAGTTACGAGGAGAGGTTAGGCAAATTGGGGCTGTTTTCCTTAGAAAGACATAGACTTAGAGGAGATCTAATAGAGGTGTACAAGATTGAGAGTTTTAGAGTAAACAGGGTTAAGATTTTTCCTAGGTTGGATTCAAAAATCACAAGGGGCCACGGGCTTAGGGTGAGGGGGGCAAGGTATAATTTGGATGTTGGAGGTATTTCATACAAAGGGTTGTGGGGGTATGGAATGCACTGCCAAATAAGGTGGTGGAGGCAGGTACTCTGGAGTTATTTAAAAGATACTTAGGCACATGAGTGGAATAGGGATGGAGGGATAGAGTAGACTGATTTAAATAGGGATCATTAGCCTTGGGACGTCCCTGGGAATTGTGTAAGTTGTACATGTTCTTGATGTATTTCTCTTTTATCCTACGGGTACTTTGGTCCGCCTTGTTGCCCAACAAGGGGCATACACGCGATGGGTCGTGAGAGAGCTGCTCTTGGATTTTTTTCGAGAGTAGCCTAGTGCTTCACATCATTAGTGTACGTTTGACCTGGACCATTTGATGGGCAACACGACAGCTCACTGTTGCTGTGCAGATATAGGGATTTGGGCTGGTATCTGGGAGTTTGCGCATCTCCCCGTGCTTGCGTGGGTTTTCTCTGGTTTCCTCCCACATCCCAAAGATGTGCTCTTAGGCTGACTGGCAAAACAAATTGTCCCTAAATTGTCTCCCCAGTTTGGCTCCAATGCAGATTTCTGTAAACATAGACAAGGGTCATGGGTGGAAGTGGGGGCGTTAAAATGGTGGTGCAGGCTCGTTGGGCTGAAGGGCCTGTTTTCTGTGCTGTTTTGTTCTTTGTTCTTTGTTTCTTAGGGCAGGCTGGAAGATGGAACCTTATTTGATAATTCCTTAATTCGAGATCCTCTGGTGGTAGAACTGGGCAAAAAGCAGGTTATTCCAGGTAAAATGTGATGTTGGAATGAAACTATGCTGAAGAAATGCATCCTACATCCAGTTACAAAGATTGATCTAAGAATGAGTCTTGTCCTCGTTTCATACTGTAAATTTTGACTCTCGCTAAAATAAAAATGTTGACTTCAATCCATATACAAAAATCTTCATTGAGATTAAGAGCTACATTTTAATTCAGGTATTTTCATATCATTGGAAATGTGACACTATTAGTGCAGACGTGTTGAAAAAGAATTTGAATCTGATTTTATTTCTGTTGACAGGTTTGGAACAGGGTCTCCTTGATATGTGTGTTGGGTAAGTCAAGTGACTGAAATGCGGTGATGTGAATTGGTTTCAAGTTCTATGGTGTCACTAATATTCTGTCTCGGATTAAGATTCTCCCCCTACCTGTGTCCTCTCAAGTCCTTTTTTTTTCTGGATTATGGTCCAATTGGCACCAACAATCCTCCAGTTGACTCAAATGCCCATTTCTTCATCTGGGAATAGGTTCATCTTCAATTTTATTGTGGATGATGTTGCAGTCAAACTCAATTTTGTCTTTGCCCAACCTCCCTAACACTTTCATTAATCTCTAGAAAGAGGGCAAGAGAAGGAAACCTGGCAGATTAATTTTTAATCCCTCCACTATATTTAAAAAAAAAAGAAAACTACCATAGCAGCATCTTGTAGTAATTACACATCAGTGATTTTCAATGAGTTTAATTATCAAAGTATATACTACAGTTCAAAACAGATGCAGTGTTGATATCTGTAGCTGGCAAAAGAATGTATGCTATACAACTGTCCAGGGATCGGTGCTGGGGCCTCAACTGTTTACCATGTACGTAGATGATCTGGAGGAAGGGACTGAATGTAGGGTAAAGAAATTTGCTGATGACATGAAGATGAGTGGAAAAACAAATTGCGTGAAGGGTGTGGAAAGCCTGCAGAGGGATCTGGATAGTTGAGTGAGTGGGCGAGGACCTGGCAAATGAACATAGAACATAGAACATAGAACAATACAGCACAGAACAGGCCCTTCGGCCTTCGATGTTGTGCCGACCAACATAAAAAGCAATGCCCCTCCAAACTAAACCATTCCCTTCTCTTCCATATACTTATCAATTAACCTCTTAAACGCCACCAAACTTGGCGCATCTACAACAGCTGCAGGCAGGGCATTCCACTCCTAATCACTCTTTGAGTAAAGAACCTACCTCTGATATCCGTCCTATAACTCATACCCCTTAATTTAAAGCTGTGTCCCCTCGTGCTAGTTTTCTCCATCCTAGGGAAAAGGCTATCACTGTCCACCCTATCTAAACCTCTAATCATCTTATATGCTTCAATAAGATCCCCTCTTAGCCACCTCCTTTCTAACGAAAACAACCTCAAATCCTTCAACCTCTCTTCATAGGACCTGCCCTCCATACCAGGCAACATCCTGGTAAACCTCCTCTGTACCCTCTCCAATGCCTCCACAATGGAATATAATGTTAGCAATAATATAAATGGAATATAATGTTAGCAAGTGAGGTTATCCAGTCTGGTAGAAATAATAGTAGGAGGGATTATTATTTAAAAGGCGCAAAGCTGCAGCATGCTACGGTGCAGAGGGACCTGGGGGTCCTTGTGCATGAATCGCAAAAACAGTCTGCAGGTACAGCAGATGATCAAAAAGACAAATGGGATGTTGGCCTTTATAGCGAGGGGGATAGAATACAAAAGTAAGGAGGTCTTGTTGCAACTGTACAGGGTGCTGGTGAGGCTGCAGCTGGAGTACTGTGTGCAGTTTTGGTTGCTGCATTTGCAGGATATATTGGCCCTGGAGGGAGTGCAGAGAAGGTTCACTAGGCTGGTACTAGAGATGAGGGGGTTAGCCTATGAGGAGAGATTGAGTAGACTAGGTTTGTACTTGTTGGAGTTTAGAAGGATGAGGGGGATCTTATAGAGACATATAAGACAATGAAGGGGCTAGATAGGGTAAAGGTAGAAAGATTCTTCCTGCTTAGAAAAGATAGCAGAACTAGAGGGCACAGCCTCAAAATAAGCGGAGGGGGGGGGATGCAGTTTAGATCCGAGTTGAGGAGGAACTTCTTCACTCAAAGGGTGGTGAATCTGCCCATTGAAGTAGTGGAGGCTACCTTGCTGAATATATTTAAGTCACGGGTAGATAGGTTTCTGATAGACAAGGGAATTAAGGGCTTTGGGGAGAAAGCAGGGAAGTAGAACTGATCTATTTCAGATCAGCCATGATCTTATTGAATGGCAGGACAGGCTCGAGGGGCTGGATGGCCTACTCCTGCTCCTATTTCTTATGTTCTAACAATAAGATCTTTTGTGTGACAATTTCATTTCATTTTTAGTTAGGCAGTTCCTTTCCTATGCTGAAGCTGTTGACTCCTTGGTAGAGTTCAGTTCCATGGGCATTAGCCACTGCTTAGTGCATCCTCCATGTGTGAACCTAGATAGTGAGAAGCAGCGGGTATTCTGAGTATCATCGTCATCCAGCATTTCCCCTTCATAGCTTAAAGCATGCTGAGCGTCCCATTCAGCACAGACCAGGGACCTTTGATAATAAGCCAATTTTATCAATGTATTCTAACTAGTTGTAAAAACCTATTAATCTTGTGCCTATTAATAATCAATATACCATAGTATAATAGGGTAGTGATGGCCTCATGGTATTATTGCTAGACTGTTAATCCAAAAACTCAGCTAATGTTTTGGGGACCCAAGTTCAAATCCCACCACGGCAGATGGTGGAATTTGAATTCAATTTTAAAAATCTGGAATTAAGAATTTCCTGATGACCATGGAACCATTGGCAGGAAAAACCTGTCTGGTTCACTGTCCTTTTATGGAAGAAAATCTGCTATTCTTACCTGGTCTGGTCTGGTCTGCATGTGATGCCAGAGCCACAGCAATGTGGTTGCGTCAACTACCCTTTGAAATGGCCTTGCAAGCCACCAAGTTCAAGAGCAACTAGCAATGGGCAATAAATGTTGATCAGCTGGTGACACCCATGTCCCATGAATGAACTCGTATGCTTTGATGTAGGTGTTAACTATAGCTTGATGATTAAATCATTTTGCCCAACTGCACTGCCCCCCCCCCCCCAAAATAATTACATTTTTTAGAGAGAATGATGATATATTTTTATTTACAGAGAAAAGAGGAAGTTAACAATTCCGTCTAGCCTTGCATATGGCAAACGTGGCTTCCCGCCCTCCATTCCAGGCATGTATTATGTTTCTTTTCCTTTTTAGATGAGGGAAAAGGTGGGATTCTAAACCTGTTCCTTCACGCAGGAGGGCAGAAATGGCAATCTTCTGCCTCTTGGATTTGCACTCTCATCCCTTCCAAGCAATTCACCATGGAAATGTATTGCTGTTCCTTTGCAGTTGCTAGGTCAAAATCCTGGAATTCCCTCCCTAATGGCATTGTGGATCAACCCACAATGTGGACTGCAGCCATTCAAGAAGGCAGCTCATCACTGCCTTCTCAAGGGGCAATTAGGGGTGGGCATCTAGAATCAGAGCAGACAGACTGACCAGTTTTTTTCTTCAATTGCCCATTTTCCTCAATCTTGAATAAGCTTTGTTCATTGCAATGAGTTTAAATCTGTTCTGATTTGCAGCCAGTCAGATGAACTCTCTTCAAACTGTGGTGTTCCCTTTCAGCTACACACTGAAATCCAAGTTTAAAATAGTTTTAAAAAGAAAATTGGTATTTCAGGATTTTGCAGCAATCTCAATCACCAATTTTGTGTTAATATAGTGCCTTTAGGTCTTGTGGCACAGTGGGTAGTAGCTTTTAAGCCAGATGTGTTCCTAACACGACCAAGCAAGCATTGACTTATAATTCCCTCCACCATACACTAATAGATGGTAAGAGCAATAGAGATTCCTGATTAGCTATATGATTTGAAAGAAAGTGGAGCCTCTACCATTTGTAGCTCCAGGCTACTACATATATGTAAGTGTGTGTTGCTGCAGTAACTCTTTGGGGGCTGGTTGGGTCAGTTGGCTGGAAGGCCTGAATGGATCAGATAGTGTCAACAGCATGAGGTTTGACTGCTTAGGGAGGTGCGAGGTGAAATTGCTGGGCCTCTGACCCAAATCTTTGTCTCTTCCTTGGACACAGGTGAGGTCCCAGAGGACTGGAGAATAGCTAATGTTGTACCATTGTTTAAAAAGGATAGTAGGGATAACCCTGGAAATTATAGGCCGGTGAGTTTGACGTCAGTGGTAGGGAAGCTGTTGGAGGGGATTCTTAGAGATAGGATGTATAGGCACTTAGAGCGTTGCAATTTGATTAGGGATACGCAGCATGGATTTGTTAAGGGGAGGTCGTGCCTTACAAATCTGGTAGAATTTTTTGAGGAGGTGATGAAATCAGTGGACGAAGGGCGTGCCATTGATGTTGTCTATTTTGGTTTTAGTAAGGCGTTTGGGAGGTTAGTCGAGAAGGTCAAGGCAAATGGGATACAAGGACAGGTAGTTAAATGGATAAGTAACTGGCTTGGTAATAAGAGACAGAGTAATAGTGGAAGGGTGTTGCTCTAGCTGGAGGTCGGTCACTAGTGGTGTGCCGCAAGGCTCGGTACTGGAACCTCTTCTATTTGTAATACATATAAATGACTTGGAAGAGGGAGTAAGTGGAGTGATCAGCAAGTTTGCAGACGATACAAAGATGGCTAGACTTGCGGATAGTGAGGAGCATTGTCAGGCGATGCAGCAGGACATAGATAGGCTGGTAGCTTGGGCAGATAGATGGCAGATGGAATTCAATCCTGATAAACGTGAGGTGATGCATTTCAGGAGAAAGAATGTAGTGGGGAGGTATATGATAAAGGGTAGACCTATTAAGAGTATAGAAACGCAGAGGGACCTGGGGGTGCAGGTGAACAAGTCTCTGAAGGTGGCAGAGCAAGTGGAGAAGGTTGTGAAGAAAGCATATAGTATGTTAGCCTTTATAGGAAGGGGTATAGAATACAAGAGCTGGCCTTTAATGTTGCAGTTGTATAAAACGCTGGTTAGACCTCATTTGGAATACTGCGTCCAGTTCTGGTTGCCCTACTACCGGAAGGACGTGGAGACTCTGGAGAGAGTGCAGAGGAGGTTTACCAGGATGCTACCTGGTATGGAAGGTCTGAGTTACGAGGAGAGATTAGGTAAATTGGGACTGTTTTCCTTGGAAAGACGTAGACATAGAGGTGTACAAGATTTTGAAGGGGATTGATAGAGTAAACAGGGTTAAGCTTTTTCCTAGGATGGACTCAAATAGCACGAGGGGTCACGGGCTTAGGGTGAGGGGGGTAAGGTATAATTTGGATGCTAGAGGGAGTTTTTTCACACAGGGTGGTGGGGGTATGGAATGTGCTGCCAAGTGAAGTGGTGGAGGCAGGCACTCGAGTTATGTAAGAAATACTTAGATGGGCACATGAACAGAATGGGAATGGAGGGGTATAGAAAACTGATTTACAAAGAACAAAGAGCAACACAGCATGGGAAACAGGCCCTTTGGCCCAACAAGCCCACGCCGCTGTCCTAACGTCTTAATGACGTATCCTTGACTTTAGGCTATGCCTATTGTTGAAGATTCCCATATAGGGACAATTTGTTACCCAAAGAGCACATTTTTGGGATGTGCTTATTTAATTTAAAATTTTATTTAAAATAGGGATCATGAACCTTGGGAGTCCCTGGGAAGTGTGTAAATAGATGATGATATTGACGTACTTGTTTTTATCCTACAAGTGCTTTGGTCCACCTTGTTGTCTAACGAGGGGCATACACGCAATGGGTCGTGAGAGGACTGCTCTTGCATCTTTTTCGAGAGTATCCTAGTGCTTCACATCGTCGTGTATGCTTGACCTGGACCATCTGATGGGCAACATGACTCTGTGCTGTGCAGATACATGGATTTGGGCCTGTCTGTGGGAGTTTGCGCATTCTCCCTGTGCTTGTGTGGGTTTTCTCCGGGCACTCCGGTTTCCTCCCACATCCCAAAGATGTGCTCTTAGGCTAATTGGCAAAACAAATTCTCCCTAAATTGTCTCAAATTCGGTTTTTAATCCATAGATCTATAAACATGGACAGGGATCGCAGGTAGAGATGGGAACATCGGGGTGGCAGTGTGGGCTCGTTGGGCCGAAGGGCCTGTTTCCCATGCTGTTTTGTTCTTTGTTCCAGCTGGTATGGATTCAGGACCTGCCTCCTTACTCTATGCATGGTGAAGGTTGTATAAAGAACTCAAGCTAGTGCTTTTAATAGAAACAATTATAATTGTCCTTTGAAGAAATACTGCTAGTCTACAGCCTTCATAATTGTATCTAGTTATATCCTTAACTCTCAAAAAAAAAAGTTTAAGTTATTTTGAGAAACATGCTGGTAGTTAAAAAGAGAAAGTTAGACAAAAGCAAAATGTGTTGAAATAATTTTGACATTGGACAAGGGTAAAGGTGTAAGGTGTGATTAAGTGACAACAGGATTGGGTTTAAGAAGCTGTACACAAGAGTCTGAACAGGTTAGGAGACTATCAAAAGAGTTTTGCTATCAACAATAAGGAGATGGGGAGAAGGGACAGTGGTGTTAGATGTCATTCTGGAATGTAGCAGGAGCTTTCCATGGAACAAAAGCATCTGAACTCAGAACTTGTAAAACTACAAGTAACCAAGAACGTGGACAGGTGCTAGAAAAGATTCAAAGGCTCCAGGCTTTTGCTTTACACAGTTAAACATTGGTGATGAGGTAAGTAGTTTTGGGGAATTGTATTTCTCTTAACAGAGAAAGAGATGAGTTCTTTGAAGATGTAAGAGTTTTCACTTGATGTTAAAGAAAGGCCAGATGAGTGCAACACAACAGCTGAGTGATGAAGTTAATGAACAAACTGCCCAAGTTTTTACCCTTATACATTTTATCATCATAAGTGTAAAGTGAAATTCAAAGTGGTTCTATGTTACTTCCTGTGCTTTAAGTGCTGCCATATCCAAAATGTGACTGAAGACTGATTTTCAAGTTTGCTTTCTTAATTGCAGGAGATTCTGTCTTGTTGTTTGAGACAGAGTTAGTGACTCTGGTGAAGTCGACATATTGGAAGAAAATGATGGACAATATGATCCTAATTACCTGCCTCCTACTGGTCCCTGGACTTCTGTGTCTAATAGGCTATTACCTTTATCTAAAAGCAAACGTGCCAAAAATCTCCAAACGGAAATTCAAAGAGGAGAAAAAGAACAGAGCAAAAAATAAATAAATGTTCTTTTTACAAAAATTTGTGTATCTTTTGTAAACAAGGAGAGTTAGTTTGATTTATTCTGTATAATGGTATGTGAATAATCACTTGTTACTGTTTTCACTGATTTCAAGTGATTCTTCAATTCAGCTTTGGGTCAGACTCCAGCATGTTGTTTTAATTGATTGTTACATGTTCAAGCAGCAGGGCAAAGAAGAGAGAGAAGCAATATAAACATTTTAAGTAGCTGTGCTAATCAGCAAAACATCTATCTCATTACACTTCTACCATTATTGAGGGTGTTTTCCTTGCTTGCATGCTGGTCTTTATATAAGATTGTTAATATAAAACATGCCTTTTGTGCTACTGTTTTGACATTTGGCAATGCAAGAATTTGTTTTCAAAATCATGTTGATATATCTAAACCTGTGGGCAGATGATGAGAAAGTTAGGGAAATGGAGTAAAATTCTAAAAACCTCCTTTTGCAGAAAAATGGGAATAAATCCAGCTAGTTTTTTTAAAAAATGTGATTTACAGAATGAATCTCTAACATACTGTGCATCACAGAGTACTCTAAGCATGATTCATTCTGGAAATCAAGGGATGGCCTATTTCTGCCAAGTGGCCAGCAGCAGAGTTGCTGATTTTTCCATCAGGGAATAAACACCCACCACGAAGCCTGCAAAACAGCCCATTTGTCTCCTGGCTCACTGTACTCTTCAAGCCCTGATATGTTAATCTGTGGTGCATAACCTTTAATATGAATAAAGAACAAACAGCACAGGAAACAGGCCCTTCAGCCCAACAAGCCCACACTGATGTTCCCACTTCTACCTATGATCCTTGTCTGTGTTTATAGAAATGTAGGGAGAATTTATTTTGCCAATCAGCTTAAGAGCACATTTTTGGGATGTGGGAGGAAACCAGAGCACCCAGAGAAAACCCACACAAGCACAGAATATGCACAAACTCCCACAGACACAGGCCCAAATCTGCATAGCAATAATCACTGTGCTGTTGTATTGCCCACCAAATGGTCCAGGTCAAGAGTACACTAATGACGTGAAGCACTAGATACTCTCGAAAAAGCCAAGAGCAGCCCTCTCACAACCCATTGCGTGTGTACCCCTTGTTAGCCAACAAGGTAGACCAAAGCACCTGTAGGATAAAACAGAAATACATCAATATCATTTACAATTTACACAATTCCCAGGGACTCCCAAGGGTTATGATCCCTATTTTAAAATCAGTTTTCTATAATCCCTCCATTCCCATTCTGTTCATATGCCCACCTAAGTATCTCTTAAATAACTCCAGAGTGCCTACCTCCACCACTTGGCAGTGCATTCCATACCACCACAACCCTGTGAAAAAAACTCCCTCTGGCATCTAAATTATACCTTACCCCCTCACCCTTAGCCCATGACCCCTCATGATATTTGATTCCACACTAGGAAAAAGCTTACTAGTTTATCCATACCCCTCATAATCTTGTACACCTCTATTAGATCTCCTCTGTCTACGTCTTTCTAAAGAAAACAACCCCAATTTGCCCAACTTCTCCTCGTAACTCAGACCTTCCATACCAGGCAGCATCCTGGTAAACCTCTTCTGCACTCTCTCCAGAGTCTCCACATCCTTCCGTAGTAAGGTGACCAGAACGGGACGCAGTATTCCAAATGAGGTCTAACTAATGTTGCAGTTGTATAAAACGTTGAAGGCCAGCTCTTGTACTCTATACCCCTTCCTATAAAGGCTAACATACCATATGCTTTCTTCACAACCTTCTCCACCTGCTCTGCCACCTTCAGAGACTTGTGCACCTGCATTCCCAGGTCCCTCTGTGTTTCTGTACTCTTAATAGAATGTAGGGAGGAGGTATATGATAAAGGGTAGACCTTTCTCCCAAAATGCATCACCTCACATTTATCAGGATTGAATTCCATCTGCCATCTGTCTGCCCAAGCTACCAGCCTATCTATGTCCTGCTGCATTGCCTGACAATGCTCCTCACTATCAGCAAGTCCAGCCATCTTTGTATCGTCTGCAAACTTGCTGATCACTCCACTTATTCCCTCTTCCAAGTCATTTATATATATATTATAAATAGAAGAGGTCCCAGTACTGAGCCCTGTGGCACACCACTCATGACCGACCTCCAGCTAGAAAAACACCCTTCCACTATTACTCTCTGTCTCTTATTACCAAGCCAGTTACTTATCCATCTCGATACCTGTCCTTGTATTCCATTAGCCTTGACCTTTTCAACTAACCTCCCATTAAAGACTTTATCAAACACCTTACTGAAATCCATGTAGACAACATCAACGGCTCGCCCTTTGTCGACCGTTTTCGTCACCTCCTCAAAAAATTCCACCAGATTCGTAAGGCATGACCTCCCCTTAACAAAGCCGTGCTGCGTATCCCTAATCAGATTGCAACGCTTTTAAGTGCCTGTACATCCTATCTCTAACAATCCCCTCCAACAGCTTCCCTACCACTGACGTCAAACTCACTGGCCTATAATTTCCAGGGTTATACCTACTACCCTTTTTAAACAACAGTACAACATTAGCTATTCTCCAGTCCTCTGGGACCTCACCTATGTCCAAAGAAGAGACAAAGATTTGCGTCAGAGGCCCAGCAATTTCACCTTGCGCATCCCTAAGCAGCCTGGGATAAATGCCATCAGGCCCTGGAGATTTATCAGTTTTAATGCTACTTAGAAGCTCTAACACTTCCTCCCTCAGTACAGATATTTCCCTCAACGACACAAAGTATTTATTCAGGATCTCCCCCCCATTCCTTTGGGCTCTAAACACAATCCCTTAAGAGGTCTGATTTTTCCTCTAACCACCCTTTCATTCCTAACATAGGAGTAAAAAGCCTTTGGATTTTCCTTAATCCTATCTGCCAAGGTACGTTGCTGTGTAAAAGACAATTCTCAAACTCACAACTGACCTACAATGCAAGAGTCGAAAAATGAGTGAGAAAGATATTGTACAAATACTTACCAAATTTCTCTTGGTATTTCCATGGGGGATACTGCCAGCCTTTTGCAATGGGTTAAAGTCTCCAGTGACTGGGGAACTTGCTACAACCATGTTAATTGTCTGCCGAGGCTTTGATTTCTAAATTCAGTAATCATGTTCAAGTCAAACCATTTCATTGAAGCAGGAAGCTACGGCTTTGGCCTAGAATAATAGGAACCTGCTTCCAAATGGGTGTGAATACAAGAATAAAAACAGCTCATAAATTTACTACTAATTAGCACTGAATTGATACTCCTACTTTCAAGAGAGCACATAACAGCTGGTGTAAGAAATGGAAATTCACACTGGTAGGGTTGTGTTTTTTTGAGATTACAGGAAAGCAAGGTTGCTGGGTCTGTGGAGAAGGAGCTTTTGCTTGTGCTTGATGCTGACATTTAAACTAGAAAGATACTTAATTTCTTCAGTTGTAATACTCTTTAATATGATCACAAAAGTCACAAAAATTGGCAAGGTAGTGCCAGTGCAATGAGGCCTATATTACTGCACACGCTGTGTCAGCAGCACAGTGGCGAAGGGTAGAGGAAGATGGGGAAGGGGTGATAAAATCTTGTAGCGCAGAATAGATTTTGTTTCAATTATTTTCATTATTTGAACCATGACATCTGTTGTCAGGTGGAAACATTGGACTGAAGATGAAACAGCTCACCATAGGTTGCTTCAAGCAATCACCATTAAAATACAGAAGCCATCAAAGTTTACTATAATGTCACAGGGTTTTAGAACAAGTAGTGTTGAAGAGCAATAAATGCCTAAAGATCTTCAAATATTTATTGAAAATGGAGCTTGCAGTCAAGAGAACATGTGACAAAGCCATAGCTAATGTTAACGCAAACAGGCCCACTCAAACAAAATATTCCTTACCCTAGAGTAGAAAATAAGCTTCCAGGATCACAGACAGTTCTTTCAGGTCAACATATAGGGGGGTGGTTTTGCTGCCCTGCTACGCTGATCAAGTAGCATAACGGAAAGAAATTTAAGAGGGACACCAATAAAGGAGATTGCAACTGGATGCTTGGGTGGGGATGCAGACTCAGCATTGGGGTGGGGGAGGAGGCACATGATACGATTTTCCAGTATACTGGGAGATCAGCACATGCCTAATTGACCCCTCAGTACTCTGCTGCCAGCAACTCCAATGGGTTTATGGCTTGTTACATAGAAACATTACAGCACAAGCCTTTGGCCCTCAATGTTGTGCCGAGCTATGTCCAATTCCAAGATTAAGCTATCCCACTCCCTATCACTGTGGTGTGCTCCATGTGCCTATCCAATAACTGCTTGAAATTCCTAAAGTGTCCGACTTCACTATCACAGCAGGCAGTGCATTCCACACCCCAGCCACACTTTGAGTAAAGAACCTACCTTGGACATCCCTCCTATATCTCCCATCATTAACTTTATAGTTATGTCCCCTAGTAACAGCTACATCCACCTGAGGAAATAGTCTCTGCACGTCCACTCTATCAATCCCTCTCACATATTATAAACCTCTATTAAGTCACCTCTCATCCTCCTCTGCACTGAAGAGAAAAGTCCCACGTCCCTCAACCTTTCCTCATATGACATACCCTCCAAACCAGGCAGCATCCTGGTAAATCTCCGCTGCACTCTCTCCAAAGCTTCCACATCCTTCTTATAGTGAGGTGACCAGAACTGAACACAAAATTCCAAATGTGGTCTCACCAATGTCCAGTATAGTATAACCCTCCAGCTCTTTAACACACTATAAGCCTTCTTCACAGCTCTATCTACTTGAGTGGCAACCTTCAGAGATCTATTTATATGAACCCCATCTGTTCCTCCACATTCTTTAGAACCCTGCTGTTGATCCTGTACTCCGTACTCAAGTTTGTTCTCCCAAAATGAATCACCTCGCACTTATCAGGGTTAAACTCCATCTGCCACTTTTCGGCCCAGCTCTGCATCCTATCAATGTCCCTTTGCAGACTACAAGAGCCCTCCACCTCATCCACTACTCCACCAACCTTGATGTCATTAGCAAATTTACTAAGCCCCTTCTTCCAAGTCATTGTTAAATATCGCAAAAAGCAGAGGACCCAGCACTGACCCCTGTGATACACCGCTGGAAACTGGCCTCCAATCTGAACATTTTCCCTCCACCATCGCCCTCTGTCTTCTAATGATACAGCCAGTTATTTACCCAAGCAGCCAAATTTCCTTCTATCCCACACTTCCTTATCTTCATGAGCCTACCTCGAACCTTATCAAACACCTTACAAAAATCCACGTATGTGACATCAACAGCTCTACCTTTGTCCACACACTTAAATTTGAATTGAGAATGTAACTGAGAGGCAGGACTTACCCCTTACAAAACCACGCTGACTATTCTCAATTCTTGTTGGAGTTACCTCATAAGTTTTTGCAATAAATGAAATGAGTTATTTATTCAGTATATTTTGCATGGTGTCTGCATAAAATCAAAGTACGGATGGAAAATTCTCTCAAACATTCAAAGTGTGGAACAGGCAAGAAAACCTCTGTTTTCTCACCAGTTTTTCCAGCAGGGTAAACTGTGTGAGGGATGGGTGGAGTCTATTCATGAGGGAAGCCGGATGAAAACTATCAAAAACCACCCCACTCGACCATGAATATCACCTTGCACACTTCCTGCCTTACCCAACCCTCCCCCCCACCCCCCCCAAAATCAGTGACCTCCTAATTGCCATTCCCATCCCCCACACCACCCAATTGGCAATCCTACTGACCAGCGCCCACTCAGGATGCAGAGTTCCTCTCTTTCAGGTTGGCACTACCCAAGGGGTGCTGGTCCCCTCAGTTACCCAGAGGGCCTTCAGTCCCACCAGTGAAGCCTTCACACCTGGCCCCCATTGGTGGAGACAATCTGTGATCCTCACTGATGAGGGTTCAGAAACCTAAGTGAATCTGAACTATTGCGGCCCAGGCTTACTAATAACATTAAATATTTAAATCGCCCTCATGCCCTTTCCGACAGAACAGACAGCAATAGCAAGAGTTGAGAGAAATCGGGTGCAAAAAGCTCATCTGGTTCACTAATGCTCTTTAAAAGGAGGAAATCTGCCATCTGGCCTACAGCTAGTTGACTCTAAAACTAGCTGTAGTTTTAGCTAATAACCCAATTGTATCA
The DNA here is from genome assembly GCA_024679065.1 of Sphyrna mokarran. NCBI lineage: Eukaryota > Metazoa > Chordata > Chondrichthyes > Carcharhiniformes > Carcharhinidae > Sphyrna > Sphyrna mokarran. The sequence continues at coordinate 5,545,542 of JAGIQG010000038.1, forward strand.
AATTGATACAGAAAGGAATGAAACTGGACAGATCATCTAGCATTGACCTAGGAGGAAACAGCAATGGAAAAAAACAGACCTGTTGACCCTGCAAAAGTAGCACAGCAGTCCCACAAACTAGTCAATCAACAGCTTAACATTGTAAGGTACAATTGCAGGAGTACGACTAGATCTCAAACACCATATCAGAAAGTATGGCCATTGATGGGCGAGGCAAACTGGTAAAATAGCGCATAAGCAAAGAAATTAGGATTGCACTGGATTTTTCAGCTCTCAATCTTACCAACATCGGATTATCAGCAATGGTCAGACTCTCACTCATTTCTGGCAAGAGGCTGAAGAATTTATTTGATGCTAATTTATATGGCATTAGTCAGCCCGCATTCATCCTTTTGTGGCCTTCATGGGAAGCATTGTCTTTGTGGCCTTGGCAGGAGAGATCTTCTCCAGTGAGGAAAACTGCTTCCCATTAACAGGGAACAGTTGTACACCTTTGCACTGACCACTGGGCACCCTGGCACTGCCCAGTGTCCAGGACCTGCTGCGCACTCTGCATCGTAATAAGTGGGGTATGTTGGGGGAGGAAAGGCACTGCCACTCTGCAGATGATTGGTGGGGTACATGATCAATCTGGTGGCAGGGAGATGGCAGGGGGCTGGGTTAAGGCAGACTGCAGCAGCAGAGGCCTGGCAGTTATCTCTCTCAGGCCATTGTGCATGTGCTGACCTCTGTGGCTGCACATGCATAATAGTCCTTCTGCTACTACAGCAAGCTGGTTGGCAAATTAAGCTCCGCCCACTGCCCCAAGTAGCTAGATGTAGAGATGCCGGCGTTGGACTGGGGTAAACTCAGTAAGAGTCTGGCAACACCAATTTTAAATCCAACCGATTTATTTGATAGTAAATCTGCTAGCTTTCGGCATTTGTGCCTTCGTCAGGCGAATGAGGTGTTCTGGTCTCCAATTGCACACATACCAGCACAGGCAGTTTACAGATTACTGATTAGAATGCGAATCCTTACACCTAACCTGCTATTCAAGTCTTAAAGTGGCTAACAATGTGAGTGGAAGGAGCACTGAGCACAGGTTAAAGAGATGTGTATTTGTCTCCAGACAGCACAATAAGTGAGGTTTTTTGCTAACCCAGGCAAGTCATGGGGGTTACAGATAGTGTGACATGAAGCCAAGATCCCTGTTAAGACCGTCCTCACATCTGTGGAACTTGGCTATCAGTCTCTGCTCAGTGACTCTGTGCTGTCGTGTGTCGTGAAGCTGTCTGAGCTGATGTGTGTGCTTTTGGAGACCAGAACACCTCATTCGCCTGACGAAGTCACAAACGCCGAAAGCTCGCAGATTTACTATCAAATAAATCGGTTGGATTTAAAATTGGTGTTGCCAGACTCTTACCAAGTAGCTAGAAACAGTCTAATCCCTTTCCTCATGCAATAAAATTGTATTGGTAAGTGTGACTATCACACAGTACTTGTGGAGACAAAGTTCCTTCTTCACATTGAAGATACCTTTTATTGCACTGTGTAATACTAACTGTGCTAAATGGGATACATTTCAAACAGATCGACTGCTCAAGACTCAGTGAGGCTCTGTGGGCCATCGGCAGCAGCAGAATTGTACTCAACCACAATGTGACCTCATGGCCTAGCATACCCACCCCCCCACTCGAGATTACCACCAAGCCAATGGCATCAACACCAAAACATACCTAAAAGTGAGATGTCAACCTAGTGAAGCTACAACACAGGACTATTTGCATGTAAACAGCAAGTGATAGATAAAGCTAAGCAATCCCACAACCAACAGATCAGATCTAAGCTCTGCACTTCTGACACATCCAGTCATGAATGGCATTGGAGAATTAAACAATTCATTGGAGGTGGTGGCTCCACAAATATCCCCATCCTCAATGATGGAGGACCCCAGCTTATCACTCCAAATATAAGGCTGAAGCATTTGCCACAATCTTCAGACAGAAGTGCCAAACGAATAATCCATCTTTGCCTCCACCAGTGGTCCCCAGCATCACAGATGCCAGTCTTTAATCAATTTGATTCACTCCATATGATATCAAGAAACAGCTGAAGGCACTGGATACTCCAAAGGCTGTGGGCCCTGACAGCATTCTGGCAATTGTACTAAGACTTCTGCTCCAGAACTTGCTGCTCCCCTAGCCAAGCTCTTCCAGTACATCTACATCACCAATAACAACATGGCAACGTGGAAACATGCGCAGTTATGTCCTGTTCACAAAAAGCAGGACAAATCCAACTCTAGTCAATCAACACATCAGTCTACTCTCAAATCAGCAAGGTGATTGAAGGGATCCTCAACAGTGCTATCAAGCAGCACTTACTCAGCAATAATCTGCTCACTAACATTCAGTTTTGTTTCTGACGGGGTCACTCAATTCTTGATTTTATTACAGCCTTGGTTCAACGTGGACAAATGAGCTGAATTCCAGGTGAGTGTGACAGCTCTTGACATCGAGGCAGCATGTAACTAAGACATCAAGGAGTCTCAGCAAAACTGAAGTTAATAAGAATCAGCAGAAAACTTCTCCACTGTTTGACATCATACCTACCACATAGGAAGATGGTTGTGGAGGGTCACTCATCTCAGCTCCAGGACATCTCTGTAGGAATTCCTTAGGGTAATGCCCTAGGCCCAACCACCTTCAGTTGCTTTATCAATGACCTTCTTGCCATAAGGTCAGAAGTGTGGACATATTTTCAGCACCATTTGCAATGACGCAGATACTGAAGCAGTCTGTGCCCATATGCAACAAGACCTGGACAATATCCACATTTGGGCTATACAAGAAGCAAGTAACATTTACACCACACAAATGCCTGACAATGGTCATCTCTCACAAGATAGAATCCAAGCAAGTAGGTAAAAATCTAGCAAATGGAGTATAATGTAGGAAAATGCAAAATTGTCCATTTTGGCAGGAAAATTAAGAAGCACTTAGCGGAATAGTGAAAGGTTGCAGAGCTCGGAGATCTGCGGTTAAGGTTACAATCATATCAGTCACAACCTGAATGACGGAACAGGCTCAAGGGGCCAAGTGGCCTACTCCTGCTCCTAACTCATATGTTCACATGTATTCTCCACTTTCCTGGATGGGTGCAGCTCCAACAACACTTGAGAAGCTTGACACCATCCAGGACAAAGCAGCCCTGCTTGATTCTCATCCCGTCCACAAACATTCACTCCCTCCAACACCAATGCACAATGGCAGCACTATATGTACCATCAATATACAAGATACACTGCAGCAACTCACCAAAGGTCCTTCACTACTAGCTCCTTGCAAACTCAAGACCTCTACCAGCTAGAAGGACAAGGGCAGTAGATGCAAGAAAAGACACTAATGATTGTACATCACCATGTCCATAATATTTAAAATAACAATGCTTTTAGACAATAGGAAAATAAACAGAATCCAAGTCTATAAGCAATAAAAGGTAAAGGAAAAGATACTTCTCTCTATTTTTTTTTTAAAGAGCATGGATTTTTCATCAGGGGCATAATGGTTCTACAAGCAAACCGAATTGGACTAGCCGTATGAATACCATGGCTACCAGAGCAGGTCAAAGGCTGGGAACGCTGTGGCGAGTAATTCACCTCTCCAAAGCCTATCCACCATCGACAAAGCATAAGTCAGGAACATGATGGAATACTCTCCACTTGCCTGGATGGGCACAGCTCCGACATTGTCCTGAATGGTGCCAAGAAGGTTGACACCATCCAGGACAAAGCAGCCACTTGATTGCTACCTCACTCACAAACATCCAATCCCTCCATCACCGACAAACAGTGGCAGCTGTGTCTACCGTCTACAAGATGCACTGTGGGAACACACCAAGCCTCCTTCGACAGCATCTTGTAAATCTGCCACTTCTACCACCAAGGACAATGGCAGTAGATACAAGGGGACATCAACATATACAAGTTCCTGAGTCAGACACCATCCTGATTTGAAAATATATCATTCCTTCACTGTCGCTGGGCAAAAATCCTAGAACTCTCTAACAGCACTGTGGATGTATCTACAGCACGTGGATTGCAGTGGTTCAAAGCAGCTATTCACCACCACTTTCCCAAGGGCATGTAGGGATGGGCAATAAATGCTGGCCTATTAGCAATGCCCATATCCCATGAAGGGGTGTAAAAAACTTACAGGTTTTGCTAAAATCAAGAGTGGTGACTTTTTTTTTAAGACAGCTAGCTATGAAAGTAGCAAAGGCAAAAGTACTGACTGCCTTTACTTACTATCAGAACCATAGATCACCCGGTTAAAACAGCAATTTTCATTGCTTGCCTTTGTCCATGGTCGCTCCTTGATGTATCTGTCAGCTAACTCAGTCGAGTGAGCAGCTCTGTTGCAATATTTAAAAAAGGTTTGCTGGAGGTGACAGAGAATGTTTCTACTTGCCAACAACACCAGAAAGCAAGACAGTAAGTGATAAATCCATTCAGGAATTCAGGAGAAACCTTTTTACTAAGAGTGCTAGCTGGGGCAGGGGAAGCAAGATAAACATGAGGGAGAAAGGAATAGAAGGATATGTTGATGGAATCAGAAAAAGAGGGAGTTGGGAGAAGGCTCACATGGAGCATAAACACCAGCACGGAGCAGTTTCTGGACCACTAATACTTGGTAATCTGATCAACATGAATCTTGGACATTGCACCATGTTGCAAAAACCCATTGTTATTATCCTCACATTAACCATTAGCAACAGGTTGAATAAATCATTTTCAATCACTCTGCTACTGGGTTAGACATTAAGAAATTTGGTTAAACAGATGCTAAGAACATAGAAACAGACCTTTTGGCCCAATTTGTGCATGCCACCCTTTTTTTTAAACCCCTGAACTAATCCCAATTGCCTGCTTTTGGCCCATATCCCTCTATACCCATTGTATCCATGTAACTATCTAAATGCTTTTAAAGATAAAATTGTAACACCTCTACTACTACCTCTGGCAATTTGTTCCAGACACTCACCATCCTTTGTGAAAAAAAATCGCTCCTCTGAATACTTCTGTATCTCTTCCCCCTCACCTTAATCCTATGCCCTCTAGTTTTAGACTCCCGTACCTTTGGGAAAAGATATTGACTCTCTATCTTGTCTATGCCCCTCATTATATTACAGACTTCTAAAAGGTCACCCTTTAGCCTCCTACGCTCCCCAGAGAAAAAAAATCCTATCTATTCAGTCTCTCATAACTCAATCCATCAAGTCCCAGTAGCATCCTAGTCAATCTTTTCTGCACTCTTTCTAGTTTAATAATATCCTTTCATAATAGGGTGACCAGAATTGCACAAGTGTGGCCTTACCAATGTCTTGTACAACTCCTGTATTCAATGTTCTGACCAAATGATTTCGAAGGCATAATTTGGAAGACTTTTTTTAAAAACATATTGAATGAGTTCTCCTTGTTTCAACATGTATTTATACAGAAATTTAATGACTAGTTGGTGTAGTTGTGGATTTGTGTGTTATTGAATGTTAAATAACCAGGTGAGTATATATTTAACTTAATAGTTAAAGAATTGTCATTTAATGACACAGTTTTAGTCACTTGCCAGTAAAGTAAAAGGTAGACATTTTGACATGAATCACCTTGATTATTAGACTGTATGATTAATGATATGTGCAGCCTCAATCACATTGTAAACTGGCTTAGGGGCTGTAGATTCTATCACAGGTATACTCAATTTGACATTTGTTTTGTTATTGATGACAATGAGGGGGTTTAGATTTGACAGGATTTCCTCATTGACAGAGATTCCATCCAAGTACTGCTTCAGGAGTTGCCGGAGACGGCTGTTCTCCTGCAATAAAGTCGCCTTCTCTTGCTGCAAAACCATCTGATCCAAGAGAACCTTATTATAGCGTTTCCAGAATTGTTCCAGAGCCACATAGTCCATCATCACCTTTAAAAAAGATAAGAAATGCAAATTTGCTGTACTACAGAATCACTTAGTGTTAACCCTTCATTTCGTTACAACATGGTGATAGTCAAATGATGCAGAATTTAATTTGCTGTCCATTCAGGAAATGATGAAATTCAACAACTTACACAAATTAAATGCAGCATGCACTCTGCTGAACCAAATCTCGTCCATAGTCTAGAAGACATATTCTTTGAAGGAAAACCCCTCTCATATACCATGCTTATTAATCTCACCCACCCTCCTCTGCCCATTCCTACACACATGCAACTTGAGTCAATTCATCTTGACAACGAGCAAGTTCTGCAATAGAACCCATCCACCACTCACCTCAGCAAGCTCTTCACATGGCCGCAACATCATCAGATGCTGAACTTTATTCTCCTCTTCTGGGGTCAGAGAGGAGGCGTAGAATGGAAGGACTTTCTCTTCTTCCGTTTCCAGTTTCCTGCACATCTCTGCCATCTTCAGAATGTGTTCACCCTGAGCATATCAAATGAGTCAACATTTACCACGACAATTATTCAAGATTTGACCCTAAAAGAGTTACATTCATAAGAATTCACTGAGATGAATGACAATGGTCAAAGCTAAAGCATTCATTATTTACTATTATACAGGTATTAAAGAGTTGAAGCAAGGGTACAATATTGGGAACCAGGGCTGGTAATCTGCCAATGAAACACTGAACAGAGCCTCAAGCAATGGAGCAACACTCAAACCGTTTCATGTGGAGAGGATTGATACATTGATATCATGTTAAATTACTGAGTTCTTCATACAATTTGGAAAAATGTGGTATGCTGAAAACCTAGAGTACACAATGAGACAGGTATCATCACACATCATGTAGTTGCTTCTAGAATATGCAACGTATAGGTGAGATTTTTCAGAAAGGACAAGGAAATTCTTAAATTAGTTGATCAGAACAAAGCTTAGATAATGAGAAGTAATCTCACAAAGTGATTTGTGGCAATGTGCTGAATAAATAAATATTCTGGAGCTTTGCTGAATGCTGGAATCAATAAGAATCTATTTCCCTCATGTGTTTCATTTAGGGCCCTGTTTACCTTCTCACAAACATTCTTCAGTGTTTTGATTGCAGCATTACTTTCAAGGGTTAGCTTGATGAGCCGCTCACGTTCACGTGCTCGGAGATAATTCATCTGGCTTTTCTGCATCAGGAAATGCTGCTTAATTGCTTCCTTTTCATCTCGTAATTTTTTATTCTGCGCCTCACATTTCCGTGCATTAGCTGCTATCTTGACCTTCAGTGCTGCTATTGTATCCTATTAATAAAAAATAAACAAAGCAGTCAAACTTTATACTAATTTTTTTTTAAAAATGAGAACAAGATTATTAGCACTGGCAATATCAAGTCAGACAACTGTAGGACTGAACACAAAGTACATCAAGAAATAGTGATTAGGTGATGTCAAGCTTGAGTTTGAGACAGATGGCAAGTGTTACACAGTTTTGAGGTGATATTGTACAAATCGTTCTCTAAACTTTTCCTGTTAGGAGTGTCTGGTGTTAAATCACAGGGTTTTTCCTCAATGTTTAATTCATTCAAATAAATTTGCCTGTGACTTCAAGTTCCACACTGGCTGCACTCATTCATAAAACCCAACTCTGAGTTCATACAGTGAGGATTTATTGGGGAATAATGTTGTAGATGGTAAATCTGGAGCTTGCAAGGCCCAAAGGAATGTTCAGAAGAGCTGCTATTCATAATGCTCAGAGACTACAAGAAAAGCTACAGCAGAGAGAAATAGAGGGCTTTAGTATTCTAAACAAATAACTAAGCAAAGTAGCATATAAATTCAATCCGAGGAAAGGTGCAGCTACAACAGTGCTGTCTATAACTTTTCACATCTTTGCTCAAATATGGTCAAATTATTAACTGTGGTACAGTACACCAGCTACTGTTGGTATTTAGTTTAACCTACTTGCATTCTCTGTAACTTTTTCATCTGCATTTCAATCTCTTTTGCACTCTTCTCATCTCGTGCCTTCAGTGTTTCAAATGCAATTTTCCGATCCTCAGTTGAGTCAATATAGTTCTTCAGAGCATGTTGAAACTGCAACCACAGGTCTTCCACTAACCCCTCCAGATGAACTCTGAGCGAATGCTTCTCCTCCAGGCTCTAAATACAGCAACATACACCACAGCTCTCATCAAGTTTAAAGGTGTTGTTTGCTTAAGCAATTTGGAAATATTAGAAATGACAAATTGTTTTTTTGCAACTAGCCTTAGGTTCTGCACTTTGGTTTGGATAGCAACTCTAATAAGATTTATGAAAATACAATAAACAGTACAATATTAATGCTGATGAATCTGTGAGAATAGGAAAGTGACCGTGGGTCATGTTTTGCTCCATGTTAATTTTCATCGGAAAGCCTGTGTTAAACAGTAGGAAGTGTCAATGCACTTTATCCGTGTGTACTACGGTGGACATCTTAGAATCCAAAGAGTAAAATACTCATTAAGGACAGCGAGGAGTCTAGGCAGGACTCCAGAGAGGCGGGGATAACAGAGTGCAATCTTACAGTTTTAATGAATATAAAGATTTTGTCACTTTCCCAGAACAATAACAGGAGTGAGTAACGAAGGAGATGCAATGTCCATTGATATGAGTGCAGCAGAAGGACAGAGCACTCCGGACACATACAAGACATAGAATGAGTACAACTATTACTTTAGTCACGTTCTTCCTCAACTCGCAGCTTTTTCCCAAGACAAAACACACGATACTGGACCCCATTCCCAGCAGAAGATGTCCAAAGAGACTAGGAGGTTTAGGTGCATAGATTTTTAAAATGCCACTTACAGGTGCAGAGAATAATCAAGGTGGTTAATGGAATGTTGATCTTTATATCAAGAGGAACATAAGGATGCTGAAGTTATGCAAAATCCTAGTAAAACCACATTTGGAGAATTGAGAGCAGATTTGGGCACCACACTTTAGGAAGGATATAGTGGCTTTGGAGGGAGTGCAGCATGGGTTTACAAGAACGATACCTGGACTTCAGGGTTTTAATGAGCAGAGTTTCATAAATTAGAACATTTTCACTAGAATTTAAAAGGTTTAGAATTTAGAAAGTGATCTGATCAAAGTCTTCTAAATATTAACAGGAAAAGAGGGTAGATAAAGATAAACTATTTTCACTGGTTGGAGATTCTACAACTGGGGGTATAGTCTAAGAATTAGGGCCAGGCCATTCAGGAGAGATAGAACCATAAAAGCCTACAGTGCAGAAAGAGGCCCTTCAGCCCATTAAGTCTGCACTGAACACATTCCCACGCAGGCCCTATCCCCATATCCTACATATTATATCCGCTAATCCCTCTAACCTATGCATCCCTGGACACTAAGGGGCAATTTCTTAACATGGCCAATCCACCTAACCCGCACATGTTTGGACTATGGGAGGAAACCAGAGTACGTGGAGAAAACCCACACAGACACGAGGAGAACGTGCAAACTCCACACAGCCAGTGACCTGAGCCAGGAATCAAACCCAGGACCCTGGAGCTGTGAAGTACTCTTTAGGGAAAGAAGTACTCTTCTTTCACCAGTGCTCTTCAGGGAAAGAAATCTGCCATCCTAACCTGGCCGGGCCTACCTGTGACTCCAGATCCAGAGCAGCTCGACTCTCAGCTGCCCTTTGAACAAGGGCAACTAGGGAATAAATGCTGACCAGCCAGCAACGCCCATGTCCCACAACTTATCATTTTTAAAATGCAAGACCAGGTAAGGACAGCAGATTTCTTTCCCTAAACAGCACTGATGAACCAGATGGTTTTTTACAACAATCCAGTAGATTCATGATGACCATCACTGGGAGATTTTTTTTTGGAAATTCCAATTTTATCAGTTAACTGCATTTAAATTCCTCATCTATCATGGTCAGACTTAAACTCATGGTCTCAAATCTTTGAGACTCTGGATCATTGGTCCAAGAACATTATGCAGCAACTTCCTGCTGGAAAGTAAGTGCACACAGACATTGGAAGAACACAGAATTGGACTCCCACAGTCCAATAGCTTGCCAACCCTTGTTTGGCCCCACACATGAAGAATATCTGCTTTTATTAAAGTAGTGTCTTAAAGAGAATGGCAGTTTTAGTATAAAGAAAGCACTTCCCACTGAGATATCTGTGATAACGTTCAGACCCAGAAACAAACACCCAGAAATTTGAATTTTGTATGTTATACAAAGTCATAGTGAAAATTTCTAAATAACATATCGTGTTGATAACCAGTTATTTCCTGAATTTGTCACAGTACTTGGATTGCATGGTGTCTGTAGTATTTGCTTCACTGGTGGTGTCCTGAGCTTCCTTACCTTGTTTTTAAGGTCATCCCTTGTGCTGTTGAATTCTTGCCGTGCTTCGTTTGCAACCTCACTAAAGATCTGATCCATAGCATACATGATATCCTCCAGATTGGTCATCTCTTGCTCATGCTGTACAATCATCTGCTGTCTATGAAGGCAGATTAAATTCAGCATTTACTACAACAACAGCCACCTTCCTCATCACAACAGATTACACCATTACACTTGCACAGTTATGTCATTTGAAAAGATCATTTGGCAATTTGAAGATGGCACGGTAGCACAGTGATTAGCACTGCTGCCTCACAGCGCCAAGGTTCAATTCCCAGCCGCGTGTCACTGTCTGTGTGGAGTCTGCGTGGATTTCTTCTGGGTGCTCCAGTTTCCTCCCACAGTCCAACAATGTGTTGCTTAGGTTGATTGGCCATGATGAATTGCCTGTTAGTGTCAGGGGAACTAGGAGGGTAAATGAGGAGTTATGGGGATAGGGCCTGGGTGAGATTGTAATTGGTGCAGGCTTGATGGGCCAAATGGCCACCTTAACATAAGAACTAGGAGCAGGAGTAAGCCATCGGGTTCCTCAAGCCTGTTCCACCATTCAATACGATCACAGGTGATCTTTTTGTAGCTTCAGTTCCACTTACCCACCTGTTCACTATAACCTGTAATTCCTTTACTCACCAAATCTATTTATCTTTGCCTTAAAAACCCTCCACTGCTTCACTGGGCAGGGATTCTGTGATTCTAATTGAAAATCAATTTATTTTTTCCCCAAAGTAAATATGCTCTACAAGTGCAGTGGAAAGAGCCACGACTTCTATTTCAGAGTTCAGCATCTGACGACACCTCATTGCATCCCAAACCTACCAGGAAAGGTACAAATTAAACACCGACCTCTCAGCATCAAATTCTTCCTTCAGTGAGGCCAACTCTGCCTCAAATTCATTCTCGATTAAGAGCAGTCGACTGCGCTGCAGATCCACCAGCTTATCTACGTTCTGAATATGGTTCCGCAAAGCTGTTGCATATTGCTCATCTGCCTCTTCCAAATCCTTTGTTAAAGCCTGGGAGAACGCATTAGAAATACATTACTGGCTCCTCCAATGGCTCAGTAAATTTAAAGAGTTTGCTTAACAGCACCCTCTTTGACATAGTAACCTCAGAGTTCCACGCCACGACATTAGTCAAAACATGTTATTGTAATACAAGAGCTGCAGGCTGGACAAGATGCAGGTTTGGGATCCTGACTCCCAATCTCAGTAACAGCATTTCTGCAGGCTCCTGAGTGGGCACAGTAAATGGTAAATTTATCTTGGGATGTTCTGGTGCCAGCAGTACAAGAGTGGCCAAGGCTTTGCAGATGCCCAGTTAGCCCAGTGATTTGGATGTGTGCATAAATGTGAGCAGTTGAGGGGAGAAAGTAGTGGCTTCAGCAGTCTGAATGTGGACAATGGGAAAATAGCCCACTGCCTCCAAAAGCACGGAATCTTCTCACTTTAACAGGGAGGAAGTCTGCCAACAGATGGTTCACCATTCAAGACTTCATCCACCAAATATTCACATACACATCTGATCATCCTATGCATTCACATAATGTCAGGCATGAATTTTTAAATAACATGGTTTTAAAGACACAGTTCTCACTGACAAGGTGATGAGGGTCAATCCTTGGCCTGGTGTATCCAACAGGTCACATGCAAGAGATGTCTTTGTGCTTGGACAGTGTCAAGCTGGTAGTTAGTCTGTCTCCTCAAAAGGGGATGAAAATGTGAAAAATGATTGTGTCTGATATCTACTTTCACTACAGTTATACCTCATGACTAAACCTTAGGACAATGGCAATTTCTCCTTATCTTACCCTGATCACACCGTCTTTCCGGTCTACAATTCTCTCAAAGGTTTGGCTCAAGATCTCCAGGTCCTTATGTAGTTCGGCAGCTTTTGCTTCCCGCATCACAGTGCGCCACTTCTCATTTAGTTTCAGTGTGTTGAGACGGGTGTTGTGCTCTTCCTTGGACAGTTTATCCTGCAAGAACAACATTAGTATTTAGATAGAAAGAGAAAGATAAAGATAAATCACACGTGCATTAGTCAAACCGTGAAATAAATAAAGGATAACCACAGAGGCTGGTGAGAGGCTGGGAATTCCGCACTGAGTAACTCACCTTCTGTCTCCCCAAAGCCTGTCCACTATCTACAAGGCACAAGTCAGGAGTGTGATGGAATACTCCCCACTTACTTGGATGAGTGCAGCTCCAACAACACTCGAGAAGCTTGACACCATCCAGGACAAAGCAGCCCACTTCATTGGCTCCCAATCCACTACCTTTAACATTCACTCTCTTCACTACTAGCATTGTATACCATCTACACAATGCATTGCAACAACTCACTGAGACTCCTTCACTGGCACTTTCCAAACCTGCAACCTCAAACACCTAGAAGGACAAGGACAGCAGGTATCTGGGAACATCACCACCTGCAAGTTCCCCTCCAAGTCACTCACCATCCTGATTCAGAAACACATCACCATTTCTACATTGTCGCTGGGTCAGAATCCTAGAACTCCCGAACAGCATTGTGGGTGCGTACCTACACCACATGGGCTGCAGCGCTTCAAGAAGGCAGCTCACCAGTACCTTCAAAAAACTAGGAGTAGGCCATTCAGCCCTTAGATCCTGCTCCATCATTCATTTTGATCATGGCTGATCATTGAATTCCATATCCTGAGCCCTCTTCCTCCCATACCCCTTTAGCCCCAAGAGCTATATCTAATTTCTTCTTGAAATCCAACATTTTGGCCTCAATTCTGTGGGAGTGAACTCTACATATTCACCACCCTCTGGGTGAAGAAATTTCTCCTCACCTCAGCTCTAAAAGGTTTACTCCTTACCTTTAAACTATGATCCCTAGTTTTGGACTCCCTCACCATCAGGAACATTCCTTTCTGAACTTACCTGGTCTAACCCTGTTAAAATTTTTAAAGTTTCTACGAGATCCCCTTTTACTCTTTTAAACTCCAGTGAATATAATCCTAACTGACTTACTCTGTCCTCATATGACAGACCTGCCATCCCAGGAATCAACCTTTGCTGGACTCTCTCTATAGCAACGGCATCCTTTCTCCAATAAGAACACCAAAACTGCACACAATACTCGAAGTGTGGCCTCACCAACACCCTATATAATTGCAGCAAAACATCCCTATCCCTATACTCAAATCCTCTCACTGTGAAGGCCAACATATCATTTGCCTTCTTTGCTGTTTGCTGTATCTGCATGCTTACTTTCAGCGACTGATGCAGGAGGACTCCAAGGTCTCATTGAGTATCCACCTCTCTCAATTTACACCCATTCAAGTAATACTCTGTCTTCCTATTATTGCTATCAAAGTGGATAACTTCACATTTAGGGGCAATTAGGAATGGGCAATAAGTGTTGGCCTAGCCAACGTTCACATCCCATCAACAAACGAAATCAAAATCGATTCTTTTGAAAAACAGATTTTAAAAGGCATGTACCTTTAAGAATTGATTCAACATGTCTTCTTTCTTCTTTTGCATCTCTTCCTCCTCCAGCATTTTCTGTTGCATGTACAGCAGTTGCTCCTCCTCAGTCATTTTGGTCATTTTCTTACCCTTCTTCGGCATGGTCACTCAATCTGTGGACTTCTAAAGAGATTTGCAAGTCACCAACATGGCAAAAGCAAAACCCATACTAGGTTAGAATGCAGTCATTTATAAAGAAACATCAGACCAAGACTTTTGACTCTAGCATTTTGGAACATGCAACAATAGAAAATGGCTTCCAAGCCCTATCTTACAATGTCAGGATGCTTGATTGTGACATGTACCAATAATGATTATTTATGTTATGATTAAAGTACATTGATTTATATAAAAGCAAAATAAGATTTCCAACTCCTCCCCACCAAAACCCCAACCACCTAAACAACCCATTCACCTCCCACTCAAACACTTCCTCACCTTCCCCACACACCATGGACCCATTTCCTTACCATACTCTCACATATCGACCATAAAACAGGAGGAAAGAACCATAACTGACTCACTGTCCCACCAAGACGTCTTCATGACGCATCCACTGGTGCCAGACAAGCCACAACAAAAAAACCTCCAAAAGGACCAGAAATAAAATAAACATCTCCAAACGTACTCCTGCCCCGCCTCCTCCCCCCCCCCCCCCTCCTCCTCCCCTCCCTCCCGCCTCCCCTCCCCCCCACCTCCCGCCTCCTCCCCCTCCTCTCCCTCCTCCTCCCGCCTCCTCCCCTCGCCTCCTCCCCCTCCCCCCCCTCCCCTCCCCCCCTCCCCCCCCTCCCCTCCCCTCCCCTCCCCTCCTCCCCCCCTCCGTCCCCTCCCCCCTTTCCCCTCCCTCCTCCTCCCCCTCCTCCTCATCCCCTCCCCTCCCCCTCCCCCCTCCTCCCCTCCTCCCTCCTCCTCCGCCTCCCCCTCCCTCCCCTTCCCTCCTCCCCCCCCCCCCCCCTCCCCTCCCCTTTTCCCCTCCGTCCCCCCCTCCCCCCTCTCCTCCCCACCCTCCCCTTTCCCCTCCCTCCCCCCTCCCCTCCCCATTTCCCTCCTCCCCTCCCCCCCTTTCCCCTCCCCCTACCCCTCCCCTCCCCCTCCTCCCCTCCCCCCCCCTCCTCCACGTGCCTCCCGTCCCCTTTCTTCCACTCCCCCTCCTCCCCTCCCCTTTCCCCTCCCCCCTCCCCCCTTTCCCCCTCCCCCTCCCCTCCCCCCCTCCCCTCCCCTCCTCCCCTTTCCCCCTTCACCCCTCCTCCCTTTCCTCCCCTCCTCCCCTTTCCCCCTCCCCTCCTCCCCTTTCCCCTCCCCCCTCCTTTCCCCTCCCCTCCCCCCCCCTCCCCCCTCCCCTTTCCCCTCCCCCCTCCTCCCCCCTCCCCTCCCCCCTCCCTCCCCCCTTCCCCTCCCCCCGCCTCCCCTTCCCCTCGCCCCTTTCCCTCCCATCCTCCCCTTTCCCCCCT
Organism: Sphyrna mokarran; assembly: GCA_024679065.1. NCBI lineage: Eukaryota > Metazoa > Chordata > Chondrichthyes > Carcharhiniformes > Carcharhinidae > Sphyrna > Sphyrna mokarran. Next base: position 5,560,857 of record JAGIQG010000038.1, read on the forward strand.
CCCCCCTCCTCCCCCTCCCCTCCCCCCTTTCCCCCTCCCCCTCCTCCCCTTTCCCCTCCCCCTCCTCCCCTTTCCCCCCCCCCCTCCCCTCCCCCTCCCTCCCCCTCCCCTCCCCCTCCTCCCTCCCCCCCCCTCCCCCCTCCTCCCCTTTCCCATCCCCCCCCCCCTCCCCCTCCCCCCTCCCCCCTCCCCCCTCCCCCTCCCCCCCCTCCCCTTTCCCCTCCCCCCTCCCCCCCTCCCCCTCCTCCCCCCCCCTCCCCTCCCCCCCCCCCCCTCCCCTCCCCCCGGCCCTTTCCCCTCCCCCCTCCCCCTCCCCCCCCTCCTCCCCCCTCCTCCCCTTTCCCCCCCTCCCCTGCCCCCGCCTTTCCCCCCTCCCCCCTCCTCCCCCCCCCCCCTCCTCCCCCCTGCCCCCTCTCCCCCCCTCCCCCCCTTTCCCCTCCCCCCTCCCCCCTCCTCCCCTCCCCTTTCCCTCCCCCTCCTCCTCCCCCCCCCCCCTCCCCCTCCTCCACCCCCCTTCCCCCTCCCCCCTCCCCCCTCCCCCCTCTCCCCCCTCCCCCTCCCCCCTTCCCTCCCCCCTCCTCACCCCCTCCCCCCCCCCTTTCCTCCCTCCCCTCTCCCCCCTCTCCCCCCTCTCTCCCCCCTCCCCCTCCGTCCCCTCCCCTCCCCCTCCTCCCCTTTCCCCCCCTCCCCCTCCTCCCCTTCCCCCTCCCCCCTCCTCCCCTTTCCCCGCCCCACTCCCCCTTTCCCCCTCCCCCCTCCCCCCTTTCCCCTCCCCCCTCCTCCCCCCTTCCCCCCTTTCCCCCCTCCCCTCCCCCTTTTGCCCCCTCCCACCCTCTCCCCTCCCTTCCCTCCCCCTCCCCTCCCTCTCCCTCCCCCCCCAAACCCCTCCCCCCCTCCATCTCCCCGTTCCCCCTCCCACTTTCCCCTTTCCCTCCCCCTCCTCCCCTTCCCCTCGACCCTCCCCTCCCTCTCCCCTTTCCCCTACCCCCTCCTCCCTTTCCCCCTCCCCTCCTCCTCCCTTTCACCTCCGTCCCCCTCCCCTCCCCTCCTCCTCCCCTTTCCCCTCCCTCCCCTCCTCCTCCCCTTTCCCCCTCCCTCCCCCTCCTCCTCCCCTTTCCCTTCCCCTCCTCCCCTCCTCCTCCTTCCCCTTTCCTCGCTCCTCCCGTTCCCCCTTTCCCCCTCGCCCTTTTCTCCTCCCCCTTTCCCCTCCTCCTTGCCTTTCCCCCTTCCCCTTTCCCCCTCCCCTTTCCACTCCCTCCTCCCTTTTTCCTCCCTCCCCTTATCCCCTCCTCCTCCCCTTTTTCCCCTTTCCCCCTCCCCTTTTCCCCTCCCTCCTCCTCCCCCTCCCCTATTTCCCCTCCCCTCCCTCCTCCCCCTCCCATTTCCCCTCCCTCCTCCTCCCCCTCCGTCCCCCTCCCTCCTCCCCTCCTTTTCCCCTCCCTCCTTCCCCCTCCCTTTCCTCCTCCGCCGCCCTCCCCCTCCCTTTTCCCCGCCCTCCGCCTCCCCCTCCCCTCCTCCTCTCCCCCCGCCCTCCCTCCTCCTCCCCCCTTTCCCCTCCCTCCGCCTCCCTTTCCTCCCTCCTCCTCCCCTTTCCCTCCCTCCTCCTCCCCTTTCCCCCTTCCTCTCCTCCCCTTTACCCTCCCCCTCTCCCCTTTCCCCTCCCTCCGCTCCCCCCATCCTCCTCCCCCTCCCTACCCTCCTTACCCCTTTCCCCTCCCCCCTCCTTTTCCCCTCCCCCTCTCCGCCCCTTTTCCCCCATCCCCCCTCCTCCCCTTTTCCCCTCACCCCTCCCCCCTCCTCCCTTTCCCCTCCCTCCTCCTCCCCCTCCCCTTTCCCCTCCCTCCCTCCTCCCCCTCCCCTTTCCCCTCCCTCCTCCTCCCCCTCCACCCCTCCTCCTTCCTCCCCCTCCCCTTTCCCTCCCTCCTCCTCCTCCCCCTTTCCCCTTCCCCTCCCTCCTCTCCCCTTTCCCCGCCCTCCTCCTCCCCCCTCCAATCCCTCCTCCGCCCCTCCCCTCCCTCTCCCCCCCCTCCCCTCCCGCCCTCCCCCCCCCCTCCCCTACTCCTCCTCCTCCTCCCCCCCCCCTCCCTCCTCCTCCCCCCCCCCCTCCCCCTCCTCCCCCCCCTCCCCTCCCTCCTCCTCCCCCCCTCCCCTCCACTCCTCCTCCCCCCTCCCCCCTCCCCCCCCTCCCCCCCCCTCCTCCTGCCCCCCCCTCCCCCACCCCCCCCTCCCTCCCCCCTCCCCCCCTTCCCTCCCCCTCCCCTCCTCCCCCCTCCCCCCTCCTCCCCTCCCCCCTCCCCCGCCGCCCTCCTCCCCCCTCCCCTCCCTTCCCCCTCCTCCTCCCCCCCCATCCCCCTCCTCCTCCCCTCCCCTCCTCCCCCTCCTCCCCTCCTCCCTCCTCCCCCCCTCCCACCCTCCCCTCCCCCCCCCGCCTCCCCCCTCCCCTCCTCCCCCTCCCCTCCCCCCTCCCCTCCCCCTCCCCCCCTCCCCCCCTCCGCTCCCCCCTCCCCCCCTCCTCCCCCCTCCCCGCCCTCCTCCCCTCCCCCCTCCCTCCCTCCTCCTCCCCCCCTCCTCCCCCCACCTCCCCCCCTCCCCCCCTCCCCCTCCCTCCCCTCCTCCCTCCCCTCCCCCCTCCCCCTCCCCTCCGCCCCCCCTCCTCCTCCCCCCTCCACTCCTCCTCCCCCACCCTCCCCCCCCCCTCCTCCCCCTCCCCTCCCGCCTCCTCCCCCCCTCCCCCCCCCCTCCCCCCCTCCCAAAAAAAGCCCCCCTCCTGTCCTCCCTCCCTCCCCCCCCCTCTCCTCCCCTCCCCTCCCCCGCCCCTCCCGCTCCCCCCCCTCCCCCCCCCCCCCTCCCCCCTTCCCCCCTCCCCTCCTCCCCCTCCCCCCTCCATCCCCTCCCCCCCATCCCCTCCCCCCTCCCCCCCCCCTCCTCCCCCTCCCCCCCCCCCCCTTCCCGCCTCTCCCCCCCCTCCCTCCTTCCTCCCCCCCCACTCCCTCCTCCCCCCTCCCTCCTCCTCCCCCCCCCTCCCCCCTCCCCCCTCCCCCCTCCCCCCCTCCTCCCCCCCCTCCCGTCCCTTCCCTCCCCCCTCCCCTCCCCTCCCCCTCCCTCCCCCTCCCCCTCCCCCTCCTCCCCTTCCCCCTCCTCCGCTCTCCCTCCTCTCCCCTTCCCCCTCCGCCCTCTCCTCCCCCTCCCTCTCCCCCCTCCCTCCTCCCTCTCTCCCTCCTCCTCCCTCCCCCCCTCGGCCCCCCTCCCCTCCCCCCCCCCTCCCTCCTCCCCCCTCCTCCCCCCCTCCCTCCTCCTCCCCCTCCTCCATCCTCCCTCCTCCCCCCCCCTCCTCCCTCCGCCCCCTACCCTCCCCCCTCCCTCCCTCCCCTCCCCCCCTCCCCCCTCCCCTCCTCCCCTCCCCCCGCCCTCCTCCTCCCCCCCTCCCCTCCCTCCTCCTCCCTCCTCCTCCTCCCTCCCCTCCCCCTCCCCCCTCCCTCCTCCCCTCCCCTCCTCCGCTCCTCCTCCCTCTCCCTCCCCCCCCCCCCCTCCCCCCCCTCCCCCGCCCCCCCCACCACCTCCCCCCCGCCCCCTCCCTCCCTCCCCCTCCTCCCCTCGCTCCCCCCTCCCCCTCCCCTCCTCTCCCCTCCCGCTCCCCTCCCTCCTCCTCCCCTCTCCCCTCCCCCTCCCACGCCCCTCCCCTCCCCTCCCCCGCCCCCCCTCCCCTCCCCCTCCCCCGCCCCCTCCCCGCCGCCCTCCCCCTCCCCCTCCCCTCCCCCGCCCCCTCCCTCCCCCACCCCTGCCCCTCCCCCTCCCCCCGCCCCCGCTTTACCTCCCCCGCCCCTAAGTCCCCGCCCCCCTTCACGCCGCCCCGCCCTGGATGGGTCCCCCCCTCCCCCCGCCCCTATCTCCCCCCTCCACCCTCCCAGACTGCCCTCCCCCCCTGCCCACAACTGCTCACCCCCCCCAAACCATAAGTACCCCCCCCCCTCGCCATGGCCAACCACCAAATGGCAACCACCAACAATGAGCCATATGAAACAAAGATAGATGTTGACACCTCCTCCTGCAGCAATGCCCCCTCCAGGGCGGGAAGATTGGTCTTTCACCGCCTTTTCAGGCTCACTTTCAAGTCTGGCCGCGTGGCAAGATGTAATTTTGCAGATAATGTTGAAAAAGCGTCCGAATCTGAAATATGAAGATGAAGTGCTGGGAATTTTTTAAAAAATCATTTACGGCATGTAGGTGGCTCTGGCTAGGCCTAACATTTATTCTCCAACCCTAATTGCCCTTGAAGATGGTGGTGGTGAGCTGTCATCTCGAATCGTTGCAGTCCATGTGGTGTAGGTACACCCACAGTGCTGTCAGGGAGGGAGTTCCAGGATTGTTATTGGACATCAGTCAGTCCGTGTGGTGTAGGTACACCCACAGTGCTGTTAGGGAGGGAGTTCCAGGATTGTTATTGGACATCAGTCAGTCCATGTGGTGTAGGTACACCCACAGTGCTGTTAGGGAGGGAGTTCCAGGATTGTTATTGGACATCAGTCAGTCCGTGTGGTGTAGGTACACCCACAGTGCTGTTAGGGAGGGAGTTCCAGGATTGTTATTGGACATCAGTCAGTCCGTGTGGTGTAGGTACACCCACAGTGCTGTTAGGGAGGGAGTTCCAGGATTGTTATTGGACATCAGTCAGTCCGTGTGGTGTAGGTACACCCACAGTGCTGTTAGGGAGGGAGTTCCAGGATTGTTATTGGACATCAGTCAGTCCATGTGGTGTAGGTACACCCACAGTGCTGTTAGGGAGAGAGTTCCAGGATTGTTATTGGACATCAGTCAGTCCATGTGGTGTAGGTACACCCACAGTGCTGTTAGGGAGGGAGTTCCAGGATTTTGACCCAGCAACAGTGAAAGAACAGCTGACATATTTCCAACTCAGTATGGTGAGTGATTTGGAGGGTGTCTTCTGCGTGTTGGTATTCCCACATGTCTGCTGCGTTTGTCTGTTTAGGTTGAAGACATCATGGATTTGAAAGGTGCTGTCGAAGGAACCTTGGCTTGTGTAGAGAGTTAACTTTTCAAAGGTCATTAACTTGAAATTCACGATGGAATTTTCCCATCTTGTCCGCAATGGGAATTGTAGTGGGCATGACAGAAAATTCAGATCATTTAATGGTCCTTTGAGCTCAGGTGGAAATTTTGGGTGTTTGCACGCACATGGTTGGAAAGTCCCATGCTTTGTTTCACTCACTACCAATGCTGCCCTGACCTGCTGGCTATCTCCAACGTTTTCTCTTCCTCCTTCAGATTTTCAAAATCCGTCGTATTTTGCTTTTGTGTTAAAACCTGTTTCATCCAAATCAGTGCCCAATTTTGTTTCTTCAAGCATATTAATAACGAGAAGACTTCAGTTAAATCCAAATCACAGACACTGTCCCAGGTAGGACATTTTTTTTTAAATGGCATCTGATGGGTAAGGATAAGGCAGCAAATAATATTGTATTATGTACCCGAGGGAAATATTTGGCAAAATTGTGTGAACTAATAATGTCAAAACTCTAGAGCTGTCAACATTGAGTAAATCTTACAACTGAAATATAGAAAGGAAGCAAAAATTGTCAAACTGCTTCAAAGCAAACATTACAACCTCAAAAACAAAAATTAATTATTCATAAAGCAACCTGAATTTAGGCCTGTGGCTTATAGATTGCCTTATGGTGATGGAATAAATTCTGTTTTCGTTCAATGATGCTTTGAGACTCATATGTGGCGCAATTGGTCTGTCTTTCTATGAAAAAAAAACTTACCAGTAAGTTACCGGAATTCAGAAGAATGAGGGGGAATCTCATCAAAATCTATAAAATTCAAACAGAACTAGACAGGGTAGATGCAAGAAGAATGTTCCCAATGGGGGGAGTCCAAAACCAGGAATTACAGTCAGAGGATCTCCGGTAGATGGTTCAAGACAGAGATGAGGAGAAATTTCTTCACTCAATCGTGATCACTACCACGGGAAGTTGGCCAAAACATTGAATGTTTTCAAGAGGCAGTTAGATATAGCACTTGAGGCGAAGGGGATTGAAGAATATTGGGGGGAAGATGGGATCAAACTATTGAGTTGGAGGGCCAGTCACGATTGCAATGAATGGTGGAGCAGGCTCGAAGAGCTGAATGGCCTCCTTCTGTCATAACTTATCCAGTGGCCTAGGAATTTGACTGTTGGTACAATTATTCAGGTGCTAAATGAGGTATTAAGCTCATTATGGCTTCCAGGAACATTCCCAGTTGGAAGTGCTCACCATATTGGATGCTGTTGAGCCGATGTCAGGTGTGCACATAGGGAACACTTGATTTAAATTGAGGTTCTGTGCCTTGTGCAGGACCCACTCTTGATGTGTGAAAGCCTGACGCTGCACTCGCCACTTCCTGAACTGGCACAGCAGGAAGCATCTCTGACTTAATTTAAATGTGGAGTGGAGCAGGATTACCCACCAACTGCTCCCTCACAACCTGAGGGCCAATTTCCCTCCCCCCACACCCCATCCAACTATCACAATCCAAAGAGCCGCTGCTATTAGAGAGATTCCTCTGTCGTTTGCCCCCATTTGTGAATAGTGAGCACCACTATCAGAGCCGTGTGACCCAACTGTTGGAAAAGAAAGCACCAGCTGTTGTCTGTTGGAGCTGGCAGCGCTTCAGTCAGTAAATATATCCCCTCTAGTGATTCTTTTAACCTTTTTTCCCAAACTTGCCTCTTCAGCCTGCTTAACCAGCGTCCAGAGTTTGACACCAAATCATTTCCATCTAAACAGTCCTCTCTGTGTCTGAGTTAAGAGCAGTTTAACCATGCCAAAGATTTTGCTTCAGATCCTGTCTACAGAACAGATTCTGAGATACGTCTATGATTCCTCAGAGGGTTGCTCTTTACAACAAGAGTCTGATTTGATGCTTGAAGCAAAAGAAATATTATAAACCTGTCTTCATTCTGACGGTGCAGAATGTAACGTTATACATCAGAGATTAAATTACTTAAATTATTTATCAATTGTGCTTGCTTTTTTAATGGGAGGCTTGATGCACCATGGGGCATTAGAGTTCAATGGTATTGATTTGTTCTGGTAACTATTTCGCCTTTTTCTGTTCTGTTTACCGATTCTTTTTTGTTCAAGACAAATTGGAATAATCTAGTGGAAAAATAAAGTTACATTAAAATTATGAATCACAATAGAAAGTAAGAAAGAAAAAATTATATTAATTGAGAACACTTTTCACGAATACCAGACTTCTCAAAGTGCTTTACAGACAATGAAATTCTTTTTGAAATGTGGTCACTGTCGTAATGGAGCAAATGCGGCAACTGATCTGTGCTCAGCAAGATCCCACAAGCAGCGGAGCAATAATGACCAGATAGAATTTGTTTGGTTAGATTACCCCCAGACTAAATGCCAAATGAGCTTGAAAATGGAAGAGTTTCAGATCCGATCAGAGGAAAAATCTTATCACATTTAGTAAAAAAAAGAGGCAAAGTGTGATTCTTGCCAGTAGGGGGTGAGAACAGAGTCTCTCACACCGGGAGAGCTGCCTACTGACTGCTAGACGGCGCTATTGCATGTGCGTCTGATCGTCCAGTGCACTAGTATAATAGTACATAATGCACTGGGAGATTTTCACCTCCCAACTCCACCCCCACCCCAGACATTGCCTCCCCCACCTCCCCAATTGTGCCCCCACCATCACCATCATGGCCTGCTGAACCAATATGATCGCCCTGCCCCCTCTTTTTTTACAATGTTGATCGAGGGATAAATATTGACTAGGACATGAGGGAGAACTGCCCCTATTCTCTTTCGAAATAGTGCTGTGGGATCTGTTACAGGATTCTCTGGAGGTTAGGTATCGCCAAAACTTTGCGGACACAAAGACTCACGAAAGCCAGTGTCCTGGTTAAAGACATACCTTTATTAGCCAGTGATCAATGGGAGAATGAACATTGGGCAGTCTAATGCCTCACTACAAGAGAAGGCTTTGAGCTTTCCAATATCGCTCTGAAGTTACAATGCTTCAAACAGGCAATTATACATTTCTCAACTCAAATGTTTCCACCTTCTGTTAGTTCTGATCGAATCATCTTCAATATAAATTCGTTTTTGTTAACACTTGTCGTAAACTTTAGCCAATTGTACTCTACTCTCTGACACCATGGGATTTCATTAGTCCGCAGAGTCTGGATGCTTCCTTCCCCTATTGCTGATGCTTTTTCCTCGATTGCCCAATAAGTCCTGGTGTTTAGCTACAAAAGTCAAAGTTAAGATTCGCACCAACACTTGCTTACATTAATGGCCGCACCAGAGAGATGTAAAACGAGCTGTATTCCAAAAGCCAGTGTTGAGGGTAGTGAGGTACTGAGGAAGGTATCAAAGTTGCAAGAGTGTACTTTGACCTCAAGCTGTGGAATGCACTGCCTGCTGTGATAGTGGAGTTGGACACTTTAGGAACTTTCAGGTAGTTATTGGATAGGCACATGGAACACACCAGAACGATAAGGAGTGGAACAGCTTGACCTTGGGTTCAGACATAACTCAGTGCGACATCGAAGGCCGAAGGGCCTGTACTGTGCTGTACTATTCTATGTTCTATGTACGTTCTCACATCTGAAGAGACCTGCGTTATCTGGATAGTGTGAAAAACCCTATTCATAAGTGGCTCTGAGACCCTTACTGCTAGCAACTTTCGTTGATGAGAACTTGCACATTCTGCGGTTTCATTGTTTCCAAAGAATGTGGTTCTGTCTACTAAGATTCCTTCCCATCATCCTTCGCAGCAGCCTGCCTTTGGCTAAAGTCTACAGTTACATTTTAAAATACCAAAATACATGTTTAAATCAGTAATGTTCAAATCTCATACTTAGTTAAATCTCTTACTATATTCATAATGTTTTCATGTAGACAGTTCCCCTGTTTGGCTGTGAGTCTGATCTGAGGTCATTTCACTTATTGCTAATATTTTATTAGTGACTTAAGTCCCTGATTATTTGAAATTTCTCTAATCTACTAGGAATTTCTCTCCAACAGGATCTTTTATACCCACCCGAACAGACATATGCCTGTAATACCTCATCTGGGGTACCTCTGACAGTGGCACATTCCCTCTACTGCACTGGGACTGTCAGCCTTGATTTTAGTGCTCAATGCCCTGGAGTGTGGCTTGAACCCACCACACTGTAATTCAGAAGCACAAGTGGGACCAACCAAGCCACTGTTGGCACAAGACAGATTTGCATGTGTAAATCATATAAGCTATGCATTGTTAAGGGATGGCTTCCACACTGAGTGTCCAGGCGTCCACTTTATGGACAGAAGGAGAGCCTGGCTGATGATCCCGGGTAGTCAGAAGCCTGGGGCGACTTGTTTATTCAGAGTTGCTGGTAGTAAGAGTCTGGGAGACACTGTTCTCCAATCATTGCAGGGTTCCAGACAGGCTGGGAATCCTGCAGCGAGTGACTCACCTCCCAATTCCTCAACGACGGTCAACCATCTACAAGACACAGTCATAGAATCCAACAATGCAGAAGGAAGCCTTTTGGCCCAACCACAATCCCACTCAGACCCTATCCAATTTACCCTGGCTAGTCCCCCTGACACTAAAGAGAAATTTAGCATAGCCAATCCACCTAACCCGCATATCTTTGGACTGTAGGAGGAAACCCACGCAGACACAGGGAGAATGTGCAAACTCCGCACAGACAGCGACCCAAACCAGGAATTGAACCCAGGTCCCTGGAGCTGTGAAGCAGCAGTGCTAACCACTGCCCCCCAAGTCAGGAGTGTGATGGAATACTCTCCACTTGCCGAGATGAGTTCAGCTCCAACAACACTCAAAAAGAGGGGTGGCATACAGCAGCTGGTGAATTCAATAAAAATCTGACCATGAAACCGTTGTCAATTGTCGTAAAAACCCATCTGGTTCACTAATGTCCATTAGGGAAGGAAATCTTTTGTCCTTATCCAGTCTGGCCTACGTGTGACTCCAGAGCCACAGCAATGTGGTTCACTCTTAACTGCCCCCTGAAATGGCCCAATAAGCCACTCTGTTCAAGGACATCCAGGGATGGACAACAGATGCTGGCTCAGCTAGCGACAGCCACATCCCGTGAAAGAATTTTAAATAAGCATCCAAGACAAAGCTGCCTTGCTTAATTGGCACCTCATCCACCACCTTCAACATTCACTTCCACCACCACCAACGCAGTCGTGTGTACTAAGACAGGAACTCGCCAAGCCTACTTCGACAGCATCTTCTGAACCTGAGGCACCTGCCATCTAGAAGGACAAGGACAGCAGATACCTGGAAACACCAAGTTTCCCACCAAATCATTCACCATCCTGACTTGGAAATAAACCACTGTTCCTTCACTGTCGCTGGGCCAGAATCCTGGAACTCCCTCCCTAGCAGCACTGTCAAACTGAGTTCAGGTGACAAAGTTTGAATTGAAACTCCTTTTCTTAAGTCACCATTAGCTTTGGGCTACAGGGTGATTGTGAGAAATGTGTACATTTTGAATACCAGGCTTTTCAAATAATAATGTATATTAATATTTAGAAGCTTGGAAAAAGCACTATTTTTATTCGGTGGTATCCATTACAATGAATAATGCACAGTAACAGATAGAAAAGTGCATTAAAAGATTCTGTTAGATTTTAGTTACTTTCCAACTGCAGCAGCAGATTAACTTCAGTTGATTCCGAGAGCCTCAGGGACCACTTTGTGAGATTTATTCTGCTAATAAGACACCAAATGAATCCCGACCTCTGAGGAAGTGTGACTCAGATGCCCCAGTCCATGTCCTCCAACTCTTTAGCACTCCCAGTGCACAGCTTATCCGCTTTAAATCACTTAATGGCCACATGGTTCCAGCGGTTTGCACCCACTTTGGCATTTAAATCATCCCTTTAAATGCTGAAAGAAGCTTTCCTGTGCTAGCGTCGCTCCTTTGCTTTATTGCCTCTTTCATTTGCAGACTTGTCCCTGCGGAGTTGAGGCACAGTTTAAAAAGGCAGGGCTCCGTGGGTGAATATACCATACCTCTTCCCCAGCATTCGACTACGCCATGACGATGAATAGTAAAGTGCTCCTGCTGGTCTGTTCCTTTGTGCTGGGCTCACTGCAGGTGGCCACATGTACTGAAGAGGAGCAGTTCGAGGCCATCTACCAAGTAGACCGTGAGGACGGTGTCCCTGGGAGGATTTTGGCTGCCATGGTAAGAAGCCTAACCCTTTTCGTGCCTCCAATGAGTGTAGCCTACCTTGGTTTAAATTTCTAGCAATGCTCTGATTGTGGGAACACGCCACTTCTCTGCATAGCTTATTCAGGGAATATATTCACCAGGTGCCAGCTGCCCCCTCCATTCACCGCCTCCACTGACAAGTCACCCCAGGACAAATGCACCCATCGAGCCCAATATTTATCCCTCAGTCTGATGAAGGGTCGCCTATACTCAAAACATTAGCTCTATTTCTCTCTCCATAGATGCTGTCAGACTTGCTGAGATTTTCCAGCATTTCCTGTTTGTTTCAGATTCCAGCATCCACAGTCATTTGCTTTTATTTATCCCTCAGTCATCGGATTTATCTGGTGTAGTGCTGTTTGTGGGAGCTTACTGTGCCTAAATTGGCTGTCCCATTTCCTGCATTACAACAATGACTACACTTTAACAGAATTACTTCATTGGCTATAAAGAGCTTTTTATACTGTCGGGAATTGGAGGATGGGGGGAAGAGTAGCCCTCCCCACCCCCCCATCACCCCATTTTCCTAGATACTCCAGGAATGAAAGATTAATCTCATGGGCGTTGCTGTGAATAAATCCAGGAGGAAACATCATTGGGGCATTACAATGTTGTTATCTTTTCTTTTTCCTTTGAACATTTTCTTTTATTCATTATAAATGTAATGGGAATACTTTAAAAGAAAAAGGTTTGTATGACTGGCAGGTTGTAAGTGGAGGTCATCTGATAACACCTCCAGGAATTCGTCCAACAAGAGTTGGCAACCATACGTTCCAGGATTGCAAAAGGTCCTACAGAAATGCAGGTCTTTTGCCAAAGGAAGCAGAGGTTGAGAATTGGCTTTTCGCTGCAGTGTCTCAAAGTCCAACTGATGCCCCTCCTCCTCAGTATGACTCCCTGGAATGTGTCAGTGATAATTAAGCTCAATACTGTATGACCCAGTGATAAGCAACTTAGGCTAGTGAGTGGGCGGCACGAGTGACCCTCTTTCATCTCAGTGGGCCGCAAGACAGGCTTGTTCACTAACCACATCGCCGTGAAGAAGATTAAGTACATTTAATACATGCTGAATAATTAGTAATGAGCTATAGAAACAGATTAATGATTTATATATTAAGGTAACTGTCAATATCTTCAAATGGTTAAAAACAAAAGAAATGTTTACAATTACTTGCTTTTGCTTTACATGCATATCACTTCAGTCAGACTGGTACGGAAAAAAACAACACGGATGGAAATCAGAATGTTGCAACCCTGCACGTGGACAGTGGTCAACAAAATGTCTCCTAAGGCCTCATTCATAACCCATGTGGCCCCAGGACTGCAGGTTGCCTACCACTGCTCTGATCTGAAGTATAATGGGGAGAATCAGAGATTTGGGCGGAGAATTAGTAAGGGGTTATTCTGACTGTGTGATTTGCTATCGAGATATGGTACACGTCATCACTGGAAGTGACTCAATGTCTCATGATCTTGCTCTTGACAAGGAAAGACACGATAAGAGATTGTTCTGTTAAAGTTAATGTTCTCTTTATCTCAGGAGACTCAAGAAATATTCTGTGTTAGTACAACAAATGGGTGTCCTCCCTCTGAATAATAATTCTCAGCATGCAGCCTGGCTGATTGTCCTTCAAGCCAAGGGGACATAGGAGTTAAGAGGACACCCATGACAAATGTTACTCTCCAGTGAGCCCAGTTAATCCAGCACAGTCCTAGAATTGCCACTGGGTCCATGGATCTCAATGCTGCATTGGGCAGGAGATTTATTCCTGAAAGTGTTAGGCACGCTGTCTAAATTAGTGCCCTGTTGTCTGTGTGGAGTGCAGCGCAATCTCTGGTGGCACTGTGTTAGTCCTGCTGCCTCACGGCACCAGGGACCTGGGTTCAGTTCCAGTCCTGGGTTACTGTCTGTGTGGAGTCTGCACATTTCCCCATGTCTGTGTGGTTTTCTCCGGGTGCTCCAGTTTCTTTCCACCGCCCAAAGATGTGCATGTAAGATTGATTGGCCATGGTAAATTGTCCCTCAGCATCCAAAGCTGTGCAGGTTAGGTGGATTGGCTATGCTAAATTACCCCTTAGTGTCCAAAGATGTGCAGGTTAGGTGGATTGGCCATGCTAAATTGTCCCTTATTGTCCAAAGATGTGCAATTAGGTGGATTGGTCGTGCTAAATTGTCCCTTAGTGTCCAATGATATGCAGGTTTGGTGGATTGGCTATGCTAAATTGTTCCTCATTGTCCAAAAGTGTGTAGGTTAGGTGGATTTGCCATGGTGGTGTTACGGGGATAGGGCAGGGGAGAGGGCCTGGATAAGATACTCTATCTGAGAATTGGCGCAGACTCGATGGGCCAAATGGCCTCCTTCTGCACTGTGGGGATTCTATGAATGAGTCTGTCCGTGTGCAAAAAAAAAGCAAAATTTTCTACTTGCTGATGTTTATTATAGTTGAAGCTCTTTCATCTTACATTTTGAAACTTCCTCGAGTAGAAGTAGCTGTTACTAGGGGACATAACTATAAGGTTCATGATAGGAGATATAAGAGGGATGTCTGAGGTAGATTCTTTACTCAGAAAATGAGTGTGGAATGCACTGCCTGCTATGGTTGTGGTAGGCAAATGGAGCACATCAGAATGATAGGGAGTGGAATAGCTTGATCTTAGGTTCAGATGTAGCTTGGCACAACATCAAGGGCCGAAGGGCCTGTACTGTGCTGTACTGTTCTATGTCCTATGAAACCAGTTGTTTACTGCTAAACAATGGTTAGGACAAGTGTGTAAATATTTACAAAAAAGAATTGGGGCAGCTAAACACACAAGTTTCTTACTGTTTTGTGAATTATTATAACACTATGGCAACACTCAGGTGTCACTGTGATGTTTGAGATGTAGCGCAATCATGATGTATTCCATAATATTCCTAATGCCTCTAAACACTAGTTAAGTACAGTAGCATATTGCAGACTCCTGTCCGTACTGTTTTAAATACAAGGATTCCACTGGTATCTGCAGTGTTGCAGATAGATTTAGCTTTAAGTAGGGGCTGCATTGAAAGGGCTGATCAAGCTATATGTATTCTTCATTTACATGTTACAATCTAACATTGAATAATGTCATGTGTTTGTTCAGTAGGTGGGGGAAATGCTGAGGTTATTATTCTGGAAAGCCTTGAACAGAAGGTGCTTCCTCCCCACAACTTCTGCATCACCAGCCTCCAAGAGGCAATCCCCAGTATTTAGACATCAGTAAATGTGAGGAGATTATAGTAAATTGCTGGCCCTGCTCCTGCTGTGGTTGGTAACTGCCTGGATTTGACTCCTTGACAGGATGGGGAAGGAGCCAGTGCAAAGAGGCTGAGAAATGACCACCCAATGAGTTGGTTGATCAACTCAATCGTGCACCTTCCAGGAAAATTTGGCAGAAGTTCTTCCTTCATATTGCAGCCGCAGCGGTAAGTGTCTGCACTGGAATGGTGTTGGATTTTTGTGTGTGTGTGAGAGTCTGTGTGTGTGCATGCATATGTGTTCGTGAGTCTGCCTGTGTATGTGTGAGAGCTTGTGAGTGTATGTATGTGTGTCTATGTGTGAGTGAATGTGTCTGTGTGTGTGTGTGTGTGTGTGTGAGTGAGTGAATATGTCTGTGTGTGAATGAGTGTGTCTGTCTGTGAGTGAGTGCCTTTGTGTGTGTGTCTATGTGTGAGTGAATGTGTCTGTGTGTGTGCCTATGCGTGTGAATGAGTGAGTGTGTCTGTGCGTGAGTGTCTATGAAGGTTTTGTGAAGGGTAGGTCGTGCCTTACTAACCTTATTGAGTTTTTTGAAAAAGTGACCAAAGAGGTGGATGGGGGTAAGGCGGTTGATGTGGTATATATGGACTTTAGTAAGGCGTTTGATAAGGTGGCCCATGGAAGACTTCTGCAGAAAATTCAGATGTATGGGATAGAGGGTGATTTAGCTAATTGGATTAGGAATTGGCTAGCAGATAGAAGACAGAGGGTGGTGGTTGATGGGAGATATTCATCGTGAGTTCGGTTACAAGTGGTGTACCTCAGGGGTCTGTTTTGGGGCCCTGCTGTTTGTAATTTTTATAAATGATCTGGATGAGGGTATTGAAGGATGGATTAGTAAATTTGCAGATGACACTAAAGTCGGTGGAGTGGTAGATAGTGAAGATGGGTGTTATAGTTTGCAGAGAGACTTGGACAAGTTGCAGAGCTGTGCTGAGAGGTGGCAAATGGAGTTTAATGTGGAAAAGTGTGAGGTAATGCACTTTGGCAGGAATAATAAATGTGTAGATTATAGGGCTAATGGTAGGATTCTTAATAGTGTTGATGAACAGAGGGATCTTGGTGTATTTGTGCATAGATCCCTGAAAGTAGGCAGTCAAGTCGATAAGGTTGTTAAGAAGGCATATGGAGTCTTAGCTTTTATTGGTATGGGGATTGAATTTCGGAGCCGCAACGTCATGTTGCAACTGTACAAAACTCTAGTGCGGCCGCACTTGGAGTATTGTGTGCAGTTCTGGTCCCACATTATAAGAAAGATGTGGAGGCATTGGAGAGGGTACAGAGGAGGTTTACCAGGATGTTGCTGGTATGGAGGGCAGGTCTTATGAAGAGAGGCTGAGGGATTTGAGGTTGTTTTCATTAGAAAGGAGGCGGCTAAGAGGGGACCTAATCGAAACATATAAGATGATTAGAGGTTTAGATAGGTGGACAGTGATAGCCTTTTTCCTAGGATGGAGAAAGCTAGCACGAGGGGACACAGCTTTAAATTAAGGGGTGATAGTTATAGGACGGATATCAGAGGTAGGTTCTTTACCCAGAGTGTGGTTAGGGAGTGGAATGCCCTGCCTGCGGCAGTTGTAGATGCGCCAAGTTTGGTGGCGTTTGAGAGGTTAGTTGATAAGTTTATGGAAGAGAAGGGAATGGTTTAGTTTGGAGGGTCATTGCTTTTTATAATGGTCGGCGCAACATCGAAGGCCGAAGGGCCTGTTCTGCGCTGTAATGTTCTATGTTCTATGTATGTGGTGTTGTCTTTGTTGGGTCCAGAGTTACTTTCAGCAAAAGAGCAAACAGCTCATTGACACACAAGCAAAACAAAACACTTCAACTTGATTTCCAATCAAATCAGAGCTACCTGTATGACTTTTTAAAATTACCATAAAACCCTCCACTGACTCTCCAAGAGAGCATCTTACCCAGGCCCCAATCCCCATAACGTCGTGCATTTAGCATGGCCAATCCACCTAACCTTTGGACACTAAGGGACAATTTAGCATGGCCAATCTAACTTTTTTTTATTCATGGGACATGGGCATCGCTGGCGGGGGCCAGCATTTATTGTTGCCCTTGAGAAGATGGTAGGGAGCTGCCTTCTTGAATCACTGCAGTCCATGTTCTGGGGGTTGACCCACAGTGCTGTTAGGCAGGAAATCCCACAATTTTGACCCAGTGGCTGCAAAGGAACAGCGATATATTTCCAAGTCAGGGTGGTGTGTGGCTTGGAGGGGAACTTGCAGGTGGTGGTGTTCCCATTTATCTGCTACTCTTGTCCTTTTAGTTGGAAGTAGTCGTGGGTTTGGAACGTGCTGTGTAAGGATCTTTGGTGAGTTGCTGCAGTACATCTTGTAGATGGTACACACTGCTGTACTGAGCGTCAGTGGTGGAGAGAGTGAATGTTTATGGATGGGGTGCCAATCAAGCACGGCTGTTTTGTCCTGGATGGTGTCGAGCTTCTTGTGTGTTGTTAGAGCTGCATCTATCCAGGCAAGTGGAGAATATTCCATCACACTCCTGACTTGTGTCTTGTAGATGGTGGACAGGCTTTGGGGAGTCAGGAGGTGAGTTACTCACTGCAGGATTCCCAGCCTCTGACCTGCTCTGGTAGCCAGTGTTTATGTGGTGAGTCCAGTTGAGTTTCTGGTCAATGGCAACCCCAGGATGTTGACTGTGGGGGATTCAGTGATGGTAACACCATTGAATGTCAAGGGGTGGTGGTTAGAGCGTCTCTTATTGGTGATGGTCATTGCCTGGCATTTGTGTGGCATGAATGTTACTTGCCACTTGTCAACCCCAATCTGGATATTGTCCAGATCTTGCTGCATTTAAACATGAACTGCTTCAGTATCTGAGGAGTTGCAAATGGTGCTGAACATTGCACAATCATCAGTGAACATTCCCACTTCTAACCTTCTGACAAAGGGAAGGTTATTGATGAAGCAGCTGAAGATGGTTGGGCCTAGGACACTACCCTGAGGGATTCCTGCAGAGATGTCCTGGAGTTGAGATGGCTGACTCTCCACAACCACACCCATCTTCCTATGTACCAGGTATGATTCCAACCAGCGGAGAGTTTCTCCCCTCATACCCATTGAGTCTAGTTTCGCTACGGCTCCTTGATGCCACGCTCGGTCAAATGCGGCCTTGATGTCAAGGGCTGTCACTCTCACCTCACCTCTGGAATTCAGCTCTTTTGGTCTATGTTTGAACCAAGGCTGGAATGAGGTCAGGAGCTGAGTGATCCTGGCGAAACCCAAACTGGGCGTCACTGAGCAGGTTATTGCTGAGCGGGTGCTGCTTGATAACACTATTGATGACCCCTTCAATCACTTTATTGATGATGGAGAGTAGACTGATTGGGCGGTAATCGGCGGGGTTGGGTTTGTCCTGCTTTTTGTGTACAGGATATACCTGGGCAATTTTCCACACTGTCAGGCAGATGCCAGTGTTGTAACTGTACTGGAAAAGCTTGGCTAGGGGAGTGGCAAGTTCTAGACCACGAGTCTTTAGTACTATTGCCAGAATGTTATCAGGACCCATTGCTTTTGCAGTATCCAGTACCTCAGCTGTTTCTTGATATCACGTGGAGTGAATCGAATTGGCTGAAGATTGGCATCTGAGATGCTGGGGACCACCAGAGGAAGCCAAGATGGAATATCCACAGCTCTTCTAGCTGAAGATTGCTGCAAATACTTCAACTTTATCTTTTGCACTGATGGCCCCTCCATCACTGAGAATGGGGATGTTTGTGGAACCACTGCCTCCAGTGAGTTGTTTAATTGTCCATCATCATTCTTGATTGGATGTGGCAGGACTGTAGAGCTTAGATCTGATCAGTTAGTTATGGGATGGCTTAGCTCTCTCTATCACTTGCTGTTCGACATGCCCAAGTAGTCCTGTTCCATAGCTTCGTCAGGCTGACACCTCATTTTCTAGATTTGCCTGGTGCTACTCCTGGCCTGCCCTCCTGCATTCTCCATTGATCCCTGGCTTGATGGTAATGGTTGAATGGGGAATATGACTGTGTGGTGGTCACTCTTACTGATATTGTCGTGCACAGATGTATCTGCAGCTGGCAGATTGGCAAGAATGAGGTCAAGTATATTATTTCCTCTTATTGGTTCCTTCCCCAGTCTAGCAGTTATATCCTTTAGGACCCACCAGCTTGCTCAGTAATGCTGCCACTCTTGGTGATGGACATTTGAAATCCCCCATCCAGACTGCACTCTGCACCATTGCCACTCTCAGTGCTTCTTCCAAATTGTGCTCAACATGGGGGAATATTGATTCACTGGCTGAAGGAGGACAGTACATAGTAACCAGTAGGTGGCTTCCTCACCCATACTTGAATCCATGAGACTTCATGGGGTCCAGAGTCGATGTTAAGAACTCCCAGGGCAACTCCCTCCTGACTGTCTACCACTATGCCACCACCTCTGCTGGGTTTGTCCTGCTGGTGGAACAGGACATATCCAGAGATGGTAATGATGGTGTCTGTGGTGTTGTCTGTAAGATATGATTCTGTGAGAATGACTGTCAGGCTGTTGCTTGACTAATCTGAGATATCTCACCCAATGTTGGCACTAGCCCCAGATGTTAGTAAGGAGGACTTTGCAGAGTTGACGGGGCTGTTTGTGTTTTTTGCCATTGTCTTTTCCGGTGCCTCGGTTAATGCTAGATGGTCTGTCCGGTTTCATTTCTTTATTGAGACTTTGCAGCGATTGTTACAATTGAGTGGCCTGTTAGGCCAATTCAGAGGGCAGTTGAGAGTCAACCACATTTCTGTGGATCTGGAGTCACATGTAGGCCAGACCAAGTAAGGACATCAGATTTCCTTCCTTAAAGGATATTAGTGAACCAGATGGGTTTTTACAACAATCAACAATGGTTTCATGGCCATCAGTAGATTCTTAATTCCAGATTTTTTTTACTGAATTCAAATTCCACCACCTAACATTCACATCTTTGGAACTAAGGGGCAACTTACCATGGCCAGTCCACCTAACCTGCATATCTTTGGACTTTTAAATGAGGGAAGGGAAATATTCAATTAACCTACTCCGAATGCTAACACACACAGTTGAAATCTGGGCTGCCACATGTACGCAGCAGTTCTCAGTTCTTGGAGGAAACTGGAACACTTGAATCCAGCCTCAATTTTTTTAAATCATAGAGTCATAGAGATTTACAGCATGGAAACAGGCGCTTCAACCCCACTTGTCCACTCTGCCCAATTTTTAACTACTAAGCTAGTCCCAGCTGCCTGTGTTTGGCACATATCCCTCTATACCTATCTTACCCATGTCACTCTCTAAATGCTTTAAAAAGACAAAATTGTACCCCCCTCTCCTACTGCTTGTAGCAGCTCGTTCCAGACACTCACCATCCTCTGTGTGAAAAAATTGCCCCCCCGGACCCTTTTGCATTTCTCCCCTCTCACCTTAAACCTATGTCCTCTAGTCTTATATTCCCCTACCTTTGAAAAAAGATGTTGACTATCTAGCTGATCTATGCTCCAGCCTTGTTTGCAAATCCCTCCATGGCCTCGCCCCTCTCTTAATGCCTCCAGCCCTTGAACCCTCTGAGAGCTCTGCATTTCTCCAATCTTGCACGTGCCCAAGTTTAATCGCTCCACCATTGGAGTGTAACACTCAGCATTCAGTTGCCTGGGCCTATAAGCTCTGATATTCCCTAACATCTCTCCCCACCTCTCTCTCTCATTCAATAACTCACTCCAGAAAATCTTCCCCTGTGACTGAGCTGTTGGTAATCTGTCCTAATTGTATGACTTGGAGTCAAATTGTGTTTGCCAGCACTCCTGGAGAGAGCCTTGGGATGTTTGACAATGCTACATAAATGTGAGATGTTGTTCAGATTATATTTAATGCAGTTCAGTGGTGGCACCCAGGCTTGGGTGATCATTTTTTCAGTAATCCTATCTACTTACTTGCGCTTTGGAAAGAACAAAAAAATATTCATTTTTGTTTCCATCTTCAACTGTTTTTGTTCCAGGTTTGGCCGTGAAACCCGATCATCCTCAGACTATGGCACCGAAGGTCGGATACATTCCCGAGGTTGGGAAGTCATCCCGCCTCAGTTCTGGAGCATGGCCGTACCACAGCGTTTCGGAAAGAAGTAAAGGATCTGAAAGGAGCTGACAAGCAGAACTCCTCAGAGAAACATGCACACCTCAATCATGACCAGTTTTTGTTAAGATCTGCCAACAGAACAAGGCTACTTGTTGCACTAGTCTGAAAAGGCTACATTTAGTTAGAAAATACTTCAGTCAAATCAAAAGCTCCAAACGTTGTATTCTTAGAAATGAATTCATTCATTTGTGACACTTACAATCATCTTGACTCATAATTAAAGGAAATATTTAAAGAATCAACATCATTGTTCTAATTTTATTCTAAAAGCCATCCTTGACAGACTTTTCATTTGTACTTTTTTAACTTTGTGCTTTAGAAAAAGAATCTTCAAGCATTTGATTGAGATATGTGGCTAGTAATAGATCACTACAAACGATCACAGTTTAGGCTTTTAAAACCACAACTTTCTTCATTAAATGAAAACTTAAGTCTGCATCTCCACTTTCCATGGAGGTCAGGCTAACCTGAAAGTAACCCCTCATTTCAATAAACAGTAAAGTGGAATTCATGTATGATGCCCTGTCTTGACATTTTAGTCAAGTTCCTACCAAAACTCTCACTAAACCTTCTTGAGCAGATAGAGCAGTCGCTTGAGATTAAACCATCTAGTGGAATAAGCCCATCTTGCACCAGTTTGAAGGCTTTGTATAAAACTGAGAGACTCAAGAGTTCTGTGTCTCAACAACAGTCATTTCTCTTAATGCCTTTAACGTAATGAAGCATCTTAAGGCGCTTCACAGGAATATTAACAAATATGGCCACAAGCTATCGAAGGTCATAATAAGACCGGAGCATTGTGCGGCTGGAGGAGATTACAGAGACAGGGAGGAGAAACTGAAACCTACTCTGTGCCCTCAACCTGTCAGGTTCTCAGAATGGATTGCTTGGGGTTTTCCATCTCCACTCACATCCCTCCTCTCAAGTGGACCAAGAGCTCACCAAATTGGCAAAACCAGGTTCAAATCTCAGCTTATCGTGTGTTGGTGCATAGCCGAACGCCCATCACCACACCGCAAATCTAGCACAATGCTCCCTGGAAGGGCGTGCAAATCTCAGAGCTGAGAATAAATAATCCTGCATTTTTGTTTTGGAGGTATCCATTTGTAGAGAGTTTAAAAAAAACCCAGCACAGGAACAAGTAATTAGAAACCTCTTCCAAATGACGCCAGGGAGATATATACATAGAGTCATAGGGAGGAACTTTCCTGTCCCGCCCGCCACAGGAATGGTAGCGGACCAGACCAGGAGGGAAAACCATGCAAAGGTCTGTTGACCTCAGGTGGTGTTTTCTGGTTTTGGGGCGAGCACAGCCAGAAAAATCCATTCACGCAATTATTACAGGACAAAAGGAGGTTTTTCAGCCCATCAAATCCATGCTAGCTTTCAGCAGCGTCATCTCAGTTAATCCCATTTCCCCATTCTGTCCAAATTCTCCAACCCTAACCTTGGAGCTAAAAATCCCTGAAACCACAGAAGATTAAACTTTGAACTTTCAAATATTATCCTGGCTCTATTAGGGATACAGTTTACAACTCCAAACTGCAGCCTAAAGGAATTCTTCACTGTTCTGGACTTATTGTGACATTGCTATATATTTACTATATTAATATAAGTGGGAACCTGGCTTGAACAATCTGTCTCACCGTTTATTGACTTACAAAGGCTCGGGGAAGCAGATTGTCTATGACTGATCAACAAATGAATATGACATTTCCCAAGGTACCATTGAACATTAAAAACAATCTGCCAGTAAAATACATTCAACAGTGAATAAGTTAGAGCCACACACTTTTTTCTTTCACAGACTTTAAAAAAGGTTCCCTGAGCAGCATATTAATATGAAGATTGCAGATGTCCCATGCTTGGATCTCAGGCGAGCTCTTAAATGGGTCCATTCTCAATACCTCACTAAAAAAGAAGGGAGACAGTATTATTTTTGCCCTATTAGAATGATATTGCTATTTATTAGATGTGAACACAAAAGATTTAAGGTAAACCTTAATGTAAAAAAGCAACTTGCATTTCTGTAGCACCTTTCAATGTAGAATCATAGAATCCCTACAGTGCAGAAGGAGACCATTCAGTCTGTCGAGTCTGCACCGGCAATAATCCCAACCAGGCTCTGTCCTTGTAACCCCACATATTTACCCTGACACTAAGGAACAATTTAGCATGGCCAATCCACCTAACCCACACATCTTTGGAGTGTAGAAGGAAACCAGGGCACCTGGAGGAAACCCACGCAGACACAGGAAGAACATGCAGACTCCGCACAGTGACCCAAGGTCGGAATTGAACCCAGGCACTGTGAGGCAACAATGCTAACCACTGTGCCATCCTTATATAGAACCTTCTAAATTGCTTGATAGCTAAAGAGGTAGTTGCTGTAATGTAGAAAATGCAGCATCCAATTTGTGTACAGCACACACAACACTGACCATGCTTTTGTGATGTTGATTTGAAGGACAAGTGTTGGCTCAGGACACCAATGAGAACTGTGCTGCTCTTCCTCAATACAGCAAGACAGGATTCATGTTCAGCCTCCACATGCCACCCAACTAATAGCATTGCTGACAGTGCAGCACTTGCTCATTGCCACGCAGCAGAGTATCCGTCATTTGGAAACCTATGTGGAGTGAACCAATATCAGTTGAGATCAAGACAGAAAATGCTGGAAAAACTCAGCAGATCTGGCAGCTTCTGATTTGATTTATTATTGTCACATGTATTGGGATACAGTGAAAAGTATTGTTTCTTGTGCACCATACAGACAAAGCATACTTACATAGAATAGGAAAGGAGAGGGTGCAGAATGTAGTGTTACAGTCAGTTTGAGTGTAGAGAAAGATCAACTTAATGAATTAAGTTTTAGAAGCGCAGGACAAGAGTAAAAGATAGAATTAGAAGGTATGCTGAGCACAGCTTGCAAGAAATCACCAGGTGTCGTGGAAAGAGAAAAACAGTTAACATTGAGAGTCTGTATGAGTCTCCTCTCAGTTTACCAGCACCCCCAGTATTTTGCTTTCAGTTTGGACAGAGAAGTGCCACCGTTTTAAATAAATGATTTAGAAGTCAGGCCACACACCTAGTTGGAAAATACATTTCACTCTCAGGACTGGGTTTTATAGGTTCCCCCAAGAACAGGGCAACTTATCCAATTTAGTTTGACACTGTTTTGATTTTTTCGGAACAAATAATAGGCAGATTAACCATGTTATTAATTTTCTAAGCCTTCCTGAGGAACATTAAACAAACCTATTATAATAGCTGTTTTACCGACACATTCAAAGACACTCATAACTCATTGGGAAAGCAAAGTCAACTGACAATCTCAATTGCTTGTATAAAGAAGCTGTGAAATCTTATTGAAAGCACAGTGGTATAATTTGCTGAGAGCAGTTGATTTTCTACCAGATCAGAATGATGGAGGACACAAAGGATTAACGCATTTTCCACCATTAACATCCAAGGGATTATTATTGACCAGAAACTGAACTGGAAAGAGATGACAGATGAATTGAAGAGACATTTTGCATCGGTCTTCACTAGAAAGGATATAGGTAACATCCCAGGAATAGCTGTAAGTCAGGAAATTGAAGGAAGAGAGGAACTCAGTTGGGGGCGGCTCAGGGAAGTGGCACTGAACAAATTGTTGGGACTATAGACTGACAAATACTGACTCCAAATGGATTTAACCTAGGGACTTTAAAAAAGTAGCTAGAGAGATGGTTGATGCATTGGTTTTAATTTTCCAAAGTTCCCTAGAGTTGAGGAAGTTAATTAGATTGGAAAACAGCAAATTTAACTGCTTTATTCAAAACAGGAGACGGAAAATGGAAAACTACAGGCCAATTAGCATAACATCTGTCATAGGGAAAATGCTGGAAGCCATTATTAAAGATGTTCCGGCAGAGCACTTAAATAAATTCAGGGTAATCAGGCAGAGTCAACATGGTTTTGTGAAAGGGAAATCATGCTTAACCAAGTTTATTGGAGTTATTTGAAGAAGTAACATACTTAACATAATGATCTTAAAGGGAAAACTAAGTCCGAATTGTGACGAGGAATAAATGTAATCCTGAGACCAGAGATGGCCACTCAAAATCAAGAAACTTTTAAACGGTCCAACAAATTTTCCATCCCTGCCCACAATAAACCCCGCAGCAAGCAGAACAAGAAAATTTACCTGACCTTGTTTCTTTAAGCTGGGCTTCTCCTTCGAAAAGCATTTTAAATTAATTTGATCATTTTATGCATGGCTCCCTGGTTCAAAGTGGCATATGTAAATTTAACAGAAGTTCGATGGGAAGTGGACATTTTTGAAAATTAATTTAAGAAGAGCTCTTGTTGATCATTCAATACATTTTTTTGATTTGATTGGGTAATCTGGCTGCATTGCCCTGCAATTGAAAAGAAGTTGGTGGCGATTTCCGGGTCTTGATGAGTGCAGTTTTGTAACTACTCATCTAGGATTGGGCGTGAGTGGTTTTTGGTGACTCTCTCTTGCCTCATGGGAAATGGCTTGACTGTTTGCATCTTCAGACAGAGGTGAGAACTGAGAAACACGAAGTACAAATTCATAGTCAACTGCTCTGCACAGTGCATTGATGCCACCCACAGGAAAGAGTGGATATGACAGTCAATACTTTCTCAATTTCCTTCCTACGCATCTCACCTGCACATTTGTCTGGAGGTGACTGTGGAGAGGAAGAGATTGTTGTCCACCTCCTTGTGCAATGCGCCTTTGTAAAGAAGGTCTGGTGAAAGATAAGGAAGGTTTGGTTCAGGTTCATCCTGAGCAGCTCCGTGATGTAGGTCTCTGTGCTCTACGGGCTGTTCCCAGGGACGGGGACTCTGTGCTCTACGGGCTGTGCCCAGGGACGGGGACTCTGTGCTCTACGGGCTGTTCCCAGGGACGGGGACTCTGTGCTCTACGGGCTGTGCCCAGGGACGGGGACTCTGTGCTCTACGGGCTGTTCCCAGGACGGACTCGTCTCTACGGCTGTTCCCAGGGACGGGGACTCTGTGCTCTACGGGCTGTTCCCAGGGACGGGGACTCTGTGCTCTACGGGCTGTGCCCAGGGACGGGGACTCTGTGCTCTACGGGCTGTTCCCAGGGACGGGGACTCTGTGCTCTACGGGCTGTGCCCAGGGACGGGGACTCTGTGCTCTACGGGCTGTTCCCATGGACGGGGACTCTGTGCTCTACAGGCTGTTCCCAGGGACGGGGACTCTGTGCTCTACGGGCTGTGCCCAGGGACGGAGACTCTGTGCTCTACGGGCTGTTCCCAGGGTCAGGGACTCTGTGCTCTACGGGCTGTGCCCAGGGATGGAGACTCTGTGCTCTACAGGCTGTGCCCAGGGATGGAGACTCTGTGCTCTACAGGCTGTGCCCAGGGATGGAGACTCTGTGCTCTACAGGCTGTGCCCAGGGACACACACCGAGATAAACATCAGCTGCTGTTGGAGAATCATCAACTCAGTGAAAGACTCTCTTTGGTCTGCCTGAAACCTGTTGATCTTCCAGTGCAAAGAATTGTCCCCGACCAAGTGTTGCAGACTGGTACATTCCAAAGCCCAGGACTATGTTCTGCGGGATGCACTAAAATGTGGGGCAGCTGTGGCAGAGGCACAATGGGGAAAGATCGCTGTTTAAGGCCTTTCAGCCCTAGCACACCGAGGGATTGGAAAATGTGTACCAATCCTTGGGCTATATGTCTAAATGTGCTTTTCAAATTCAAGGGTATTGAAATTGTATTGAGGCATCTTAGAAATGAACATGTTGTATGAAGGAAAGTTGAATTCTATTCTATTTTATGTAATTATTTGATTTGACCTTTGGGCTGTATGCCTGACATAGAAAATATACTGTAGCAGCATCTGGGAGTGGCACATGCTGTATGAGGACAAGTTGAATTTTATTTCAAGTTCATAGAATCCCTGCAATACAGGAGGAAGCCATTTGGCCCATCAAATCTGCACTGACCACAATCCCACCCAACCCCTATCCCTGTCAGCTCCATGTATTTACCATGCTAATTCCCCTGACACTAAGAGGCAATTTAGCATGGCTAATTAACTTGATCTGTGCATCTTTGGACTGTGGGAGGAAACTGGACCACCTGGAGGAAACCCACGCAGGCTGGTGCAAAAGATTAAGTGTCACAGGATCAGGGGTGAACTAGCTAGGTGGATTCAGAACCGACTTGGCCATAGAAGACAAAGTCGTGGTGGGTGTTTTTCTGAATGGAGATCTGTAACTAGTGGTGTTCCACAGGGATTAGTGCTGGGACCTCTGCTGTTTGTAATATATATAAATAACTTGGAAAAAATGTGGCTGGTCTGATTAGCAAGTTTGCAGATGATACTAAAATTGCAGATAATGAAGAAGATTGTCAGAGAATACAGCAGGATATAGGCTGGAAAACTGGACAGAGAAATGACAGATGGAATTTAATCCAGACAAATGCAAGGTGATGCATTTTGGCAGATCCAATTCAGGTGGGTGCTATAAAATAAATGGTAGAACAACCACTTAATCACAAACTTAATCATTTGTGGTGTACTGGGGACCTCTAGTGATGGAGAATCTGCTACTGCAAGGGTCCTAATGATTTTTTTTACCGTAGCTCTCCTACGCTGAGTAAACAGGATCTCTCGTGACTTTTAAACACAAAAAGATGTCATTCGGTGTATCCAGACTGTACCAGTTCTTTAGACTCAAATTAATCCTACTTCCCCTGCCTTTTCTCCAGAAATAATTCCTTTTTCAAATGTTCCCTCTGGGCAATAACTTTGATCGTAACGATATCTCAGAATGCTTTGTAGAATCATTTACAAACCAAAATATTGGGCTTGGGTCGATTGAGTTCCAATCTGATCAGGGTCCAAAAGGTTCAGGACCTACTGTAGAGCTAGAGGTAACCAGGCCTGTCCAGAGTTTGTCAGTCATCAAGCTTTCTTCATAAGAGAGGGTTGGAGGCACTCCTATAATATTTCTTAGTGGTGAAAATAAGTGTTCTTACTGGATACGTGGTCAGATTGGGATCAAATGCAACAAAGAGGTTGTAAACAGTCTGATCAAGTCTCAAATCAGTTACTAGGGAGGGGGTTGGAATTGGTCCCTTGGAAACAGAATTTGGGGTGAGGCCAAAGACAATGGCCATGATCTTCCCAATATTGAACTGAAGGAAATTTTTGCTCAATTAGCAATAGTGGAGGTCAAAGGATGAGCAAGAGGTGATGAGTGCTACAACATACATGACAGTTTTTAGATAACGTGGCACCATTCACTTTAAAATTTGCCGCCATCACATTTCCAGATCATGACTTTTGTGTTAAAAAGCAACAATCACATTTCCAGCCTGGCTCTTTGGCCAATTACCTTAAATCTGCGCCCTTGCCTTTCTTCATCCTTGGTATCTCTGAAAGTGAGGTATTCCTTCAGCACAGCAATGAAACTTCAACCAAGATTATCAACCCAAATCCTGGATTGAACCCACAACCTTTTTAGGCTCAAGAGACTGCTACCAACTGTGCCAAGCCGGTAAGAATGGGAGGGGAGGGGCGGGGCGGTGAATGCCTTTAAAATGGCACTTTATTCCATTGTATTTTATCCTGTTCCAACGGCACGTGGAAGTTTACAGATTGGGTAGATAAAGGCAGATTTTTCTCCAATCCACACCAAGACAAATTATACAAGTTAATGAAGATAGCTTGGCAAGTGTGGGGAGGCTGTAAGTTCTTGTCACATTTGTATTAATGAGGGGTAATAGTAATTTGGGGAATCCCATCCTCAAGGTGAATTGGCTACACTGTCAGCAAATGAAACATTAGGATTGAACTTTTAGTGAGGCTATTGACTAACTGGAGACCTTTTGGTTAAGACCTTTTGGTTAGCTTGGATCTAGTATGAATCTCTTATGAAACACCATGAATTGGATTCAATTTGAATTGTTCTTTGGAGCAAGAAAGGAGATGGATTAAGGGCTTGCCCTGTCCACTCTACGTACTGACCTTGTGACTTTGAGGAATTAAAAAAACCCACCAGAGTTGGATGACTAGGGTATGCTCTACTTGTCTAGGGTTCTGGCGAGATCACACCTGGTTTACTGTGTAATTTTAGTCTTGGTCTCCATACCTAAGGAAGTCTTGGAGGCTGTACAGCAATGGTTCCTGAGATAAGAGGGCTGTTGTCTGAGCAGTAGTTGAGTAAATCAGGCCTGTACTCTTGAGTTACATACAAGATTTTGAAGGAGTAAGGCTGACATCTAGAACATTGTCCCAGGATAAGGGGTCAGCCATTTTACAAAGAACAAAACAGCATGGGAAATAGGCCCTTCGGCCCAACGAGCCCGCACCGCCATCCCGATGTTCCCATCTCTACCCGTGATCCCTGTCTGTGTTTATAGATCTATGGATTAAAAACCAAATTTGAGACAATTTAGGGAGAATTTGTTTTGCCAATTAGCCTAAGAGCATATCTTTGGGATGTGGGAGGAAACCAGAGTGCCTGTAGAATGTGCAAACTCCCACAGACACAGGCCCAAATCCATGTATCTGCACAGCACAGTGATAGTCACTGAGCTGTCGTGTTGCCCATCAAATGGTCCAGGTCAAGCGTACACTAATGACGTGAAGCACTAGGATACTCTCAAAAGATCCAAGAGCAGCCCTCTCATGACCCATCGCGTGTATACCCCTTGTCAGACAACAAGGTGGACCAAAGCACCTGTGGGATAAAAACAAGTACATCAATATCATCATCTATTAACACTTCCCAGGAACTCCCAAGGCTCGAGTCGAGGAGACATTTCTTCAAAAGGTTATGAATCTTTGGAATTCTCAACTGCGGAGGATGCTTAGTGATTGAGAAGATACAAGGCTGATATTTGTGAACACTCCAAATCAAGGCAAATGGGAAGCAGGTGACGAGTGGAGCTGTGGTCAAAGGTCAGTCACACTCATTGATTTATTATTGCACATGTATCAGCATATAATGAAAAGTATTGTTTCTTGCATGCTATACAGACAAAACATACCGTTCATAGAGAAGGAAACGAGAGGGTGCAGAATGTGGTGCTATAGTTACAGCTTGGGTGTAAAGATCAACTTAATGCAAGGTAGGTCCATTCAAAAGTCTGATGGCAGCAGGAAGAACAAAGAACAACACAGCACGGGAAACAGGCCCTTCGGCCCAACGAGCCCGCGCCGCTGTCCTAATGTCTTAATGACATATTGGGTAACAAATTGGTCCCTATCAGCCTAAGAGCACATTTTTGGGATGTGGGAGGTAACCGGAGCACCTGGAGAAAACCCACGCAACCACGGGGAGAACGCGCAAACTCCCGCAGACACAGGCCCAAATCCATGTGTCAACACAGCAACAGCGATAGTCTCTGAGCTGTCATGGTGCCCATCAGATGGTCCAGTTTAAGCATACACTGACGATGTGAAGCACTAGGCCACTCCTGAAGCAACATCCAAGAGCAGCTCTCGCACGACCTGCCGCATGCATGCCCCTTGTTGGTCAACAAGGTGGACCAAACATCCTGTGGAAACAAATAGGATATTTAAACAGTCCTACTATATCCCTCTATCTGCAGACCACTCATGTGGCTGTCCAAGAGACCCTTAAACAGCCCTAGCGTGCTTGCTCCCACCACCTTACTCGGCAGTGCATTCCACACCCCCACTACCCTTTGTGTGAAAAACTGCCCTCTAATATTCATCTTATACATAGCCCCCCTCACCCTAAGGCTGTGACCCCTCGTTCTATCCCTTTTGTAATGGTGGAAAAAGCTTACCACCATTTACTCTATCTATACCTCTCATAATCTTATATACCTCTAAAAGATCCCCTCTCAGCTGACGTCTTTCAAGGGAAAACAACCCCAGTGTGTTCAATCTTTCCTTGTAAGACAGCCCTTCCACAACAGGCAGCATCCTGGTAAATCTCCTCTGCACTCTCTCCAGGGCCTCCACATCCTTCTGGTAGTAAGGCGACCAGAACTGGACGCAGTACTCGAAGTGAGGCCTAATCAACGTTCTATACTCTCGGTGTAAGAAGTTGTTCTTAAGTCTGTTGGTACATGACCTCAAACTTTTGTATCTTTTTCCTGATGGAAAAAAGGTGGAAGAGAGAACGTCCGGGGTGCATGGGGCCCTTAATTGTGTTGGCTGCTTTGCCGAGACAGCGAAAATGGAGCCAGAGTCAATGGATGAGAGGCTGGTTTGATAGGACTGGGCTTTGTTCGCAGCTCTTTGTAGTTCCTTGTGGTCTTGGCAGAGCAGGAGTCGTATCAAGCTGTGATACAACCAGAATGTTTTCGATGATGCATCTGTAAATGTTGGTGAGAATTGTAGCAGACATGCCAAATTTCCTTGGTTTCCTAAGAAAGTAGAAGCGTTTCTGGGCTTTCTTAATTATAGTGTTGGCACAGAGGGACCAGGGGCAGGTTCTTGGTGATATGGCCACCTAAAAACTTGAAACTCTCCACCATTTCTACTTCATCTCCATTGGTGTAGACAGTAGCACGTCCTCTACCACGCTTCTTGAAGTCGATGACTATCTCCTTTGTTTTGTTGACATTGAAGGAGAGATTGTCAGTTCACCAGATTCTGTCTTTCCTGTATGCCATCTTGTCATTGTTTGAGATCCCACCCACCACAGCAGTGTCAAAATTGAAAATCAATTTGGAGAGGAATTTGGCCAGTCATAGGTGCATAAGGCATATGGTAAAGGGCTTGGAACACAACCTTGTGGGGCACCAGTGTTCAGGATGATTGTGGAGGCGGTTTGCTTATCCATACTGACTGCAGTCTGTGGGTTAGGGAGTTCAGGATCCAGTCGCACAGGGAAGAGCTGAGCCCCAGGCCACAGAGTTTGGAGATGAGTTTCATAGGGATAATAGTGTTGAAGGCTGAGCTATAGTCAATAGCTTTTGAATGGTAGATCTGGCTTAGAGGATCTGAATAGTTTACTCCTGCTGCTAAATCTTTTTTTTTAAAAGAGAATATTCCAATTTATTGGATAGCTATTAATGAAAAAAACATGCCCATAGTGGAAGCAGCCAAACCTTGGATTTCATAGTTTTCCATAAGAATGGTATGAGATCTTGTAAGCTATACTGAGAAATAAACTTAAAAACACATTCCAAGGGAGTTGAAATGCCAATTTTCTCTCCTCCCAAAGCCATTCATCCCTTGCTTGAATGCAGTTTCACAAGCTCCTAGACCCTATCCAAATGGTTTTCCTTCACCTACAGGCCTCAATTGTATCAACAGGCTGTGACCATGGAGACCACTTGATCCCTTCCTCAGGTTTTGCATCTCACTAGACATTGGTATTTAGCAATCAGGAGCAGGGAGTCAGAGACCATGAGATGTAGAAGTAGACCATTTGGCCCATTAAGTGTATTCCACCATTCAGAGATCATGGCTGACTTGATAATCCTCAACTCCATTTTCCTACCTTATCCCTGTAACTGTTTATTCCCTTACTGGAATAAGGGAATAAACGGAAAATCTGTCCATCTCTTAATGAGTAAAGTTTCACAACACCAATTTTAAATCCAACCAATTTATCAGTCCAACGCTGGCATCTCTTAATGACCCAGCCTCTACAGTAAGGAATTCCACACATTCCCTGCCCACCGGTGGAAGTACTTTCTCATGTCTTAAATGGGTGACCCCTTACTCTAAGATTATGTCCCCCCCCCCCCCCCCCCCCCCCAAGACTCTGCCACAAGATGAACCTCTCAGCATTTCCCCTGTCAAGCCCCGTGAGAATGAGAATCTCAAGTAGCTTCTCATTCTTCTAAACTCCAATCAGTACAGACCCAACCTACTCAATCCTTCCTCACAAGAAAATCCCTCCATACCGAGGATCAACCTAGTGAATCTTCTCTGGGCTGCTTCTAATGTCATTATATCTAGAGGGCAACTGAAAAAGGGTGTTAGCAGTACCCTAGCTGAGATCAGCCAAGTGGTGTCAAACTCTGGAGGCTGCAGGCCTGAACATGTCAACTACTCACTGGCCACTACCAATGAGCCTAGGCTGGCTGACCAAGTTGCCTAAAGATTCGCAGCAGACCAATTCTGAACGTGTGCACACAATGAGTGTTCTGACTCCATTATTTTAAACAGACATATTTGGCTGATATTCTCCAACCTCACCCGAGGCTGGGATTCTCCAGTCCCACTGCAGAGCTGAGAGCCAAATAATCCATTCGCGTTGGCATCAGTGGCAGAGCGAACAATACCAGAGAATTCCAGCCATCATCTCATTGAATATGAACAGCACATTTTAAAACATTGGACAAGAGGGCTGATGTATGGATATTTTATTTTATTCACTCAGATTGGGCCCTCCTAAAAATATTTCTTCAGATTAAAAAGTTAGAAATGCATCAAAACATTAACTTACCTGTTTCTTCCACAAATGCTGATAAAGCTGTTGCATATTTCCAACATTGGTGTCCTTTTAATGCAGAAATTGACTTTCCTTTGTCCCAGACTCAGCAATCCTGGGATGAGTAAATCAAGTGTACTGAATATCACTGAATAGATATAATGCAATTTCTGGAAAAAAGGGCACTAATTCTACTTGCCAGGCAAGATTATATATGCTTCAAATATTAAATCACCCTTGTAACCCGGATACAACATTCTAAATTGCTTTCAATGAAAAAAGACATTTGATTCCTATATTTTTCAAAAGTTTTTTTTAATACTCTTCCAACTTAGTGTAAAGCCTCTGTACAACGTTTCATCCAGAATCACATTTGCTGGGTGATTTGTGCGCTTATTGCAAGGTATGGAAGAGTGGGACACTTCAAGTCAAGTCAATCTGGAGACACACCCTCTGTTCCCCACAGTGCTGGGGAGAAAAGTTGCTATATTTTAGCAACATTGTAAACATGATTTTCTTTCTCTACAATAGGTGGGCGACCGAGCAACTCCCTCTTCCAACAAGCCTTCATGCAAAACTCAGGAACACCCTTGACTGCATTTGGGTGATTTTACCTCCACCGCCTTTCACAGCAGTCTGCATAATAGCCTCAAGCGAGTCTGCCAGTTTTGTGCCATGGCCTTGCTCACACCCAGTCATTTGGCATAGTGCCCTCGTAGCAAGTCAACAGAACCTTCTTTGCACTAGATTGGGCTGAATGAGCTCAGAGCTCCAGAATGAAGTGTCTAACTTGTCACGGAGTCTGTCTTTCCTTTCCAAAAGACACCAACCTCTGTCAGAGTAGTGCCCACTCTCACTGCAAGTTGTACCAGTATAATGGGCACAACAGTCAGACTCGGTCCTAGCCAGAGGTTCACATCTCGTGCATGTTTGGCAAAGAGTCATTCAATAGTAGAGAGGATAATTTGCCACCCCACTAATCAGAACGCCATTCTGCCCTAGCACAAGCTGAAGGGCAACTTGGAGGCTAGCTGGTTTTGTGTCAAACTGGGGCAATGCCTCTACGTAGAGGGCACTGAATATGTGACTACAGTTCAAAAATACTTTACTGGGTGCAAAGCACTTTGGGATGTTCAAAAATTGTGAAAGATGCTAAATAAATAGCAATTCCTATTTTAACTGGAGGAGCCCTTAGTGCGTTAAGAAGCTCATTTCATTGCAGACGATTGCAATGTTTAATCATGTTGGACCCTGGTAAAGGGTTATGCATCTGATATGGATTCCCTCTTGAAAGATTTCAGGCTCATCAAGGAGGTTATTTCTAAAGTCCTGTATTAGCTACAATCCATTTCAGCTAAGTAGACAGCTGTCTGCAATGTTAGTATAAAACAAATGACTCTTACTGCTAAACCACAGAGTGACATATTGTTACTTGCAATTGTGTATTGTAATTATCGAATTGGAGTCCCAGGCCTGGAAAGCGCATTGTTCCAAAAAACTAACGATCAACAACTTATTTCAAATAAGCTTCATGATGCTTGATAATGGAAAAAACTTCATTTTTAACCTCTGTACTTATCCCAGTTGTTAGTAAACCTCCAAGCCTACCTATTCCCGAGGACACTGCAAAATGCTATTTTGGGCCAGGTGGGCAGACCAGAGTCTTTCCTGGGGAGTTAGCCCATTGCCCTTTCGGAGACAGAGGCACCCATCTACTGCTCAACATCCTTCCCACTGCTCACCCAGGATCAGAGATCAACAGACAGACAATGCCACGTCACAGGAGTGAGTAATAGCATATCACCTTGGGATAACAACTCCCCCGTATGACTGACCCTGACATGGAGAATATCCCAAATCCACTACACAGATCAAAACGCCACATTTTGCTGGGAAGTTTGGAATACCACAGCAGATAGCCATTGACACTGCAGCAATTCCACTAGAACGACAGTAAGTAGGGCCGAGTACACTACTCACAACCACAGTGGGTTTCTAACTACCTGTTTCAGGCAAACTCCATGGGAAAAAATTTGCCAATGGCCAGTGAGTTAAATATATGTGGGTGGCTAGGGTGGAAGAGCACCACTTTAAAAATATCATTTATTTAACACAAACCTTCAGATCCCTTTCCTGATCCACTTTGCATCCCCCCCCACCCCCAACCCCTAAAAAAAAAATACAAAGACACCTCCCCTAGGCACTCTGAACTGTAAGAAACCTCGACTTTCTATCAAGTGCACGACCTGGCAGATTCAAGATGTTGATTTGAAAAAGTACGATTTCAGTTTGGGAGGGAATGAATACAGTGCCAGTCAGACTCAAGAATGAGAAGCATTCTCCATTGGACTCATTTCCCTCCAGCCATGATTTTCAGATACTGCAGTGCATTGTGCGCTGCATTGGAACGGGCGCTGTCCCGCGCCGTGGCAGAGCCATGGCAGACGGTAGTGGGTTGCGTCGATAGCTCCACTAGACACTGGTACAGACCACTCAAACTCAACTCTTCTGGAAAAACAAAAGCAGACACAAAAAGATACAGATTAGTTAGCAAACATCTGAAGAAGCTGGGTCGACCAAAAATTTGTTCAATCTGCTTATAATCTCCCTCTCCCTTGTGACGATACCGTGCCTTTAAGAAACGTATTTGTCATGTTTCTTGCGCAGGATTGTTTTTGTAGGTTTTTTTTATTACTGATGCCGTTTTGTCTATATCCAGCAATCCTGTTACTGCAGCAGCATAATTGCTCCTAATTGCTGGAATGTTAGTTTTAACCTGCTGTTTGAGGATATATCCTTCTTGGAAACTGCTATCTGGATCTCTGTCCAGAGATGTTGAAAGGTTGGAAATCTGGTAGCCACGTAAGCATATCTGTTTTCAGTGCTAACTGGTTTTAAAGAAAGGATTTATGTCCAGGGGCATGTTGCTAAACAATAGAGATAGCTAGCTATTAAGAACTGTACTTTGAAATGTTTAAGTATTTTAATTGGTAAATGTTATGCTAACTCTTTTTGTTATATTCTGATTATGTGAACAAAGAACAAAACAGCATGGGAAACAGGCCCTTCGGTCCAATGAGCCCGTGCCGCTACCTCGATGTTCCCACCTCTACCCATGATCCCTGTCTATGTTTATAGATCTATGCATTAGACCCAAATTTGAAACAATTCAGGGAGAATTTGTTCTGCCAATCAGCCTAACAGCACATCTTTGGGATGTGGGAGGAAACCGGAGCACCCGGAGAAAACCCACGCAAGCACATAATCTAGACTTGCAGTACAGTGCAGTACTGCTTCATTGCACTGCACTGGCACTATGTTTCAGATGAATGTTGAAATGGAGGCTTAGGTGAATATAAGGGGTGTCACAGTATCAGATAGCAGACAACACCAGATTAACTGGTCAGCCATCTCTATCAACATCTGTGGGATCTCCACAGGTATAAATTGGCTGCTGCACTTAGACATGTCAATGACAGGATTGTCATCGATTATAGAAAGAGCACTCTGGGATGTTCCGATGTCACATGGCATGATACAAATATAAATACTCTATCAAATCACAGCTCCTGGAATGAAGTGCTTCCTCAGCTGATTGGGAGAGGTTTCACTCCTCAAATCCCTTTTAGTATTCCAAGTACTGGCATCAAGATGATCTACCGGATGGCCCTTCCTTCTGTAGTACCACAGAATGGTTCTGGAAGTGCGAAATGTGGAAAACATTCACCGCGAGAAAAAAGTGGTTGCATTCAATGTTCAGCCAAATGTGACTTACCAATGTCAAAGTAGCTGACATCAAACCGCTGCTCCTCTGCCAGCTCCCTCAGCATCTGGCAAAAATTGGAGTTGGCAACACCAAGCGGATGCTTCTTGAGATGCAGAATTCGCTCCCCTGCAGAATTCCGCAGCGAGTCCCACGTGCAACCCGTACTCTTGCCTTTTGGACCATCTAGCTTACCAGCAACCATCTGGAGAGAAAGAGAATAGACACAGTGGAGGAAACATTTTCTTTCCAAATACCAATCTTGTTTTAAAAAGCTGTTTCACTTCCTTTCTTGTTCTTAATGGCCTGTATTAATCTGCCAAGTATCTCATGGCCACACTCTCACTTTCAGTGTTGAAGTTGCCACACTCCACACAGTGGGATTTGGTGATTGTCCCTCCGTGCACAGTGGACTGGAGGCTGGGCATAGACAAGGTGCTCTGTTGGCGAGCAGGTGCTAACTCGTTTGGCCTAATAGCTTCTTTCTGCACTGTAGGGATTCTATGGTTCTATGAAAGGAATTTTGCTTCAGCGAGGCAGGACAGACGACTGCTTTTTTCAAAAAAATGCAAAGCTCAACTCTTTACAAATCACTTGGTCTCAGTCCCGAATACAGGACTTGGCCACAATCTTGGTCTAGGAACACTGGAAATGCATGCAAGGGTAGGCCATTCAGGCCTTTGGCATGCTCTGCTACTCAATACAATCATGGACCCTCTACCTCAAAATCCACTTTCCCACCCTCTCCCCATTTCCTTTGGTTTCCTGAAAGATCAAGAACCTGTCAATCTCAACCTCAAGCATATTCAGTGATGTAGCACCCACAAGCATCTGGGGTAAAGGATTCTTAAGATTCACAACACTGAATGAAGAAATCTGTTTTCAACTGAGCCTGAAATGGCCGACCCTTATGAACCTGCATCCCCATGTTTTAGCTTCCCCAGCCAGTGGCAACCTCTGTGTCAACACTGGCAGGCTCCCTCATCACTGTGTATGTTTCAATGTAGTTTTGCAATCAAAAGGTGATGGTGTGTTCCTAAATTAAGGGGAGGATATCCTTGTTATCCAGGATTCTCCAATAATCCTCACTTACCTTGGAACAGGAACTTGGAAGACATTTGACTCACGTACAACTAGCAGAGGCTGCAAAGAGTTGCAGAG
The DNA here is from genome assembly GCA_024679065.1 of Sphyrna mokarran. Classification (NCBI taxonomy): domain Eukaryota; kingdom Metazoa; phylum Chordata; class Chondrichthyes; order Carcharhiniformes; family Carcharhinidae; genus Sphyrna; species Sphyrna mokarran. The sequence goes on from JAGIQG010000038.1 coordinate 5,598,878, forward strand.
GTCATCCAAAATGCTGTGGTTTGTGATGTTCTTAATTCATCACAAGAGGGAGTGTGGTAATTAGCTAGCAACAGTAATCTAGAATTCAAACCCCACCAAGGCAGGTGGGAATTTGAATCAAGCTGGAATTTGAAAGAGTTGGTATCAGTGAAAGTGGCTACTGGGCTTGTGAAAAGCCAAGTGCCTTCACAAATTACCTTTACAGAGAGAAACCTGTTGTCTTTACCCACTCTGTGGGCCTACAGGTTACTTTGGTTGCACATTAGCGGGGAACTGCCCTCTGGAATGGTCTATCAACTGACTCAGTTGCACCAACTCAAAGCAAATGGAGACAGGCACTGCCAGCAACACCAATTTCTAAGAATGACTGAATAAAGGAAACTTCACATCGCTCCCTTTAGTGACAAATCAGCAATTAACAGAACAGCATCCTCGAGAGCTGGATTGCACAAAACACTTTGTTTTTCACATTTTAATTGGATCTGGTGTGAAGATTTCTCCCACCCATTTGCTTGATTGAACTGCTCCAGTGTTAATGTCTTAATCTTTCTTTAATACCTGTAACTATAATCCAGATGGTTCCTATGACCGGCTCCACTGACTTCAGTTGGAGCTTTTTGGATATAGGTGGGTGTGAAGTTACAATCCTCTCCCCCATCTCACTGTGCAAACTGGCCCACTCTCAGCAAAAGCTGCAATTTACCCTTTCACACACTTACAATTGAAAACTGGTCATCTTCCGGCTCAACCTCGTTCCCATCCCTCTGATCGACAGGAACGTCATGGATTCGTGCCAACATCTTTGCTGCCGCATTCCGTTTTGCCAGTTTTTTCGACGTCCCACTCCCTACAGCAGTCAAGACACCACAAATGAAATGGATGGATCACATTCACCAGACAGTATACGCTGGCTTCTTCTCAATGTCACCAAAATCAGTACAGTACCCATACTTTAGACACCATCATTAAACATTTTTTAAAAATCCCCTCAAATTTGGAGTATGTTTTCATAAATCGGGATGACACAGAAAGAACTTGTGCCCTTGCAATAGCCATCCTGTAGGGAAACAGCTCACCTCCTCTGAGTGGAATAGCCAGAATGCAGGACACTCAATATTTCTAAGAAGTGCCTGCAGCAGCAGTGCATTTTTGCTGAAGGTTATTGAACCCAATCCAAGGAAATCATAAAACGAGGATATAGAATATGCGGCACATGTTTGTAATGTAGTTTAACATGGTTTCAAGGCATTGCCACCATGTGCTCCCCATTGACGTTGGACATGCTCCACAAATTCAGAACAAAGAACAGTACAGCACAGGAATAGGTTCTTTGGCCACCAAGTCTGTGCTGACACAGATGCCTCTTTAACCTAATATTTTCTTTCTTTCTTCCATATCCCTCTAAGTTTGCTAGACAAGAGGGCCAGGGGGTTTGGGGGGCAGACAGGAAAGTGGAGTTGAAACTCAGATCAGCCATGACCTCAGGCTTGAATGGTCTACTCCTGCTCCTAAGTATAGACTCATAGAATCTGCAGCACGGAGACAGGCCCTTTGGCCTAAACTGGTCCATGCCAACCAAAAAGCCCATCTAATCTAACCCTATTTGCCTATGTTTGGCCCATATCCCTCTAAATCTTTCCTATCCATGTATCTGTCCTTTTAAATGTTGTCAATGTCCCTGTCTCAACCACTTCTTCTGACAGCTCATTCCACATAGATACCACCTTCTGTGTAAAAAAGTTGCTCCTCAGGTTCCCATTAATTCTTTCCCCTCTTAACTTAAATCTATGCCCCTCATTCTTGATTTCCCCAACTCTGGGAAAAAGACAGTGCATTCACCCGATCTAAATCTTTCATGATTTTATACACCTCTATAAGATCATCCCTCAGTCTTCTATGTTCCAAAGAAAAAAGTCCTAGCCTATCCAATCTTTCCCTACAACTTAGTCCCTTGACTCCTGGCAAAACCCTTCTACACTCTCTCCAGTTTAATAACATATTTCCAATAGCAAGGCAACCAAAACTGAACACAATGCTCCAGGTGCGGCCTCACCAACATCCTGTGCAACTGCAACGTAACTACCCAACTTCTATACTCAATGCCCTGACTGATGAAGGCCAGCATGTCAAAAGCCTTCTTCACTGTCCTATCTACCTGGGACTCTATCTTTAGAGAACCATGCACCAGAACTCCAAGGTTCCTCTGTTCCACGATTCTCCCTAAGGTCCTACCATTCACTGTGAAAGCCCTACCTTGATTTAACTTTCCAAAATGCAACACCTCTCATTTGTCTGTATTCAACTCCATTCGCCATTTCTTGGCCCACTTCCCCAACTGATCAAGATCCTGCTGCAATTTTTGATAACCTTTCTCACTGTCTACAATACCATCTACAAACTTACTAATCATGCCTTGTATATTCTCATCCAAATCATTGACATAGATAACAAACAGCAATGGGCCCAGCACTGACCCTGTGACCCCTAGTCACAGGCTTTCAGTCTGACAAGCATCCTTCCACCATTACCCTCTGCTTCCTCCCATCAAGTCAATTGTATATTCAATTTTCCAGCTCTCCCTGGATTCTAACTTTCCAGAGCAGCCTACCATGAGAAATGTTTTCACTGAAGTCCACATAGACTATGTCTATCGCCGTACCCCCATCAACCTTCCTGGTCACTTCATCAAATTACTCTTTTGGAAGACAAGCTCACTACTCCTAATCAAACGCTGTCTTTCCAAATGTCCGTGTATCTTGTCCATCAGAATCCTCTCTAATAACTTATCCACTTTGGATGTTAGGCTTATCAGTCTATAATTCCCAGGTTTTTCTCTGCAGCCTTTCTTAAATAAGGGCACATTTGCTACCCTCCAGTCTTCTGGTACCTCACCCATAGCTAACAATGATGCACTCACCCTATAAAGGAGCAGCGCTCTGAAAGCTTGTGGCTTTTGCTACCAAATGAACCTTTTGGACTTTAACCTGGTGTTGAGAGACTTCTTACTGCGCTTACCCCAGTCTAATGCCAGCATCTCCACATTATGGCAAATATCTCAGCCAGGGCTCCTGCAATTTCTTAACTAGCTTCACGCAGTGTTCTTGGATATATCTGGTCAGGGCCAGGAGATTTATCCACCTTCATACATTTTAATACGTCCTCCTCTATCGTAATGCGAACTGTCCCCAGTATATCACCACTAACTCTCCCAGGTTCCTCAGTCTTCATGTTTTTCTCTACAGTAAACAGAGGAGAAATATTCATTGAGAACCTCGACCATCCTCTGCAGTTCCACACGCGTGTCCACTTTGATCTGAGGGTGCTATACACTGTCTAGTTATTCTTTTCCCTTAATATTTTTAAATAAGCCCTTTGAATGCACCTTTATCCCCTCAGCCAAAGATACCTCATGCCCCCCCCTTTGTGCCCTTCTAATTATGAGCATACTGCTGTATCCTTGTACACCTCTAGGGAATTCCTTGATTCCAGCTGCTCGCCCCTGAGTCATCCGTTCTTTTTTCCTGGCCAAAACCTCAATATATTTTGTCATCCAGGATTCCCTACTCCTGCCGGCCTTGCCCTTTGCTTGAACAGGGACATACAGACTCTGGACTTGAGCTATTTCACTTTTAAAGGCCTCCTACTTGCCAGAAGTCCCTTTGCCCTCAAACAAGCTACTCCAATCAACCCTCGCAAGCTCCTGTCTAACTCCATCAAAATTTGCCTTGCCCCTACGGACCAGTTTTGTCACTTTCCATCACTATTTTAAAATTAGTAGCACTATGATCACTGGTCCTAAAGTGGTCCCCACCTTCACCTCAGTCATTTATCCTGTCCTATTTCCTAAGAGTAGGTCAAGTTTTGCCCTTTCCCAAGAAGGACCCTCCACACACTGCCTGAGGAAACTTTCCTGAATGCACTTAACAAATTCCACCCCATCTAAGCCTGTCACTATGGCAGTCCCAGTCTATGTTAGGAAAATGAAAATCCCCAACTATGACAATCCTATTACTTCTGCAAGTCTCCCCAGTCTCTCTGCATATTCGTTCTTCTAATTCCCATTAACTACTTGGGGGCTTATAGTACAACCCCAATAAGATCATCAACCCCTTCTTATTTTTAATTCCACACACAAAGCCTCATTGGACGATCCCTCAGTTATTTCATCTGACTACTGCTGTGATGCTCCCCTTAATTGAGAATGCAACTCCCCCTCTTCCACCTCTGTCCTACCTAAAGCACCCGTACCCTGGAAAATGAAGCTGCCAGTCTTGTATCTCCCTTAGCTATGTTTCAGTTATGGCTAAAGTAGCCCAGTCCCATGTACCGACCCATCCCCCGAGTTCATCAGTCTTACCTGTCAGCCCTCTGGCACTGAAATAGATGCAATTTAATCCAACATGTTTTCCCCGCTCCCTGCCGTGCTCCTGCCTATTATGTTTATTCAGCCTGCCGTTGCTGAGTACTGCATCTCCTTTCAGCCCCTCATCTGCCCCAGAGAAGATCCCAACGATGTATGAATCTGAATCCCTGTCCCCTGCACCAATGCTTTAGCCACACATTCATCTGTGTGGAATTTGCACGTTGTCTGTATAGGTTTCCCCTCTGGGTGCTCTGTTTCCTCCAATGGAAAGGGTGGTTAGAGCATTGGCCAGGCTAAATTCTCCCTCAGTGTACCCGAACAGGTGCCAGAGAGTGACATGTTCTAACACTCACTAGCTTGTGGCACTGGAAATAATGCAGATTACTCCTCTAAAGGTCCTGCTTCTTAACCCTTTCCCTAGCTCTCTATAATCACTCCTCAGGACCTCATCCCTATCTCTATTTGTGTTATTTTTCCTATGGACACAATAACTTCTGGCTGCTCACCTTCCCCCTTGAGAATGTTTGGCAGCTGTTCCGAAATATCCTTGACTTTGACACCCAAGAGGCAACACACCATTCTGGACTCCTGTTTGAGGTCACAGAATCTCCTGTCTGTCCTCCTAACTATCGAGTCGCCTATCACTGCAGTCCTCCGTTTACCTTTGTCCTTTCCCGCTGTGCCCCAGAGCTGTCGTAGTGCCACAACTACTGCTGCTTTCACCTGGATGGTCACCGCTCCCCCCCCACACTCTCCCCAACAGTATTCAAAATGGTATACTTGTTTATGAGGGGAGTGGCCACAGGCGATTCCTGCACTATGCCTCCTCTCTTTGCCTTTCCTGGTGGTCACCCAGCTGCTCTCTGACTGCAATGTAGCTCTGGACATCTCACTAAAACTCCTTTGTATAAAGTACTCAGCATCCCAGATGATACTGACTGCATTATCCAGCTCCAGCTCCCTAACTCGGTCTCCCAGGAGCTGCAGCCAGGTGCATTTTCCATAGGTGTAGGCACCAGGAATTCTCCAGCTCCCACATCATGTAGGAGAAGCATAACTCTGTCCTCGTTGCCATCCCAACTGCCCCAAGACTAAAGAGGAAAGTTAAGAGATTACTGCACTCTGCTGAGAAGCCAAATGTCATACAGCTTCTCCAAACCTAGCTAAACAATCAATTGGACACCAGCGTGGCTCAGCATGCACCCGTTACAGATAATGTGCCTCAGAACCAGAATAGAGGCAGCAGAGGCACCCCACCACAACAGCAGCAGTATCAGATGAAAGCACACAAGACAACAACACTGAAGGACTTGGCATGTCTCTACCTATCTCCAAGAATCTCTCAACCCGGCATGTCATGGTGAATTCTTTCCTGTGGGCAGGACCGGATTCCTGAGTGACTGTATACTCTGGGAGTCTCCATCCTTTCTGAACCACCAGCTCCTGGAAAGAAAGAACACACACTAAACAGAACATCACTGATAGGCAGATTGTTGATGCACTAAAAGCACTTTCACACAATCGCCACGAGAGTATAACTCAAATCCATCGCATGACACTCAGCCTCCCAAAAACCTAAGACGATTAAGTTTCAAATAGAGTAGGTATTTTAAAAAAAAAGCTGCTTCCACTGCTGACAAGGAGCAAAACAAGGTAGTCCCCAACAAATCCAATTCAGGAAAAACTTCTTTACCCTATAGAGTGATGAAAATGTGGAACTGGCTCCCACAGGGAGTGGTCCAGGTGAATAGTATTGATATATTTAAGAAGAATCAGGATAAACATATGAGGGAGAAAGGAATGTAAGGATATGGCATTAGGATGAGATGAAGTAGGGAGGAGGAGCATAAACAGCAGCATAGATCAAATGCCTGTTTATGTGCTGGACATGAAATAAAGGACCCAAAGCCCCACTGGGCAGCTTAGGCTTCCTTCATCTCAGTTGGCTCTAAGGTTGAAACTGCTTGGGCATGTTCATTAATTACCACACTTAAATAAGATTAAATATGTTTGTTACATGCTAAATCTTTCATCACAAGTTATAGAAAATGATTAATCAGTCATATATTAATAGAACTATCAACAACTTTAAACGGTTAAAATAAAAGAAATATTGACACTTTGGGAACAGAGGGAGCGCACAGATCTCACATTCAATATTGTGCGTAGTCAGTATACACCTCATTTCACTTACCCTTGCTTACACGTGAATCACTTCAGTTACATTGGTAGGAAAAAAACTAAATCATAGGCCGGTGAGTTTGACGTCAGTGGTAGGGAAGCTGTTGGAGGGGATTCTTAGAGATAAGATGTATAGGCACTTAGAGCATTGCAATCTGATTAGGGATACGCAGCATGGCTTTGTTAAGGGGAGGTCATGCCTTACAAATCTGGTAGAATTTTTTGAGGAGGTGACAAAAATGGTTGACGAAGGGCGAGCAGTTGATGTCGTCTATATGGATTTCAGTAAAGCGTTTGACAAAGTCCCTCATGGGAGGTTAGTTGAGAAGGTCAGGGCTAATGGGATACAAGGACAGGTAGCTAGATGGATAAGTAATGGCTTGGTAATAGGAGACAGAGAGTAATAGTGGAAGGGTATTTTTCTAGCTGGAGGTCGGTCACTAGTGGTGTGCCGCAGGGCTCGGTACTGGGACCTCTTCTATTTGTAATACATATAAATGACTTGGAAGAGGGAGTAAGTGGAGTGATCAGCAAGTTTGCAGATGATACAAAGATGGCTTAACTTGCGGATAGTGAAGAGCATTGTCAGGCGATGCAGTAGGACATAGATAGGCTGGTAGCTTGGGCAGACAGATGGCAGATGGAATTCAATCCTGATAAATGCGAGGTGATGCATTTCGAGAGAAAGAATGTAGGGGGGAGGTATATGATAAAGGGTAGACCTATTAAGAGTATAGAAACGCAGAGGGACCTGAGGTTGCAGGTGCACAAGTCTCTGATGGTGGCAGAGCAGGTGGAGAAGGTTGTGAAGAAAGCATATGGTATGCTAGCCTTTATAGGAAGGGGTATAGAGTACAAGAGCTGGTCTTTAATGTTGCAGTTATATAAAACGTTGGTTAGACCTCATTTGGAATACTGTGTCCAGTTCTGGTCGCCTGACTACCAGGAGGACGTGGAGACTCTGGAGAGAGTGCAGAGGAGTTTACCAGGATGCTGCCTGGTATGGAAGGTCTGAGTTACGAGGAGAGGTTAGGCAAATTGGGACTGTTTTCCTTAGAAAGACGTAGACTTAGAGGAGATCTAATAGAGGTGTACAAGATTATGAGGGGTATAGATAGAGTAAACAGGGTTAAGCTTTTTCTAGGATGGACTCAAATAGCACGAGGGGTCACGGGCTTAGGGTGAGGGGGGTAAGGTATAATTTGGATTCTAGAGGGAGTTTTTTCACACAGAGGGTGGTGGGGGTATGGAATGCGCTGCCAAGTAAAGTGGTGGAGGCAGGCACTCGAGTTATTTAAGAAATACTTAGATGGGCACATGAACAGAATGGGAATGGAGGGGTATAGAAAACGGATTTAAAATAGGGATCATGAGCCTTGGGAGTCCCTGGGAAGTGTGTAAATAGATGATGATATTGATGTACTTGTTTTTATCCCACAGGTGCTTTGGTCCACCTTGTTGTCTAACAAGGGGCATACACGCGATGGGTCATGAGAGGGCTGCTCTTGGTTTTTTTTTTGAGAGTATCCTAGTGCTTCACGTCGTTAGTGTACGCTTGACCTGAACCATTTGATGGGCAACACGACAGCTCAGTGACTATCGCTGTGCTGTGCAGATACATGGATTTGGGCCTGTGTCTGTGGGAGTTTGTGCATTCTCCTCATGCTTGCGTGGGTTTTCTCCGGGTGCTCCGGTTTCCTCCCACATCCCAAAGATGTGCTCTTAGGCTAATTGGCAAAACAAATTCTCCCTAAATTGTCTCAAATTTGGTTTTTAATCCATAGACCTATAAACATAGACAGGGATCATGGGTAGAGGTGGGAACATCGGGGTGGCAGCGCGGGCTCGTTGGGCCGAAGGGCCTGTTTCTCGTGCTGTTTTGTTCTTTGTACATGGGTCAGAACCAGTGCAATGTGGCAACCCAGTGCCTGCGGCAATGGTCAACCATTGTCTCGTGGGACTGCAATCACTTTGGCCACGTATGACCCCCAAGTTGCAGGTTTCCCACCACTGACCATTGCGTACATCTACCCTGAGTCTTGGAAAATGAATAAGAACACAATACCTGCAAGGCCCCCACAGGGTTGCATTCTGCCAGCTGAGCAGAGCTGGAGCTTTTAGATTCAGTACTAGAGATCCTGGAGAGAAAAAAAGAATGGAGCAATGAGAAGCTGTGATTTTAAAATATTTTTCAGTTGCTCAGAGCTCTTTTTCTTTGGCCAAAGGAGCATCGAGGAAAGAGTCGGGTCACTTACCCCTTGGTCTCTGCTCAATTCCTGTCTGATAACCCTTCCAACACAGACATATGGGCCACTGTGCAAGGCTGCAATGCACTCTTCAACTGTGCAGACACGCAAACAAATGGCTCCATAGTGGCACAGCACAGGAGTGGGGATGGGCGGGGAAAGCGGGTAGTGAAAAGAGGGGCAAACAAAGTACTTCAGAGAATGAATCATCACTCAACCCACAGCTCCTGAAATGCCAAAGATCACACCAGAGTGTGTAAGGAGAGCAGATAGAGGGCTTTCACACCTAGTCTCCATGGCAACTTGGCTGGGATGGGTATTATGGCATGGCTGCTTAGCAGGTCAGGCACGAGACTAGGAGGGTAAGGAGCTCAAACCCCACTGTGGCAGATTGCAGAACTGAATTCAATAAATCAAATTAATTGTAACCAGCAAAGATCTCAAATGCTGTTGGCTGTGTTGTAAAAATCCAATTGGTTCAACTCTATCCTTCAAGGTGGGGCCTAACATCCTTACTTGGTTAGGGCTGATAGATGATACAAGTCTACACTATGTCCTTAGGCATTTATTGTCAATAAATGCTAAATAAAGGCATAAATTGTCCCTCTGCTGTGTGGCACAGGTACTTTAACAGATGTGGTTTGTACTGTTACACAGTGCACTGCACATTTAACTGGGTCTCACTTCAGTAAGGATAATCCACCAGCTGATCTTCACCTTTCCCACTTGAGGCAAGCACTTCCAGTTTCCAATCTCAGCACAATGCAGATTGGAGCCGGTCTGTGTGGAAAGACTAGGAGCCCACATTCTTCCAATGGTATGGTACAGGCCCAACGCACTGAATCCCTGTCTTATTGGACAACTTGGGAATTAAATGGGCAGGAAGTTCCTTTTAATTGAAAAAAACACGTTTTTGCATAGCGCCTCATCACGTCTCTCAAAAACGTTTCTTCAGCGCTTCGCACGTGAGGAATTACTTTTTGAAGTTTAGCGATCATCAGTGTGCAGGCAAACGCGGCAGCCATTTTGCGCAAGCAAGATCCCACAAACGGCGATGAGGGGAATTTCTGTAGTGGTGGAGAGAGAAATGTTGACCACGAGCACTGGGAAAGTCCCCCAGTCATCTTTCATCTTTGTAATCACCACATACTTTTATTTTAAAAAGGCAACTTGAAGCTTCGATTGGAGAGTGGAACCTAAGTTTTCCAGATTGGAATGCCAACATTTGAACCTGCCCATTCAAAAGACAAAAGTGCAGATTACAGGAGAAGGGCACTAAGTGAATGGCTCGTTCACTGAGCCAGTGCAGACATGACGGGCCAAATGGCCACTTTCTGTGCTGTAAGAATTGAGATTATCAGAAAATCTAGACCTCTGAGCGTATTATGAATCACCACTTTTCATATCCATCAGTAGCTATCACTATCAAGCTTTTACCAGTTTGTATCAATAGACGTACTGCCTTAAAACACATCTCAAACTAAATTATGAACGCCTTTATAATTTCCAATAAATTGGTTATTTTTGAAAAACAACAGTGTATAAGAGATTCCGTGTGTTCTGGAATGCACCAAGGGATTAGGTGGGTCAGATGGACAGAGGGTCTCCTACATGCAACTGTTAATATGTTTAGTACCAAATAGGAGAATTTTTCCAATCACGCTTAACCCACCCTTCCTACTCCTGATGGGACTATCCCCACTGAATTTCCAACATGTCACCTGTACTGCCAGTTCAGATTTCCGAGGTGTAGCGGAGAAATCTGGGAACAGATTTGGACGTGTTCAGGGTGCTGGGTCCAGTACCATTCTCCTTTAAAAGCATGTGGGTGCCTGGAGTCTTTTGTCAAAGCCTAACTGTTCCATTAACATATCACATACCAACACACTGCACAGACAGCAGTTAGGTTTCCCAGCCAAGTTTAATCGCTGCTCTCTGAATTAACTCTAAGAACAAAAGGAATTTGTATCACATAGTGCGATTGTACATTTTTCAGAAACATCTCAAAATGCTTCACATATGGTGACTTGCTTTGAATCGAAGTGCAGTGACTTATGTAGGCAAATGCTGTAGCCATTTTGCGCACCGCGATGTCGATAAACGGGAACAAGAGGAGTGAACTGGGCACCAAATTTTGGAGGGAAAAGTTTACTGAACATTGGCCTAAACATTGTTTTAAAAAGTAAGCAATAGTGTCAGGGAATTTTTCACACCCAACTCAACCAATTGGAACATGCAGATAGGTCCTTGGTTTGCCATCTCATCACAACATTTGATTGGCACTGCATTATCAGTGGGTTACAATTGGGAAGGTTAAGTCCCTGCCTTGACCAGTGTGGAGTGGGGAGGAAGAGAAAACAGCCCCATTGGGGACAGCTGCAATGACCCACTTGGTTCAGCAGCATACCAACACTTGCCACCTTGAAGGACCATTTGGTGGATTACCAGGAAGCCAACAGCCCCTGTAGAATGTTTTCCTTCATATGTCACTGCTTTTTGGAAGAGATGGAGGGGGAAGGGCAGGAAAGAAGAGTTGAATATCACCATTTGAAGATGGGATGGAAATATCTTTCTAGGTGCAGTTAAGTTATTCACGTACTTGACTCCATCCAACATGGGCTCCAACATGTTTCCTCCCTTTAGTAATTTCAGGGCAGCTTCTGCTGCCTTGTGCTTTGCTGCCTTTTTGCTAGGCCCCTGACCTGAGGGGGGAAAAACATCAATTAAAACACAAATTGAAATCAAAACCATGAAGCAGCTGCTGACCATAAAATAACCATTTTAAAATGGCCATCAACTTTTCTTCAGTCCTGAATTGAGGGCTAAACAAATCCTCAATCAGATTTGAACAGTCATGCTCAGATCAGATCTGTTTATGTCAAATGTGCACCGCAGTCCCTTCACATGTGAAACTTTTTCAGATGTGTTAGTCTGCCTCCATTGCTTATAAGCTAGCAACCAGGCCAGAGGATGTAGGTTCAAGACCCACTTTAGGATGCTCACTACTCAAGATTAGCAACATGCTAAAGAACCAAGCTGCCTTTTCGGGTGGGAAAGAGTCCAAGATGTCACTGAGAGTGCAATACAGCTCACCGAGTGACCTGGTTAAGACATCCCTACAACACAACACCAGTTAAAAAAAGAGTAACTGGCCATTCATCGCAATATTCGGAGGGATCTTGCTGTACACAAAACGGCCACTATGTTTTTTCCTTAATTCATGAAGTGTGGGTGTTGCTGGCTGGGCCAGCATTTCTAACTACAATTGCACTGGCATGCAAGAGTCCATATTCTCGTGGATCTGCCTTCAGAGAAGGATGGACATTAGTGAACCGGGTGGGTTTTTGTGGCAGTTGACAACAGTTTCATGGTCATTATTAGACTTTTAATTTCCAGATTTCTTTGAATTCAAACTTCACCATCTGCCTTGGTGGGATTTGAACCCGAGTCCCCGGATTACTAGTCCAATGACAATACTACTATGCCACCACGCCATGTGTTTACCTACAATGAACAGAAACAGTCACTCCGCTGCAAAGTAAACCACATAAGGTGTTTTTTGTTCTTTGCTTGCAGTTATCAAGTTGTTTGCGCTTGCAAAAATCAGTAAGGGCATCATGATACATTGATTTACTGAAGATGGATCTGGTAGGCCCAGATCTAATGTAGTGCCATCTTGTTTTAAAAGGGAATGTCACACCAGGGTTTGGGAAGGCTGGTCTGTTCCCCACTGATCGGGTCGACACACTAAGGAGATTCAAAGTTTTCCTCCGAGTAAATCCAATGGGGAATTCAGGAGAAACAGCAGTGGGAATGTGGAACTCACTCCACGTGGAGCAGTTGAGGCAAATAGCAGGAATGTACTGAAAGGGAAGTCAAATGAGTATTTGAGGGAGAAAGGAATAGAAGGTTACACTGATAAGAGATGATAAAGGTGGGGAAAGATTCTAGTGCAGCAGAAACACCAGCACAGAGCAGTCATATCAAAGAATCCATTTCTATACACTCTATGCAAAGATTCTGCCCACCAAAAAGCATCTCGCTGGAGCCCATTTATTTCACATTTTCTGTCTCGAAGATGACTCACTTGCACTGTTCATCATGTAGGTCTGTGCTTATTACATTAATCAGCACAGCTATCCTTCCCAGTCCTCACTGTTGATGCCATTGCAATAATGTCCCGTACTTGCCTGCACAGAGCAGGTACAAACACTGCTGCTTTGCAACAGGTCCACAGAGACAGAAGCCTTGCCTCAAGTTGCCTCCTTAAGTGACTTCGGATAGGAAGTAATTCTTGAAGGGTTATCTTATACTACAAACTTGCTCGGAAACAACATTAATCTCGAAATGAAAGCAGAACACTGCAGGCACTGGAGATCGGAAGTAAGGAACTGAAAGTGCTGGAAACACTCAGCAGGTCTGGCATCTGTGGAGAGAGAAACAGATTTAACGCTTTTGAGTCTGCATGACTCTTCTGCAGAACGAAAAGCAGGCAGAAACGTGGTGGGGTTTCTGTTTGCTGGGTAGAGGGGAGGGTCAGGTGGAACAAAACGGAAGGTCTTGAAATGTCTTTTGTTAAAGCCAGCAGCATCATTTGATCACACAGATGGTATTAAGTCCCTGAGCAGCACTGCACTGTATCACTGTGCACTGCAAAAGAAAACAAGCAAAATAGGAAGGGACCATGACAGGAATTTAAGGCTATGGGTTTTTAAATTATCACAAATAGAAACATGGAGTGCGATTCCCATAATACTGCTTAATACAATGGAAAAAAAAATGTGACTCAATTAATCATAACATTGTGTCCTCATTGTAAAAGAACATGTGCAAAGACACTTCAATTTTAAATTTCTACAAAAGTAATTGCAGATTGTGCTAAGCCAATGTTTAGGAAAACATTCCAGAAACATCCATCAAAAATTAAATGTAAAGTGGAGCTATCTGATACCACAATCAGCGGTGTCTCGCTCAACCCATCAGTGCTCATCATGGTATCAGATCTCCACAGAAACAGGAACCACACCAGTATCTAATGCCAGCATCCCATTAGAATTAAATGGGACAAAACTAGACACAAAACATTGAAAGTAGCAGAGAAAGGTTTTTTCTTTTAAGTTTTAACCCCATCACCCCACAATAATGAAGAAACCGATCATATTGAAGAACGAGACACACAAACCTGTGCAGTTAATATCTCCGACTGTCACTCGGAAAGTGAAATTAGGTTGATGGGCTTGGCCCTCAGCTTTCAGTAAATCATACACCGGTGTTTTTCCAATCCTTGTTCCATATTCCTGCAGTAAACTAATAGGCGTCTTCCCAGGATTTGAGGCCAGCATTTGCTCAATACTGTGTTAGAAACAACAAAAGCAACTATTACAGCATTTGGAAGAAAGAAATTCTTTTAAACTGACCAACTGTAACAGCGTTTTGAGTAATGCCAGGAAAAAAAAAATGTTTTCTCGAAGTTTTTCATCTTGTACTGATCAGGTCAGTTCACAAGAATACCAATGTCAGGGAAAACAGCAAATTCATATGGTATGGCAACAAATTTATACTTTGTATTTATACCCCTACACTTTGTAATTTATACCCTTACGCAGCTGAAGAATGATTAGATGACACACCGAACATCACAACCACTCACTTTGTTCAATGTGAGCAATGAATCAACCAGATACCATCCCTAGATTTATTTTAAACAGTTGTTTGATGTTACAGCACTTGAATATTTCCAGGGGGATATGCTATCAAAGATTTTCATCTTGCATCCATCAGGATAGTTGTCAAGAATTTTCCAACCCTACAATTTCTACTGCTTGAAAAAAGTGCTGATTGGCTGCAAGTGGAGGTATTAATGTTGAGTCCATATGACTTCCTCAGAACTCTGCCTCCCCTCAAGGTTGCTCTGGGGTACGTTTGGAAATTAATCAGTTACAGCAACAGCTCACCAGAACCAAACTCTGCCCAGGTTTGCCGTATTTGTCCAAGCCAGCGTCTCCCAGCATCTGCTTGCTGGGTTATTTAGAGTCAAGACAGAATGTTCGGATATTTTGGTAGTAGCTTGATTTCATCCACTTACTTGGTCTTCTTATCCACCTCCTCCTAAAATAGGGTAGATGGCACGCATGGCTCTCTAGCAAATTTTCTTGCACTAATTGTTGACACTTTCACTAAATAAAATGATTGCCACTGCTGCCTTACAGCTCCAAGGACTTAGGTTCGTTTCTGGAGTTTTGTCACTGTCTGTGTGGAGTTTATACATTCTTCCTGTGTCTACGTGGGTTTTCTCTGGGTGCTCTGGTTTCCTCCCACAGTCCAAAGATGTGCAGGTTAAGTGGATTGGCAATGCTAAATTTCCCCCATAGTGTACAAAGATGTGTAGGTTAAATGGATTAGCAATGGTAAACATGTGGGGAGAAGGCCTCTTCTGTACTGTAAGGATTATGGGATCCTATGACATACCAGAGGAATTAACAATGCTCCTCCTGTATGTGTCAGCCTCAACTAAGTCTGTACACTCTCAACCTGAAAGTCATAAGATTCTGGATTTGATGCCCACTACAAGACCCCAAAATGTTGAAGGATCAGGACCAGAAAGACCACATTGTCAGTTAAGCCTGAGCCATCATTCAGTATGGCCATGGCTGATCTTGGGTCTCAAGTCCACTCTCTTAGGAAGGGAATGCTGCACTGTCAGGAGTAGCCGAATGCACCGCTGAAGCAAATCTGCCCTCTGCAGTCAGTGGGTCCAAAAGATCCTATGACATGATCTGAAAAAGGAGCCAGGAAGGTACATCCAACATCTTGGAAAATAATGCATCTCTCACTCCCTCATCTCAGATGCCCTAGGAAATTGGCACAAACATGTGGGATCTTGCTGTGCGCAAAGTGGCTGCTATGTCCCACTTTCCAATCGAGGCGACACTTCAAATAAGCTCCTTCGCTGCCTGTAAAGTGCAATGGGATGTTCAAGGAATGGAAAAAGCGACATATAAATGCAACTCTGCACACAATAAGGGAGCCTGGTTCTTGTTCTACAGCTAAATGAAAGGCGAGGGACAAAGAACTTTTAATGCAAAAAAGTCGGTGTCCTCCGACTCCCTCCATACCTGGGACAGCTGGAATTCTTTTTGGCTGCAGCAGCGGCCCGATCCTCCGTCATCCCAGTTGACAGTGCCGGTGATGGTGGCTCAGACAGCGGCGGCGACTCGCTCCCTGCAGAAGCATCGGCGCTGAATGACACTGCGCAGGCGCTACGACCGCCGCCATCCCCACTTCCGGGGCAGGGGTCAAACTGAGCGGGAAAGGCGCGAGTCTTCAAAATGGCGGCGAGGAGCGGAAAACTTCAAACCAGGTCCCGCTTAGTAACCAGATAGAAAGACCCTCAGTTCACATTCAGACTCGGCGGAGTTCAGCACACAGAACAGATTGGCATCGCTTTAAAAAAAAGACATTTCAACCCCCCCCCCACACTCCACTCCTATCTCGCCCCCCCCCCCCCCCCCCCCCCCCCAGCTTAAAGAGACACACACTCCTACCAACCCCTCCCCCCACCTTAGACACAATCTTCTATCCCCCAACTTAAAGACAGACCCACGCTCCGAACCCCCATAAACCCAGACACACAATCCTACCCCCCCCTTAAACACAGACCACGCTCCAACCCCTCCCCCCCCCCTTAAACACCAGTCAGTTTGAGAGCAATTAGGAATGGGCATGAAAACATTGTCTTTGCTCACCTCCCCAAAAAGGACAGCATGGTAGCATAGTGGTTAGCACTGTTGCTTCACAGCTCCAGGGTCCTGGGTTCGATTCCCAGCTCGGGTCACTGTCTGTATGGAGTTTGCGCATTCTCCTCGTGTTTGCATGGGTTTCCTCCCACAGTTCAAAGATGTGCGGGTTACGTTGATTGGCCAAGCTAAGAAATTGCCCCTTAGTGTCCAGGGATGTGTAGGTTAGAGGGATTAGCAGGTATAATTTGTAGGGATATGGGGGTAGGGTCTGGGGTGGGATTGTGTTCAGTGCAGACTCGATGGGCCAAAGGGCCTCTTTCTGCACTGTAAGGTTCTATGATTCTACAAAATAAATAAAAATAAACACACCCACCTTTAAACCTTGGGGATACATGAACTCATTTATTAACAAATAACTTATTAATACCTTAATTGTGTAATTTGTAGATTGAACTGCACTGCAATTTTCCTCTGGCCCTGGAAATTGTGCCGCACAGTTGGAGTATAATTCCAAGCAGCCACTCCATAGTCTTGCCTCCTGCACAACAGATTACCACACACAAACCCAAAGGTAATACCACAGAAAAATTGTTGTAAAATCATCTGATCTGTCTAAAAGTGTGAGTGACTTCAAACTAATCATCATATCTCACGTCAGCTCCATGTCATATATTAAGTAATACAAGTCATTGAAGGGTTGTGAAAACAGGGATGAGAATTTTCAAATTGAGATATTTCTTGACCAGGAGACAATGTATGTCAGACAGCACAGAGACAAACAGAATTTGGTGCAAGTTCAGACATGGGCAGCAGTTTTGGATGACGGAGCCAGGAGTGGGTTGGAGTAGTTGAAATCCATAGCCAGTGGCTCCCGCTGAGCCAAGTTTGGTTATCATTTGTGATGTTAGTATACATAGAGTCATAAAGTCAGAGGTTTACAGTATGGAAACAGGCCCTTTGGCCCAACTAATCCATGCTGCCCTTTTTTTTTTTTTTAAGGAAAAGCCAATCCCAATTGCCCACATTTGGCTCATATCCCTCAATAACCATGTAGCCATCCAAATGCTTTTTAAAAGAAAAAAATTGTATCTGCCTGTACTACTATCTCTGGCAGTTTGTTCCAGACACTTATCAGCCTCTGAAAAGATTGCCCATCTGGATCCTTTCGTATCTCTCCCCTCTCACCTTAAACCCATGCCCTCTAGTTTTAGACTCCCCTATCTTTGGGAAACGATGTTGACTATCTAGCAGATCTGTGCCCCTCATTATTTTATAGACCTCTATAAGATCACCCCTCAGCCTCTTACACTCCAGTGAAAAAAAATTCCAGTCTATCCAGCCTCTTCTTATAATCAAACCATCAAGTCCTGGTAGCATCCTAGTAAATGTTCTCTGCACTCTTTCTAGTTTAATAATATCCTTTATAATAGGGTGACCAGAATTGCACACAGTATTCCAAGTGTGACCTTACCAATGTCTTGTACAGCTTCAACAAGACGTCCCAACTCCTGTATTCAATGTTCTGACTGATGAAACCAAGCCAAATGCCTTCTTCACCGCTCTGTCCACCTGTGACTCCACTTTCAAGGAGCTATGAACCTGCACCCCTAGATCTTTGTTCTGTAACTCTTGACCTTTAAAGTGTTTATTTAAATATGTACTCTGCAGTTGTAAGCAAACTTTTTCAGTTTGTTTCTCTCAGTGTTGCCGAGCTTCTACCAGATGCTCTTTTATTGCTGCTTAAATGGGGTTTGTTTATTTTTACTCTCGGATATTTATGATTCTGCATTGTTGGGAGAAAAAAAAACTGTCAGCAGGTGATAGGAGTTTTCTTAATTTTTAGTTTGGAGCTGCTCTTTAGCTTGAGTTTTAGAAAGGGCATCAAGCTGAACAAATCTCTTCCTGGCTTTGGAAATTCTGCTGGTTATCTGAAAGTAAGGCCTTGCCTTTTTGAAGGGAAGGAAATATGCTGTTGGTGACTTGCCTAGAGTCCTGGAGTTTTGGGAAGCTGTTCTGACTTCAAACTGCTCCAAGTCTATTCAGAGAACTGCAGACCTCATCCAAGAATTCAACTCTAATATTATCTGAGCATTAGTCTATGCTGTATTTGAATGGTCTTGTTTATGGGTTGGTTTGATTGAGACAGCGAGATTATACATTGTAGTGGTTGTTTTGTTGTTTGTAATTGATAGAACTTATTGCTGATTTTCTTACTATACATATTAACTATATTCGTAAATAAATTTTGTTTGATAAAAGCTTCCCAGTGGGACATTTGAATCATACCTGAAGTGAAACCTGTCATGCTTCTCGTAGCCAAGTTCAAGATGCAAAACATATGATCCAGGCAGACTCAAACACTTGAGTTTCTGACCTGAACCATAACACACTGCCAGATCAAAATACCAAGTAGCTTTTTAAATGACCACAAAAAACATACACCAGGTCGAGTAAAAAAAAGGCTGCAAACTATGAAAAATGTTGGTCCAAAACAGCAACTTTATTTATGAAATTTACAATGCTATATTAAAGTAAATAAGCAAGCACATAAAATTTACAAAGAATACCTTCAGAAAAGCAGAGGTATATTCACATGGATGCTGTGTACAATTTTGCTTTAGTCTGTGGTGAAAGAGGATAAACATTGACTTCAACAATTCCAAAAAACCAATTGTTTCCAAAATTAGTGTTTTGTGACAATTTCAAAGTTGTTTCACTGCATCCACTTGCTGGTCCCACAGTGAGTACAACAGTGTTACATAGAGATGTCCAGACCTCAGGAAAGATATCATATAAATGCAATGGAATGGACAACAAATCTTCTATTGAGCCATTTTACCCATTTGGCTCACTTTAGGGAAGGAAATCTGCTACCCTTACTCAGTCTAGTGTACATGTGACTCCAGACTCACAACAATGTGGTTGACTTAGCAGCCCCCTCTGAAATGGCCTAGTGAGCCACTCAGTTCAAAGGACAAATAGGGATGAGCAACAAATGCTGCCCCACCAGCAACACCCACATCCCATAAAAGAATTACACTGAAAAAAAAATATTTAGTGTTCAGAGATGTACAGTCAGCTTGATACTGGCCTTTCACCAGAAAATGGGGTTCTAATCTGTCCCTTACTGATATGGTAAAAGTTCATCAGTTCCAATGGCCTTATGCTAACTTGGTCAGTTTTAAAATGTATTTATTGGTGTCACAAGTAGGCTTCTTTGAACACTGCAGTGAAGTTACTGTGAAAATCCCCTAGTCACCACACTCCAGCGTCTTTTCAGGTACACTGAGGGAGCATCACCAGTGTACCTAATCAGCACATTTTTGGACTATGAGAGGAAACCCATGCAGACATGGGGAAAAATGATCTGTCTCCACAGTGACCCAAGGCAGGAATCGAACCCAAGTCCCTGAGATTCAGCAGTGCTAACCACTGTGCTGCCTGTTCATAATGAACACAGAATCTAAAACAGTCCCCAATTTAATAACTAGTTGGCAGAGGGAGCCTTCTTCTACATTTAACTGTGCAGTCCTGGGCGTGCTTAATGCTGGATATTGTGTTCTCAAAATATAGAGTAGTCTCTCCCCAGCATTAACAACCTTCAAGAATACAGATTCACTACAAATTAGTTCGAACTACTTCCATAATAATGAATTTTAAGGCCCTTTTCATAAAATTAATAGAAACTTCCAACTAATTTTGACCAGCTCAGTCAGAGCAACCCATTATAAACAAAATGTTACCACAGCCTAACACAACATTGTAACAGAGCAGAGTAACCATCTCATACTTTTCTTGCATCCTCAAGGAGGACAATGACTTCAGGAATTTGGTTCCTTCAAATGTTACAAAAAGGTGTTGCTACATTGTTCATTTTTACCTTCATTTTGACAAAGTTAATATTGCTGAGCAGTGTGGTGCCAGCATTAAAACAAAGAAATAAACTGGTTCAGTACACAAAATACTGCCTACATTCCAATTTGAGCTTCTCCTTAAACCAAACTAAGTTGGTCTTTTTGTTTAAGAAGAAACACAATCCATTCTTTGCTGGAACATATTTATTTGAAAGGTGACACTTTGTCACCAATCACCCCCCTCCCAACCTTTTCAAAAATAGATTTCTTGTGCTTGCTTCACCTGGTTACGCCACTATCAACTAATTCAAAATCTGATATATTGAAGAACAGGAAGTGATGGATAGGACTTTTGAGAGGAGCTACATTTGACACATGGTCTCCCTCTCCCGTTTTCATACAATGGAATAATATTTGACAGACCGTCTGAGAAAATGGTATGCTTTCAGTGTCCGTTCAGAAATCAAAATCAATTTTATTGGCACATTCGGAAACAAGCAATCCAAGGCCTCTTTTCATTTTCAAAACTAACTTTGGGCCAGGCTCATCCAGGAAGGATGTCGTGTTGCTAAAGGGGTGCAGTCCAAATGGAGAGATGGTACAAAAGTGGAGATCAGCCAGAACTTTATTGAATGGTGGAGCAGGCTCAATATTGCCACCTTCTTATGAGGAGACATGGTCCAACTTGAAAATACAAGCAATGTTACACACTGCTGTTAAAATTCTTTGTACCAGTGCTTTTAATGGGAAATCCATTTTAACCAACTTAGAGTCAAATTAAGAAATGCAACTCAGATGCAGTTTATCTCATGGTCAAAAGATTCAAAGGGGACACTGAAACTCCTGAAGAGCCTTTTAAACATTTATTTTTAAAAGAAAGAATCTCCACAAAGCCAAGTTGATTTTTACATCATAAGTAGCTAGTAAAAACAGAAACTACACTGCATTAAATAAAAAGAACAGCTTGCTTCATATGTGCTTGACCACCCTACAGGCAGGCTGGTAAATTTAATTTCTTTAACGGTTGAATTTTGACCGTGAATAAAGACTATAATCACCAGCTGAAGAAGTCAGACTGGAGGTCATTAATTAAAAAGAGAAAGGAGAGAGAGAGCACGCGAGTGAGGAAAGCAATCAGAAAATTATTTTGCTCAGGTGGTGGTGTTCTCTTAAGTATGGAATTCCTTATTACTGGAAGCATCTGGAAAGGAAAACTGGAGGAAGTTGCAGAGCTGGGAGGGGGGTGTGGAACAAGACAGTGTAATTAAAGCTAGCACCTCTACTATGGGCAGAATGGCCATGCTGTAAACTTCAATGGTCTGTTCAAGTAGTCTGGACAGAAAATTATCAATTGCTTTATTCTATGTTAAATAAATTCGAGTACAATTCCAAAATACTCTGGATTCTTTAGTGAACCATTTTCATTTGGGTTTCTGTTTTAATTACCTTGCACCATCACTGTCAAATATTATACATACACACGTGTGTAAATAAAATTACTCTTCAGAGAATGAAGTCAGTATCTTTCATTTACACAAGATGTGTAACGTCTACATTCAAACCTGTTCACATTCCTACGTTAAGAAATAAAACAATATATAGCAAGATATTAGTTTATCATTTCATACCTCAAGAGAGCTTGTGCAACTCAACTGACCTGAGAGAAAGGTTACATAAGGAACAAAGATGACAACATAACTACAGCACAAGTTAGAGCAATTGGATATGTGGCAAGAAAAGTCAAATACCAATACAACTTAAAGGTCCTAGAGTTAGTCAAGAAAATGTTAAAATGAGGATCTACTAATGATAAACTATGAGAAACAACTAATCCTTCCTTAATCTAGGTTTTAAATCCATTTTGGTGAACTTGCAATTTGTTTTGGAAAAATAGAGCCTAATCAGGGAATGGATAATTTATGAACGCTTCACAAGTAGTTTGACCTTGCATTTCCAGCTGAAAGCAATGTTAATGTAAGAGAATACTGGCAACAGATTCTATTATGAGGAGGAAATGGCACAGAACTTAGTTTTGGCTTATGTAAACTGAACTCTAAATGACCAGTGGAGAAATAGGAGGAAGGGGAGGCAAGCAACAAACCGTAGCAGTGTGTTTCAAATCAGTATCAACTTGAAACCATTGACTATCATCTGGGTCTTGTAGTGCAGTGGATAATATTTCTGCCTCCGAGCCAGAAGCTCTGAGTTCAAGTCCCACCCCAGGACTTGGTAGGCAAAGAAAATGCATTCATAACCCAACCAAACACGTTGAGTGTCAGCCTGCAGATCCTTCCAAATACACCAGTGGCTGGCAGTAAGAATGGGAGAGATTTTTGGTCAACCATGCAATGGAAAGGAAGTTGGAACTTCTACCATCATGGCCCATAGCCCCAGAGGACAACATTAACGTAAAAGTGCATGTTACCATAACAACTCTGACTCCAAGTCTCTAACATACCACTACACTATGACCACAATTCCCTTTTAAAAATAATCACCAGTTAAGTTTGGCAGTTGGGATGACTAAGTCTTCAATCCAATCTATGGGCTGGACACAGCAGTTGGGGAAATGTCATACGAGTGACAGAGATGGTATTTATGGAACTATGCAACTGCAAACAAAAGTATTTTTGGTGTCACCATTACTTAAATAGCACGATAACTACCTTGAGCACAGTAATTTAGGCAAGTGAGATTAAAATTACCCATCGTAAATGCGGCAGAGACAGTTTGCATCACAGCAAGTGTAATTTTAGTGGTAAGTGAAGTTACTTAACGTGGCAGGAGGAGATTGGCAGTCCCCACACACTTCCAGTTCAACTATGGAACATGACATATTAGTGTAAATACCCCAAAGCTCCCCACTTAGTTTTCATTTGCTTTTGAAAACTATTCAGTTCCCATTGTTGATGTTTGAAATTGTGACTATTGTCCATGAAACTATTTGCTGAAGAGATCTTGTATTAATTTACAAAGAGGTATTGCTTCTTGCACAGGAGAAGTGTTGGGGGTGGGGGGACCAAAATAGATTGTGGTGTTTCTCCCCTTAGAGAATGCTCTCCTCCTACTGCTTCATTAGATGAACAGGACTTGGGGTTCAAGCCAAGTATAAAATTTTGTTAGGAAATTGCCTTTAAAAAAAAATCAAACATGCACTCCACACTATCCTGCTCAATACTCAATGTCATTCCAACCAAATACTAATGTGTGAGTGGAGAATCCAAAACTAAAGATTAGTGAATTACCAGCATCTTCTGTATTGCAAGTTTTCATTCCTTGATCATTTCACAGGAGATCTCTGGATGATTTTCTGATGGCAACGTGGAAGGAGTTTCTCTTCATTTTCTTTGCTTCCTCTTCTGGTGAGGAGGAGATGTCCATTTCCCGTGTGCTGGGAAGGGCACTATTTTTCCGACAACACTATTCACCATTGACACTGCTGGCAGATTCATCTTGGGCATTTTGGGGAGGCAGTAGTGAATCTGTCAATTTTGAAACCAAATTAGTCAAGTCATTTCCAACCCAAACCACCCCCCTCCAGAGGTAACATCAGATTCCAAAGCTATATCTAGGAGATAATGTAAGACATGTTTCTCCTTATTGGACCAACACAGGTAATTGCACCAATTTACTTGAGCTACAGCACATTAAGAAGGGCGAGGAGGTAGAGAACAGCTTCTGAACAGACTAAAGTGGTATTTGCGCCTCTGCTGTGAAAATAGAGACAACAATTGCACACAGCAGAAGGGAGAAAAATGGGACAATGGACAGGGCTGCTGATCTTCATAGAATGCCTATAGTGCAGAAGCTACTCTGCAGCTCTGCAAGATACTCTGGGCCGATTGGCCTTTTCTGCACTGTAGGAATTCTAAGAAGATCAGCCATCCCACTGAGAATCTTAGTGTAGCCCTCTCCTCCTCTCTATGCCTGTAACCCCACTTATTTACTATGGCTAATCCTCCTAACCTGTACATTTTTGGACTACAGGAGGAAACAGAGCAGCTGGAGGAAACCCACACAGACACGGAGAATGCCACACAGACAGCCACCCAAGGCTGGAATTGAACCTGGGTCCCTGGAGCAGTGAGGCAGTAGTGCTAACCACTGTGTCCCTTCTGCTATGTGTGGGAACCAGCTGTTGTAACACCAGTACTTGACAGAAACAGCATCTTTTTTTGCACTTGCTAATGCAGTATTACTTGTCCGCTTCACACTAAGGAGAAGTTCAGTGCTGAAGAATACAGAGGTGAGTATACTTCTCAGGGAGTCAAGTTGCCTAAGCACCGAAGAAAGAAATTCTGTTCCTGTCCTTGCACACGCTTACGGTATACCTCAGATAGACACAAGTACACAGATACTTCACCACTGTGTCTTGGGGCCAGGGTGTGCAGAATTGAATAATTCCCCTGGCGTTGTCTGCAATCTTTCCATCAGTCAAATTCCAACATTATTCCTGGAGCAGCAAAAGCAAAAGCTCTGCTTATACACAAAATAAACTGTCAGTGACTGCTTGGGGCAGGGACATAGTTTCAACGGTCAGCAATCAAAAAGTATTATGAATACTTGTCCAGCAAGTCCAGTGAGCCCAACAGCTCTCAGGCTGCAGGATTTGCAATTGGGCCTGTGTTCTGGTGAGCGACTAGCTAACAAAATGAAGGATATTGATAAATGACACCAAACACAATCTTCTAGAAGGCAGGACACCAGACTGGGTGGAGAATTCAATATCGCAGTGTCCAGCATTAAATACTTCAACCCTCTGCCCAGTTCAACATTCTGTTCACACATTTTGCAATTGGTGACAGAGATTAAGTTGTAGTACCACCTTGCACATAATTCTTTCACGGAATGTGGGCATCACTTGCTTAACTAGCATTTATTGTCCATGCCTAATTGCGCTCAAGGTGGTGGTGATGAACTGCCTTCTTGAACTGTAGCAGTTGATTGAGGGAAGTAACCCACAGTGCTGTTGACTCAGCAATGATGAAGTATTGGCAATATATTTCCAAGTCAGGATGGTGAGTGACTTGAAAAGGAACTTGAAGGTGGTGTGTTTCCAAGTATCTGCTGCTCTTGTCTTTCTAGATGGTAGAGGTCATGGGTTTGGAAGGTCCTGTCAAAAATGACTCGTTGAATTCCTGCAGCACATCTTGTACACACTGGTGCCATGTGTCGGTGGTGGAGGGAGTGGATTCTTAAGGTGGTGGACATGGTGTCAGTCAGATGGGCTGCTTTGTCCTGGATGGTGTCATGCTTTGAATGTTGTAGGAACTGCACTCATCCAGGCAAGTGGAAAGGATTGCCTTGTTGATTGTGAGCAGTTTTGGGAAGTCAGATGGTGATTTAAAGAATTCCCAGTCTATGACCTGCTTTTGTGGCCATGGTATTTATATGGCTGGTCCAGTTCAATTTCTAGACAATGGTCACCTTAGAATCAGGTGAGCAAGTAGCAGAACAAACAGGATGTCTGTCAAATACGAACTCATCCCCAATCATCAACTGATTCAAGAACAGCTTCTTCCCTGCTGTCATCAGATTTTTGAATAGACCTACCATATATTAAGCTGATCTTTCTTTATACCCTAGCTATGACTGATGAAAGAGAGAAATCAGGATATTGAATGCAATGATCAGCCATAATCATGGCACAGCCTCAAAATAAGCAGTGGGGGGAGGCAGTTCAGATCAGAGTTGAGGAGGAATTTCTTCACTCAAAGGGTGGTGAATCTTTGGAATTCTCTGTCTGTTGAAGTGGTGGGGGCTTCCTCGCTGAGTATATTTAAGTCAAGGGTGGATAGGTTTTTGATTGACAAAGGAATTAAGGGTTATGGGAAAAACACGGGAAAGTGGTACTGAACCACTACAGATCAGCCATGATCTTATTGAATGGCGAGGCAGGCTCGAGGGGCTGGATGGCCGACTCCTGCTCCTATTTCTTATGTCTGTCCTCAGCCTACTATATTGCTCCAGTGAAGCCCAACGCAAATTGGAGGAACAGCACCTCATCTTCAGATTTAGCACTTCGCATCCAACTTGAACTCTCTCCTCCATTTTGATCATACACCACTATTAACAGCTGCTTTATTCTTTAACATTCCCTTTTCTTGTGTTCATGAATCGCTGACCTCTTTTGCTCTATCCCCTCTCCTCAACAGTATGAAACTCATTCAGTTCTGAAGAATCTAAACATTAGCTCTTTCTCTCCCTAGATGTTGCGAGATGTGCTGGGTTTTTCCAGCATTTTCTATTTTGTTAATGCCAAGTACAAGTTCATCAAGGTATTCTAGAGTTTGCACTTTCCAATCCATTTTAAAAAGGGGTCTTTTCACACAAAAAAAAAAATGGTTTGGGAATGACAGTTGGACAGAAGCACTTGAACCTGAAATGTGTTAGACTGTTCTTTCACACCATGTTCCATGCTTCAGTTACTGAACGACCATCATTGGCTGACCTTTTGTGAGTTACACGAGCAAAGGACATGTTTTGCTAGGACAAGCTGCACATTACTTACTTTCTGGCTGCACCAGGCAACTGTTTTCTGGAGTCTTGCTTCCCACGAGTGGTTTTGTCCACCTGCTGGCTCGATGGGTTACCATTTCCTCCAGATTTCTCATTACTGTAACAGAACCCTTCTGCGGCTGGTCCAGATTGTTTATTTCTGCACTCCTGCAGCCAAAGAGAGGAAAATTAATAAAGACAGCTTGGAGCAGAGTATGCCATTCAGGCCCTCAAACCTTCTCCACGTTCATTAAGATTGTGGCTGATTTGATGGTGGCATCATCTCCTTTGCTGTCTGCCTCCCATCACCCTCACTGATCAAAAATCTGTCTCACTCAGCCTTAAATAAATTTCAACAACCCCAGCCTCCAGAGCTTTCTGAGGAAGAAAATGCCGCAGAGTAAAGACCATCAGAACAAAAAAATTCTCCTCATCTTCATCCAAAAAGGACGATTATATTAAAACTGTGTCCCCTAGTTCTAGTTTCTCCAACAATAGGGAACAATCCTCCGGATCCCCATCCTATCAAGTCCCCTCAGGATCTTATACATTTTAATAAGGTCACCTCTCGTTATTCAAAACTCCAATTAGTATCAGCCCAATTTTCCTCATAAACATTTCATCCCAGGAATGAGTGAATCGTCTCAGAGCTTCTTCCAATACAATTAGTGTAAGATTCACTATCTAAGACTGTAACACAGCCTTAGGTAACAGTAATTTATAATTGATATTATATACCAGTTGAGTGACATTAGGAGAAAAAGTCTCTGCACTAATAAATTTCTGCAATACAAAAGGATGGGGAAAACCTATTTGAGGGCATCAAAAGTGGACATTAGTGCTCTTTAGATAGTTGCACCCCGACTCAATTTTTTTTTAAAATGACATAACTCATGGAATGTCCCTTGAGATGGTGGTGGTGACCTGCCTTCTTGAACTGCTGCAGTCCATGTGGTATAGGTACATGCCCAATGTTGTTAGAGAGGGAGTTTTAGGATTTGACCCAGTGACAGTAAAGAAACAAAGGTATTAGTTCCAAATCAGGATGGTAAGTTGCTTGGAGGGGAACCTGTAGATGGTGGCATTCCCAGGCATCTGCTGCCCTTGTTCTCTACTATCTAAAGTAGATGAGTTTTGGAAGATGCTGTCTAAGAAGACTTGGTGAGTGGCTGCAGTGTAGACAGGCACACTGCTGCCATTGTGTGCTGGTGGAGAGTGTTTAAGGGAGGAATGGGGTGCCAATCAAGCAGGTAATTGTACCGCTTCTTTGCTCTAACCACTCACTTAAAAGGGAAGGCAGTGAGCAGACAAAACACCTACCTGTCAGGTGAAACCACACCACTGTGACTGACAGAACGTTTCATCTGGAAATTTAAAGAACAAACATAAAAAGTCAAGATCTGAAATTCTGAAAGCACAACTCCTTGCCCTGAGGTTTTAGATTATACAAAGAACAAAGAAGCACGGAAAACAGGCCCTTTGGCCCAACGAGCCCGCGCCGCCACCCTTATGTTCCTACGTCTACCCGCGATCCCTGTCTATGTTTATAGATCTATGGATTAAAAACCAAATTTGAGACAATTTAGGGAGAATTTGTTTTGCCAATTAGCCTAAGAGCACATCTTTGGGATGTGGGAGGAAACCGGAGCACCCGGAGAAAAACCCACGCAAGCACGGGGAGAATGCGCAAACTCCCACAGACACAGGACCAAATCCATGTATCTGCACAGCACAGCGATAGTCACTGAGCTGTCGTGTTGCCCATCAAATGGTCCAGGTCAAGCGTACACTAACGACGTGAAGCACTAGGATACTCTCGAAAAAGATCCAAGAGCAGTCCTCTCATGACCCATCGTGTGTATGCCCCTCGTTAGACAACAAGGTGGACCAAAGCACCTGTAGGATAAAAAACAAGTACATCAATATCATCATCTATTTACACACTTCCCAGGGACTCCCAAGGCTCATGATCCCTATTATAAATCAGTTTTCTATACCCCTCCATTCCCATTCTGTTCATGTGCCCATCTAAGTATTTCTTAAATAACTCCAGAGTACCTGCCTCCACCACTTTACTTGGCAGCGCATTCCATACCCACACCACCCTCTGTGTGAAAAAACTCCCTCTAGCATCCAAATTATACCTTACCCCCCTCATCCTAAGCCCGTGACCCATCGTGCTATTTGAGTCCATCCTAGGGAAAAGTTTAACCCTGTTTACTCTATCCATACCCCTCATAATCTTGTGCACCTCTATTAGATCTCCTCTAAGTCTACGTCTTTCTAAGGAAAACGGTCCCAATTTGCCTAACCTCTCCTTGTAACTCAGACCTTCCATACCAGGCAGCATCCTGGTAAACCTCCTCTGCACTCTCTCCAGAGTATCCACGTCCTTCCGGTAGTAAGGCGACCAGAACTGGACGCAGTATTCCAAATGAGGTCTAACCAACGTTTTATACAACTGCAACATTAAAGGCCAGCTCTTGTACTCTATACCCCTTCCTATAAAGGCTAGCATACCATATGCTTTCTTCACAACCTTCTCCACCTGCTCTGCCACCATCAGAGACTTGTGCACCTGCAACCTCAGGTCCCTCTGCGTTTCTATACTCTTAATAGGTCTACCCTTTATTATATACCTCCCCCTTACATTCTTTCTCTCGAAATGCATCACCTCGCATTTATCAGGATTGAATTCCATCTGCCATCTGTCTGCCCAAGTTACCAGCCTATGTCCTACTGCATCGCCTGACAATGCTCCTCACTATCCGCAAGTCCAGCCATCTTTGTATCGTCTGCAAACTTGCTGATCACTCCACTTACTCCCTCTTCCAAGTCTATTATGTAGGTGTGCATCCATTATACTTCCAATAATACTGCAGTTCCTTTTAAACATGCAGCTCAACTGGACAAATGAAAGTTTTAGCATTAATTGCATAAAGTTTCATTCCAATTAAATTGCAAGTTTATACAATTCAAAATACAGCATTCACAGAGTGAAGGCAGAAGCTGGAGTCAGTCCATCTTTCAAGACACAAACTCCCTTTTCCACACAGGTAAAAACCAGTTCTTAGATGTACTTTAGAATAATGTCCCAATCTTTCCCCAGTTAGTAACATCTGCTCTCACTTACAACTTGAACATACACTTCGATTGCGACAGGATTACATTAACATAAAAAGGTGATACTGTGTATACAGTGGATTTGTAACTACACTCAGACAATTCTGATGCTTCTGATTAGAAAAAGCGATGGCCTCCCCTGTTATTAAATTAGGTTGCGTAGCAGCACTAACAAACAGCAAATCTGTGACAAACATTGGGGAGCAGGTACCGGTCCAAAGAAAAGGGAGGATCAAATAATATCTGACACATCACAGGACTGACCAAAACTTGCCCTTGCCTCAACCAGGGAGCCTGCTACAGGATGAAAACAAAAATTGAGATATTTCAAATCACAGCTTACCCTGTGAAGGGGTGTGGAGGTAACATGAGCAACTGGGGACTCTGGGGGTGAAAGTAACTCTGGGGATATCTTCACACTTGCTATCTTCATACAGTCCTCCAGGGTATTTATAAAAGTATTGCATGTGGCTTTAAGTAAGGATGAAGCCTCATTCATTTTCTGAAAGAAAAGCACATACTTATCGATGAATATGCACAGGAGCACAAATTTTGTTACATTCAAGATACAGAAGACAGCCATATTCCCCAGAGATACCATCACAGTGAAAGTATTAACAGAGATTCATATGCTAATTAACTAATTGGTTAATTAGGAATACTTCTTTCCCAAAATTAATAACTCAGTGACGCACGACTCTACCAGTTGTCTCTCACCTCTTTGGGACCTAGTCCAAATTGTCACTCCCAATGTGTGAACTCTGCCAGCAAGCTTCAAGCAGCTATTCGACTGCAGGTGGCCTCACAGCACAAGGCCAATCAGCTCTCATCTAATGTCCACCTACCTGCTCTGTCCAGCATACATCTTTGAATAATCAGAAACAGGGATCAAAATTTGTGGACCTTCCCTTGCCACATGTCAAATGCCGCACTGTCCCACCCCAAATACCATGCAGCCCTGTACACTTGGAGCAGGAGAAAAAAAGATGATGCAACATGAGATCTCAAGCAGAATTCAGTTGCAATCGACTTCAAAAATAACTCGAGCAAGATTGATTCAAAGACACGTTTTAAGCAACGTTAATTCAAAGGTGCGGGTGGACATTTTTATAAGTGCAAGGTGCTTCATTTTGATAGGACAAACTTGAATGGGGATTACAGGGTCAACGGCAGGGTTCTGAAGAATGTGGAGGAACAGAGAGATCTTGGGGTTCATATCCCTAGATCTCTGAAGATTGCCACTCAAGTGGATTGAGCCGTGAAGAAGGCCTATAGTGTGTTAGCATTTATTAACAGGGCGTTTGAGTTTAAGAGCCATAGGGTTATGCTGCAACTGTACAGGACCTTGGTGAGACCACATTTGGAATATACAGTTCTGGTCACCTCACTATAAGAAGGATATGGAAGCATTGGAGAGAGTGCAAAGGAGATGTACCAGGACGCTGCCTGGTTTGGAGGGTAGGTCTTATGAGGAAAGGTTGAAGGAACTGGGGCTTTTCTCTTTAGAGCGGAGGAGGACGAGAGGTGACTTAATAGAACTTTATAAGATGATGATGGGGGATAGATAGCATGAACATTCAGAGACTATTTTCTCCGGTGAATGTCGCTGTTACTAAGGGGCATAACTATAAAGGTTCATGATGGGAGATACAGGAGGGATGTCTGTGGTAAATTCTTTACTCAGAGTGGTTGGGGTGTGGAATAGACTGTCTGCTGTGGTAGTGGAGTCAGACACTTCAGGAACTTTCAAGCGGTTATTGGATAGGCACATGGAGCACACCAGAATGGTAGGGAATGGGATAGCCTGATCTTGGGTTCGGACATAGCTCAACACAATGTTGAGGGCCGAAGGGCCTGTACTGTGCTGTATTGTTCTATGTTCTATCTGGTGGCAGCAAAAGGAACTTCCCAAACACTTGCAGCTGAAGCCACAATAACTGCATTAAACTTTTGCAACTATTGTTGACAAACAGGAGAGCAGAAAATGGATCTGTAGTAGCATTTCAGGATTGTTTACTATTATCCACTAGATGAAATAAAATCATTGACTACACAAATAAAAATAAAAGAATCAGGGCTTAAAGTTACTTTGTAGCCTCTAGCACACAGCTATTTTTAAAAAGTTGCAGCACATTAATAAAATGTTACTTCAGCATTAAGAATAACCAACCTCAGAGAGTAGATTTTTTAAATTTTAATTTTTAGTGATCTGAGCCAGCATTTGTTGTTCATTTGGTTGTGACTTAGGAATGATTGTGGAAACTAAACAACAACTGGTTTGTTGGATGAACAAAGCCAGATGCAACAATACAAGACTCTGTTACTCAATCTAAGCCATGAGTATTCTCTCACTTGATTCTTGGTTCTGTGTGCTGCACATCATCACGTGAACAACCTCCAATCCCACAAGGTCCCTCAACATTCTATCTCTAATTGCCCTTGAACCCAGTGGCTCACTCAGCCATCTCAGAGGGCAGTCAAGAGCCAACCATGTTGCTGTGGGTCTGGAGTCACATGTTGGCCAGATCAAGTAAGGATGACAGATTTCCTTCCCTAAAGGATGTTAGCAAACCAGATGAGGTTATGGCAACTGATGATAGTTATCACGATCACTATTACTGAGGCTAGTTTTCAATGCCAGATTTATTAATTCAATTTAAACTCCACCAGCTGCTATGATGGGAATTGAACCCGTGTCTCCAGAGTATTAGAGAGGGGGAAGACAGAGAAAAAAAGAAAGGGGGGGGGGGCGCGGAAAGAGAGAGACTTCTTAGAGCTATGCTTCTAACACTGCAGCCAAAACAACCCTTTTACCTGACTGGCACAGTTTGTTTTTCTCTCACCAATGAGATCACCCAAGGCTGTGAACTGCAGAGATGAATTTTAAAAAATCTTTTCAAAGGGATGCTAATGTCACACCATTCAGACTATATCATAGTGGGAGGGAAGGGGAAAACAGCAGTGCATCAACATTCAGGATGGGGTGGTTAAAGGGGCACATTTTAATCACATTATCTCCCCTTGTTCATGTGTATATTATTGCAGCACAGTGGTTAGCACTGCTGCCTCACAGCACCAGGGACTCGGGTTCAATTCCTGGCTCAGGTCACTGTCTATGTGGACTTTGCACATTTTCTCCACGTCTGCATAAGTTTCCTCCCACAGTGCAAAAATATGTGGGTTAGGTGGATTGGCTGTGCTAACTTTCCCCTTAGTGTCAATGAGAACTAGGCAGAATTGTGCTTAGTGCAAATTTGATGGGCCGAATAGCACTGTAAGATTCTATGATATATTTTTTGAAATGAAAACATTGAGGGTGGTCATGAGTATGGGAGTGGCTGCATTTTTGCAAGCTCTGCACTACTCATCTTTTAATCCTCTTTATCCGGATGCACGACCTGTAATGAGTTCATCCTATATAATCTGTGCAAATGTTTGTGGCAAAAGCTGATTAACTTTTTTGACTGTAGGGAGCTGAATTAAACGGAAGAAGTCTTTGTTCATGTGATGTGGTCAGGGCTAACTTGATTGGGGCCCAGTTCACCAAATTTATGTTACTGATGACCAGGTGGTGCTGTTGGCACCAAGGTGAAAACTACTTTTAGCAGCGAAAATGTGGATGTATTCTGCTCCCCAGCACAGATCGAGTATTCACCATGATGAAATGCGAGATATCCTGCAGAGAATGAATGATGCAGAGACGATGGCCCTTTGAGAGGAAGGTTTCCTTGATGAAAGACCATCTTCGATCCTTGGAAGCGCTGCTGCATTGTGTATCGAACATCCATGAAGTAGGGTTTCCAAGGATCAAGATTCCCAGTCGATTTTAAGGGCTGGTTGCCACACTCTCACAATCTCAATTGGAGGGCTGGGCAGAGTCCCAATGTTCCTCTGCAACTTGCTCGTGGCTTTGACATTTTCTGGCTCTGTGGATGGCTTGTGGTCCTGTGGTTCATCATTGCTCCTGGATTCCCTTCTGATAATATGATGTTATCTGTGTGTCCTTGCTGCTGGCTCTTCGTCTGGTCTGCCCCAATGGTGGCGAGGTGGGAGGGGGGCTTTGTTCTCTGGCTGGGAGCCCTCTCCTTCGTCAGGGATTGCTCCAAGTAGGTTGTGTTTTGGGAGTCATACGAAACGTATTAGGTTGTTTTTTTTTTGTGCGCAGCGTTGTAATCCTTGCATTTGCATGGAAAGAGTATGTTCTTCTGCAGTACCAGTTGCTTTAGTTAGAGAAAAGATGAGTAGAACCGCAGCAGGGTGTGGATTGGATGTATAGATGTAGAGGTGGTTGGTGCAAGGGTGGGAGTTGTGGTGGCGCATGCTTGAGTAGTTGTTCCCTGAAAGGGCACTATAGTGCCATCTTTCCTTGCCTTATCCTGTTGCTCTGATTCCTCACACTTTTTTCCAGTGTTCTTTCAATATCTGTACTGGAGAAGGCACTGACTGTAATGGCAGTGATTGTGATCTCTGATTCTTTGAATTATTTGAATTATTTAGCATGGCCAATCAACCTAACCTGCACAGTTTGACCATTTTGCCATCAGCTCATTTATTAGGCCTGAATTCCTTACAGTAGTGCAACTTGTATGTTAGTTTGCAGCAACTTTGTTCCTGAATACTCAGTCCAGAGAATGCAATTTCAAGCAGCAGGTTAAACTTCAACTCAGTTTAAAGGAGGCACCAGAGTGAAAAGCTGACCCAAGGAAAAATGACCATAAAACCGTCAAAATCAAATTTGAAAAAAAAAGCTTCACAGATGTCATTGTCAGGAAGGAAGCTTGCCATTACCTAGTCTGGGAAGAATGTACCTTCAATCCCAATGGCAATGTGCTCCAGCAAGCAACGCACTTACATGGAGCTGACAGACCATATAGCACTTAATTTTCATTTAATTGTTATGGAATGTGGGCATTGCTGGCTGGGCCAGCATTTATTTTCCAACCCAGAGGGCACTTAAGAGTCAACCATATCACTGTGGCTCTGGAATCTCATGTTGGCCAGACTGTGTAAGGATGGCAGATTTCCTTCCCTAAGGGACATTAGATGGGTTTTTACAATTAACAATAGTTTCATGGTCATCAGCAGATCTTATTCAATTCAAAATTTCACTACGCTATCATCTCCCCTGTTAAAGGTGGATTTGCTCAGGGAGGGGACGGTGTTGGCAGTTTGAGAATTGCAGCTTCTGATCACTGCCCGCAACATGGCTTTTCATTGAGGGAATGATCAAATGATACCCATGCAGTTGAACCGTTTCTGAAACACGCAGCCTTGACTAATTATAGGCTTACACGGACATGAATTCATGACAGATGAAAGTTGTTCTTAAATTAAAATCGATGTGGCACATTCTTGTTTCCTTTCCCCAACCTCACAGCAGCTTTAATCAGAGTGGATTCACTCTCAGATACAGTGAAGCACCAGACCGCTTAAACTAGAGCGTTGCTATTTACACAGTAATCCAGGTCAGCATGTTACCATTTCCTGGTTTCCAGATCAATTCAGCAATGCCTTCTGCCACTCACAGGCAATAACAATGTCAAACCTATATCCCACAATCATCTCTGGTTTCAAAAGCAAAAGGGAATGCATTGAAAATAATGTTCAAGTAGACTAAAGACTATTAGCTCAACCTCCTGCGTATATATCACTCTTCTAATGTAGCATAATACTTCATGTACCCGTCCTAGCATCTTCATGTCAAAATAATTAAAAGCTTGGCTAAAGAGACAGGCTTTAAGGAGCATCTTATTGGGGAATGACAATGTAGGGAGGCAGAGAATATCCCAATGTTCAAATTCTTAGCAGCTGAAGGCACAGTCACCAATGCATTATAATTAGGAATATGCAGGAGACCATTATTAGAGGAGTGCAAATATCTTGAAGGGTTGTGCAGCTGGAGGAGATACAGTGGTAGGGAGGGTTGAGGCTTCAGAGGGATTTGAAAACGAGGATGAGAATTTCATTTTAGGAAAGTGAGGTATTGTCAGACTGGGAGCAAATGGAGGTCAGAGAGCACAGGCGATGAGTGAGTGGGATTAATTCTCAATAGCAGACAGGCTATTGTTCCACCACCAGCCCCAAATATGCACTCTGGTTGTAAAATTCTGAGCGAGTCTATTACTCACTGCAGAAGCCTGAGGCTGGGGCTTAACACACCCAAAAGCCTGCAGAAGGAGGTAGTGCGCACGTGCAGGCCTCTGATGCTGCAGGCAGCCTGAAGCAGCTCCCACCCCCCTTCAATTGCAGGTGCCCACGGCCATAGATGCAGTCCCAGCCAACCCCACCTTCCCCGGTTGCGACCCCCTGACTGCTACAGAGTACCAGCAGGCTCTCTTCTCCCTTTAGCACTCCCCAGTAGGCAATACCCAGGTGCCACTGCCTGTGGGGCACCTCCCTTGCCTCAGCGGCCATTGGCGAGGCCAAGTTGAGTGCTCCCCGTTCATGGGGAGCATGTCTATTCCTCACCGGCGAGAACGTCTCCTGGCAAGGTCAGAGGAGAGCCGAGCCCGGATGATTCAGTGCCAGGCTCGCTAATGACACTGAAACGCTTCTTTAAATAAATTCAAATACATTAACCTGCCTTGTATCCATTTCTAGCAAGAGGCTGACTGCACCGGAAATCCAGTGCTTGTAAAATGGTGCTGGTCACTTTACGACCACATCACGCCCAAAAATGAGCACAATGCGATGGTAAAATCCCAGTCTAAGTCTCCAAGGTTGATCTCCCATGAGACTGCTTAGTATTTGAAAACTCTGCGATCAGCAGTCAAAGAAAAAGCCAGGCAGTGTTGCCTTGATGACTATCATTTGATGGCTCTGAAATCCATCATTGAAGTGCTTTGAAAAGTTAGTCACGGCACGAATTACTTCCACTCTCCCAAATTGCCTGGATGCACTACAGTTTGCCTATTGCCACAACAAGTCCACAGCAGACCTGGCCCTGCACTCAACCCTGGAATACTTATATAACAAAGGTACCTATGTCAGACTCCTATTTATCAACTACAGCTCGGCCTCAACACCATTATTCCTGCGAAACTCATCTCCAAACCCTGTGGCCTGGGACTCAACTTCTCCCTCTGTGACTGGATCCTAAACTTCTTAACCCAAAGATCACAGTCAGTAAGGATAAGCAACAACACCTCCTCATGATTGTCCTCAACATTGGTGCCCCACAAAGCTGAATCCTGAGCCTCTTACTCCTTATACAGCTATGACAGTGGGGCCAACTCGATTTTCAAGTTTGCTGATGACACCATTGCAGCGGATTGGATCTCAATGACGAGATGGAATGCGGGAAAGAGATAGAGAATCTGGTGAACTGATGGGATGGCAATAATCTCTCCCTCAAAGTCAACAAAACAAAGGAGATAGTTATCGACTGCAGGTAGTGTAGAAGAGAACATGCCCCTGTCTACATTAATGGGGATGAAGTAGAAATAGTCAAAAGCTTCAAGGTTTTAGGTGTTCAGATCACCAACAACCTGTCCGGGTTCTCCCATGCCAACATTATAGTTAAGAAAGCCCACCAATGCCTCTATTTTCTCAGAAGATTATGAAATTTGGCATGTCAGTTACGACACTCACCAACTTTTACAGATGCACCATAGAAAGCATTCTTTCTGGGTGTATCATAGCTTGGTATGGCTCCTGCTCTGTCCAAGACCACAAGAAACTGCAAAGGGTCATGAACAAAGCTCAGTCTATCACTCAAACCAACCTCTCATCCATTGATACTGTTTATACTTTTCACTATCTTGGAAAAGCAGCCAGCATAATCCCCAGACATTTCCCAATAGAAGGTGGAAGAGGATAAGATACAAAAAAGTCTGAGGACGTGTAACAACGGACTCGAGAACAGCTTCTTCACTGTTGCCATCAGACTTTTGAATGGACCTACCTCGTATTAAGTTGATCTTTCTCTACACCTTAGCTGTGACTGTAACACTACATTCTGCACTCTCTCCTTTCCTTCTCTATGTACGGTATGCTTTGTCTGTATAGCATGCAAGAAACAACACTTTTCACTGTATACTAATACATATAACAATAATAAATCAAATCAGTCTCCCAACATTATCACACAGGAATCAGTTGCCTTCAGATTTCCCCAACACCCATGATGCACGGGATCCAAACATCCCACAGCTCAAATTACCACATCCAATTGCAGGAAACTCTGCTACAATTTTGGTAGAACTGGAACAACCACATTTCTTTAGTTAAAGAAGTAGCCAAACAATCTTAACAAAGACTCTACATTTTTTCTTGATATCCTTCCCCTCAAAGAGCCAACTCTTTGTTCCAGGCTACAGTTTCCCTCTCTGACTCCTCATCTCAATCCTGGGTAGTGAACGTTGGAAGGCAGTGCACCCACAAGACCACAAAACAGCTAACATTTGGATGAAGTACCATCTTAGCCTATGCGACCAGACCTCCATTCCACCATCTCAACATCCAATCCATCTTCCAACGAGTCAGCCGGATTCTGTTCCACTACCCAACACACTGGCTTTTCCCAAGTGTGGGCCATTCTATACACAAAGCATCCCTGAGTGGCTCATACAGCAGAAGATTTACAGATGTTAATGGAGGAAGTTGTGAAAACTTATGAAAAGGAATGTCAAAAACACAAAGGGTTATGAAGATTGGAAGAAATAATTGGTGGGATGTAGAGGCCAAGATAAAATGATCAGTAGCTGGAACACATTTCACAAGTTAAGAACTTGGTCAGAAAATGGTTACTGCCACCATTTGTCAGCACCTTCCAAACCCATGACCACAGCCATCTAGAAGGAGGGAACACCACCATCAGCTGCAAATTCTCCTCATGCCACACATCCTGATTTAGAAACATATATTCCATTCCTTCACTGTCACTGGGTCAAAATCCTGGAATTCCCTCCCTAACAGCACTGTGGGTGTACCTACACCACCTGGACTGCAGCGGTTCAAGGCAGCAACTCACCACCACCTTCAGAAGCAATTGAGGATGGGCAATAAACGTTGGCCTGGCCTGTGAAGCCCACATCCTGTGAAAGAATACAATTAAAAAGAAATCCAGGTAGAAGAGCAATGGCAAAGAACGCATTCTCCAAACCACAAAGAAGTGCCCAGCAAAGGAATGGGTAGCAATCTCAAGGAAAGAATGATCAAGTCTGTGATTCGGGAGGTCTTGTTGAACAGGGACTGAAATGTGCATTTTGAGAAAAGCAGACAACCCAAGACTGGTCAGTTGTGAACTGTGATCCTGGAGAAGAATGGAATGGGTCAGTTGGAGAGAAGATGAGAGTGAATGAAGATGTTTTCTAGATGGTGGAGGGGGAAAGACTGTCAAAATAAATTGACTGTACAATCAGGCAGTGGCTTTACAGACTGACCATACGGGAAAAAAGTGGTGGATGTTTAACACCAATCAGCAGTAAGTAGTTATCAATCAAATGCAAGCTCATTGTCCTGGCCTTGTGCTCATTAGCCAGTCAAAATGACAGAAAGCCCCGGGTACATTACCTCGACATCTGGAGTTGAAGTGGCCTGGCCTGGCTGTGCAGACTCCCGGATCTTATATACCTGCTGTATCAGCAAATCACAATAGAGTCGAAGCTCAGACATCTTGGATTTCAAGGAATCCTCAGTCTCATTGATCTCTGCAGATTCAAAACACTTCAAAATGTCACACAGAAAAATAAGCAGAATGCAAGAAAAGGGCTCGTTATTAAAATATCTCTAAAAAAGATTTCAAATAGCTAGTATGAGCCAGTGGGCTAAATGGCTTCCTTTCCCGTGCTAAAAAATTCTGCGATTCATTCAGTCTATTTCTGTGCTGATTGGAGTTATAAAAAGTAATTTATACAGAGCATGTTAAGCAAAGGAGTGCAGAGTGGCCTAACAGGAGTAGAAACAATCCTTTACAAGCACCCCACAATGTTAACCTTCCCAGAATATCCTAGGAAGATGAGGAATGCATCCACAAGCTGAACTTCCAGGAATCGCTGGCAGCAGTTACAAAGATCATAATGTCACACTATTGTGAAGCTGGGTGACAGACACAGCTTATGGCATTAAAAAGACTTGCCCCATTTTCAACACCCTCACCATCCCAAACTAACAGTTGTTGAGTTCCAGCCATCTGGAATCATTTTGATCCCAGGAAATCTCTGCTTCGTTCACCTCCATCACATAAATCTCCAAAGAGCCCACTAACACGTGTGTTCAGAAATTAACTAACTGCTTGCAAATGTCCAAGCAAACCAGCTGCATAAATCTCCAACAGTGTTCAGCTTAATCACACTTGTCAACTTGCAAAGGTTCTCATACAGTCACATCCTGCTGTTCTTGAAGTGCCTTGCACTGAACACCAGGACTTCAAGCAGGACACACATTTTCTCAGCAAGCCACATATTTCTGAAACAGATGCTAATTTCCCCCCTCCAAAATCAGAGCCATCTTCATTCAAAGCGTTGAACTCCCTAACACCTCTGGCTGGACAGAGAGCACAGTGTCCGAATATACTCAAGTCAAACTGATTGTAAGGGGATGGGGATTACAATTGGTCTTGGTATCCATGGACTGGGGCAGGGAAAAAAATTGTCAACATTCGACCCAAAGTATTCCTAGTCAAAGTGACTGGAACTCGGGGACACAGATTAAAAATACAATCTCCCATTTACGACGGAGATGAAGAGAATATTTTTCTTTCAGAGGATTGTCTGTGGAATTCTGTTCCCTAGGGAGCAGTGAAGGTTGGGAATATATTCAAGGCAGAGTTAGATTGACACCCTTATTGATGGAAAATCTAAGGATATAAAAAGGGACAGACACTAAAAGTAGAGTTGAACCCACAATCAGATCTCATCGAGGAGCCGAATGGCTTACTTCTGCTCCTTATTCACATATTCCTTTGTAAACGTGATTCTTGTACGTGAAATGTTTATGTTTACTAGACTCATATCTGGAATTGGCAGGTAGTCTTATGAGGAAAGGTTGAACAGACTTGTATTCACTGGAGTTTAGAATCACAAGAGGCAACTTGATTGAAACATACAAGATCCTGAGGGGGTCCAACAGCAAGGGGGGGGGGGGGAATGTAGAAAAGATGTTTCCTTTTGTTAAAGTATCTAGAATTCAGGGTCACTGTTTAGACAGAGATGAGGAGAAATGATTTTTTTCAGAGGATGGTGAGTCTCTGGAACTGTCTTCCTCAGCGTGGAAGAAGCGTCTTGGAATATTTTTAAGGCAGAGTTAGATCAATTCTTGATTAACAAGGGGGCATCAGGAATGTGGGGTTGAAGTTATAATCTAATCAGTCATGATCTTATTGAATGGTGAAGCAGGTTAGAGAGGGTGAATGGCCTACTTCTGCTCTTTATTAATATATTCATGTGAAGTATTTGTGTGATGCTTATGCAGAAATATCCAGTGCACTGTCATAGATGATGATCAGATGCAGGAATTACACAAGGGTTACAGCACAGAAACATGCCATTTAGCTCAACTGATCAATGCTCCACACATAATAACATAAGAGATAGGAGCAGGAGTAGGCCATACAGCCCCTCGAGCCTGTCCCTCCATTCAATAAGATCATGGCTGATCTGTAGTGGTTCAGTACTACTTTCCCACTTTCTCCCCATAACCCTTAATTCCCTTGTCAATCAAAAACCTATCCACTCTTGACTTTGAACATATTCAGTGAGGAAGCCCCCACCACTTCAACAGGCAGAGAATTCCGAAGATTCACCACCCTTTGCGTGAAGAAATTCCTCCTCAACTCTGATCTGAACTGCACCCCCCCCCTTTATTTTGAGGCTGTGCCCTCTAGTCCTGCTATTTTTGTTAAGTGGGAAGAGTCTCTCAACCTCTACCCTATCCATCCCCTTCATTTATCTTATATGTCTCTATAAAGATGCCCTCTCAGCCTTCTAAACTCCAACAAGTACAAACCTAGCCTATTTAGTCTCTCCTCATAATCCAACGCCCTCATCTCCGGTATCAGCCTAGTGAACCTTCTCTGCACCCCCTCCAAAGCCAATATATCCATCCTCAAATGCGGCGACCAAAACTGCGCACGGTACTCTAGCTGTGGCGTCACCAGTCCCCTATACAGCTGCAACAGAACCTCCCTACTTTTATATTCTATCCCCCTCGCTATAAAGGCCAACATTGCATTCACCTTCTTGATCAGCTGCTGCACCTGCAGACTGGGATTTTGCGATTCATGCACAAGGACCCCCAGGTCCCTCTGCACCGTTGCATGCTGCAGCTTTTTGCCATTTAAATAGTAATCCTTCCTACCATTATTCCTACCAAAGTGGATAACCTCACACTTGCTAACATTTTACTTCATCTGCCAGGTCCTCGCCCACTCACTCAACCTATCCAGATCCCTCTGCAGGCTTTCCATACCCTCCACGCAATTTGCTTTTCCACTTATCTTTGTGTCATCAGCAAATTTTGTCCCCCTGCACTCTACCCCTTCCTCCAGATCATCTATGTAAATGGTAAATAGTTGAGGCTCCAGCACCGATTCCTGGGGCACTGCACTAGTCACCAGCTGCCAATCAGAATAGCACCCATTAATACCTACTCTCTGCTTCCTATTAGGCAACCAATCCTCTATCCAGTCTAACACCCTACCCCCAACTCCCTGCACCCTAACCTTCTGCAGCAATCTTTTGTGAGGCACCTTATCAAACGCCTTTTGGAAATCCAAAAACACCACATCCACCGGTTCCCCTCTATCTACCGCACTAGTCACTTCCACATAGAACTCCAATAAATTCGTCAAGCACGACTTTCCCTTAACGAATCTGTGCTGCGTCTGTTTGATCAAAACGTTCGTATCCAGGTGCCCCGTTACTTCTGCTTTGACGACAGATTCAAGCATTTTTCCGACTACAGACATTAAACTAACCGGCCTATAATTCCCTGCCTTCTGTCCGCTACCTTTTTTAAACAGCGGTGTAATATTAGCCGTTTTCCAATCTTCCGACACTTTTCCGGAGTCCAGCGAATTTTGAAAGATAATTACCAGGGCATCCGCTATCACCTCTGCCATTTCCTTGAGGACTCTGAGATGCATTCCATCCGGTCCCGGGGACTTATCTACCTTCAGTCCCGTTAGCCTATCAAGCACCACCTCTCTAGTGACTGTAATCTCATCAAGGACCTCATCTCCTACCACCCTTCTGTCCTTAATTTCGGGCAAGCTATTTACATCCTCTTCCGTAAAGACCGACACAAAAAACTTATTTAAAGTCTCCGCAATATCCTTATCGTCCATCATTAAATCCCCTCTCTCATCCTCCAAGAGTCCAACATTAAGTCTGGCCATCCTCCTATTCTTTATATACTTATAAAAACTCACAATATATTTAAATACTTAATATTTATAAAAACATACAAGTCTCCTTGCACTCTAATTTCTCTTTACATGTATCTGTGCTGGTCACCAACTGTGACAGCAACTTGGGGTTAGGGGATTAGTGTTTTGCACATTCTCACCACTGGAATAAATTATTTCCTCCTGAAATCTGTATTGGATTTCTTATTTAATATTAATCAAAGATTAGGAATCCTGAAGAGGCGCTAAACATTCC
Source organism: Sphyrna mokarran (assembly GCA_024679065.1). NCBI lineage: Eukaryota > Metazoa > Chordata > Chondrichthyes > Carcharhiniformes > Carcharhinidae > Sphyrna > Sphyrna mokarran. The sequence continues at coordinate 5,642,483 of JAGIQG010000038.1, forward strand.
TATAGCGTTCTTGCTAGGAATCGGCAAATTCAGCACAAAAGAAAATTTGTACCAGTCATCAGGAGGATGACAAGAGGAGCATCTCCAGGTGCTTTTTACTGTCATGTATCGCAGAATATCTGAGCACGTGGATCAGTAGCATCGAGAGAGAAAAATAACAGGAAGGATAGAATAAAAGCATTACCTCTTTCTTTCTTGCTCCTGCTGTCAGTCAGGCAGGCTTTGGCACTGCCAAGTGCAACCAACCATTTCTGTCTCTCTGCAGCATTTACGGCCTTGAGGTAGAAGTATTGCTCTCCCGGGATGATCAAGTCCATCCGGGTGAAGTCTGCTGTGTGCACTGGTAAGAATATGTTTGTTTAAACTTTAATGAGGAGAAAAGGCTCGTTGGTGTACGATCTGTGCCTGTGTCACTCTCAGCAAAAACCAATGGCCATAACGTACTAACAGTAAGACAAGGGCAAGGAAGTCCAACAAATGGCAAACAGGAACACGGGAAAGCATTGTTGAAGCAGCAATAGACCATTTAGCTGCACAAGACTGTTGTTATGCCAAGAAAAGATTTGCATTTACATTGCGACATCTAGTGGCTATGAAAGGCGCTAAGTGCTTTGCAGTCAATGAAATACTGTTACAGTGCAGGTAATGAAGCAGCCAATTTGCGCACAGCAAAATCCCACAAACATCAATGCAATAATGACCCAGATAATCTGTTTTGTTACAATGTTGATTGAGGGATTGATATTGGCCAGAACTCCCCTGCTCTTGATCAAAATAGTGTCCCATGATTGTTTACATCCACTCAAGTAGGCAGATGGAGCCTTGGCTGTAAAGTTTCATCTGAAAGACAGCACTCATTACAGTGCTCCCTCAGTTCTGCACCAGAGCATCACCGTTGATCTCTGAGCTCAGTGTCCTGGAATGGGACTTAAACCCAAAACCTTGACCTAGAGACAGGAATGGCACCAGCTGAGCAACAGGTGATACACAATTAGATCACGGCAGACCTGGTTCCCAAACTCGACTCCATACTTGCTTAATAGCTTTGGCAAGCAAATATCTCCAATTTCAAACCATCAGTTGAGCTCATGTTTGCTGCTTCTATTACTCTGTGAAGAAGTATTTCCTAACTTATTGGCCTGGCCCTGATTTGAAGGTTATATCCCTTCGTCTTCAACTCTCCCATGTCTCAGCAGCTTTGTTCTAGACGTCACGTCTGTGTATTCTAAACTACCTTCATGTAAAATAATTGCATTGGAGAAATACGAAAATACATTTCTGAGTCACCTTTATCTGCCAATGGACTCAGGTACTGCCAGTATTTTATTTTAAAATCTTCATTGTATTTGATTCCCTGAGTCATCCTGATTAACACGTAGCAATCCCTCCCTAACGTTCCTGTTCACACTGGTCAGACCAGAACTGTACTCTCCCAGGCATACCAGTGAGGAAGCATTAAATTTTGGCACAATTCCAAACATTTTATGAGCATGTTTCCCCCTTACTTACTCTTGCATGGAATGTTGGTGTAACTGGATGGGCCAGCTTTTATTGCCCATTCCTAACTGCCTTTTAACTGAATGGCTTGCTAGGCCATTTCAGAGGGTAATTAAAAGGCAACCACATTGCTGTGGCTCTGGAATGCAGGTCAAACCAGGCAAGGACGGCAACTTTCCTTCCCTAAAGTAAACCAAATGGGTTTTTACAACAATTGATAGTTGTCATGGTCACCATTACTGAGACAGCTTTTAATTCCAGATTTATTAATTGAATTTAAATTCCACCAGCTGCCACAGAGGGATTTGAACCCAGGTCTTCAGAACAGAGATTAATAATCCAGTGACATTGCAACTGTGCCACCATCTCCCCTAAAGACTAAAAGCACTAAGGATGGACATCATTCCAGACCTGGCTGTACCAAACTGTGAGGGTGTTTCCCGGAAGGGTCCCACATAAATCCTCACAACTCCAAATGCAAAAACTGCTTTCACTTTCCTACCTTTTATCTCACACACAGCCATTTTGATGCTCCCTTTACTTCCTTTGTCAACATCTTCTTGTGAATCGTAGTATGATAATACAGTGCCATCCAACACAAAGTACCGTGGCTGCCAACCTGCCAAATGAAAGATTGGGATGATAGATAAATAACAAAACAGGAGATTAAAAAGAGCATTGCCAATTCCCATTGTCCAGGGCACCCTGCAAGCAAACATCTCAAATTTCTTCCTGACTGCTCAGAAATCAGAGAAACTATTCATCTCCGGAGACACTTATTCCCCTCCCCAGGGGCCAAATCCTTGTATTATATATCCACATAAATGGCAACTGCTGCTTCTTTTACACTCCAGTCAAAATCAGAGTCCTCAGAGCCAACCTGAGACACACTGCAAAGCTCAGATTAGTTTCTGAATCTAAAATCCAAATTAAGCTTTGCAAATTTATAGACTCATCATTACCAAGGCTCTTAAATCAAAAGAAGCCAAAATCCTTACAGGATTCCTTCAACTTATACAAGTAACACTTGAAACCAAAGAACACAACCCAGAAACAAATTGAGTTAGGGTGTGGACAAAGACATTTTGTTCCAGTATGATTTGGAGCATTGGGCTTCACCTATGTATATTGGAGTGCTTAGCAGTGGCAGATGGCATTTAACCCTGATAAGTGTTAATACTTTGGAAGAAGAAACAAGATGGAAGGCCCAGAAGGATCGGAAGTTAATTATTCACGGATCTCTCAAATCAGCAAAGCATGTGAATAGGATAGTTAAGAAGGCATTTGTGACACTTGCTTTTATCAGTCGTGGTATACAGTATAAGAGCAAAGAGGTAACGTTGGAGCTGTACACAGCATTGGTTAGGCCACAGCCGGAGTACTATGTGCAGTTCTGGTCACCTCACTATAGGAAGGATGTGACAACACTAGAGTGGTACAGGGAAGGTTCACCAGGACATTGCCTTGGATAGAGTATTTAAGCTATAAGGAAAGATTAGATAGGCTTGGATGGTTTTCTCTAGAGCAGAGAAGGCCGAGGGGGGACATTATTGAGATGCATTAGATTAGGAGGGGTATAGACAGTGAGAGTCAGGAGCAGCTGTTCCCCTTAGTTGACAGGTCATCACAAGGGGGCACAGTTTTAGGGTAAGGGGTAGAAGATTCAGAGGGCATTTGAGAAAAAAACATTTTCACTTAGATGGTGGGAATCTGGAGTATGCTGCCTGGGAAGATAATGGAGGCTGGAACCTTACAACCTTTAAAAAATATTTGATTGAACACTTGAAATGTCTGAATATTCAAAGATATGGGACAAGTGCAGGAATATGGGATTAGCACAATTTAGTGGTAGAAATTGTCAGGGCTTGATGAGCTGAAGGGCCTTTTCTGCACCGTATGATTCTAGAGTACAGGATGTGGCTGAGTGAGCAGAACAGCCAGAGCTAGCAGGGGTTAAGGTAAGGTCCACGACTGAATATCTCCAGCTTGCCTGTTGCTCAGCTGATCAATTTGGCCAGTTTCATGGCTTTTGGCTGCTACGCTAATTGGCATCCAACACCCTCAATTTCATTCTGGGAGCCATTCAGTTCCCGTCAGCATCAAACTGTTCCATTCGACCCAAAACAGTATCCAGCACCAAGGATCTCAGTGCCCTCTGAATATGCCAGCCAACCAAAGGCAGATCTATACACAGATCATCCAAGTAGCTCTTTTCAGGAGGAAAACAATAGTGTAATCAATAGGCTGTTTTTGAACCAGTAAAAGGAAGAATACTGCTGTTATGTCCTTATTGGCTTACTGTCTGAAAGGTACAAGAATTAGGAGCAGAAATAAGCCACTCAACCCCTTGAGCCTGCTCTATCAGTTAATAAAATCAGATAGGGCTTGAAGTCCATTTCCCACCAATCCCACAATCCTCAACTCTTGTCAATCAGAAATCTGAATTGAGTTAGACAGTGACCCATCCACGCTACTCTCTAAAGGAAAAGAAATGCTAATCACTCAGAAGAAAGCGCTCCTCACTCCATCTTAAATAGGAGACCCTTTATTTTGAAACTGTGCTCCCTTCTTCGAGATTCTCCCCCCACCTCACCAAAAGGGGAGACTTTCTCTCAGCATCTATGCTGTCAAGCCCCATCAGAATCCTATATATGTTTCAATAAGATCATCTCTCATTCTTCAAATAGGCCCAGCTTGCTCAACCTTTTTTTATAATTTCAGCCCAGGAATCAGCCAAGCAAACCTTCTCTGAACTGCTTCTGACAGAAGTATATTCCTCCTTAAATAATGAGACCATACACAGCATTTTAATTTGTTCTCTCATAAGGTGTGGCCTTCATGGGCAAGGCCAGCATTTGTTGCCCATCCCTAATTGCCTTTTTGTGGTTTTCAGAGGCAATTAGAAGTCAACCACATTGCAGTGGCTCTGGAGTCACATGTAAGCCAGACCAGATAAGGACAGCAGATTTCCTTCCCTAAAGATCTTTAGTGAACCAGATGGGTTCTTACAACAATCATTGCTAGCTGCCATGGTCACTGTCACCAGCTTTATACTCCTGATTGAAATTCCATCAACCGCTATGGTGGGATTTGAATTCATGTCCCCAGAACATTAGCCTAGGCTTCTGGGTTACTGATCTAGTAAGAAGTCTGACAACTGTGTTTACTTCTTACTGTGTTTACCCCAGTCCAACGCCAGCATCTCTCCATCATTATTGATCTAGTGACATTACCATGACCCCACCATCTCTGCCAGATGTGGTTTCCCCAATGCCCTGTACAGTTTACAGTCTCATCACATTTTATGGAGTCCACGAGCCTCCTCCCATCCCCGATCATCTATTCTTTTCTCCCTCCTGTTTGTCCAGCTTCTCTCCACGCACCTCCCCCTCCCACCCCCCCAGCCGTTTAAATGCATGTATATAATTCACCTGGAGGACTCCGGTGGGAGCACGTTTCACATTCTCATCACTCTAATGTAAAAAACTTTCTCCTGAATTCTTAATTGTTTGTGATGAGCTTATATTGCTGGCCCTAGTTTGGGAAGAACTCAGTAAGAATTTAGCAACACCAATTTATAATCCAACCGATTTATTTGATGGTAAAAACGCGAGCTTTCGACTCCTGTGTCTTCCTCAGGCAAATGCAGTGTTCTTTTGCCTGAGGAAGACACAGGAGTCAAAAGCTCACGTTTTTACTATCAAATAAATCGGTTGGATTATAAATTGGTGTTGCTAAATTCTTACTGAGTTCTTACCACCCCAATCCAACGCCGGCATCTGTATATCATGCCTAGTTTGGGACTCAAACAAATGGAAATATGTTATATCATAGGAATCCGCTTCATAAACAATAATGCTCCTTTTGTCAGTTTCCTCTCCCTCTGTACTTGAATTATGATTTCTCATATCAGAGGAGAGAGCTCACATCTATTCCAATTCAACTCCACGATCAGATATCTGGTAGTAACGCCCGAGCAGTTCCGGTAACTATTCCCACCATCCAAACACTTAAAACCCTCATTTACTAATCACTCTTATTCCCTATACAAATGACCAGGCAAATGATTTCCCATCAACTCACACTGCCACGTTTTCAACCCTTGGTTTCGAAACTTGTACAACACTCTGGCGCCCCAAGTATCTTCAAGATGTTGAGGAATTCAAAGAAATGGGGCTCGCTTGCATGTCTCAATTGACATATGCAACGGCTCACCTGGTAGGAAACCAAACAAAGCCATAAGGTCCCACATTCAATCTGTGTTGAAGTGGCCACTTCTGACTGTAATTAGAGAAATTACATTTGACTTTAGCACCCTACGTTAGGGGGGCTGGGGATGGAATTCAGACTGGAATCACCCCTCCTGCGAGCTATGCAACAAACCCTGCAATGCTGCAAAATCTCGTGGAGAGGGCAGACAAAAAATTGTCAATTGCCAATATTTTGCTGCTTCTTTAAGCTGCAGCAGGCTCAGTGGCAGGTTGACTCGCATGGATAGAATTCCCGATAAGGAAACAGTACAATACCCCCCACCAAGCTCACCACTCAGATAGTTGGTCCACTTGTGCAACACCCCCTCCATCAAAGCGGAGCGGATTCCCCGTCTACTTCAGCTGCAGGAAGCAGCGGGCAACCTTTGTCATTGACAGCTCTGGGACAGCCAATCCGGTAGCACCCCCACCACCATCTCCCTGACAACCGCATTCCTACATTGTGCCGTCACCACGCCCCCCACCCCTTCCTCCGGACAAGCCAATCGCAGCGAAGAAGGAGCGACTCCCGCCTCGGATTGGAAGAGACCACGTTGCGGGGGAGGGGAGGGAAGCAGGGCGATTAACCAATGGAACTTTTTTTTGCGGATGGCTTTAGAGCAGCGGACCGTGATTGGGAGAGAGAGGGGCCAGGAGGAGGCTGGCTGTGTAAATTACATAGACTTTAAAAAGGACGAGTCATTTTATGTGGTAGGGTTGGCAAAGCTTTTCAATTTGTCAAGGGAAAACAGCTCTGCTTAAATAAGCAAATAACTCATGTTACACCTTTATAAAATACTGGATCCGCCTCAACTGGAGTATTGTGCCCAGTTTTGGGCACCACACTTTATGATGTCGAAGTGCCGGCGTTGGACTGGGGTAAAAACAATAAGAAGTCTCACAACACCAGGTTAATGTCTAACAGGTTTATTTGGTAGCAAAAGCCACTAGCTTCCTGAGCGCTTCTCCTTTGTCAAACAAGTGGGAGTTCTATTCACAAACAAGGCATGTAAAGACAAACTCAATTTACAGAATAATGATTGGAATGTAAGTCTTTACAGCTAATCAAGTCTTAAAGGTACAGACAATGTGAGTGGAGATAGGGTTAATCACAGGTTAAAGAGATGTGAATTGTCTCAAGCCAGGACAGTTAGTGAGATTTTGCAAGCCCAGGCCAATTGGTGAGGGTTACGTATAGTGTGACATAAACCCAAGATCCTAATTGAGGCTGTCCTCATGTGAGTGGAATTTAGCTATCAGTCTCTGCTCAGTGACTCTCCACTGTTGTGTATTGTGAAGGCCACCTTAGAGAATGCTTACCTGAAGGTTGAAGGCTGAATGCCCATGATTGCTAAAGTGTTCCCCAGCTGAAAGGGAACACTCCTCCTGGTGATTGTCCTGTGGTGTCCATTCATCCATTGTTGTAGCATCTGCATAGCTGATGTACCATGCTTCAGAATATCCTTTCCTGCAGCTTATGAGGTAGACAACATTGTTCCATTTGGGCTGTTATGTATTTGCATTTTTAAATCTCCTAAGCACAGAAAAAGCACCACCTTTTAACGGGACCATGCAATGCTTCCCCCTCCCCCAGCATTTTACAAACACAATTCTAACTTCCTATCCCCCAATCTCCAATTACTCTTCTCAACTTCGCAACACATTGGAGAACAGAGAACAAAGAACAAAACAGCACGGGAAACAGGCCCTTTGGCCCAATGAACTGCACCGCCACCCTGATGTTCCCACCTTTACCTGTGATCCCTGTCTATGTTTATAGATCTATGGATTAAAAACCAAATTTGAGACAATTTAGGGAGAATTTGTTTTGCCAATTAGCCTAAGAGCACATCTTTGGGATGTGGGAGGAAACCGGAGCACCCACACAAGCACAGGGAGAATGTGCAAACTCCCACAGACACAGCCTCAAATCCATGTATCTGCGCAGCACAGCAATTAGTCACTGAGCTGTCGTGTTGCCCATCAAATGGTCCAGGTCAAGCGTACACTAACGATGTGAAGCACCAGGATACCCTTGGAAAAAAAATCCAAGAGCAGCCCTCTCACGACCCATTGTGTGTATGCCCCTTGTTAGACAACAAGGTGGACCAAAGCACTTATAGGATAAAAACAAGTACATCAATATCATCATCTATTTACACACTTCCCAGGGACTCCCAAGGCTCATGATCCCTATTTTTAATCAGTTTTCTATACCCCTCCATTCCCATTCTGTTCACGTGCCCATCTAAGTATTTCTTAAATAACTCCAGAGTGCCTGCCTCCACCACTTGGCAGTACATTCCATACCGCCACTACCCTATGTGTGAAAAAACTCCCTCTAGCATCCAAATTATACCTTACTCCCCCTCACCCTAAGCCCGTGACCCCTCGTGCTATTCGAGTCCATCCTAGGAAAAAGCTTAATTCTGTTTACTCTATCTACACCCCTCATAATCTTGTACACCTCTATTAGATCTCCTCTAAGTCTACGTCTTTCTAAGGAAACAGTCCCAATTTGCCTAACCTCTCCTCGTAACTCAGACCTTCCATACCAGGCAGCATCCTGGTAAACCTCCTCTGCATTCTCTCCAGAGCGAAGATAGAGGAAATTTAATGAAGGGGTTCAAAACCATATGTGTCCAGACGGAGCTGATTTGGAGGTATAGGCATCACTGGGAAGGTCAGCATTTCTTACCTGTTGTAATGTTTGTTCAGTAGGTCTCAGTTAGAGGCTTGTAAGGTTGCACTGTAGTGTTTGTTGGTAACACCTAACTAGATACATATGTACAAGGCATAGCACAGAAAAGGAGCTAACTTCATACTGACTTCTACTCAAGTCTCTCCTGTCACATGACTCTACATCAAAACTGTGAATGCTGTTCTCCAGTCCCACATCAACCCTTGCTATGCCAAATACCCTTATACAACACCACCCACTGAATCTTTATCCAACATTTCTACAATACAATCTCTGTTACCCTACACTCCCCATCACTGCCCATTAAGTCTGCAACTTTAAAAAATTCAGATATCCGGAGGCTTCCAGATCTCATTTGGAGGAGTGTAGGCTCAGTTGCTTTGGGCAAGCTTTGTTGGCTTGGAAGTTGATATTGTAATATTCTGTGTTTTCACCACTTGGTTGCTTCTATTGAATTTATATTTAATGCTTCTTGGTGTTGAAATTCTTCTTATTGACAGCCTGTCTGCTTTGTTTGGACTCCATGGGTTTTGTTAAGGGCTGTTATGATGGTTTTCTTGTTGAATTTAAAACTATTGTTCCCCTTAACTAGCCTGACAAGTAACAGACTGATTTCAAGATGAAGTTTACTATAGCTATAGGACTCTGATCATTCAGAGTGAAAAATTCAGAAATACAAAGGCAATTAAAAGTCTTAGCTTCAATTACAAGTAATTAGCATATACCAATGAACATATAGGAGTCATCTCTATTCAATCATAGTTAAGGTTACATTATGCATACATAAAGAGTATAATGTCCAATTAAAACTTATGCACATTATATCATCAAGAAATGATAGCTATATTTCTGACCAATGGTATCTCAACCTCCCTTTCCATCGTTTCTTGTGGGCAGATGTGAACTGGAGTTGCACATCATTCGATTAGATAGTCCTTGATCCTTATCTGGACTGACTTCAATCAAAACCTGTCATTTGTACATAGCTTTTCCCTGTGTGGCTGAGGCTCAGCTTGCAGTTTGTGATTTTTAAACCTGTGAGATTATTAACCCTTTCAGGTTTATCCTGTTCCTTCCAGAAGGAACGTTCATTCTGTTTGTTCAGAGTGGACTCAGGTTTTCATTCTCCGTGGGATTGGCTGTGATCTTGCAGGAAGCTGATTTTTTCAAAAGTGGAAATTTCATTTCCACTTCTTTCACAATTTTACACACATGCTTATTTACACTCTTTTTGGCCTTTTTCCAGCTTCATTTAGTTCAGACACTATTACTTGTGAAGTCAGTTATCTTTCAGTTATCTACGGAATCCTTATCCAAGATTAACAACTTTGCCTGGTCAATCAGTTCCTTTTGGAGTCTTTGTTCTGTGGTCACTGCTCCTTACACTCTTTCAATTCACTCATTAGATTCTTTAATCTGTTTCTTTTGTAGAAACAGCTGGCAATGTTGGAGCAATTAAAACTGGGGATGCTCACAAGGCAAGGCACAGAGCTCTCTGGTTGTGGGGCTAGAGGAGATTAGGGAGGGAGCAGCGAGACTACAGAAGGATTTGGAAACGAGAAGGGGATTTAAAATGGAGGTGTTGATGGACCAGGAGCCATGATAAGTCAGGGTGATATGTGAATAGGACTTTGTGCAAGCTTGGATACAGACACTTTGAATAAGCTCAGCAATGTGGCAGTTGAAAGACAGAATGCCAGTACTGCATTGTCTTTGCTGCAAATGCATTCTGAAGTTGCATAAGAATAATAATTGGTGACACAGCTTTCAGAATTCAGCCAGATGTATTGCTGCAGTGTGAAACATCAGGATTAGCTTAACACAGTGGTATGGGGTGTAAATACTGAACAATGCTGAAACCAGTTTGAAATGTCACTAGCTCAGAGCACATCTTTAGGAACTGGTTATTTTACATTCTGTTTGTGTCATCAAGCAAAAATGTTTTGAAACATCAATTTGTTACACCACTTGCAGATCATTATTACTTTTATTCACTTCTAGGATGTGAACATGAATGGCCAGGCCAGCATTTATCGTCCAGCTTTTCCAACCAATGGAAAAGTGACAGCTTCAACATTGCTTCTACTGTCCACTCACTATTACCCTCCACTAAAGGCAATGGAATATTTGATTTGTTCCCTTACTGTAAACTGGTGGGTGAGGTTATTCCAACCAATCCATGATGTCTTATAGAAAAGCCACTCATTTTCACCATAAAATGGACAAAAGCATGTAACGCAAAAACAACAGTTCAAAAACTACACCCTCACAAGTACCTTTTAAATATTGCTGGATGTGTATGTATGTGTATATGTATATCTGTGCATGTGTGTATGTATGTTGGATCTGGACAAACTTGAACTCATGCTGACCTTGTATTTACAGTTTTTCTTTTCCTTAAATGTTTGCCTGGGACAAATTGCCTTTTTTAACACCCTACCAAACTCCACAGTAGTGAAGTTCAGAAGGATCATACCACAGGTTATACCAGGACTCTTCAAGAAACCACTTGCACGGACACATTGGCTTAGAAAGTCATTGACACTACACCCACTTTTACAGGCATAAGAGATGCCAAATCAATGTTAAAATCCTGGGCTTCAAACAATCTAGGCATTTCACAAAATGGAAACCACAGCATCTGTTTGAGCCCCCACCCTGACCCTTTCCTGAAATTCAGTTGCTCCCTATCTGCCTGCCATATACAAGATTAGCAAGTGTAATGGGGCTGCTAGGGGCCTTCACTGGAAACATAACATATCTAAAAAACATATCTAAAATATTTTTAAAAAAATCTAAATGTGAAGCTGGGAGCAGAAGTGTTTCCACAGCAGCTGCTTTGAGTAGCTACAGGAGCAATCCAACTGGATGTGGGAGTTTTCCTCCTTGAGTTTGACTAATTTATCCAGTACTTTTCTATCTATCCTAATAATAGTAGTACATCCCTCGACTTCTTTCTTTTGTTGTCATTGTTTCCTCTTTGGTCATCTCCTCAGTCAGTATCTGTTCTGTACCCCAATTCAAAAGCAAAATGATGCAGATGCTGGAAATTGGAAATAAAAGCAGAAAATGCTGGAAATATTCAGCAGGTCAGGCAGCATCTGTGGAGAGAGAAACAATAGTTAACAGTTAAGACTGAAGACAGTTACTCAGAACTGGTCATTGACCTGAAAGCTTAACTTTGTTTCTCTCTCCGCAGATGCTGCCAGACCTGCTGAACAGTTTTCATTCAGTATCCTAGCTCATTTCAGTCTCTTCTGAGTTTAATCTTACTCATCTTTTAGTTAGATCCTTATGTATTTCCTTTTGTTATCTGTGCTCGTGGATTACTTCAATAATTTCTTTACCATGTAAAACTTTTCAAGGATCTATTTAACTCTAAATTTGTCATATTCCTTTTTGTTACCGTTGCGTTTATCATTTAGGTACTTTGCAGATACCTCTTCCATTAGACTTATTTTATCCTTTATTCATTGCATCTCAATTGTCTAGTTTGTTCTTAAAAATCCAATATTTCTTCTGAATTCTGTTCAATTTTTCTTTTAATGTCCACTATGCTATTTATCAATATTTTTCTCTTTTATCTTCCTTAAACTCAATCCTCGCTTTTGGCTTTTCCCTAATCATTACTTGGATCACTATCTCTCAATAAAACCTAATTATATGATGATCGCTATTCCCCAGATGTTCCCCCTCACCAACTTTCTTGATCTGCTCTGCTTTATTGAGGTCTAGCAATGCTTCCTGTCTTCAGTCTTGCATGTTGCATCTCTTGTGAAACACCTGGGGATGTTTTATTACGTTAAAGGAGCTATGTAAATAAAGCTGGTCTTTGCCAGAAAGGACCTTTTTTCTCTGCATGGCTCAGTAGTGAGTCTCATGTCCAGAAAGTATTTAAGATACATGCCACTCAGCACTTCTAGAAATAATTTCTAGCAAATAGTGTTTTATTAACAAAGTAAATTCTGTTACACTTTGCAGCACAAGATTCTTATAAACTCTGAATTGGTACAGGAAACATTCAACTCAAGTTCCAACAGTGTCACATCTTCCAGCAGGAGGTGCTATTTTATTACAAAGTTGACATATTCTCAAGAATTCAATCACGCATGATAGGGTAATTTTAGGGAATGGGGTTAAAAATTTGATTAATAAGTGGGTGTTTTAGCATCAAACCCACATCCCTCCAGCCCCCACATGAATAAAATGCAAAACATAAATACACCCCAATCAAGCTGTATGAACCAGACAATAAGGACAGAATCAGGCTTGCTTGTGTTGTTAATCACTGTCAGATAGCTTGGTTCAGTTCCTCCATCATTTCTTTCATGGGAACATGCAAACTATCCAACTGTGAAAGACAGCACAATTAATCCAAGTTTAATCCCTTGTTGATTAGCTGAGGGGTACTGGTGTCTGCCCTGACTGACTTGAAGTCCTGGGCTAGGTGGCCCATCCAACCCTGATTATTTGCCTTCTTCAATGACTTCCAGTGAAGGTTTGGGAACAAGGGTAGGGAGAGGAAAAGGTTGTGATCTTCCATTTTCTTTAGAGATGTAGTATACTTGGAAACAGATATGAACACACAGTATACACACAAAGGAATACATGGAGCTTGTTTAGCTGGTACTGGATTGATAAGACACTACACACAAGGTAAATAACAGCATAAGTATAATATATTATATGTTCTTGACTAAAGCTTTTTCCATAAATTCTCCATTCAGGTAAAATAAATGTCTGAACTATACAAAACTATAAACTTTGATTAAAATATGTAATATACATTATGGTGAAAGCAGTTAAGATAGGTACTTTTTTCTGGCACTTGTCCAATGTGTATATCAGCACCCCCCCCCCCCCCCCCAAATAAATGACTAAACCACATGCACAGTGACTCGAGGTCATATGGTGGTTAGGAAACTTGGGTAAAGTATTTAAGGCCCCTAAACAATTATTTAGAAGGGAAAATATCTTATGCACTGGTGGACAAACTGGTGCTGTGATTTAAATGTCTAGGGTCCAGTTGTCTCTAAACTGTCTGCACACATGCGCAGTTGATGAGGGTAAAAACATCCCAACTTTTGGATTGTTGAAATGCCTCTCATCCCAAATATTCTAACACTGACTTGTCTCTCTCCCTCCTGTTGCCCCATTTGATATTTTCCAGGCACTCAGAGGGCACAGTGATATTGGGAGGCACTGCCCCATGACAGTGCCAATAGCCCATGCTACCCACAATCTTCTGCTATTCTCTTTGTAATGCATCTTTCAGATTTTATATGAATAAGTATATTTTTGGAATAAGACTGTCAAGCTGCAATTATTTATTCTCGCCTTGTGTATATTTGGTTGAAAGTCTACTGGAAAATGCAGTTTGACATCTTACCAAATCCACTCCTTCCATCAATAACACTTCTATTTACCCTTCCCGTCCAGCCAAATATATGGAACAGAATATTCCCCTGGGAGGCCTCATTGGTCAACTGATTCTCAAATGGAGCCATGAATCTGGAATCATCTGGGAGTCTTACTTGTTTGAATACACCATTAGATGTGAATGTTACAACATATTTAGCAGTGTGACATAGTCACAAAATGTCAATCATCACAATAGAAATTTCTAATACTTTTTGTCCTCTGTCTATATCTGAGTAAGAACATAAAAATATATTTTTCACTGAACTGGATGCTTGTGATTTTTTTTTAAACCTGAACATGTAACGAAGTCATTCACCAAAGTATTAATTTGAAATAATAGCACATCTTGTCCTCAGTCTCATCAAAAAAATGGTTACTTTGCACAGTATGATTGTGAAGGTGCTTTACTGACTGCTATGCATTGACCTCCACACAACTCCACCTCAAAAATCTCACTTTTCAACTGTTTCCCCTTTCCTCCCTTCTGAAACCAGCACAACTTGATAAATTTGGGTCACCTGTTTTAATAGGTAGCTCAATATCTAATGTTGCCTTACAGACTCTTGTGAAGCATCTTAGAACGTGCATAAGTCAGGTAGAAGCCTGTGTGCTGCCCATAGCTTTATAACAAATTCAGAATGTGAATTTAGCATTCCCCACAGCAACCTATGAGAAATACTAACCACAGTGATAAACTGCTGAACTATTGTGTTTGCAAATGGTGCCTGGTTACACGCCCAAATAAAATAAATTTATATATTTAATAAAATAAGCACAGCAAAAACTATTGCATGAACTCACCATCCATCAAACACCAGAGCCTTCACAATATCCCATTTTTGTCACCAAGTTCGTATACATAGAATATATTATACATACACACGATATATAATATATATCGAAGATTCTGGCACTGAACAGTCACTACTAGCTTTCTGATTCCTGCTCACAGTTTATGGCAGAGCCCTATGACATTTTACGTGATAATTTTAAAGGCCACTGACCACTCCAAATACTTTTCCAGAACAACTTGATAATTTCAAGTGATTCATTGCAACGTTATCCGTCAAGGCTGAGTCATACTCCCTCAGGACTCACTCTGAAGTCAAGAGGTAAGGCTTTGTTGTGGGAGTGGAACCGAGTGGAACATGGGAACTGCTGCACAAGAAAAGATCAGGTTCCTTCCAGCAGCCTGATGGTAGTCCCAATATATAATGATAATAGAGTGAGTGCTTAGCAATTATCCTTCCAGCTGGCTATAAGGAACCAAACCAAAGAACTGCTTTGGGCAGGTCAATTTTTTTTCTATTGCTTCTTGCAATGTTGGCATCACTGGCAAAGCCCATCCCTCATTGCCCTTGAACTGAGTGTCTCACTCAGCCATTTCAGACAGGCAGTTAAGAGTCAGCCATATTGCTGTGAGTCTGGAGTCTCATATAGGCCAGATAGGGCTAAGGATAGAAGATTTCATTCCACTGAATCCCTACTATGCAGAAGAAAGCCATTTGGCCCATCAAGTCTGCACAACTCTCCAAAAATGCATCTTACCCAGGCCCAAACCCCACCCCTATCCCCATAACCCTACACATTTACCGTGGCTAATCTACGTAACCTACACATCTTGGGGCACTCAGCAGCTGTATTATATTTCATGGACCATTAAAAATATTTTGCTTGAATTTTTGTATATTTAATTTTCTGAATTTTATTAATTTGTACTTTGCAGAAGAATTTGGAATGTTAGATTTGGTGAAGGGAGTAAATATGTTTCTATTAAAAACAAAATACTGTAAATACTCAGGTCAGACAATGTTTGTGGAGAGCGAGAAACCAATGGTTCAGGTCGATGATCTTCATCGGGAGTGGGAAACCTACAGCGAAGAAGTAATTCATATTGTTTAAAGAAAAATCAGAATTTTACATTGGAATAGTTCTGCTTTAAAAAATACGACAGAAGATTGAAGAGGTGTTGGATAGAGAAACCTCTTCTGAAGTGTAAAACTGCTTCTATAGACTTTAAAAGCTGTGGGTCACCACAAAAGCATAATTTATTCTTTTTGGTAAAAAACAGACCAGTGAAAAATTTGAAGTAAGTGTAAATGGACTGTCAAGAAATAGTATATGTTGACCCTCAGAAAAATGCAAAACAAATAACAATTTTGTGCAAAGATTAATTAGACTTATCTGGACAGGATACCCCCCCCCCCACCCGCTTCCCATGGTGCGTTCTCCAATAGTGGAGGCGGCTCACCATTGGTCACCAGTGGGATTTTCTTGCCAAGCAAAATGTCAAAGACATTGGCTGGACTTGCCCATCCCACTGCGGGGAAAACCACCATGAGAGGGTGGGACACCTTTGGTGGGACCGGAAGATCATACTGGAGAGAAGGGTTGGAAAATTCTACTCTGTATTTGGCTAACACAGGTACAATGGGTTGAATGGCTTCCTGTATTGTATCATTCAGGGATTTACTACCCTAAAAACTGAAGACCAGAGAATTGGCATTTGTAATGTTTATCAAATCTCACGCTGGTGATGAGGTGGAAGTTGGAAGGTCAGGTGACATATCCAATTAAAGGCCTCCACATAGATTTTACTTCAGTAAACGGAGTTTGGGTGCCCACATTTTAAGAAGGACAACTTGAAAACATTGAAAAAGTCAAGGAGTAATAGGAGCATCGCAAGATCATTGGGAAGTTAAACCAGGTCCTATTATAGGGCAAGGTCAGATAAACATTAACTAACACCATTAGATATGGTGTCAGCCTCTCGTTTATATTTGCTACAAACACTGTCCTATTGAAGGCAGTTGGGTGCACAAAAAAGTTCAAATCCATGTACATCATATCCAGATATAGCCTTCCAACCATCCAGACACTTGCTATGGCAGAAAATTCCTCCCTCAAGCACAAAACCCAGACAATAGGTTGTCTAATTCTCTTGCCTTCTTTTCCCCACCCTCCTGTAAATCTCCTGTTCCAGTCTGCTATCTTGCCTTGCTCAGGATGGTAGCGCCTTCATTCTGGAACCCATTCCCACATTGCCGAGATGACACACACTATCTAAGTGCCTGTTGTATACCTAGGCAGAAAATGTCCATAGGTCACTCAGAATGCACACAAGTCTGTTGTTATCCTCATCCACATCTCCTCTTCTCCCATAACTCAGACTGATGGCTGAACCCTGCTCCCTTGGTTGTTACATCAGGTACGATGTAGAGATGCCGGCGTTGGACTGGGGTAAACTCAGTAAGAATCTGGCAACACCAATTTTAAATCCAACCAATTTATTTGATAGTAAATCTGCAAGCTTTCGATTTTTCATCTTCATCAGGCAAATGCAGTGTTCTGGTCACCAGACTGATTTATCAACAGTTTTACTTTCTCCCTGTCATCTATTATTGAACAATCTCAATCTTAGAGCAATGTTGAAATGAACAATGTGGGACTGATATTGAAATCAGATTGTGTTCTAACCTGGGGAGCCTGTCAATGTAGCTACAATTGGAGAACAGTGTAGCTGGTCCAAAAGATCTGCCAGTACAGGGTGTTAGTGCCTTTTCAGACTTACTGTGCTCATGTGAATACTGTACTCCTGATTATAGAAACCTAAATCTATTGCTGCTGTACAAAAATCACCCACCAGCTTTAAATCAGCTGATAATGCCCATTCTCAGTGTCAAGTGGCAACTCCATTTGTATGGTTGATATACTGCCGCCAGTGACTGAGCTCCCAAGGACAAGGCACTGAAAATTCCCACCAAAGCATGGCACAACTACTTTACAAGGCGACCACCTTACATTATCATTTACTCCTAAAGGTTCTGAGGATAAACAAAGTTACAATGGAGTTAAACCCTTCCTACTGTTGTCCCTTTGTGACCCTGGGAACAATGAAACCTCAATTAATATTAAAGAGATCTCCAGCCATTAGAATATTTAGATAGAAGCTATAGCAAGGTCTGGCTGAACTTAAACAGAGAAAGAGGTTTTTTTTGCGCTTAAAAAAATTTGATGATTCGAAAGAAGCTTAGTTTCTTTCATCTCTGACAAGCATCGGTGACATAGAAGTAGCCATCCATCTTGCTCCATTGGTTGACTCCCTCGACTCCTCTTTGAATGCAGCAACCATGAATGCAGTCTCATCTCTTCTGCGGCCCCAACATAACCTTTGTGATGAAATTCACAATGGCTGATGCAGGCTGTTCTGGGTCGAGCTCAGCAAAAAGATGGCAGACATTGTCAGATGTGCTCCCTTGCTTCTTAGCCACAAAACCAAACATTCTGGAAAAGAGAGACGAGGGCCAGAAATCACGGTCAGTAGTTACATGCCAGTGTGGGTTGCAGCAGCCACAGGGGGCCAGATTGTCAAGCCAAGATATTGCTGAATTCTGGGTCTTGTGCTGTGTTGCCCTTTTTAAATTCAATTTGGTCTAATTGGCCAGGAGACAGGCAACTCATGACAAGGCCATGGAGGTGGGACAAAGCAGACAGCAGCCTAGCATATGACAAAGTTAAGACCAGCGCTCACACTGGCCTTACAGATTTGTTTCCAAGACAACAGCAGAGATTTATTTGCAAACCTGGCAATAGTATATGAACATGCACAGGGTTTTTCAGGTTTGCTGGGAAACCATTTCCCTTTTAACCAGCTCCTTAAGGAGCTTAAAGAGACATTAATTACTGATGAATGTGTTTCCTGCCTGCCACTGCTGGCCCTTTCAAAATTCAGAACTGCTCCAGAGGTGATGATTCTGGACAATGATTTTTAAATTCCAGCTGGTGCCAATCCTGTAACCCTTTGAAAATCCCTGACAGTTTTGTGAAAGCTTTTTCACTCTTGCTGCTAAGGGATGTGTTCTTACGTACTGTGTAGGAATTCAGGACCGGAGATAATACATTAAGATATCAAGGGCACAACACAGATCAAACCTTACTCTGTAGGACATTACAGGGCAATTTCACACTTTGCAAACTTACCAGCACAAAAAATAGTTTTGCAAGTTACAAAGATCAAGATGTGAACAGATCCCAGTTGAATATCTGTACATAGCCTTAATGTTTTGATGCTGATTGTTAGTTATGCAATGAAATGACAAGTTAACTGATACTGTTCCATTGCCATAGGAAATAGGCCAGTTTCTGTATTACATTTCCCTCTCCTCCCAGGACTAAGACGTAGCCTATATCAGGATCTTTCAATGCATGGATTCACAGCTGTCAGCCCCAACACATCACCCTCACCTCCCCACACCCAGTGGCTGACTCGATCTCTCCGGACCTCCAGAACCACTTACTTTGATGTTGTTCCATCTGTGTTGGTCCACCTGAAAAAGATGAGGCTTAGTGTGGGAGAGTGTGAGGAAGATCAAAAGTAGATGCAGCACTGAAGGATGTAGAATGGAAAGCTTACTTTTTCTAATTTTACATTAAAAAAAGATTGTCAGTATTACTGCATAAATTGTTTTTTTTAAATGTAACAAGATTTTCATTAGTTGTTAGAAGTTGCAACATCTAGCGGAGAAATATTTTTATCTTGTGGTGAGATTCAGGGTGATGTTTCAATCCCCTCTGCACTGAGGTCTAACTGTGAATGTGAAATAGGTGAACATCTGCCTGGTGATGCAGCACATTATGTTCATTCCTGGATGAATCCCATATGCAGGAGCAGTGTTGTAGGAAGTAAGCTTACCAACAAATTCTCTTCGTCTTTTTTTCAAAACTGGTCTCTTTAACAAACTGCTCATTAACATGAAAGGTTATCAAGTAGGCCTTACTATCAGCCTTGAAACAGGGCACTAAGACACATCTCTAAACCTTAGACTGATGGGATGCTACCTCTTCAGGTTCAATGGTGTCATCCACCTCCTTCTGAAATGTGCCTTTGCTTTGCAGGTCAGGAAGGTGGCCATGTCAAGGTTCAGCCTGAGCAGCTCTGTAGCACGAGACTCTATGCTCTATTGGCTGTTTCCAGAAGTACACAGCAAGATAAGCTTTGTTGCTGCTGCAGGATCATCAACTCTGAGAGATACATTCTTTGTCTGCCCAAAAAGTGTGGTCTTCCAGTGCAAAGAGCTGTTGATGACTGAGTCTCGCTGGTATATTCCAAGGTCCAAGACCACATGCTGAAGGATGCATTAAAGCTTAGGGGAGCCACCGCAAAAGCTCAATGGGAAAGGCCACTGTCTTAAGGCCCTTTCACTGCATCAAAATGACTAGAAACCATGTGAAACCTCTCAGGCTATATGTACCAGATGATGTTTGACATGAAAATTAAATGTACATGGTAAACATAACCTATAATTGTAAGTGTAGTGAAGCAGCTCAGAGGGACACATACTGCATTGAAAGAAATTGATATGTACTGCAATTTATGTACTGCAAAATTTGAATGGTTATATACTTTTACATATTTGATTAATAAAGTATATCTTTGGAAAAACAATCTCCTTTGCCTAATGTGAATTGATGTTGGGCACTTGGGCCCATAGCATAGGCTGCTCCTAATTTGGAACAAATCTGTATATGCACCCCGAGAAACCAGTGGATGGTCAGCACGGGAAGCAGTTGAAAATGTCACAATGTTACAAATGTTTTGAGGGTGATACAGAACATGGGAGCTTTCTCTGTATCTGTCTGGGTGACATGACTTGAAGTGCTTAATAGGACAATGGGTATCGTTCTCCAGTACTACTGCCCCTCACTCCTAAGCACAAAGTTTTAAATGAATGTCTGATTGATAATAGTGCAACATCAGACGACAAATCCTGGGAATTTTAGCCACATGCAGTCTCTAAGACAATAACAGTACCAGGATCGGCATGGTAACAGCTCACTTTACCCTAACCAGGGGTAAACGTACCTTCGATCATGTGGGTCTAGATTGCAGAACGTAACTGTGTTGACTGGGTAATGACGTCGGAAAAAAATCCTGTTGGACACAAAAGGAACAGACATGTATGGAAATAGAAAAGATTTTTACCATTTGCCAAATTTCTTTTGAAACTGTTTTGTGAAACCCAGTTTTTGCGACATATAGAGCAAATTGACAAGACCAACAGAACTGGCCTGCCAACTGCAGCAAGGTGGCTAAGGTTTGTCACTCTCCTAATAAAATTTTAAGCACAATTTCCTGGATTCAAAAGTTATTCTTGATCAATTTTTCAATGAATTTCACCTTGTAAACTAACAGATTTCTGTCAACTCAACAGATATCTCCAAAATTCCAGAGGTTTTGTGAATCCCACAAGATCTGGTTTTGAGTCTCTACTGGTCAACACCTGAGACTGGTTGACGTTAGGAA
The DNA here is from genome assembly GCA_024679065.1 of Sphyrna mokarran. Classification (NCBI taxonomy): domain Eukaryota; kingdom Metazoa; phylum Chordata; class Chondrichthyes; order Carcharhiniformes; family Carcharhinidae; genus Sphyrna; species Sphyrna mokarran. Next base: position 5,663,655 of record JAGIQG010000038.1, read on the forward strand.
CATTAAGTTGGAGGCTAGTTAGCCCTTTCTTCAGTCCCCTCAACCCTCCGAGATCTCAGGGAGTCACAAAGGTTTACAGTCTGGAAATAGACCCTTTGGCCCAACTTGTCCATGCTGTCCTCTTTTTTTTAAATCCCTAAGCTAATCCCAATTGACCTCATTTGGCCCATATCCCTCTATACCCATTGTACCCATGTAACTATCTACAAAGAACAAAACAGCACGGGAAACAGACCCTTTGGCCCAACGAGCCTGCGCCGCCACCTCGATGTTCCCACTTCTACCCGCGATCCCTGTCCATGTTTATAGATCTATGGATTAAAAACCAAATTTGAGACAAATTTAGGGAGAATTTGTTTTGCCAATTAGCCTAAGAGCACATCTTTGGGATGTGGGAGGAAACCGGAGCGCCTGGAGAAAACCCACGCAAGCACGGGGAGAATGTGCAAACTCCCACAGACACAGGCCCAAATCCATGTATCTGCACAGCACAGCGATAGTCACTGAGCTGTCGTGTTGCCCTATCTAAATGCTTTTTAAAAGATAAAATTATACTGCCTCTACTACTACCTCTGGCAGCTTGTACCAGACACTCACCACCCTCTGAGTGAAAAAACTGCCCCTCTGAACACTTCTGTATCGCTCCCCTTTCACCTTAGACCTATGCCCTTTAGTTTTAGACTCCCTCTGGTGTCTCTCCCTTTATCTCTGGAATTCTCCAGTGCCATCAACCCTCTGAGATTTCTGCATTTCTCCAATTCTGGCCTCTTAAGCATCTCCAATTTTAATCGCTGCACCATTGGTGGCTGTGTCTTCAGCTGCCTGAGTCCCAAACATTGGCATTCTCTCCCTGAACCTCTCCACCTTTTCTTTCCTCGTTTAAAACACTTCTTAAAGTTAACCTCTTTGACCAAACGTTTGGTCATCTAATCTAATATCTGGCTATGCATTTCAGTGAATTATTTTGGGACATAATGCTCCAGCGAAGTGCCAGAGTTAAAGGCACTATATAAATGAGAGTTGTAGTTGGTACAGTTTGCAGTAAAATGGGCTTACTTTCGTTGGCTGTCAGTTAAGGTGATGCCCTGGACTGAAACTTTGAAGTGTACCACAGTGGCAGTGGGCCGAGGCTTCATGGCAAACGTCTGCATGGTTGCTTTGGCAACTGCTTGTGGGCCGGTCAGTGATTCCGTCTCCACCGAGTTGATATATAATACATTGCAGGCTGAAAACCAGGAAGAAAGATTGGATCATCCAGCAGTGTCATACATAGCATAGGCCAAAGTCTAGAATTAAACAAATCTGAGCATTCATAAGAGTAACAGGAGCAGTTGATGGGCATACAGCCTACAATACCTAGCACCACATTGGCATTGAATTTCCTATACCACATTACACATTTGTGTAATAGGCAAAATGCCTTTTTGGCTTGACGGCAGCATCATGTTAGTGGAAAATACCACTTACGTTGCTACTGTATAGTAACAGTGCAAAACACTAGTTTTACCTGTTGCTCAGATTTCTGAAATGCCTTACCCCTTCCAGGACCCCACTTTCAATCCTGAAAAGTACCCTGTCTACCTCAGATTATCCTGGGGTAATCATGAAGAGCCTCAGATGAAAAACTTTGACAGCATGTCTCTTATTTCTGCAATACTAAGTTCTGTACAATCCAAACCACTTAAAGTGGTTCTGCAAATTACTAAGGCCATTTTTTTGAAAAAAAACAAAGCATTGGAGTTCATTTCTGAATAACTAGCATTAAGAATCAGATATGTTCACTGAAACTTGCACAGAAGCTTGGTTTGATCACACCTGGGCTACTGCATACTGTTTGGTCTCCATATTAAAGAAACAATATAGAGTCACTGAAGAAAATGCAAAAAAGATTTCATAGTATGATGCCTGAATTCATAGAAATCATGGAATCCCTGCAGTGCAGAAAGAGGCTGTTCAGCCCATCAAGTCTGCACCAACAATAATCCCAACCCAGGCCCTATCCCCACAGCCCCTTCATTGCCCTCAATGAAAGGCAATACAGCTTAAGTAATACTTGTTGTAACAAAAACTTTTTTTAAAAAATGCCTCCATGATTCTTCTTCACAGCAGTTTAATTCACCTGGAGATTTTTGGAGATTGTCAGGTCAGGTCAGGTTGTCAGGTCAATCCTGCAATCTTGGAATCAACTGGCAAAGGATGTCTTGAGGTATGGTACACTGGGGAGACCATGCAGATGCTTGTGTGCATATGAACATCTTGGTTTCAAGGATTTCCAATCCAGGAAATGGTTAGGGTCTTTGTAAATTAGACTGAATTTTAACTGGGCCTTAATGAAAGGGTTTTGCAGGAGTTAAAACTGAACCTACTGTTCCCAATCGGCCTGGCAGACACTCTTTGGTCTGACCAAAATCTATTGGTTTTCCAATGCAAAAACTGATTGATGCCATCCGACACACATAACACAGCTTGAGGCCCAATGGGGAAAGGCCACCACCTCAGGCCCTCTCAAGGCAAATGTTGAAAATTAAAACTCAATGTACAGTGATCCAAATTTCAATTGTTATGCAATGTATTTTCACACGTTATTAATAAAGTACATTTTTTGCAAAAAAAAGCAGCACGGCAGTGATTTGGTGCTACCTCGTGACATGAAGGCTGTAGTCCTCACCTGCTCCCTGTTTAAGCAACTCTGCAGCAGTACTAGTGTTGCCAGGGACAACACTCTCCTGGGTTTCATCCATTGGGTCTGGAAGAGGAACAACATGGTAGATTACTGTCACTCACAAAAGAAATGACAATTCTATTGAATTTCCCAGGGTTTGTGCGGATATGTTTTAGCAATTTGTTCTTGGGATGCCAGTATTTCAGCATTTATTGCCCTTGAGAAGGTAGTGAGTGATGAGCTGCCTCCTTGAACCGTTGCAGTCCCATGGTGTAGGTACACCAACAGTGCTACTTTCTGAACAGCCTGCTAGGCCATTTCAGAGGGCAGTTGAGAGTCAACCACATTGCTGTGGCTCTGGAGTCACATGTAGGTCAGACCAGGTAAGGATGGCAGTTTTCCTTCCCTAAAGGGACATTAGTGAGCCAGTTTCAGTTTTCATCATCATTAATTAATCCAGATTTATTAATTAAAATTAAATTTAGCCTTGCTGTGATGGGATTTGAACTTCTGTCTCTAAAAATTCAGCCAGGCCTCTGGATAATGAGTCCAGTAATGCTCCCATTGTCACCATCCCCATGAGGTGGCAAGACTCCAGTAACAGGATCTTTACAGTGTAGAATGAGGCCATTCAGCCCATTGAGTTTGCAATGGCTCTCTGAAAGAACATTGTACCTAGTCCAACCCCCTCATCTTATCCCTGAAACCTTTGCACATTCTCTCTTTTCAGATAGCAATCCAATTTCCTTCTGAATACCACAATCGAACTTGCCTCCACCATCCTCTCAGGAAGTTTGTTCCAAACTCCAACCACCCTCTAGGTGAAATACATTTTCCTCACGTCACTTTTATTCCTTTTGCCAATGATTTTGAATCTGTGCTGCCAGTTTTAAACTTGCTCATTATCTCACTATTTCACTGTCCATCCCCCTCAGGATCTTGAATACCTCCATCAAGTTTCTTCTCAATCTTCTTTTCTCTAAGGAAAACAGTCCCAATCCATCCTCATAGCTACAGCTCTTTATCCCTGGAATCATTCTTGTAATCTCCTCTGTACTCTCTCTTTCCCATGCTTTCACCCCCTTCCTTAAATACGCCACCCAGACCTGAAATACAGTACTCCAGATGAGGTAACCAGGCATGAATGACACCATTCAGACCTGAAAGCTCCCAGGCTTAATTGACAGTCCCAATACCAAGAAGGCATGCAGATGGTAGGATCAGCCCCAGCTATGATACCTCCTACAGTTGCACAACTTATCACTGTTTAGCTTGACAGCTGAAGGATGGATCCACAGGCAAAAATGCCAGAAGATGTTTGCGTGAGGGGGCTGTGAGGAAAGAAGGGATTAACAAAAATAACTAATAAAATCTTTGTTCCGCTCCACTCAGTGCGAGTGCTGGAATAATATCCCAGTGACAGTCAATTGTCCTTAGGAGGGGAGAAAGTTAAAATTAAACCCAGGCCACCCACCATGGCAAGCACCATCCATGACACAAGCACCATGACACACTATCTGTAACCCCCGTAACTTGCCTGGGTTAGCAAAAAACCTCACTTACTGTGCTGTCTGGAGAAAATACACAATTCTCTAACAATGCTCAGGGTCCCCTTCACACACATTGTTAGCCACTTTAACACTTGAATAGCAGGTTAGATGTAAGGATTCGCATTCTAATCAGCAATCTCTGACTTTCTGTGCTGATGTGTGCTATTGCAGACCAGAACACTGCACTTGCCTGATGAAGACACGGGAGTGTTGAAAGCTCGCTTTTTTACTATCAAATAAATCGGTTGGATTAATAATTGGTGTTGCTAAATTCTTACTGAGTTCCAAGCACCATCCAGCAGAGGGAGCCAGTGCACCATTAATCAACATAAATTCAGTCCCAGTGCCAACAGCAGAAATATCCTCAGAGTTCGAGACTAAATATATTAAATGTTCAAATGACAAATGTTTTAAGGAATAAGTGATCACAGATTATTTATAATTTAGTTCTGCTGGTTTATAGTGCAATTACTTCATTAAAAATAAAAGCATTGCAAAAATTCACAGACCAAAGCCAGATAAACACATTAGAAAGCAAACCGCAATCCTAACCACAAGCATTAAATATTCCAATATACCATTCCCAGCCCATGATTCCATCGGAATTGGGACGGAATCCTGAAAACTGCACAACATGGAAAGCCTGTTCTGAATTTCTTTTCTAAATTTTTCCTTTCTTGATGTTCACATCCAGGCTAGCAAAGATGTCTTTTATGCTCATAGAGCTAATAAGGAATGGGAATAGGCCATTTGACTCTTCCATTCAAAAAGATCATGGCTGATATTCTATCTCAAGACCACTATCTTGCTCGCTCTCCATATCCCTCAATTTTAGTAGTGTCCAAAAATCTACCAATCACAGTTTTGAATATACTCAGTGACTGAGGACCCACAGTTCTTTGGGATTTCAGAGATTCACAGCCCCTTTGAGTGAAGACATTTCTCCTCACTTGTCCTAAATGACCCATCCCTTATCCTGAGACCGTGCCCCAGTGATCTAGACTCCCCAGTCAGGGGAAACAATCTCTCAGTGTCTACCCTAATAATTTTATATGTTTCAATGAGATTACTCTTATTCTTCTAAACTCCAGAGAATATAGACCCAATTTACTTAATCTCGCCTCACAGGATAATTACCCCTCCTAAGGGAGCAATTCTCCTCACTTCAGGAGCTTTGAGGCTGCATTGAACATTTCAGATTCCAATAGAAAAGCTCTTCCAATTCTGCCCCAACCTTCAAGGCAGCTCCCCCCACCCATCATTCCCCACAGCAACTGCGGATCCAACTCAACAACTGAGTGCCCAGTGTCAAATGTCAGCCAATTTTGTGCTGGCTGAGCTTTGCTCTCCATTCCTGGAGATGACAGCAGGAGAGACACCAATGAGAGCAATGCTGTTCCACTGATAAAGGAATGATTTTCTACTCTCTACCTTATGAGAGGTTGGAGTGTTCTGTGTGATCATTAGCCTGTGTTCCTGACAAGTATTCTCTAAATGTCCTGTACCCTACCCCATCCCCTGCATCCTCCTATTCCTTAACTAGAAGCCAATCGTGTGTTTGGTTTGAGGGAAGTGTTACCTTTGTCTGGAATTTTCAGCTTGTAAGGCAGGGAGATGGGTGTAATAGAGTGCTGATAAACCAGGGCTGACAGGCTTCCTGCATCCGAGATAAACACAAAGGTTAGTTAGTTCTCAAAACCAACAATCATTCTGCAAACGTATCTGAAGGCTCACTGGTTTTTAAGAAATAGAAAACCTCACATTTATATACATCTCAGTTCATCACAAACACATTCCCATGACCAGAACTAGGGATGTAAATTTTCAAACAGCCACTGATAAATCCAATTCCGGAGAAACCTCTTTACCCCAGAGAGTGGCGAGAATGTGGGATTCGTTTCCACTGGAAGTGGCTGAGGTGAATAATGTCGATGTGTTGGATAAACATGAGGGAGAAGGAATAGAGGGATGTGGTGAGATGAAGAGAGGGTGGATGAGGTGTGGAGCTTAACGATGAAACTTATGGGTTTAATGGTTTGTTTCTGTGTTGGTTTAGAGACTGTACTACGATATCACAGAATCCCTACAATGCAGGAGGCCATTCGGCCCATAAAGTCTGCACCAACCACAATCCCTCCCAGTCCCTATTCCCATTACCCCACATATTTACCCTAGCTAGTCCCCCTATACTAAGGCACAATTTTAGCGGCCAATCAACCTAACCCACACATCCTTGGAATGTGGTGGGAAACCGGAGCACCCAGAGGGAACTCATGCAGACACGAGGAGAATGTACAAACTCCACATAGATAGTGACCCAAGACTGGAAATGAACCCAGGTCTCTGAGATGCGGCAGTACTAACCATTGTGCCGCTATATGTACAAACATATGAAATAGAAGGAGTAGGCCATTTGGGCCCCTCGAGCCTGCTTTACTGTTCAATAGGCTCATAGCCAACTGACTGTGGTCTTAACTTCACATTCTGCCTATCTCAATAACCTTTGGCTTCCATAATAGTCAACAGTCTATCTAGCTCTGCCTTAAAACTATTCAATAACCTTACCTCCACCACTCTGAGGAAGAGAGGTCCACAGACTCATGGCTCTCTGATAGGATATTTCTCCTTATCTCTGTCTTAAATTGAAGACTCCTTAATTTAAACTGTGCCTCCAAGTTCTAGTTCCCCATAAGAGAAGAATATCCATAACAGTTTCTTTCTCAAGTGTAGTTAGTAACTGATTCAACAACTGAAGGTGTGACCAGTAATGGTACAGCAATTAAATTTAGGGATGTGGAAGGGGTGAGAACTGAGGAATAGGCCATTTACTGGCTGTATCCAGCATTTTAACGAGAAGAAAGTAACCTACCAAAGTGAGGCTCATTCTGGCAGCCTTTAATTTTCACACCTTTCGAGCCTGTCTCGATGAGGAAATGTCTAACCAGCAGTTCATTGGGGTCACCTGCAAGGACAATTTGGAGAATCAGGATCGCCAGTGTGTCACAGAAAGATCTGTACAAAGGAGGTCACTCAGCCCATCTAACTCCACCCTTATCTAGATGCCCACTCCCCCACACAGTCCTAGTTGCCCAAAATGAGCTACCTTTTGTATTCCAGTTACCAACAGTGGAAAACCTGGGGAGGAGTGTGGAATTGGACAAAGCAATGATCCCTTGAGTGGCGAGTGGTTTCCAATCCCAGCCCCTTCCTTAGAGCCAATTACTGCCAAATTACAACCAAGTCAGGCCCCCAGCAGTCTGGTTGGGCCTTCCCCCATATTCTTTGAACAGTATGTAATGGAACCTACAAGGAAGTGAGTTATCTTAGATCTGGTACTGTGAAATGAGACAGGTAGAATTAGGGATCTTCTTGTGAGGAATCCTCTTGGGACGAGTGATCATAGTATGGTTGAACTTCTGATGCAGATGGAGGATGAGAAAGTAGGGTCCCAAACCTGTGTCCATGTTTGAACAGTGGGAAGTATGATAAGTTGAGGGCGGAATGGCGAATGTAGATTGGGGCGCGGATTGGTTAACAGGACGGCTGAGGGACAGTGGAGGATTTTTAAGGAGATCTTTTTCGGTACTCAGAAATATATTCCAATGGTAAAGAAGGACTGTAAGAGAAGGGATAACCAGCTGTGGTTATCGTAGGAAATAAAGGAAAGTATTAAATTAAAAGCTGATGCGTTCAGAGTGGCTAAAAATAGCAGGTAATTAGAAGATTGGGAAAGATTTAAAAAACAACAAAGAATGACTAAGTAAGTGATAAGGAAAGGAAAGATAGAGTATGAAGCTAAATGAGCTCTAAATATAAAAAATGATAGTAAAAGTTTTTACAAATACATAAAGAAGAGGAGACTGGCTAGAGTGAATGTTGGACCCTTGGAGGATGAGAGGGAGGATTTAGCAGTGGGTAACGAGGAAATGGCGGAGGCTTTAAACAAGTTTTTTGTGTCGGTCTTCACGGAGGAGGACACAAATAGCTTGCCGAATATTGAAGATAGAAGGATGGTAGGAGATGAGGTCCTTAATGCAATTACTGTCAGTAGAGAGGTAGTGCTTAATAGACTAAAGGGACTGAAGGTAGACAAGTCCCTGGGACCGGATGGAATGCATCCCAGGGTTCTGAAAGAAATGCCAGAGGAAATAGCGGATGCCTTAGTATTTATTTATCAAAATTCGCTGGACTCTAGGAAAGTGACGGAAGATTGGAAAACAGCTAATGTTACGCTGCTGTTTAAAAAAGGTAGCAGACAAAAGGCAGGGAATTATAGGCCTATTAGCTTAACGTATGTAGTTGGAAAAATGCTAGAATCCGTCATCAAAGAAGAAATAGCAAGACACCTAGAAAAGAACGGTTTGATCAAGCAGATGCAGCACAGATTCGTGAAGGAGAAGTTGTATTTAATGAATTTATTGGATTTCTATGAGGATGTGACTCGTGCAGTAGACAGAGGGGAATCGGTGGATTCGGTGTTTTTAGATTTCCAGAAGGTGTTTGATAAGGTGCCTCACAAAAAGTTGCTGCAAAAGGTTAGGGTACATGGAGTTGGAGGTAAGGTGTTAGCATGGATAGAGAATTGGTTGTTTAACAGGAAGCAGAGAGTTGGAATCAATGGGTGCTTTTCTGGTTGGCAGTTGGTGACTAGTGGAGTGCCACAAGGATCAGTGCTGGGGCCTCAACTGTTTACCATTTACATAGACGGTCTGGAGGAGGGGGCTGAGTGTAGGGAAATGAAATTTGCTGATGACATGAACATGAGTGGAAAAGCGAATTGCGTGGAAGGCGCGGAAAGTCTGCAGAGAGATCTGGATAGGTTGAGTGAGTGGGCAAGGACCTGGTAGATGGAGTATAACGTTAGCAAATGTGAGGTTATCCACTTTGGTAGAAATAATAGTAGGAGAGATTATTATTTAAAGGGCCAAAAGCTGCAGCATGCGACGGTGCAAAGGGACCAGGGGGTCCTTGTGTACGAGTCGCAAAAACTCAGTTTGCAGGTGCAGCAGGTGATCAAGAAGGCAAATGGGATGTTGGCCTTTATAGCGAGGGGGATAGAATATAAAAGCAGGGAGGTCTTGCTGCAACTGTACAAGGCACTGGTGAGGCTGCAACTGGAGTACTGTGTGCAGTTTTGGTCACCGCATTTGCAAAAGGATGTATTGGCCTTGGAAGGAGTACAGAGAAGGTTCACCAGACTGATACCGGAGATGAGGAGGTTAGCTTATGAAGAGAGATTGAATAGACTGGGTCTGTACTCGTTGGAGTTTAGAAGGCTGAGGGGAGATCTTATAGAGACTTACAAGATAATGAAGGGGCTAGATAGGGTAGAGGTAGAGAGATTCTTCTCACTTAGAAAGGATAGCAGAACTAGAGGGCAGAGCCTCAAAATAACAGGGGGGGCAGTTTAGAACAGAGTTGAGGAGGAACTTCTTCACTCTAAGGGTGGTGAGTCTCTGGAATTCTCTGCCCATTGAAGTGGTGGAGGCTACCTCAATGAATATATTTAAGTAATGGGTATATAGATTTCTGATAGACAAGGGAATTAAGGGTTATGGGGAGAAAGCGGGAAAGTGGAACTGATCCGCTTCAGATCAGCCATGATCTTATTGAATGACGGGGCAGGCTCGAGGGGCTAGATGGCCGACTCCTGCTCCTATTTCTTACGTTCTTAATTCCAATAGGGTCCTCACACCCACCAGTCTGGCCTGGCACTGAACTCCCATTGTTGGGTCTGTGTCCTGATGCAGCTCGATTCTATTGGTCTCATTTGCAGGTGTGAGTCATTACAGCACAGAAGGGAACCATTCGCCTTTCTTGTCAATGCCAGATCTCTGTAGAGAATCTAGACAGAGTCCCATTCCCCCCCAATCCTTATTGCAAGTTTATTTCCCTCACATGCCCAACCAATTTCCTTTTGAAATCATTCATCACCTCCACTTCCACCACCATTGTAGTTCTCATGCCACCCTGTCAAACAGCATTGAAACAAAGCAGTATGCTTATGCTGCAGTGCAAATACAGTATTGAATTCAAGTCTTGTACAGGAGACAATTGGAGGTCTGCCCAGGTACAGGAGGGAGCAGCCTCACAGGAGGGACAACTTTGATATGGAGGCTGACAGTGGAATGGCTTCAAGTCAGGATGGTAGCTGCTGTCTAAACACACTTAAAATGTCAGACACAGGGTAATGCTAAAACATACCTTTACTGCTGTGTGAGCTGAGGTTTGCTGGAGGCGTCACCACCTTAAGGGCAAGGCCATATGCCCCCTGGAATGAATTACTGTCTCGAATCAGGAAGGAGCCTGGCTCGCGGTCTTTCAGAAGGGCAATTGCTGTGAGTGGGAGAGATTAGATCATGAGGATTTTAGAATTCTGTGTTGCCATCATGGATTGTACTAGGCCAACCAGAGAGTGGGCTAACCTGACCAGAAAAATGGAGAACGTCAGAAAGCTTTTCCTCGTCCCCATTCACCCCACCACCCCAATACCTCCGACCACAACTTGCTCTCTCAAGACTCATAGGAACGTAGGAACAGAAGGAGGCCTTTCAGGCCCTTGAGCCTGTTCCACCATTCAATGAGATTATTGCTCATGTGACCTGTCTGAACATAGCCATTTTTGTCCCATGTCTTTAGATAACAAAAATCTCTATCTCAGAACCAGAATTAACAATTGACCCAGTACCAATGGCCATTTGTAGAAGAGCATTCCAAACTTTTGTTGTGTAGAAATGTTTCCTAATTTCATTCCTGAAAGGTCTGACTCTCATTTGCCTCCTTAGCCAGGGAAAGTCACTTCTCTCCATTTACTCCGCTTTTTCCTTAATATTTTGAAAGCATAAGTTAGGTGGTCCCTTAACCTTCTTAGTCGCTGGGAATTTAACGTTGGTTTGCATAATCTCTCCTTATAGACCTGGGTGGGATTTCCACAACCCTTTTAGCAAAGTGCTATCTATAGTTGCGATGACAAACCAGAGAGGAGTAAGGAAGGTTGTGATACAGAAAGGCTGGATGTTATAGCTTTAAGATGAATAGCCAATCAGGGAGCCTTCTACAGATCATGCCTCCTTTCCAATAGCCCCTGCAACCATTTCCTCTGGTGATAATGACATAACTTCCTGTTGTCTATGGCACTGCATCCAGAATGGCTTAATTCCCTTCTCCCGTGGACACACAGTAAATGGTCTGTTCCCATGGCTATTTTTGAAACAAGGACCCCAATATCACAACAACAGGAAGTTAGTGCTGAAGTTTATGTACATCAAGTCTGACAAAGAAACTATTTGAAATTACCAAGCTGATTAGGTTGCTGCTTGTGGGCACTTAAACGAAAAACCCCAAAAGTTCTCCCCAGAAGAAGGAAACTGACCCAGGAGGCCCAAGATTGGACTATAGGTCTACATTAAATTATTTGGCCTCCTTTCCTAAGGCAGCCTGCCCAGGTTAAATATGTCAGGCTGCTTGTCTCACCAATGGTGGTCCTGAGGTAAGCATAGTGGAGGGGTGTCTGGGAGGGAGGAGGCGGGGCCAGCCCTTTGTACAAGGCCCCTGCTCCTTCTGGCTACACAGCAATACTTTTCAATAACTTTTTGGTTTAAAAAAGTAACATTTTGCACTGTCAGAGGATTTGCATCTCTTTCAGGCATCTCTTGGGGCGCTGCAATGGGCCTTATCGTGCCTATTTTATGGGAAGATGGAGTCTTATGAGTCCGATCTTGATCCCAATTATCCAATCGTTTTGGAACTTGAAGGAAGAGCCTGATAGCAAATATGCAAGTGGCATTATCCTGGGATAAACTTTACACAGCATTGAGGGAAATTGGGCATGTTGGTAATTTTAAAGTATTTTGAAAATGTCCTTACCTATAAGCTCCAGATACCGGTAAATACACCTCACATGGGATACAATTTAACATTGCCCCAAACTGCTAACTCTAAACTGTTTTTTTAAATTCATGGGGTGTGGACATAGGATAGCATTTATTGCCCATCCTTAATTGCCCTTTCTAGACCATTTCAGAGGGCATTTTAAGACTCAACAGCATTGTTGTGTGGATTTGGAGTCACATGTAAGCCAGACCAGATAAGGATGGCAAATTTCCTTCTCTACAGGATTTCTACAACAATGGTCATCATTTTTCTTTTGAATATGCCATGGTAGTATTCGAACCCTGGTCCCCAGAGCATTACCCTGGGGCCCCTGGATTACTCGTCCAGCAGCAATACCACATAAACATCTCACTAGCAATAGCATAGACTAGAATTTTTGATGAGATCTTTCCGTGTTCATCCACACATCCCCAGCACTCCTAAGAGTTCTATTTCTTGAACCAGTGAATCTGAAGGTTTATCCTTGAGCCAGGAATTCTGTCTAATATGATCTGGGAAACATGATGTGGAAATGCTGGCATTGGACTGGGATAAGCATAGTAAGAAGTCTCTCAACACCAGGTTAAAATCCAACAGATTTATTTGATAGCAAAAGCCAGGAGCTTTCTGAGCGCTGTCTCTTCATTAGGATGAAACACTGCCTCTCACCTCATGAAGGAGCAGTGCTCTGAAAGCTTGTGGCTTGTGCTACCAAATAAACCTATTAGACTTTAACCTGGTGTTGTGAGATTTCTTAATGATCTGGGAATACAGTTAATGTGGATCTGAGTCACTGTCAACTCTGCACCATAAACAATAGTCTTCATTCAGATAGGGCAGTTCACCTTGGTCTCTGGAGATGTTCGGTTTATACCAAAACTTTGAGGTGTCCTGTACAAACTTGGCACTGATGTGGTTTTCCTGATGTTCCCCTGCAGAGATCAAAGCAAATGGTCAGGTTAAGTTTGCCTGTGGTGAATTCTGTTTGTGCTTCGAGAAGCTTGTCCTCTCAGGAAGGGGGAAAAGGGAGGACCCAAAGAAAGATCTTGAAAATCTGCAAGGGAGTTGTAACTTGGCAAGCATACCAAAGTACACTCATTCCCTCTGACCCAGTCAGAGGTCACAAGTTCAGAAGAATCCTGCGATTTGCATGTTTTTGGTGAGCTTGCTGAATCAGGATGACTCTATAGCTGAGGTGGAGGGGAAAATATGCTGGTTCTTCCTTGCTGGTAGAAAACATCAGCTGTCCTTGCAGCCTTTCTCACCGTGTATTAAGGAAGCCATGTTAGAATCTTTTACAAATGTCTACCCATTTGGGGAGGGTGCTGGCTGCAGGGCATCTGTATCTGGCCTAGGTCCTTTAGTGGAGCCCACAACAGCCAGGTGATTGCCCAGTATGCTTGGGGGTCAATTTTCAGCTTCCCAACCAGCATTAGTCAAAATTCATGACTCCTGACCTATCATCATTCCTGGCCCAAGGGGTATTACCCAGATAACCTCTTTGTGGGAACAAAGTGTCAATGCTGCTGGCACACAATGTGACTGCTTACCTGCTAAGGTCGGCGGCACTGAGAAATCCAAAGTGGTGGGTGAGAAGGTCACGTGATGTGTAGGACTTTCCCCAGGAGCAGGAACACCACGCAGCGTGGGAGAGAATGATCGTCCGTTGGCCAATCCCTGGCTGGCAGACAGGCGCCGTTTCTCTGGCAATGGGGGTTGCTGGAGGCCTCCTGGGCTTCCCGACTGGTAGGTGAACACTTCAGAAGGAGAGAAGGGAGCATAATAGGGCATGGAAACAGGGAAGGCTGGAGTCGGAGGGGCTTGGGAATCCGGACTTCCTTGGCAGGACTGTGGAGTGACCATATCTGGGAGCAGCAATGGATGCTGCATTGAGGGGTTAATAAAACAAGGGGCACTGAAGGCACTGTGTGGTGGACATCTGACCAAGGTTAAAGTCCCAGGTGTGTTGGTGACACAGTGATCTGAGAAGCTATCTCCTCCATAGCCTCTAAATACTGGGCTGCAGGTCAAGGGATGTCCATTGGAGCCATCTATCCTCCTGTTCGGATTCAGCTGAGTATCAATGCTCGTTGCCTGGTGCGTATTCACAGGCATAGTGCTGGTCTCGATGCCATTCACTTGCTGGCTGCTCAGTGACTGGTCTGCCAGGTTTCTCGGGCTCTCGTTTCTATGACAACCAACAGAGGAGCCACTCTTTCCTGACACAGGAGAGACAGGGGGCTGAAGGTTCGCTTCTGTTCCAGATGGGGTGGTCCACTGTGGATCAGGGACCATCGATGGCTGGAGTGGTGATGTCTCTCCACCTTCTGCTGCTCCTGTCCTGCTGATGGTTTTATACATATAAAAGAATTATAAAATCCATTTTCCATCTCTGTTGCCACTCATTCCAACATCTCTTTTTGTTCATTCATGGGACCTGGGTGTTGTTGACATTTATTGTTCATCCCTAATTGCCTTTGAGAAAGTAGTGGTTGGGAAACTTATTGAAAACTGAGTGAGTTGCTGGGCCACGCAAAGGACATTTAAGGTCACCCACGTTTCTGTGGATCTGGAGTCACATGTAGGCCAGACCAAGTAAGGACAGCAGATTTCCTTCCTTAAAGGACATTAGTGAACCAGATGGGTTTTTCCAACAATCAACAATGGTTTCATGCAGTGGGATTTATGCCCACCTCCTCTCCAATCGCAGATGACAGGATCTTCCAGTCCCATTGTTTGCACCTTTCACCACTAGGGAACCCACAGTAGCATGTCATCGTCAGTAGGACCGGAAGATCCCACCAGCGGGAATGGCCAGGAACTGCTAACCATGGTCTTAATATTCCATATTTAAATTCCCCAGCTGCTATGGTAAGATTTGAACTCCTGTCTCTGAACCTTTATCCCAGGATTCTGGATTACTATGTTACCATACCCAAATGTAACGATTTTGAAGGCAAAGCCCACATAAATATCTGGGTAAATGGACTCATGCTGCTGAAGCAGGATGAAGGTAGGACTCTGAAACATAAACCTTTGACGCTGGGGTGGTACAACGAGATCACCACACCCTGGATGAGCCTGGGGTCAATATACATTTCAAAAAACTCTCCATTCTCGTTGGGTGCCTGGGCCCAATGCCACCTGAACTCCACTAAATGCCACCTTCTTTCTGAGAATATCAGCCATCAATGTTACCCCTTAATCCCCTTCTTACCAAAGACTTTCTCCAAGTGCAATGTAAAGAAAGACTTGCATTTCCAAAGGACCTATTATCAGAAAAGAGCTTTACAGCCAATCAGGTATGTTTGAAGTGTAGTCACTCCACACTTGGAACATTGGAAGTGTGGCAACCAATTTGCATGCAGAAAGCTCCTACAAGCAATCTGCTAATGACCACATAACCTGTTAGTGAAGCTGATTGAGGGATAAATATTCACCGTGCAATGGTGGGGGAAGCCCTCCTCTGCTCTTTTAGCTCACACCAATGGATCTTTAACATTTACCCAAGTAGACAGGAGCCTTAGTTCTCATCTGAAAGACTGCACCTCCAACAGTACTGCACTCCCTCAGTGCAACAGCCAATCCACTCCACCTGCCCCAAGATTTCATTCAGGAGTGTCCTTGTCACAGGAGGTGTTAAATAGTTTGCTCTGGTTCTCTATCGGTGTTACCTTGGCCACGATCCAATCAAGAACCATTCTGCAAGAGAATTGTTAGGACCTCAATTTCTTCCCCTCTACATATGTACATACAAACACTGTACTATGAAATTTATTTCACCAATCACATTCTACTTTCCACGTGTCTGTGCGAGAGAGATGTCAGAGTGTGTGAGTACATGTGCGCGAAAGAGCACGTGCAGAGAGAGCGGGCGAGCGCAGAGAGAGAGAGAGGGGGCGAGCGCAGAGAGAGAGAGAGGGGGCGAGCGCAGAGAGAGAGAGAGGGGGCGAGCGCAGAGAGAGAGAGAGGGGCGAGCGCAGAGAGAGAGAGCGGGCGAGCGCAGAGAGAGAGAGAGGGGGCGAGCGCAGAGAGAGAGAGAGGGGGCGAGCGCAGAGAGAGAGAGCGCGGGTGCGCGGGCGAGCGCGGGAGAGCGCGGGCGCGCGGGCGAGAGCGCGGGCGAGCGGGGGAGAGCGCGGGCGAGCGGGGGAGAGCGCGGGCGAGCGGGGGAGAGCGCGGGCGAGCGGGGGAGAGAGCGGGCGCGCGGGGGAGAGCGCGGGCGCGCGGGGGCGAGCGCGGGCGCGCGGGGGCGAGCGCGGGCGCGCGGGGGCGAGCGCGGGCGCGCGGGCGAGCGCGGGCGCGCGGGCGAGCGCGGGAGAGCGGGGGAGAGCGCGGGAGAGCGGGGGAGAGCGCGGGAGAGCGCGCGGGCGCGCGGGGGAGAGCGCGGGGCGCGCGGGGGAGCGCGGGCGCGCGGGGGAGAGCGCGGGCGCGCGGGGGAGAGCGCGGCGCGCGGGGGAGAGCGCGGGCGCGCGGGGGAGGCGCGGGGGAGAGCGGCGGGCGCGCGGGGGAGAGCGCGGGCGCGCGGGCAGCGCGGGGGGAGCGCGCGGCGCGCGGGCGCGCGGGGAGAGCGCGGGCGCGCGGGGGAGAGCGCGGGCGCGCGGGGGAGAGCGCGGGCGCGCGGGGGAGAGCGCGGGGAAGCGCGGCGCCGGCGGAGAGCGCGGGGAGACGCGGCCGCCGGCGGGGAGAGCGCGGCGCGCGGGGAGACGCGGGCGGGCGCCGGGGAAGCGCGGGGGAGAGCCGCGGGCGCGCGGGGGAGGAGCGCGGGGAAGCGCGGGCGCGCGGGGGAGAGCGCGGGGGAGAGCGCGGGCGCGCGGGGGAGAGCGCGGGCGCGCGGGGGAGAGCGCGGGGGAGAGCGCGGGCGCGCGGGGGAGAGCGCGGGGGAGAGCGCGGGCGCGCGGGGGAGAGCGCGGGCGCGCGGGCGGCGCGGGGAGAGCCGGGCGCGCAGCAGAGCGCGGACGCGCGGGCAGCGGGGAGAGCGCGGGCGCGCGGGCGAGCGGGGGAGAGCGCGGCGCCGTGGAGAGCCGGGCGCGCGGGGGAGAGCGCGGGCGCCGGGGGTGCGCGCGGGGAGAGAGCGCCACCGCGCGGGGAGAGCGGGGCGCGCCGGGAAGCGCGGCGCGCGGGGGAGACGCGGGCGAGCAGGGCGCGCGCGGTGAAAGCCTGCGCGCGGGCCGCGCCTGGAAGAGCGCTCGCAGTGCGCGCGGGGAAGCGTCGGGAGAGCGCGGGCCCGCGGGGGAGAGCGCGGGCGCGCGGGGGAGAGCGCGGCGGCTGGGGCGCGCGGTGGGATAGCGCGGGCCGCGCGGGCGCGCGGGGGAGTAGCGCGGGCGCGCTGGCGAGCTGGGGAGTAGCGCGGAGCGAGCGGGCGAGCGGGGGAGAGCTGCGGGCGAGCGGGGGAGAGCGCGGGCGCGCGGGCGAGCGGGGTAGAGCGCTGGCGCGCTCTGGCGAGCGGGGTAGAGCGCGGGCTTCGCTGGCGAGCGGGGGAGAGCCGGCGGGCGCGCGGCGAGCTTTGGGAGCGCTTGCGCGCGTTCGAGCGTGGGATAGCGCGGGCGCGCGTGCGAGCTGGAGAGCGCGGGGCTCAGCTGGCGAGCTGGGGAGAGCGCGGCGCGCGGCTAGCCGTGGGAGAGCGCTGGCGAGCGGGGCGATTCCGCCGCCGTGGCTTCTCTTGCGAGCGTGGGGAGAGCGCGGGCGCGCGGGCTATCGGGAGAGCGCGCGCGCTGGGCGGGCGCGCGGGCGAGCGGGGGAGAGCGGGGGCGCGCGGGCGAGCGGGGGAGAGCGCGGGCGCGCGGGCGAGCGGGGGAGAGCGCGGGCGCGCGGGCGAGCGGGGGAGAGCGCGGGCGCGCGGGCGAGCGGGGGAGAGCGCGGGCGCGCGGGCGAGCGGGGGAGAGCGCGGGCGCGCGGGCGAGCGGGGGAGAGCGCGGGCGCGCGGGCGAGCGGGGGAGAGCGCGGGCGAGCGGGGGAGAGCGCGGGCGCGCGGGGGAGAGCGCGGGCGCGCGGGCGAGCGGGGGAGAGCGCGGGCGCGCGGGGGAGAGCGCGGGCGCGCGGGCGAGCGGGGGAGAGCGCGGGCGCGCGGGCGAGCGGGGGAGAGCGCGGGCGCGCGGGCGAGCGGGGGAGAGCGCGGGCGCGCGGGCGAGCGGGGGAGAGCGCGGGCGCGCGGGCGAGCGGGGGAGAGCGCGGGCGCGCGGGCGAGCGGGGGAGAGCGCGGGCGCGCGGGCGAGCGGGGGAGAGCGCGGGCGCGGCGAGCAGCGCGAGGCGCTGGGCGCGCGGGCGAGAGCGCGGGCGCGCGGGCGAGCGGGGGAGAGCGCGGGCGCGCAGGGGGCGACGCGGGAGAAGCGCGGACGCGCGGGTCTAGCGGGGGAGAGCGCGGGGCGCGCGGCGAGCGAGCGCGAGCGGGGGAGAGCGGCAGGGCGCGGGCGAGCGCGGGGAAGGCGCGCGGGCGCGCGGCCACCGGGAGAGCGCGGAGCGCGCGGGCGAGCGGTTGAGAGCGCGGGCGCGCGCACGGTGAGAGCGCGTGCGCGCGGGCGAGCGGGGGAGAGCGCGGGCGCGCGGGCGAGCGGGGGAGAGCGCGGGCGCGCGGGCGAGCGGGGGAGAGCGCGGGCGCGCGGGCGAGCGGGGGAGAGCGCGGAGCGCGCGGCCGCGGGAGAGCGCGGGCGCGCGGGCGAGCGGGGGAGAGCGCGGGCGCGCGGGCGAGCGGGGGAGAGCGCGGGCGCGCGGGGGAGAGCGGGCGAGAGCGCGGGCGAGCGGGCGAGAGCGCGGGCGAGCGCGGGAGAGCGCGGGCGAGCGCGGGAGAGCGCGGGCGAGCGCGGGAGAGCGCGGGCGAGCGCGGGAGAGCGCGGGCGAGCGCGGGAGAGCGCGGGAGAGCGCGGGCGAGCGCGGGCGCGCGGGAGCGAGCGGGGGAGAGCGCGGGCGCGCGGGAGAGCGCGGGCGCGCGGGAGAGCGCGGGCGCGCGGGAGAGCGCGGGCGCGCGGGAGAGCGCGGGCGCGCGGGAGAGCGCGGGCGCGCGGGAGGGCGCGGGCGCGCGGGAGGGCGCGGGCGCGCGGGAGGGCGCGGGCGCGCGCGGGAGGGCGCGGGAGAGCGCGGGCGCGCGCGGGAGAGCGCGGGCGAGAGCGGGAGAGAGCGCGGGCGAGAGCGGGAGAGAGCGCGGGCGAGAGCGGGAGAGAGCGCGGGCGAGAGCGGGAGAGCACGGGAGAGCGCGGGCGCGCGGGAGAGCGCGGGCGCGCGCAGAGAGGGCGCGCGCAGAGAGGGCGCGCGCAGAGAGGGCGCGCGCAGAGAGGGCGCGCGCAGAGAGGGCGCGCGCAGAGAGGGCGCGCGCAGAGAGGGCGCGCGCAGAGAGGGCGAGCGAGAGAGGGCGCGCGCAGAGAGGGCGCGCGCAGAGAGGGCGCGCGCAGAGAGGGCGCGCGCAGAGAGGGCGCGCGCAGAGAGGGCGCGCGCAGAGAGGGCGCGCGCAGAGAGGGCGCGCGCAGAGAGGGCGCGCGCAGAGAGGGCGAGCGCAGAGAGGGCGAGCGCAGAGAGGGCGAGCGCAGAGAGGGCGAGCGCAGAGAGGGCGAGCGCAGAGAGGGCGAGCGCAGAGAGGGCGAGCGCAGAGAGGGCGAGCGCAGAGAGCGAGAGAGAGAGGGCGAGCGCAGAGAGCGAGAGAGAGAGAGGGTGGGAGAGCAGAGAGGGTCTGTCTTAAATGAATGACTCCTTAATTTTAAACAATGACCCCTAGTTCTAGCTTCTCGCACAAGAGGAAACATCCTCTCCACATTCACCCTGTCGATATCCGACAGGATCTCATATTTCAATCAAGTTGCCCCTTACTCTTCCAAGTTCTAGTGGATACAAGTCTCGCCTGTCTAATCTTTCCTAAGGCAACTCACTCATTCTTGCTACTTGTTTAGTAAACATTCTCTGAACTGCTTCTAATGCACTTACATCTTTCCTTAAATAAGGAGACAAATACCGTACATAACATCCAGAATGGTCTAACCGATGCCCTGTAAAACTGAAACATAATCTCTCTGCTTTTGTAATCAATTCCCCTGACAATAAATGATAACATTCTATTAGCTTTCCTAATTACTTGCAGTACCTGTATGTCAGCCTTTTGTGATTTATGCACTTGGACATCCAGGTCCCTCTGCACCTCAAAGTTCTGCAATCTCTCACCATTTAGATAATAAGCTTCTTTTTTATTCTTCCTGCCAAAATGGAGAATTTCACATTTGCCCACATTATAAATAATTTGCCAGATTTTTGCCCACTCACTTAACCTATGTCCCTTTGTAGCCTCCTCACATCCGCTTCACACTTTACTTTTCTATCTACCTTTATGTTGTCAGCAAATTTAGCAACCATATTTTCAGTCCCTTCATCCAAGATATTTATATAAATTGTAAAAGGTTGAGCCCCCAGCACAGAATCCCTGTGGTACACTATTCATCACACCCTGCCAACCAGAAAAAAAAACCCAATTATGTAAACTCCTGCCAGCCAGCCAATCTTCAATCCATGTCAATATATTACCCCTACCATTCCCCCACCCCACACCATGAGCTTTTATTTTCCACAATAATCTTTGCTGTGGCACCTTATGAAATGTCTTCTGGAAATCTACGTACAGTTCAGTCACTGGATCCCCTTTTTCTACAGCATATACGACTTCTTCAAATAATTTGGTTAAATGTGATTTCTGTCTCACAAAGCCATGTTGACACTGCTCGATTACCTTGAATTTTTCTGAGTACCCTGCTATAACATCTTTAATAGTAGCTTTTAATATTTCCATTTTTTGAATATATTTCTCTTAGCAAGAAAAAAAACAGAAATATAGAGAAGTTCAAAATCATGAGTGATGTGGACAGAGTAGATCGGGGGAAACTGTTCCCATGGATAGAAGAAGCTAAAACTAGGGGACATCAGTTTAAGAGGAGAAAAAATGTTTTTACACAAGTTACATGCTGTGGACAACACAGTAGCATAGTGGTTAGCACTGTTGCTTCAAGCGCTACGGACCTGGGTTTGATTCCAAGCTTGGGTCACTGTTTGTGTGGAGTTTACACGTTCTCCCCATGTCTGTGTGGGTTTCCTCTGGGTGCTCCAGTTTCCTTCCGCATTCTGAAAGATGTGCTGGTTACGTGCATTGACCTAAACAGGGGCTGGAGTGTGGTGAATAGGGGAATTTCATAGTAACTTCATTGCAGTGTTAATATAAGCCTTACTTGTGACTAATAAATAAACTTTAACTTTACTTAAGTTAGGATCCGGAATGCACTGTCTAAGAGTGTGGTGGAGACAGATTCAACTGGGGCTTTCAAAAAGGAATTAGTTCATTATCTGAAGAGAAAACAGGGTTATGGGGAAAATCCAGTGGGGTGGGACCCGATGAGTTGCTGTTGCAGAGAGCCAACATTTACATAATTGGCCAAATGGTCTCTTTTTGTGCTGTAACCATTCTATGGTTCTATGACAAATGTTGTATCTCCTTGGCTACCAGCCATTTAATACTTTTGACCAGGTATGTCTTAATGTCTCTGAGGCATCATGTTATAGGCTGCTAGTGATTTATTTCTTCCTTCACTTTCTGGCATATCTAATGTGGTTTTTAATTGTTCCTAGAGGCATTGTCAGAAATAATTTAATATTTTTGGCGCAGTCACCACTTTTCACTAAATTTACATGAGCTATTTTAAGGTAACAAAAAACTTGTATATTGCTGTGTCATTAAAAGAATGGTGTATTTTCTAAAAGAAAGAATTGGATGGATTTAGCTATAAACACCAAACTTTCTATTCCAAACACTAAGCTTTTCCACACATCCTCTTGACCCATCTTTTAAACTTGTTGCATTACCATTCTCTTTGGCCTGACATCATTAATTTTTTTTTTATCATTCACTCTCTCTGTTTTATCCCCATCACAGATTTTTCCTTTTAATATTTCCTCTTCCCCCCCCCCACTTTTTTTGCCTCTGTACTTGCCTCAAATCTGTTACATCTCAAACTTTCCCAGTTCTGACGAAAGATCACTGACCTGAAATGTTGACTGTTGCTGTCATCTCAGATGCTGCCAGACCTGCTGAGTGTTTCTAACATTTTCTGTTATCAAATGAGGCTTTCCGTTGTTTAGTCTGCCGTGTGTCTTGCCACATTATTTTTAAGAATGCAAATTTCATATTATTTCCCAGAGTTTCTCAGCAATGCTATCTATGTTCCTCATTCATAAAAAAGGGCACCAAATACATCAATGGATGGGCAGGCCTGTTATCCAGACAGCCACCTTTGCTAACAATATGACTGCAAAGAGCCTAGAATGAGGAATCTATGAAGAGGGTACCACTAAGACTGGAAAGAGTAGGAGTATAGGTAAGGTAATTTAAGGAATGGCGATTAGGTGAAGCTAAGTTCATGTTTGAAGATAGTAGCAGGACTGAGGAGGCCAGCAGTCCTACCAGCCTGGAGAGAGACAGAGAGTTAGAGTGGAAGACATTGTGCAGATAGAGAGAGAAGCATATTGTTCATGATCTTTTCTTCCTAATCATCCAAACTCAAGCAGTCCAAATCTGTACTTCAGCAACTCACCAAGGCTTCTTCAATAGCACATTCCATACCTGCAACACTTACCTCCTAGAAGCAGCAGGTACCTGGCAACATCTCCACCTGGAAGTTCCCTCCAAGTTACTCACCATCCTGACTTGGAATTATATCACCTTTCCTTCACTGTTGCTGGATCAAAATCCTGGAACTCTCTCCCTAACAGTACTGTGGGGTGTACCTGCACTACAGAGGCTGCAGCAGTTCAAGGAGGCAGCTCACCACCACTTTCTCAAGGTTTAATTAGCGCTGGGCAACAAATGCTGGCTGAGCAAATTGTCCCTTGAACAAATACAAAAAACAAATTTCCAATTACATTTCTAAAGTACACCTCAGTGTGACAAAACAAGAAACATACCTTTCAGACACAGGACTGCTTGTGTATACAGGGGACGATAGTTCGGTCATGTGAGTGACAGATGTGCAGATTACCATGCCTTCACGCTGGTGTTTCTGCTGAATCTCAGGATTATGAAGTTCTTCAGGACTGAGAGACACAGAAGTTTCTTTCTCCTGGGATGCTGGATCAATGTTGAGTTTGACATCTAAGAGGAGTGAAGACAACATGTGCTTAGTGCGTTACCTTTAACTCTGTTTTGGATAAGTCTTTAACAATTTCTGATGAAGATAATTACAAGCTGCATAGCCACACATGTTGAATAACAGAAGCAATATCTTTGACTGTCCTGATAAATGCTTTGATGTGAGCAAGTGCTTTTATTATTTCTTCCTCAATTCTCTCCTGTCCTGAATATGGAGATTCTTCCTAGCTGATAGCTCTGAAGGATTTCATCTTAAAGTGAGATGTATATTTTAAGTGTGCCAATGCCAGCATAAAAATAACAGCTAGGGGAATGTCAGCTAACAGCACCAAAGTCATTCTTATGCGCATGTGCCCAGTCTTTGTAAGTGACAACACCTCAAGGACAGATAAAGAATTTTACCTCCACCCTGTTGATAGGATCTAAGCCAGTTGGTGAAGCCAAAACAAAGACGCTGGGCTTTTCTTCATTGAGAAAATCTGTCCACTTGTTCAGTCTCACTCCTCTCCTCCACTCCCCCAGCTGCCCCCCCGCCCCCCCCATTTACAAGTGCTCAACGAATGCCCATCACCTGCTTCTCTTAACTATAACAATATAACTGACATTAACAAACACCAATGTAACTGACATGACATTAACAAACCATAACAACATAATTGGCAAGAAATGAACACACCAAACCCCAGGAGCGGGTTGACAGGCAACAGAGGGACATAAAATTAGCTGGCACCACAGAGGATCCTATGTCCATCACCTACCCATCTCTGTTGGCGTATTACCCGAACAGGGTAGGTGTCAGGTCATCTGCCTTCCCCTTTCGGCCAATGGAGGCCCTCAAAGTGGCCAATTAATGGCCTCCTTCCATCCCTAAGGACCACATCTGCTTGAAGCACCCCCACATTCTCCACCAGTCAGGACTTGTCTGACTGGCTCCAGAAAAACAGCTTTGTATCCAGCCTCCATTATTGTGCATCACTGGGGCCTTTTGCAGTGGTGTTGCTGGGACTGCGGGACTGCAGAACTGCTCACAATCTGATTGGCTGACAGCTCTAGGAGCTGGAACTTCCTCCCTCATGGGGGTGAAAGCCTCAACTTCAGGCAACTAATTGTCTAATTACTGTTAAATCTGGTTCTAACTTCCCACGTTGACATAGATGGGTCAGCCATTGATTTTCCAGTCAGTGGGTGTGCTTCAGTGAATACATCATAGCTGCTAGTGAATGGTTTGTGGAATGCTACGTGGGAATGGAGTTGGAAGTGCAGTTGTGAAACATGCTTCATGGTGTCACCCAGTGGCTGAAACTACACTGACAGTTGGTTTAGCAAAATTGAATGGGGGCTGTTGACATAAAAAATCATAATATTATAATCATAAATATTGATGCAAAAATAATGACAATCAGAAAACAAGATTTAGGAACAATACCCTGTGTGTGATTTTTAATAATATATTGATGTAGATTGTTAAAACTGGAGCCTATAAACCCTGACTGCACTTGGGTACAATATGGTCTTTAAAATAAGTCTGGCTTAAATGAAACCAGGTTTCAATAATTTATTCTGACATTATTGCTATTTATTGAGCTCAATGGGTGGGGCCAAAAAGATGAAATAATTCTTCTTTGATTTGTGGAACTTGGTGCTTTTTGACGTGACATCATAAAACGAATGGAGCTGCAGACACTGTTAAAACAGGGAGGAAAATCATGTCCTCAGAGAGTTAAAGGGAAAGGGTCGGCAGGAATAGAAAGGGGTCTTTCAGATGTTCATATTAGCTGTCAGAGGGTCATCTAACACACATGCACACATGACTGAATGTGACTGCAGCCAAAGGGGAAAACGAAATGAGCACCAATGTGTTAAACTGAGTGATTCAAAAAACTTGCTTCCCCCCATCCCCAGCATGTTTCCGGCAGTGGAGGTGGCTCGCATTGGCTGCCAGCAGGATCTTCTGGTCCCATTGATGCCTATGGCATTTTATGCAGCTCACCCATGTTGTTGCTGCGGAACCTGCCACAGGATCATTTTTGGCTGGATTGGATGATCTACCCAGTGGGAAGGTTGGAAAATCCCACCCAGGAATCTAACTTAAAGATAGTTAAGGATAGGCTGGCTGTCTTTGGAAATAGAAGACAAAGAGTTTTCAAACTTATAAAGGGGATTGATCAATTGGACAAATTGTTGGCTTTGGTATGATGTTTAAATACCAGGAAGCACCAATTAAAAATAAGGACGTTTCATATTGAATTTCCACCATGCATTGTCAATATTTGGAAAATTAAATCCAGGAAGAGTATTCAACAGTACCCTATATTCTTTAATCGTAGAAGGTCATAAATTTGTCAAATAAATTACGAGGAAAAGTCACTGAGGTACAGTTGAAATGGATTTCAGAAGCAGCTGTATGTGTTTCTGGAGAGGGAAGAGATTGAGGAATATACTGAGGGGGACAGTAGCTGAAGTGAGGTTAACAAATAATACCAAACTTTTCAAGCACAAATGGCCTTTTACTGTTCAATAAAAAAATCTAACCTTCTAACATCCTGTGGCAAATGATTGCTTTCATTTTACTTCGTCAAAATAATCCCTGGGACAAGTTTTGTGATCCCTCACAATAACATTTTCACCCCATTTATCAGCAACAATGCAACTGGTTCTATGAAATCCCAACAGTTCACATCAATTCAGGACACCTGTACAAATCATAATGATCTAGGATATTAGATGTGAGAAATATCCGGTTGCTTTAGAATCTAATTATCAGTCTGAGATCCTCAAGAAGCCTCCGAGAGACATTTATAGTTAATTTAAATAATAACAAACAGCCAAGGGACGTGATTTACCTTGGTCACTACTCACCAGATAATTGGTGTGGAAGAGTAGCTTCTCTGCTTTGCTGATCTTCATCTGCTGTTCTTGCCGCTCGGTCACAGATACTTGGCTTTCTTGATGGAAGCTGAGATAAACTCAGAACCCCTGGCGATGTAGAACCAGACCTCTGTGGGCCTTGAGAAGAAGGCCCCAACACTGAAGATGACATGAGTGGACTACCTGGAAAGTTTCTGTTGGCACAGTGCTGCTCCTGATAATGATCGTATGGACAACTACAGTGTGAATGTTGTTGATAATCTGGGTTGTATTTTAATTCCGGGTACCTTAGGAAATGAGCAGGTGATTCAGGAGTTCCTTCCATACCTCTCTGAAGCTGTCTGTGAGAGGAGGGTGATATCTGAGAGGGATACGTGTGCACCATTGATGCTGGTATCGGAATATTGGCAGGTACTTGGTTATAACTGAATGGGCTGTATCCGTGCCCTCTTGGGTACTGGTTATATGAATGTTCAGGCATCAGTAAAGGAAGTGGCGGAGGTGCCTGACCACTTCTTATCGGGTGGTTTACCAAATGTGGCTTCAAATGCTCATGCTGCCACATATCTGGATCAGGAGGACAAGGATGCTGGAATAAGGAGTCATGATCCAGTTTCAGTGTATTAAATGCTGCTGCTGATCTCTCGAGCTCCTCTTCTGACATATTTAAGGAACAATTCCGACAGGCACAACCGTGTGGAATAATCTCAGAAGGATCTTGCTCAAGAAACTGTACATGCTGTCCATCAAGGAGACCTTCCACCTGGCGATAATCAAGTAGTCGGTTCCTGTTTGTTTTCAGCTCATGATCTCTCTGGACATCATCTCGATGTCTTACTCGATGAATAGGACCTTGAGGCATTCTCTCTGCACAAGGATACTGATGGAACACAGGTGAGTACATCTGAAGTACTTCATTGCGTGGCCTTTGGTAGTTCATTCTTTCTACCATTGCAGCCTGGTGGTGAAGGCTGTCTATGTTTCTCACATGGGTATAAGAATCATGCGGCCTACCCTCCAACCCCATTTCATTCATTTGTGGCATGTTCCTTTCATACGTGGGTCTTCGTTGGTCCAGAGTTAAATCAGGCCTATAGTACATATTGTTTCGGATCTCATCAGGACTGTGGCTATATCCAGGTATTCTGCGTTCTGATGACTGATGGCTGGCTTTGAAAGGATAGGGATGAGCAGTGTGATGAATGTTCCTTGGTAAAGTGGCAAATCGATTCATCTCACAGCTATCATCATCATCCAGAATGTCAGTCTCCCTTTCACTGGGGACAGGTCGCCCATTGGCATGACTCTGTGAGACTATCCCAGATTGTGCAGCCACATTGTGCGTGTGTGTGTTCTTCACTGCGACCATTCCAAACCCACTGAGAAGCTGATCCAACTGCTCCTTCTCCACTTGTGATGGAGTTTGCCTTGTGCTGGTACTGTGCTCTTCTGTCTTCACTGAAGCAGTGGAATGACCAGAGTCTGTGCTGACAGACAAGGTGTGCCCACAGTGGACGGACACAACGCTTAATGGGCTACCATTGGCGGTACCACTGCTGGGACTTCTTTTCTTCACTTTGGCATAGAGACTTCCATCGAGTGGGCCTCGTGTATGTGGTACTCCTTACAAAAAGGAAAGCGTTATAGTTAGTGCTGTGGCAGAATTACACTGAAGTTGCATATTAGATAAAACCCATTCTTATACATTTAAAATCTATCCTATGCATCCAGGATTAAGACAGGCAGGTGCTAATATCTAACAGTCACTGACTGTTACATCTATATATATCTATATTATAAATATGTTTTTTATACACAACAACATTGAATTACTACTAGTTAGCATTCCCTCTCAAAGGGGAGAGTAGTCTATGGTCATCTGGGACTGTGTACCCCCCGATGCAAAGTAGCAGCAATGTGTACCATCTACAAGTTGTACTCCAGCAATTGGAAGAGGAAGAATCTTTTTTTAATGCAGACAGTGGTGAGTGTCTGGAATTCGCTGCCCGAGTTGCGGTGGATGCAGAGGCTCTAAATTTCTTTAAAAATTACCTGGATTTGCACCCTGGAAGCTACAGGGCTATGGACTGGGTGCAGGAAGGTGGGATTAGAAAGGGTGCCTATGTATCCTCTGGCTGGCATGGACAAGATGGGTTGAATGGCTTCCTTCTGTGCTGTAACTTTTCTATGGTTTCTATTGTAATTCACCAAGGTTCCATAGGCAGCAACTCCCAAACCCAAGACCATTTCAATCTAGAAGGACAAGGGCAACAGATATATGGGAACACCAGCCACCTGCAAGTTCCACTCCAAGTCACTCACCATCCTGACTTGGGAACATATTGCCACTCCTTCACTGCCACTGTGTCAAAATCTTGAAACTCATTCCCTAACAGCATTGTGGTACACCATATGGACTGCACGGTTGAAAAAGTCAGCTCACTACCACCTTCTCAAGGGGCAATTAGAGATGGATAATAAATACTGGCCTTGTTAACAACACCTACATCCTGCAAGTGAATAAATAAAAAATCATCCTGGCATAAATCTAGAGGGACTAAATAGTAATCCAATCCCTCAAAATGCATTAACTAGTTCACTGGCAGGAGGAGGTCAAAATACATTTATCTGTGACAAACATTGGCTCTATTCTCTCTCCACAGATGCTGTCAGACCAGCTGAGATTTTCCAGCATTTTCTGTTTTTGTCATGTGTGTGATATGTTTACCTCTGGCCTTTTGCTACTAAATCTAGGCTGATTTCCCAGCTAAGCTCAGCATCTTGCAGGCACTCAGTAATAAAGGTTCTTTTAACTTCCACCGTCCCCTGTGGTTACTAATGTAGATTCCAGAATGATAGAGCAACCAAACTTTGGGCCTTGCTTTGAAAATGTATAAGGTTGTCGTGCAAAGAAATTCACTTTGGTCCACTGGGTTCTGATTGCATGTTCCCCAGGTGTGTTGACAGAAGCAAATTTGTGGACAGGCGATTAAACTTGATCTATTCTGGAAGCATTTTGTCTCCAGATTCCTGGCTGCAATCAGGCATGTGTACACACTCTTTCGAACTCATGGATGTTACTCTTGGCTGTTGTTCTTGTCAGCACAGATGTCTAAGGGAAGGAGATATATGTATTTTTTAAAACAGTGGTTACAATGAAGTTTCTGTTCAGAGGAAGGAAAATATTTGTGTTAAGTGATTTGTAATTATATGTTGGATGAAGAGACTCACTGGGCAACATGGAAATCTGGGCACTTTTCTGCCATCTGAGTTTGAATTCAGCCAGTCTGGCGTGATCAAAAGTCTCGTTTGTTTTCTACCTGCAAAACCTCTTTTTGGAATGAGCTGGGCGATGTGTAACCTGTTCTTTAATAGGCAAACTGGCCCAAGTCTCCCCTAACTGGCAATCTCACTCAGACAGCTTCTCACTCCAAAGCCTTGAGCACCAAAATCTAGGCTGACACTCCAGTGCAGTACTGAGGGATAACTGAACTATCAAAGAGTCTTTCAGATGAGACATTCACAGGTGGACGTAAAAGATTCCTGGGTGTCATTTTTAAGAAGAGCAGGCTCCTCGAGCTCCCTGGTGTCTTGACCAATATTTATCCCTCACCCAACATCACAAAACAGATGACGTGGTCATGAATGTATAATGTGAAATTGTCCATTTTGACAGGAAGAATAAAAAAGCATATTATCTAAATGGTGAAAGTTGCAGAGATGCAGAGGGATCTGGGTGTCCTAGTGCAATGAATCACAAGAGATTAGTATCCAAGTACAGCAAGTCAATAGAAAAGCTAATAGAATGTTGTTGTTTATTGTGAGGGGAATTGATTATAAAAATAGGGAGGTTATGCTTCAGTTATAAAAGGCACTGGTGAGACCACATCTGGAGTTGGTTTCCTTATTTAAGGAAGAACGTAAATGCATTGGAAACAGTTCAGAGAAGGTTTACTTGATTATGGAATGAACAAGCTGTCTTATGAGGAAAGGTTGGGTGATTTTGGTTTCTATCCACTGCAGTTTAGAATTGTAAGAGGCAACATGATTGAAACACAAGATCCTGAGGGGTCTTGACAGAATGGATGTAGAAAAGATATTTTCTTCTTATGGGAGATTCTAGAACTGGGTTCACTGTTTAAAAATAAAGGGTCATCTATTTAAGACAGAGACAAGGAGAATTTTTCTTTCTCAGAGGGTCATGAGTCTTTGGAACTCTCTTCTTCAAAAGGAAGTGGAAGCAGAGTCTTTGAATATTTTTAAGGTGGAGCTAGATAGATTATTGATTAACAAGGGGGTGAAAGGTTATCTGGGGTGGGCAGGAAGGTGAGTTTCAAGTTATAATCAGACCAGCCATGACCTTACTGAATAGCTGAGCAGGCTTGAGTGGCCTACTTCTGCTCCTTGTCTTTAGGTATGGTCATAATCACATTGCTATTTGTGGGAGTCTGTTCTGCACAAATTGTCTCAGTTCCTACGTGAGAACAGAGGCCACATTCTAAGTGTGAGGCTATCCATTTTGGCAGAAAAAATAGAAAGGCAAGTTATTATCTAAATGGAAAGCAAATTCAAAATGCATCTGGGCAGAGGGGTTGATGTGTCTTTGTTCATGAATCGCAGGTAGTCAGTATGCAGGTACAGCATATAATAAAAAAGGCAAATGGAATATTGGCATTAAATGTAAAAGGACTGGGGAATAAAAGTAGTGAAGTATTGTTGCAATTGTATAGGGTGTTGGTGAGATCACATTTGGAGTATTGTGTCCAGTTTTGGTCTCATTTGAGGAAAGATGTGGTGGCATTGAGCAGTTCAGAGGAGATTTACCAAATTGATTCCAGGAATGAATGGGTTGACATATGAAGAGAGATTAAACAGTTTGGGCTTGTACTCACTGGAGTTTAGAAGGATGAGGGGGATTTGATCAAGGTGTATAAACTTTTAAAAGGGATTGATAAAACAAATGTGAACCAAATGTTTTCTCATATGGGGCAATTTAGAATGAGAGGCCACAGGTATAGGTTAAGAGTCAGTAGATTTAAAATTGAGATGAGGAGGAACTTGGTGAATTTGTGAAACTCGCTGTCCATAGCGCAGTGGAATCTGAATTGTTGAATGGTTTCAAGAAAGATTCAGGCATATGTCTAATAAAAAAAAGGATATGGGGAGGAAGATTTGAGACCAGGGAGAGATCAGTGATGATCTGACAGAATGGCAGAAGAGGCTCGAAGAGTAGAATTGCTACTTCTCCTCCTAATTCCTCTGTTTCTAATTGTGACTGCTCACAGTTAGTAAAGGCTAAAAGAGAAGACCAGTGTGTTCAAACTATTGCCTTCCTGCTCAAATTGAAATATATGCTTACAAACATTACTTCCAAACAGTTTGAAAGTAGTTAAATTTCTATCACCACTCACCGTGCTTTATATCCAGATTTGACTATGCCGTTTCACTCCTGGCTGCTCTCCCACGTTCTACTCTCTGTAAACTTGAGATTATCCAAAGCTCTGCTGCTCATGACCTAACACACACTGAGTCCCATTCCCCTCTCACCCACTGCGCTTGCTGACCTATACTGGCTCCTAGTCTAGCAATGTCTTGATTTTAAAATTATCATCCTTATTTTCAAATCCCTCCATGGCCTCACCCCTCCCTATCTCTGTAATCTGTTCCAATTCTCAGATCTCTGCACTCCTCTAACTCTGGCCTCTTGAACATCCCCAGTTCTAAATTGCTCCATTATTGGCAGCTGTGCCTCAGGAATTCCCTCACTGAACTTCTCTATCTCACTCTCCTCCCTTAAGACACACTTTAAAACTAACCTCTTTGACCAAGCTTCTGGTCATCTGACCTAATATCTCCTTACGTGGTTCAGCATCATATTATGTTTTATAATCTGCTGTGAAATCTTGAGACGTTTCATGATGTTAAAGGTGCTCAAACCGGTTGGCGAAGCCAAAACCAAGAAAGAAAGTTTGTCTTTATTGGGAGAGTGTACTGACTTGTTCAGTCTCACTGCTCTCCTCTCATTCCATCCAGTGTCCCAGCTGCCTCCTATTTATATGTACTCAAAAGATATTAATACCCATCACCTATTTCTCCTCACCTTAACAATGTAATTGACAAACCTTAACAAAGATGCTATATAAATCAAAGTTGTTGTCAAAAAGATTGATAAATCAAAGTTGTTGTTCACTGATGAAAAAGAGGTACTTCCAACCTAGAATGATGATGCTATCTAGTTTAATGTAAGCCATGATTTTGGACTCACCTGATCTGGAATTGACTGACCCTTGTCAAAACATACTACAGTCATAAAGCATTCCTAATCCTATCCAATGAATTGATAGTATTTTTTAAAATTGAATTGCAGTAAAATGCACCAGTTCCCCTGCTAACAGGGATTTAGGGATTTTCACAGGGCGGCAGCTTAAAATAAGAACTTGTTGCTTGCACTCTTTGGACTCTGAAACAATCCAACAGACATGCCTTAAAGCAGTTCTCAGGCACTTAGATATATTCAGCCTTATTAAACTCAGCTGCACCCGGAACTGCAGGGATTACAAGATTAAATGATTGCCATTCTTTACAGGGGCATGACTTGTTTGTGTGCATTTTTTTCCCCCACTTCTGACCTTGTGCCAATCAGATTAGGACACAAAACAAGCTCAGAAGCAAGAGAAGCAGATACGGAGGGAATGGCCCAGAGGTGATTCTGGATTCACTCAGTGCATCAAGACACTGACACAAACTGAGTTAACACAGAGGATGCACCAACTGTAATAACCATTTAGGTTTGAGATGTTGCCAGCACCTATGATTTCTTGAGAAATTTATTAATTTTGCCCTGTTGTTTTCTTGGGTTCTGGGGAACGCCAATAACTACTTTAAAAGTGCCTATTCTATTGTGTCGATTTTCTTAATTAGGGAAGCTGGCAAATTAAAATCCTGGTGGTTACTATTGCAAGAAACTGAACTGGACCAGTCATATAGATATTGTGGCTACCAGGGCAAGTCAGAGTCTGGGAATTCTGTGAAGACTAACTCATCTCCTGTTCCATGCCACCCCCCGCTCCTCCAAGCCTGTCCACCATCTGCAAGGCACAAGTCAAGAGTGTGATGGAAAACTTTCTACTTGCCTGGCTGAGTGCGACTCCAACAACACTCAGAAGCTCAATACTGTCCAGGACAAAGCAGCCCATCAACCACCTTCAACACTCACTCCCTCCATCTCGACACAGTAGCAACAGTGTGTACCATCCATAGGATGCACTGCAGCAACTCAGCAAGACTCCTTCGATAGCATCTTCCAAACTCACAACTTTTAGCACTTTATATGACTTAGTGTCATAATTTAATAATGCTGCTGAGAAGTGCCTATGGGATATATTATGTTAAAGGCGCTGTATAAATGCAATAATTTGTTGTTTTGGATCAAGCTTAAAGAAGAACTCAATGAGCACAAATTGAAGAGAGCAACAAGCAAATAAATTCCAAGTTTCATTCCAATACCTTCCAGGCCATCCTCATGGTGAAGGTTGAAGTTCTCATAAGAATCCCACCGGACAGTGGGATCAGATGTGTTGTAATCCACAGTCACTGTAGAGTCATTCTTCAAATGGTCTCCATCTGTAGATGGGAAGAGGAGAAGGGTTGAATGCTGCCTTTAATATGTCCTCATCAAGTCAGCTGGCTGCCTTGTCCACAATAAGATCGATTGACCAACAGTGACCCACCCATGAACTAAAAAATGCATAGGTCAATGAAGAGATCCAACTAGTATCTGCTATGTTCGCAGTCGGATGTCCTGAAAGAGGGAACACGTGGTATCCACTGGCACAACCAAGGCCTTCCATGCCTGGTAGGCATTGTGGGAGCAGGGGTGTTTTACTGACCCCTTGAATCATATTTTTATTTGATGTTGTAAGTTTCCTGTGAGATTTGGTTTTTGTTAGTTGCAGTTCCCCTTTAAGGAGTTGCCTTTGAACTTGTCCCTCATGTTGTTAGTTAATTTTGTTCGGTTCACCCAAAATACTATAATCTGGCAGCAAACTGTGTACTGACAGACACAATACAGTTGACACATTGAAAAAGGGAAGGTTGGCATTAATATAACACTTTTTCCTGCCATGTCAGTTCTCTTTTCAAGCCTTTGCATTTTAGATTTTCATCATGCACAGATTATTTTTGAAACAGTATCTTGTTTTGAAGTTTCCAAGTGCTACTAGATTGCTCACCTTTTGTTTTTTCAGGACCTGAAGAAAAAACAAACTCCACTGCAGCGTCACGTGGGAATCTGTCGTCTAAGAAGAGACGAGAACAAGAGTCACCACTGACAGTTCAGTTGTATAAACACAATTTTGTTCAGTCACTGAAGATTTGCACCACACTGAATCCTCACTAACCTTGAAACCAAACTTGATGAATACCCTCCCTCTTGTTATATTGTGCACGTTCTCCACTTCTAAATTCCCGTCAATCTTTCTTCGTCAATGGATAGTCAGAGTCTTTTTCCCAGGATCAAAGGGTCAATTATTTGGGGGCATAGGTTGAAAGCGAGAGGGGGAAAATTTAAGAGAGATGTAAGGGGCAAGTTTTTCACACAGAAGGCGGTGAATGCCTGGAACACGCTGCCGGAGGAGGTAGTGGAAGCAGATTGTATGCCTAGTGGAGGCATCAGTGTTGGCATAGACTTGGTGGGTCGAAAGGCCTGTTCCTGTGCTGTACTGTTCTTTGTCTTCACCTAATCCATAACCTTGTGGGCTGCGTATCCTCTGCTCAAACGTTCAGACTATAAAGACATTATACTCTGCTGAAGCGGGGAATCCATTACATTAACACAAGTACACGCAATGAAGATTGTAAGACAGTCAGAGATCGACAATGAGCACAACTTGCATATGAACCACAGGCGCTCTAATCATTGGAAGATTTCTTTTTACAAAATGCAAAATCTATATTGATGGGTTTAAAAGCTGACATGTTCTCCACTCTAAGATTGCAGTCATTTTGAGCTGCTGCACCTCCTGCCTCATAACTTTGGAGTGGAATATAAACGCTTTCGTGCAGTTTTTTATATTCAGAGCTGGTTTCTATTCTGCAACTCCAGCCCAGAAGGGAAGGCTCCGTCGTATTCATTATGTCACAAAAGCCCACTTCCTTCCTAAAGTTGCTGTGCTGAAGTGTTAGCAGTGCTGGTGAGATAGGAGGAGGGGAATGGAGGGGTTGGGGTGGAGGGCAGTAATGATGGGATGGGGGATGGGGAAATGAGGAGCAGAATTGTGGGGGGTTGGGGGAGGGGCGGTGAACGGGTTGGCACTAACTGATGGAAATGGCTTCAATCCCAATCTGTGATAAACGGCGTTGATACTACAGAGCAAAATCCCATTTTTTAGAAGGCAGGCTTAGGTTTATATTGCACCATAGGACAGCTTTTAGCGCTTCTACACAATGAATCACTTTGAAATGCAATTGCAGTGGCTTTGTAGGCAAATGCAGCAGCCATTCTGCGCAAGGCAAGGTACCCACAGAAACAAACCAGTTAATAATATGATTTGGTGGTGATGTTTAGAGTCAAAGTCAAAAGCTCGCTTCCTTCCTAAAGTGGTTGTGCTGAAGTGTTAGCAGTGCTGTTGAGATAGGACCATTAGCCTCCTTAGCAATGAGAAAGTGTTTGAGGGAAGACTGTTAGCCAAGACACCATAAGAATTCTTTGCTCTGCTTTTAATAAATGCAACAGGATCTTAAAATATCCCCCAATCAGCACAGGCAGGCAAAACCTCACTTTCATCTTTCACCCTTGGAATAGCACCTCGGCCAATAGAGTATTCCCTCAGTAAACATTCAATGGAACACCTTGCGTAATACTCAAGCACTTGATCACGTCTCTCTAAAAATGTCTCAAAATGCTTCACATACAATGAACTACTTTGAATCAAGCATTATCAATTGTTATGCAGGTAAAGCAGCAGTCATTGTGCGCACAGCAAGATCTCACAATCAATAGTCAGTTAAAATTACTATTTTCTGGTAAAAGCAAAATACTGCAGATTGTGGAATCTGAAATAAAAACAGAAAATGCTAGAAAATCTCAGTACGTCTGATAACATCTATGGAGAGAGAATAGTGCCAACGTTTCCAGTCTAAATAAGCTTTCATCAGCTCTGACGAAGGGTCATCAAGACTTGAAACATGGTTCTACTCTCTCTCTCTACAGATGCCGTCAGACCTGCTGAGATTTTCCAGCATTTTCTGTTTTTATTTTCTGGTCATATTGTTTGAAGGGGAAATGTTGGTCAGGACACTGAAGAGAACTCTTTTAGAAATAGTATCCACCCTGAGAAAGCCTTTGCCTGTCTTATTCCCAGGACTAAACTGGGTCAGGATGAAAACTTGGGTTATGTGCTCCAGTGCAGGACTGAGGGCTTACATCCACAAACTGCTATCATTTAGCCAAGAAAATGCTTAGGTGCACACATGAGCTTTAATTCCCCATAGCCACTGTTCTAATCCAGGCTGTGACTTTGCACTCTCTCATTGCCAAGGAGGCCCTGAAAGATTCAGATTCCTCTTCATTTTTTTTAGAAACTACCATCTATCCACCCCATCTCTGCCTTGTCTCAGCTCCTGCCTTGACACAGATGGGCCTACTCCAAGAATTTCACTCTTTTGAGACATGAATACAACTCTCACCAGCGCTCAACTGGGAAGGGATCCATTTGAGGCCTTTAGGTTTGGGAAGCTCTAGATACGTGGTCATGAATGTTAAGGGGAATCAATTACCATTGCTGCTTGGAAATGACCCCCTTTGAAGCAGAAATATATTCATTAATTTTTCTTCAGACTAAGAGCCTTGGGAGGAACTGGAGCATAACAACTCTAGGATGAAGCATTTTCAGTGCTAGTATAACATCCTGACTATGCTAATGGTAGCAAAAATTAAATGATCTTCTTGGGAATACTTTACCAGAGATGGCAAGATAAAAGGAGGAAAGGATCTTAAAATTGGCCAGATAACTGTTCCTTTTAATTGAAAACCAATTTGGTCCTTGTGAGCGAGGTATTAAGCATAATGATGGGATTGAACATGGAGCATTTTAAGTGTTGCTCCACAAGACCAGGGCAGATAGGGATACTGTTGTTCCTGAAAATTCCCACTGACCTCCGTAAGCATCATCCAGTTCATCCTTTCCAAACCAGAGCTGGGTGCCATGGATAGCACAAGTATGGAACTGTACTCGGAAAACAACATCACGCTCCGGGTTTTTGTATTGCTTATGGTAACATTTCACCTGAAAAGGCAAAGATGGAAGAACATGTCTAAGACTGAGCCACTGACTGGATATTACCAATATTACAATTGTAAAAACGGTCGGCGATCCCATGTTGCCTTGACACTGACCTTTGAACCACAGGGACCTAGGTTCAACTCTCAAAGGCCTGTCTCCACATTTCAGCCCCAGATTCCAGACAGAAGATGCAATGCGATGATCTTTGGCTGATAATAGGCAGCAAATCGCAGGGTAATTTGAGGCGCTGCTCTCTCAAGCCTTGCTTGAAGGAAGTATCATCAGGAGAACAGGGGTCAAAAGTCAGTGCACCTGATTCATAGTACTCCTAATTTTTGGAGTGTCAGGATTCCCTCAGCTCCGAGCTCCCTTTGCCCTCCATGCCCAAGAGCAAGGTCGTGCAAAATTCGCTCTGTACGAAGCTAAAGAAATCATTTGTTCTTCTGTGAATGCCTCTAATTCTCTTCAGTATGTCTCAGTTAGAAGTTCCTGTTAGGATCAGAGTTGTACTGAAACAAGGCAAAGAAATGTCTTTCCTGGGACCTACTGGGTGTTTACAGCCTGCTGCTGCCAGGCGCTGGCACAGACTCAGTGAGCTGCATGGAATCAACGGGCCGAATGGCCTCCTCCAGTGCCAAAATGGCACTATGATTTTGCCCACTGTACAAAGAGAGTCCCAGAGATCATCTTATTTCTGTCTCTCTGGGATTGGATCCACCACATAGGGAGTGCAGTGGGCTAGATCTTCTGCATCTGTGTAGTTGATTGCTGGAAAATGCAAGTGTGTGAAATGGATAGACAAGAGAAGACCCAACTTTCCAGTGTCCCAAGCATTCGCGTTTTCTTCTCAAGTCCTGTATAATTCTTGACATATCAGTACTTCTTTCTGTATACTGATCAAAAAAAGAAAATCCGCAGTTTCATTGGGGGAATTGAGATTGTGGGTTGAATTTTTGGGTCCCGCCAAGTGGCAGGAATGGATTAGGCAGGGCCCAAAAACACTGGCATTCCGCTTTCCTGGCACTGGCTATTTTTATGTGAAGATAGGTTCATGGTTGGCAGGGCTACTCATTCTTATTGGGCAAGCATCCAATTGACCTAATTGTTCAAGGCTGAGTTAAGGCCAATTAAAGGAGATTGGATGGAATTTTCCTGGTGGTCTCCGATTTCCCACTCCAATAGCAGCCAGTTTAGTTGCTGAGGGAGGTACCCATAGTAGCTGATACTCCTGACAGGCCTACCTGCATACCTGGGTGCAAGAATAGCTACAGGCTGTCCTGTAGATAAGGCTTCCCTCCACCAGCATAGAGGTGGTCTGACTGCTGAATCTACCTTTTATTCAAGATTTAGAAAAGTAGGAGACATCCTTTTTGAAGCACCCTCTTTCTTGTTTACCTTCCACTGCAGTCTGTGGCTCTTCTCAAGCTGGAAAACTCTGATTGGTCCTCTACCTTTGAGATGCCACCCATCGCCCTTATTTGGTCACAGAGCCTAGCTCCATGCTTTGAAAATTCCATTGAGTGTCTGTTCCCCGGAGGAAAAATCCAGTCCTGTTTTTTGCAAAGGGGGTTCCTTGCGGAATGTGTCAGTATTTACAAAAGGACATCCATTCAGAAAAGCTTGAAGAATACAGACAGCAAGATACATGAGTATCAGCAAATCGAGTGCTGTGTGCGCTATTCTTCGTATTATCAGTTCAAGTGATGCAAGTAAAGTTCAAAGAAAGTGCTCGGCTAAGATTTTTATCAATTGTGCATTTTCTGTGATAATCCCGAGAGGTCACTTTTGCAGACAGATCCCTTAACAGACTAAATGGATGGGATTAAGGTTATTTACGGTAGTGTAGATTACATACATGCTTGAATTTTCCATCAGACTAACAACAGAGAGATTGTGCTGCATCATGTCTTGTGCTGGGAAGTTCAATGGGCCAGCCTTGGCAAAACTCTCTCCTGTTTGAACTGGCCACTATTATGTGAAGAACTCACTCAAAATGGCTCAACCGACATGGCACACTTAGTTGGGAAACATAATATCTTTTGATGTAGCAACCCCTTTAAGCATGGCAGCTTGCCAGCAATTGGAGCGTTGTACTGTTGGATGAACGTGGACCAGTAAAAGAAGGGAGACATGGGGGGGGAGGGACAACACACGCTCCCAAATCAATGGAGTCACCTGAATCCCTTTCGATCCGCAAGTGGAGGGAGGAAGAGCATTCCTGATTTACACACAATTCTCATGAGACCCATTGCACTTTGTGAAAACTAAATTGGAAACGATTGTACCATCCGGAAGGTGAAGTGGCAGAGGACCAGCAAACATCCCATAATCCTATTGAGATGTTTTTCGGGGAGGGTGGGGAGAGGGGACAAAATAGCCCAGGTCTCCACAGGTCCATTAATCTAGCGTTCCTTTTTCTGTCCAAAATGCAGGCAACAGGAATGTCACATAATGAAGGCATCATGGCCGTTTGCTGGATAGCAGCTACTAACATGCATAATGATGTTGCCGCGCTCAAATAAAAAAAGATTTGCATTTCCATAATGTCTTTCATGACATCAGGATGTCCCATAGTGTTTTACAGCCAACGAAGTACTTTCTGCAGTGCGGTCACTATCAGAATGTAGAAAACACAGCAGCCAATTTGCGCATAGCAAACATCTACAGACCCAATTGTCTGTTTTAATGACTGATTGAGGATAACTATTGGTCAGAACTCTGGGCACAGCTCCCCTGCTCATCTTTGAAATAGTGCCAATCTGAGATGTTAGACAGGTCCTTGTCTCATCCAAAGGATGGCAGCTCCAACAGTGCGGCGCTCCCTCAGCACTGACCCTGTGACAGTGTGGCACCCCGTCAGCACTGACCCTCCGACAGCGCGGCGCTCCCTCAGCACTGACCCTCCGACAGCGCGGCGCTCCCTCAGCACTGACCCTGTGGCAGCGCGGCGCTCCCTCAGTTTTGGCATGGGAATGTTGATGCGGATTATGTTCTTCAGTATCTGGAGTGATTCTTGAACTCATAACATTCTGGCTCCGGAGATGAGAATGCTACTTACCCCGCGAATCAACTGCCCTAATCAAGTGCAAATTCCAGTTGCTCCTTTTACTGTGGTGCCTTTATGAGGAGTCCTGTTGCCCAGACAGGTGCCTGTGTGATGCTTTGCATACTGGCAAATTCAGCTGCCCTCATGAAAGCCCTGCCATCTTGCCCAGCAGAGGTTTGAAGCCAATATGTGCTTAGCAATTGCAAAATAGTATTCACCAGTTTGCTGGGTTCTCTACATACTACCTAATGGGATAGATGTACCCAAGGTGGCCTCAAAGCACCTTAGAATTAAACGCAACATGCTATTAAACATTTCATTTTCTCTGCAAAGTGAGATGTTTTGCCTGACAACAGCCAGATGGTATAACTCAATCTGAACCTGTGCTGAGAAAAGAGGCAATGAAGAGCCAATTTCCTGTGAAATGTCCATGTAAGTGTGCAGCTGTCTATAAATGCCAGCCTCGGGCAGATAGGCAAAAAAAAAAACCCCAAGTGTTGTTAAGCCTGCATTTGTTGACCCATTCCCATTACCCACATATTCAAAGCTCCCTCAAAGAATACCCATCTTCCCACATTGGATGTGGCATATCTTTTATGTCAACATAAAAGATAAAGAACATAGAACATTACAGCACAGAACAGGCCCTTCGGCCTTCGATGTTGCGCCGACCAATATAAAAAGCAATGCCCCTCCAAACTAAACCATTCCCTTCTCTTCCATATACTTATCAACTAACCTCTTAAACGCCACCAAACTTGGCACATCTACAACCACTGCAGGCAGGGCATTCCACTCCCGAACCACCCTTTGGGTAAAGAACCTGCCTCTGATATCCGTCCTATAACTATCACCCCTTAATTTAAAGCTGTGTCCCCTCGTGCTAGCTTTTTCCATCCTAGGAAAAAGGCTATCACTGTCCACCCTATCTAAACCTCTAATCATCTTATATGTTTCGATCAGGTCCCCTCTTAGCCTCCTCCTTTCTAACGAAAACAACCTCAAATCCCTCAGCCTCTCCTCATAAGACCTGCCCTCCATACCAGGCAACATCCTGGTAAACCTCCTCTGTACCCTCTCCAATGCCTCCACATCTTTCTTATAATGTGGGGACCAGAACTGCACACAATACTCCAAGTGCGGCCGCACTAGAGTTTTGTACAGTTGCAACATGACGTTGCGGCTCCGAAATTCAATCCCTCTACCAATAAAAGCCAAGACTCCATATGCCTTCCTAACAACCTTCTCGACCTGACTGCCTACTTTCAGGGATCTATGCACATACACACCAAGATCCCTCTGTTCATCTAGACTAAGAATCCTAACAATCCACCAAAGAAGGTGGGCATGGACAGACAATTCAAAAATCCAAAGACATCCATCAAACTAGCTAATGCATTGAACATTTGTGATTGCAAACGTTTAAAAAAATCCTAAAATCTTTAAGCAGGAATGTAATTGCCCCATCTTAAATCTCCTATGTCTTCTGTGCCAGTTTTATAGGGGCAATGGTACTTAGCATGAGCCTTGGCCTAAGTTCTAAAATTGGGCACAGGGTTGGCATTAGCTAATGTCAATAAGGTTGGGACATACCTGGTGTGGCACCTCATTTTCTGTACCCCCCAGCACAAGAAGGCAATCGTGCTGCGGACCAGAAATCAGGTGATTCACACACACTTCGTGGCTCTGCTGGAAAAGCTGGGGGAAAACTAATTTGAGAAGCAGAAATAGTCCCTGTTTGCTTTTGACTTAAGTCTCAAGCATTAAGATTGAAAAGAATCAGCATCATAAAAAAAGGAAGGAACTCTGAGGGAGAAACTGGTCCATTTTCAAGGGCAAAAAAATGAGACTCTGGATGGCGGGGAGGGGACACCAATTTCTCGGCAAGGTTTCCCTTGATAGTGCAACAGATGTCTAATCTACCTGAATATGCTAATTAGAGACCTATAAGACTGTTTTAGGAGCTATACTGCAAATTTTGTCTGCTGTGTTTGTTCCTGTTGTGAAGACGCCAGCATTGGACTGGGGTAAGCACAGTAAGAAGTCTTACAACACCAGGTTAAAGTCGAACAGGTTTATTTGGAATCAAGAATTTTTGGAGCGCTGCCCCTTCATAAGGGGAGTGAGAGGTGGGTTCACAAACAGAGCATATGTAGCACAGACTCAATTGCAAGATAATGATTGGAATGCGAACCTTTACAGGTACAGACAGTGCCAGTGTAGTGAGGGATAATCACAGGTTAAAAGAGGTGGGAATTGTCTCAAGCCAAGACAGTTAGTAAGATTTTGCAAGCCTGGGCCAAATGGTGGGGCTTACAGGTAGTGTGACATAACCCAAGATCCCGTTTGAGGCAGAACTTGGCTATCAGTTTCTGCTTGGCGATTCCGCATTGTCAGGTGTCTTGAAAGCTGCCTTGGAGAACGCTTACCTGAAGATCAGAGGTTGAATGTCTTTGACTGCTGAAGTGTTCCCCAACAGGAAGGGACACTCCTGCCTGATGATTGTCGCGTGATGTCCATTCATCTGTTGTCGTAACTTCTGCATGGTCTCCCCAGTGAACATCCTTTCCTGTAGCGTATCAGGTAGACAACATTGGCCGAGTCGCACGAGTATGTACCGTGTACCTGGTAGGTGGTGATCTCACATGAGATGATGGCATCCGTGTCGATGATCCGGCACACCTTGCAGAGGTTGCTGTGGCAGGGTTGTATGGTGTCATGGTCACTGTTCTCCTGAAGGCTGGGGAGTTTGCTGCGGATAATGGTCTTTTTGAGATTGCGCAGTCGTTTGAAGGCAAGTAGTGGAGATGTGGGGATAGCCTTGGTGAGATGTTCATCTTCATCAATGACACGTTGAAGGCTCCGAAGATGACACTGTAGTTTCTCTGCTCAGGGGAAGTACCGGATGATGAAGGGTATTCGGTCCGCCGTGTCCTGTGTTTGTCTTCTGAGGAAGTCAGTACAGTTTTTCGCTGTGATGGGTCCGAACTGTCAATTGATGAGTCAAGTATCATATCCTGTTCTTACGAGGATGTCTTTCAGCGTCTGTCGGTGTCTGTTGCAATTCTCCTCATTTGAGCAGATCTTGTGTATATGGAGGATTTGTCTG
This sequence comes from Sphyrna mokarran, assembly GCA_024679065.1. Classification (NCBI taxonomy): domain Eukaryota; kingdom Metazoa; phylum Chordata; class Chondrichthyes; order Carcharhiniformes; family Carcharhinidae; genus Sphyrna; species Sphyrna mokarran. The sequence goes on from JAGIQG010000038.1 coordinate 5,707,151, forward strand.
TAGGGATAACCAGGAACTCTACAGACAGTTACATGCAGATCTGTCTACTTAGCAGACTGATCAAGACTTTTGATCCAGATCTTCAGAGCATCCTCCGTGCTTTCATCCCACATTGCAGATCTCTACTGCCTCTCAAAGATATACAAGGCCAACACACCTGCCATCCCATTGTATAATGGGACCCTGTGTGAGAACCTCTCCGGTTACATTGAGGGCATCCTGAAACCCATTGTACAAGGGTACCCAGATCGTACCCAGTGATACACCCATGGGCCAGTTGAATCAGGAACATTCCTTGTCACAATGGACATCTCAGTGCTGTACACCAGCATCCCCCATGACGACAGAATTGCTGCAACAGCCTCAGTACTCAACACCGACAACTGCCAATCTCCAGATGCAATTATACAACTCATTTGCTTCATCCTGGACCACGTCTTCACCTTCAACAAGCAGTTCGTCATCCAGATGGAACAGTCATGGAGGCCAAATTCACACCTCAATACGCCAAAATCTTTATGCACAAGTTCGAACAAAACCTCTTCACTGCACAAGGCCATAATCGACGCTATACACTAGATATATTGATGACATTTTCTTCCTTTGGACTCACGGCAAAGAATCACTGAAACGTGACGATATCAACAAGTTCCATCCCATAAGACTCATCATGGACTACTTTCCAGAATCAATTGCATTCTTGGACACACGCGTCTTTCTCAAGGACACTCACCTCAGCATTTCACTGTACCACAAGCCCACAGATAACTTCACGACGCTCCACTGCTCCAGCTTCCACCCTAAACACGTTAAAGAAGCCATCCCCTATGGACAAGCTCTCCATATACACAGGATCTGCTCAGAGGAAGAGGAATGCAACAGACATCTACAGATGCCTTCCTAAGAACAGGATACGGTGGCCGACTCATCAATTGACAGTTGTGACGCGCCACAGCGAAAAACCACACCGATCTCCTCAGAAGACAAACACGGGACATGGTGGACAGAGTACCCTTCATCATCCAGTACTTCCCCAGAGCGGAGAAAGTACCACATTTTCTTCAGAACCTTCAACATGGCATCAATGAAGACAAACATCTCACCAAGGCAATCCTCACACCCCCACTTCTTGCCTTCAAACAACTGCACAACCTCAAACAGACTACTGTCCACAGCAAACTACCCAACCTTCGGAAGAACAGCAACCACGACACAACACAACCTTGCCACGGCAATCTCTGCAAGATGTGCCAGATCATCGACGCGGATACCACCACCAGACGAGAACACCACCCACCATGTACATAGCACACTTATGCGACTTGGCCAATGTTGTCTACCTCATATGCTGCAGGAAAAAATGTCCCAAGGCGTGGTACATCGGCGAGACCATGCAGATGCTACGACAACGGATGAACAGACACTCCTCGACAAATCACCAGGAAGGAGTGTTCCCTTCCTGTCGGGGAACACTTCAGCAATCATGGGCATTCAGCGTCCAATCTTCGGGTAAGCGTTCTCCAAGGAGGCCTTCAAGACACACGACAACGCAGAAGCACTGAGCAGAGACTGATAGCCAAGATCCGTACGCACGAAGACAGCCTCAACCGGGATCTTGGCAGGTTCAGATTCCGCAGGCAGGAAGGGAATGAGTGACCACCAGACAGAGCAAGAGAGACAGGCAGGTAGTGCAGGAATCTCCTGTTGACAGGAATGATCTCTCTGGGGAAAGCAACAGCAGTCAAACCCATTGCACCACAGTTGGTTCTGCTACACAGGGAATGGGTAAAAAGTGTACCAGTGCAATAGTTATAGGGGATTCAGTTGTAAAGGGGTTAGACAGACACCTCTGTGACCGCAAACGAGACTCCAGGTTAATATGTTGCCTCTCTGGTCCTAGGGTCAAGGATGTCTCAGAGCAGCTGCAGGACATTCTGAAGGGGGCGGGCAAACAGCCAGAGGTCATAGTACATGTTGGTACAAATGACATAGGTTAAAAAGGGATAAGGTCCTAAAAGTAGAATACAAGGAGCTAGGAAGAAAGTTAAGAAATCGGACCTCAAAGGTAGTGATCCTGAGATCACAGAAATAAAAGATAGAAAAGGGAATAAGAAAAGTGACAGGCAGAGAAATCAAGGACAAAGTTCAAATAGAGCAATAGAGAAAAATACTGGGATCAAGACAAACAATGTTAAAAAGACAAGCTTAAAGACTCTGTACCTTTATGCGCGGGTACGATATAATTGGGGTTATGGAGACATGGCTGCAAGGTGACCAGGGGTGGGAATTGAATGTCTGAGGGTATTCAATACTTAGGAAGGACAGGCATAAAAGGAAAAGGTGGCTGAGTGGCATTGCTGGTTAAAGAGGGAACTATGACAATAGTGGGAAAGGATATTGGCTCTGATAACATGGAGTCTGTATGGGAAGAGTTGAGAAATACCAAGGGGCAAAAAATATTAGTGGGTGTCATATGTAGACCCCAAACTGCAGTGGATGTTGGGAATGACATTAAATGTGAAATTAAAGATGTGTGTGATGAGGGAATATCGATGATCATGAGTGATTTTAATCTGCACATAGATTGGGCAAATCAAATTAGTCACAATACTGTAGAGGAAGAACTCCTGGAGTGTATATGGGATGGTTTTCTTGACCAATATTTGGAGGAACCAACAGGAGAACAGGCCATTTTAGACTGGGTACTGTGTAATGAGAAGGGAATCATTGACAATCTAGCTGTACAAGACCCCTTGGGATGAGCGACCATAACATGATAGAATTTATCATCAAGATGGAGAGTGAAATAGTTGATTCAGACACGAGGGTGCTGAATCTTAATAAACTATGAGGATATGAGGCGTGAGTTGGCCTTGATGGATTAGGGAGAGACAATGGCAAACATTCAAAGAACGCATGGAGGAACTGCAGCAACTGATTATTCCTGTCTAGCACAAAAGCAAAATGGGTAAAAGGGCCAATCCATGGCTTACAAAGGAAATTAGAGAGAGTATCCAATCTAAGAAAGAAGCATACAGGTTGGCCAAGAAAAATAATAGGTCTGACGATTGGGAGCAGTTTAGAATTCAACAAAGAATGACCAAAGGATTGATTAAAAAGGGGGAAATACAGTACAAAAGTAACCTTGAAGGGAACATAAAGATAGATACGTGAAGGGAAAGAGGTTGGTGAAGACAAATGTAGGTCCCCTGCTGACAGTAACAGGGGAATGTATAATAGGGGCAAAGAAATGGCCAAACAGCTAAATACCTACTTTGGTTCTGTCTTCATAAAAGAGGATACAAATCAGATGCCAGAAATGTTGGAAAATGCATCATTTAGTGAAAGGGAAGAACTGAGGGAAATCAATATTAGGAGAGAAATGGTGCTGGGAAAATTGATGGGATTGAAGGTGGATAAATCCCCAGGGCCTGATAATCTACATCCCAGACTACTTAAGGAAGTGACTCTAGAAATAATGGATGCAATGGTGGTCATCTTCCAGGATTCTATAGACTCGGGAACAGTCCCTGCAGATTGGAGGGGAGCGAATGTCACTCCAATATTCAAAAGGGAAGTAGACAGAAAACAGGGAATTATAGGCCAGTAAACTTAACATCAGTAATGGGGAAAATTCTCAAATCTAATATCAAGGACTTTATAGCAGAGCATTTAGAAAGCAATGGCAGGATCAGACAGAGTCAGCGTGGATTTATGAAAGAGAAATCATGCTTGACACATCTGTTGGAATTCTTTGAAGATGTAACTATAGAGCTGGCAAAGGGCTTTCAGAAAGTGTTTCCCAAAGTCCCACATAAGAGATTATCATGCAAGATTAAAGTGCATTGGATTGGAGGAAGTATATGGAGATGGATACAAAACCGATTGGTACAGAGGAAACAAAGGATAGGAATTAATGCGTGCTTTTCAGATTGGTATGCAGTAACTAGTAGGGTGCTAGGACCCCAGCTATTCACAATATATATATTGAATGGGGTGTCAGGGAGGGGTAATACCACTGGTGGGGGAAACTGTCACATCCTTTTCAGGGCAGTTTGTCCACCCTTTCTCCCTACTTGGCACTCAGCTGTCACCTGTGGTTCCCCGTAGCTATTTGCATGTGACAGCGGCTACACCCCGGGCAATGGTTTCGACAAGCCGGCTAAACCAGGTGAGGTATCGACAAGTCTCAACCCCTGGTGAGATAGGGAGATGTCTATCCCAGCATGTGAAGACAGAATCTGGCAGATTGAGCGGACAAAACCAATGGAAGGTCCAACTGTCAAGAAGGTGGTCTCTGCAAATGTCGTGGAATGCAAAGAGCAGGACAAGACACAGATAACGTCCTGGTCATCCACTGTGCCTAGTCCCATCTCGACTCTATCTTGCCACTGGATTCAGATGGGAAATGAGAACAGAGAGTGAGGCTGACGCTGCACAAATCTCCCTCACTTTAATCCAAATCAAGCGCTAGTCTAGACACCACCATCATCGTCCTGTTCAACCTTTGAAGTCCTGTGGTGATGGGCAAGTGACAAAGCAGCAGGTGTGGATACGCTGGGAGCTGTAGTCATGGACCTACATGCAGCTGGCTCAGGTCTAATGGTCATTTTCCGCTGACCAAAGCAGCAGTGAAACTCAGTGCCTACCTGGGCGACTGAGCAGTCCTCTGCAGGAAAGCACCGTTCACCTCTGTAAAAAGAGGAAGGGGCTGGAAAAGGTGCCCTAAACATCGCCTGCTTCATTACACGCTAGCTAATTTACCGCAGCTGGCGGGGATCCTATCTTGCGGTCTAACAAACAAAATAAAACGCAAGATGACACCGCTCACCATTGGCACTTAGAACGTGTGCTCACTTTTGGACAGCCTACAGTAGACAGACCAGAGAGAAGAACAGCCTTAGTTGCCAGGTAGCTTGTAAGATACAACACTGACATTGCAGCCCTGCTCGTCTTGCCAACCAGAGATGGATACACTTTTTTCTGGAGCGGTCGCGGAGTTGGATTCCGTGTCAGGAGTCACCTTGTTTGGAAGCTTGATAGTTTCCCCAAGGGTGTGAACAACCAGCTTATGACATTACAGCTTCCACTACAGAAATCAAGCCATTCTGATCAGTGCTTATGCCCCCACAATGAACAACACAGACGAGATGAAAGACAAGTTCTACGAAGAACTAGAGACCTACTATCAGCAGTGAGCAGTACCGACAAGCTGATCTTGCTTGGCAATTTCAATGCAAGAATAGCGTGTGACTCTGCAATCTGGCAGAGAGTCATCGGGAGGCATGGAGTGGGCAAGTGTATCAGTACCGGCCTATTCTTAATGAAGGTCTGTGAACACACGACCTCTTCATCACCAACATAACCTTCTGTCTGCCTATCCATAACAAGACCTCCTGGATGCACCTCCAGTCTAAGCATTGACATCTTATCGACTATGTCATTGTCAGGAGAAAAGTATGTTAGAGTAACCAAGGCTACATATGGTGCTGACTGTTGGACAGATCACAGGCTCACTGTCTCCAAAATGAGGCTCTGCATCAGACCCAAGAGGCGACCGCAAGGAAGCAAGGTTATGAAAAGAATCAATGTAGCCAAGCTAAAGAACCCCAGCATAGCTTCAGCACAGGTTGAAGAGTTTCTAAGTCAACCTGAGGAGACTTACTTCCTCTTTGCCGATAACTGTGTCCTGTATGCCGGCTCAGAGCCAAAGGTGAAAGTTAGGATGGAAAAATTTTCCACGGCTTGTGACAACTTTGGACTTACCATCAACATTAAAAAGACCGAAGCCATGCACCAGCCTGATCCTCATGCACCGTGCACAGAACCCATAATCACAATCAAAGGGCAGAAACTACAGGCAACAAGATAAGCAAAGGCAAGTTCTGCTTTTGGTAGACTGCGCTCCACTGTATGGGAATGTTGAGGAATCAGCTCAGCAACAAAACTGGAAGTCTACAGTGCCACAGTACTCACTACCCTCCTGTATGCCTGTGAAACATGGACTGTGTATCGAAGGCATGCAAGACAGCTCAATCGTTTCCACATCACTTGTCTTTGCAGAACATTACGCATCAGATGACAAGACAAAGTACCAGACACTGAAGTTCTCTCTACAGCAAGTCTACCATCAGTCCACACACTGCTGATGACAGCGCAGACCCGGTGGGCAGGTCATGTCATCTGTATGTCAGTCCAGCATATACACAATCAGCTCCTTTTTGGGGAACTGTCTGCTGGACAACGCTTGCATGGAGAGCAGAAGAAACATTTCAAAGACACACTTAAGGCTTCCCTGAAGTCGCTTGACATTGACACGACCACCCAAGAAACGCTGGTACAAAACCGCCTTACCTGGCACTGCCTCATCCACAAAGGCTGTCAAGCTCATGAAGTAAGGTGTATTGCTGAAGCACAGTTTAAGCACGAGCTGCTCAAGTCCAGAGCTACCAGCACAACAACTACAGTGTCTACACAAGTCTGTCCAATATGTGCCAGGACATTCCATGCCCAAATTACCCTGATCAGTCATATTCGGACACACCACAACCAGCCTCAAAATGACTAATGGTGTCGAGGTCTCATCATCAACGATGGACGAACAACATTAATGATTTGGATGAGGGAACAAAACGTAACATCTCAAAGCTTGCAGATAATACCAAGTTGGGTGGGACGGTGAACTGTGATGAAGATACAGAGATCCTTCAAAATGATCTGGACAGGTTGGGTGAATGGGCTAATCAATGGCAGATGCAGTATAATTTGGATAAGTGTGAGATTATTCACTTTAGAAGCAAAAGGTGGCAGATTACCACCTGAATGGCTGTAAATTGGGACAGGGGATGTGCAGAGACCTGGAGGTAAGCATGAAGGTGCAGCAGGCGGTAATGAAAGCAAATGGTGTGTTGGCCTTCATTGTGAGAAGTTTCAGGTACAGGAGCAGGGGTTTATTGTTGCAACTATACAGGGCTTTTGTGAGGCCACACCTAGAGTATTGTGTGCGGTTTTGGTCTCCTTTTCTGAGGAAATATGTTCTTGCACTCGAGGGAGTGCAGCAAAGGTTTACCAGGCTGATGTTGCATTGTCTGTACCTGTAAAGACTTGATTGCCTGTAAAGACTCACATTCCAACTATTATCTTACAATTGTCTCTCTGTCTATATATGCCTACAAGTGAGAGTTTGTGAACCCAACTCTCACTCATCCAATGAAGGAGCAGCACTCTGAAAGCTCATGATTCTAAATAAACCTGCTGGACTTTAACCTGGTTTGTAAGACCTTTTTTTTGTTCTCGTTAATGCAGGGTTACAGTGGCCTAACAGGTGGTGCATAAAGTGATCCGATGGAAAGGCAGGTTAGAAACTTGCATAACTGCATATCCCCGACCTCCTTTCTCTAAGTACTTACCTGTCAGCCATGGCTTGCACCCCGCCCCCCCCCTCAGAGTTGTGCCCATTGCTTGCCAGTTTTATGTAGCTGAAGCCTGAGGTCCAAATAGCAGCGAGCCTCAGGCTGAAGATTTGCATTCCAGGCTGGTCTTCAGTACAAGGCCACTTACTCATGAGGGTACAGGTGATTCACAAAGTTTAAGGGTGTCTATTGAAATAGTTTACTGTGTCAGTAATTTTGATATTAAAGCAGTCTTGCATTATAACAATTAACATAGTCTGCAATAACAATTAAAAGAATCTCTGGAATAATTAATAAAAAGAGGTGGTATAACAATGATAAAAGAATAAGTCAAGTTAATATAAGAGATGTGCCATCATTAATGTGGTCTGTACATAATGATTAAAGAAGTTTACAGTATAAAATTCCTCCCTCAAAACTGACCACTTCCAAAGACATTTTTTTCTTTCTTGTCCACTGTGTGATCTGGAACTCACCATGATGTCCCCTTTCAGCAGTAAGGCTGGCTCGATTGAGATGCACAGCTTCTTAGACCCAGGGCCTTGGACGCTGCTGTGGAAAAACAGAACGAGGAATTTGTTAAGTTTGCACAGAAAGGGTGTGGGCACATGACTGACAATTCATACACAGGATACTGTGCCAGCAATGCTGCCCAGCACTGTGCCAACCCAGTCATGAAACTGATGTGATCTTTGAGCTTCAACTTAAGTCAAGAGTATCTTGAGTCCGCTGAGCAGCTTGCTGGAGTCATTGTTCTCTGGGCGACGGGGCTGCTATGTAGATTTAAGATAGGTTTTGATGATTTTCCTTTGAACCAAGGAAAACATCTGTTAAGAGAGTTTTTTTTTAAAAAAGGGCTTGTTAGACTGTCTTCTTGTTATTCAGTGAAACATCTCTCCGAACATTTCCTGTCTGTAGCACACATAAACAAACACCAATGTGGTACTTACTAGATTCCTGATGTGTAAACAAGTTGCATAGACTGATAAATCTTCAGGAATGGGTGGTAGCCTGTAATTAAGCAGAAATCCATTCAGCTCCATTTTTCACAGTGGTCAAACATTGTCAACATTTCCTTCAACTTCAACAGATCAAACAAACAGATAGGAAAGAGTTTGTGGCAATTCCAGAGGCACAGGAAGAGGTTATGAGGGACCCTGCTCATTCAAGCAACATCACAAACCAGACATACCTTGCGTTGCTCACAGTCAGATTTACTATTGTGTGTTTCCCCAGATAGGAGTGACTGGAATGGGACAAAAGCTACTCAAGGTAAAATTCAAACCAAGCCATTGGTTGGCCTGAAGAGTTGGCCAATATGGAATAGTGAAAGCTCCTCCATTGGCAGCCAGTTTACATACAAAACATTCACAGCCCAAGCAGCTCATTCTGGCATTTATGCTCTGCACAAGTCTTCTCCTCCTCCGACCAAGCCAAACCTGCCCCTTACCAATTCATCTTAGCCTACCATCATAATCTTCCATTCCTTTCTCCCTCATGTGTATATCCAGCTTCCCCTTAAATGCTTCTGCACTCTTTGCCTCAACCATGTGCTGTGGGATCAAGTCCTACATTCTCCCCACTCTCTCGATAAAGAGGTTACTCCTGAATTCCCCAATTGGCTGTATCAGTGACTAATGTAAAGGCAAGCAACTGCAATACCGTAAGACCAAAAGATTATAGGAGTAGAATTAGGCCGTTCAGCCCATCGAATCTGCTCTGCCATTCAATCATGGCTGATATGATTCTCATCCCCATTACCCTGGATCAAGAACTTATCTATCTCTGTCTTAAGGACTCTTGATGATCTGGCCTCCATAGCCCTTCTGTTGCAAAGAGTTCCACAGATTTACCACTTTTTGGCTGAAGAAATTCCTCCTCATCTCTATTTTAAAGAATCGTCCCTTTCACCTGAGGTTGTGCCCTCTGGTTCTAGTTTTCTTTACTAGTGGAAACGCCCTCTCCACGTCCACTCTATCCAGCCTCAGAGTACACTTTAAGTTTCAATAAGGTTCCCTCTCATCCTTCTAAACACCATCACGTACAGACCCAGACTCCTCAACACCTCCTCGTAGGTCAAACCCTTAATTCCAGGGATCATTCTTGTGAACCTCTCTGGCCAGCACATTCTTCCTTAGGTATGAGGCCCAAAACTGCTCACAATACTCCAAAGGTGGTCTAACCAGTGTCTTATACAGCCTCAGCAGTACAGCCTTGTTCTTGTATTCTTGCATTGAATTTGCCTTCCTCACTGCCAACTGAACCTGCATGTTAGCCTTAAGAGAGTCCTGAACCAGGATTCCAAGTCTCTTTGTGCTTCAGATTTCCAAAGTCTTTCCCCATTTAGACTATGCTTCTAGTCTTCCTACCAAAGTGCAAACCTCACACTTTCCCACATTGTATTCCATCTGTCACTTCTTTGCCCATTCTCCTAACCTGTCCAAGTCTGCAGCATCCCTTCTTCCTCAACACTACCTGTCTCTCTACATATCTTTGTATCATCCACAAAGTTAGCAACAGTGCCTTCAGTTCCATCTCCCAGATCATTAACGTATATAGTGAAAAGTTGTGATCCCAACACTGACCCCTGTGGAACACCACTAGTTACGGGTTGTCATCCTGAAAAGGACCCCCTTTTCCCCACTCTCTGTCTTCTGTCTGTCAGCCAATCTTCTATCCATACCAGTACCTTGCCTCTAACACCACTGGCTCTTAATTTATTTAGCAGCCTCCTGTAAAGCATCCTGTCAAAGGCTTTCTGGAAATCCAAATAAATTACATCCACTGGCTCTCCTTTGTCTAATTTCTTTGTTACCTCCTCAAAGAATTTTAACAGATTTGTCAGATGTGACCTCCCTTTGATGAAGTCATGCTGACTCAGCCCTATTTTACCATGCATTTCCAAGTACTCTGCAATTTCATCCTGAATAATGGACTGCAAGATCTTACCCACGACCAAGGTCAGGCTAACTGGCCTATAATATCCCATCTTCTGCCGCCCTCCCTTCTTGAGCAGGGATGTTACATTAGCTTTTTTTCCAGTCCTTTGAGACCTTCCCTGACAGATTACCATCACTGCCTCCACAATTTCCTTCAGAACCCTGGGGTGTAGTCCATCTGGTCCAGGTGATGTTTCTACCTTCAGACTTTTCAGCTTCCCTAGCACCTTCTCCTTAGTGTTGGCCACTACACTGAACTCTGCCTCCTGACTCTCTTGAAGTTCTGGCATGTTACTGGTGTCTTCCACTGTGAAGACTGATACAAAGTACCCATTCAGCTCCTCTGCCATTTCTTTGTCCCCCATTAGTATTCCTCCAGCCTCATTTTCAAGCAGTCCAATGTCCATTCTTGTCTCTCTCTCTCACCTTTTATATATCTAAAAGAAACTCTTACTAGCTAGCTTATCTTCACATTACATCTTCTCTACTCTTATTGTTTCTTTTAGTTGTCCTCTGCTTGCTTCTAAAGGCTTCTCAACCCTCTGACTTCCCATTATTCTTCGCCCTCTGTCTGCTCTTTCCTTTGCTTTTATACTATCTCTGACTTCCCTCATCAGCAATGGTTGCCTTGACCTTCCCTGAACATGCTTCCTTTTCCTTGGAATGAATTTATGTTGTGCCTTCTGAGTTACACCCAAAAACTCCTGCCATTGTTGTTCCAGCCTTTCCTACTAGGGTCCCTTTTCAATGAAAATGGCCAGTCCTCCCTCACGGTCTTGTAGTTTCCTTTATTTAATTGTAGCACCATTACATCTGATTCTAATGTCTCCCTCTCAAACTGCAAGATGAATTCAATCATATTCTGGTCACTGTCCCCCCAAGGGTGCTTTCACCTTAAGTTCTCTGATCAAGTCTGCCTCATTACACATCACCAGATCCAGAAGTGCATATTCCCTAGTGGGCTCTAGCACAAGCTGCTCCAAAAAAAACCATCCCTTAGACATTTCACAAATTCTTCATCTTTAAACTTGATTTTCCTAGCCCATCTACATATTGAAATTCCCATGAATACTGTAATATTGCCTTTCTTACATGCTATCTCCTAATTTATGTTCTCTCTTCCAACATCCTGACTACTGTGAGGGGGGCTGTATGTAACTCCCAAAAAGATCTTTTCCCTTTGCAATTCCTCAACTCTACCCACACATATTCTACACCATTCAACCCTATATCACTTCTTGCAAATGATTTAATTTTGTCTCTTACCAACAAGGCAACCCCATCTCCTCTACCTATTGGCCTGTCCTTTTGATAGGACACATATCCTTGTATATTCAGATCCCACTTCTCATCCTTTCGCAGCCACGTCTCTGTGATGCTCACAACATTGTACCCTCCAATTACAATATGTGCCTCCAGCTTATTTACCTTGTTCTGTATACTGTGTGTATTTAGGTACAGCATCCTCAGTGTTGCATTCACTGCTCCCCTTCCCATAGTTGTCACTTTATCTGCTTGCCTGCAGTTTTATTCCTGCCAATTTCTACATTCTCTACTCTTTGACTAGTTCTGGAAACTTTACTAACTTCTACTGAGCCCTGCCCCCCATTAACTAGTTTAAAGTCTTTATGACTTCCCTATTTAGCCTTTCTGCTAGGATCCTCGTCCCAGATCAGTTCAGGTGGTCCCATCCCATGGGTACAGTTCTCTCCTGTTCCAATACTGATGCCAGTGCCCCACAAAATGGAACTCCTCTTTCTCACACCACTCCATTAGCCATGTGTTTACCTCTCTAATCTTTTCTCTTTACAATTCGCACGTGGCTTGGGTAATAATCCAGAGATTATAACCCTTGAGGACCTGTTCTTTAATTTGGTTCCTAGTTCCTGATATTCCCCAAACAGGTCCTCCTGCCTATGTTTTTGTCCCAATATACTTTCAAGTGGATCAGAGATGTCCCTCACCTTGGCACTGGGTTGGCAACATACCACGCAGGACTCTTTATCCTGCTTACAAAGGATGCTATCAATCCCTCTAATTACAGAATCCCCTACCACTACCACTCTTCTTTTTGCTCCCCCTCTTAAATGGCCTCCTGTACCATGGTGCAGTGGTTGCCTAGCTCATCCTCCCTGCAGCCCTCTTCCTCATCCACACAAGGAGCAATTACTCATACCTGTTGGACAAGGTCAAGAACTGAGTCTACTCCATTTCTGAATTTTGAACCTATCTGCCTCATCTGCAGTCACACCCTGCTGTCCCTGACCAATGGCTGAATTGGAGATATTTAATCTACGGGGTGTGACTGCCTCCTGAAACACGGTGTCCAGATAACTCTCCATCTCCCGGATGTGCTGTAGTGTTTGAAGTTCAGGCTCCAGCTCAGCAACTCTGAGCCGGAGTTTCTTCAGCTGCCAGCACTTGTTGCAGATGTGGTCACGGCAGACCGCAATGGGATCTGTCAGCTCCCACACATCATCTGTCTAGCCATCTCTCCTTAGTTAGGTTTTAAATTTAATGCAGATTCACTACCAACCAGCTTTCCTGTGACATCATTAGTTAGTTTTTTTTCAGCTGAATTAGTTTTATATTCACAGTTCAGTGCTCTTCCCGCCATTCCTGGGTGACTAGTACCTTGCCAAGCATAACCATGGGAGTCCATGGTGTTCAATACACTCTTAAGGCATGGTAACTGAAGAGAGAATGACTAACTTATATTGATGGCTCCTGGTTTTGGTCTTGCCCACAAGTGAAACATCATCCTTGTGTCTGCCCTCTCAAACCCTTTTGCAATCTTTATAGAATCCACAGAATCCCTACAGTGCAGAAAGAGACCATTTAGCCCATCAAGTCTGCATCATATTTCCAACAGAGCACCTTTACCCAGGCCCTATCCCTGTAACCTGACATACTTACCCTACTAATCCCCCTAGCCTACATATCTTGGGACACTAAGGGGCAATTTAGTATGGCCAATGCACTTAATCTGCACACCTTTGTCTTAAACAAATTGTTCAGGGCAGCCCTCAGCCTTCTCTTTTCTTAAAAGAGCCCCTGTCTCAGCTCACTGCTGCTGAAACCTTCATCCATGACTTTGGCACCTCAAGATTCAACTATTCCAATACTCTCCTGGCTGGCCTCATCTTTTGCCCTCATTAAACCTGACCTCATCCAAATCTCTGCAGTCATGCATCCTAACTGACACCATGTTGAAATCACCCATCACCCCTGTGCTCACTGACTGGATCCCAGTTCAGCAGCGCCTCAATTTTAAAATTCTCATACTTATTTTCAAATCCCTTCATAGCTTTGCCCCCTCCCTATCTCTGTAATTTCTTCCAGCCATTCTATCCTCTGAAGTATCTGCACTCATCAATTCTGGTCTCTTCAGCATCCCTGATCGCAATCGCTCCACTATTAGTGATCATGCCTTCAGTTGTCTAGGGTCTTGACTCTGGAATTCCCTTCCTGAACCTCTCCACCTCTCTAGTCTCCTTTAGAACTCTCCTCAAAACCTACTGTTTGACCAGCATTTTTGTCATCTGTCTCTAATATCTGCTTTGGTGGCTTGGAATCAAACTTTGCTCAGTAATTGCTCACATGAAGCACTTTAGGACATTCAACTACTTTAAATGTGCTATATAAATGCAATTTATTGTTGTTAGCTACTCACACCTGAGTTGACAGTTTGAGCAATTTTCTGGAGCCCAGAATGAATGTCAGCAGCCAGACTTACTGCTTCTCATGACGAGCTGACAATCCTGGCAGTCAGCTATATTGGCATATGGTATAGACTTGGGCTACCAGTGATACCGCACCACCCCCCCCCCCCCCCCCCCCCCCCCTCCCCCCTTCACTGTGGTCAAATGGCACACTGATACTCATCAGTTATTTGGAGGGGATATCATGGGCTCATTCTCTGGTGTGAGTCAGTGCCTTTAGTAGAGGTGCAAGAGGAGGCGATATGAGTAGGGAGTGGGGAGGGGGATGGTTACAGGAGAGGATGTGGGGGTGAGGGAAGAGTTGGGTTGAAATTGTGCAAACAAGCAGGCTGGATATGACACAATGAAAAGAAATTGTTCAGGGCACAGTCTGAGAAAATGGCAAGTCCTTATCTTGTGTTGATTTTGGACAGGAATTGAGTACTCTAACTGCTGTAATTAAAGGGTTTACCATATTAGGAGCAAAATAGGAGAAACAGCAATCACATAATCCACCTGCTGTCCAACAGATGGTGCAGTCACTTCTTAAGCCAAGGTTAGCACAGGTCCCAAAACCAAAACAGGGACCATCCAAAACATTGTTTTATAAGGAGTGTTGCCAGAAATATTAAAGGGCCAAATGACCTCCTTCTGTACCGTAATGACTCTATGGGGATCAAAGTAGGTAGGTACAGGATGCTCCCCAGTGCAAACACTGCATGTACATTCCAGTTATCAAGGCCATTTTAATGAACATTTTGTTTTTGGTCTTATTTAAATCTATTCCAACAAGTTGCTTTACTAGTTATGGGCACATTTCAGTCCTTCAAGAGAAGAGTTTACAAGTTCAGTAGAGAGTAAAACACAAGGGGATGGTGGCTTTGTAAATTTAGCTTGGATTTTCTTCAGTTTTCTTTTGGAGTGAAACCAGAGTTTCTCAAAACCATTACATAAAATTACTAACTCAATAATTTTTGCCTGTGGCCCAAAGAGTCAATATTATAAGAACATAACATAAGAACATAAGGAAATAGGAGCAGGAGTAGGCCATCCAGCCTCTTGAACCTGCCCCACCATTCAATAAGATCATGGCTGATCTGTAGTGGTTCAGTACCACTTTCCCACTTTCTCCTTGTAACCCTTAATTCCCTTGTCAATCAAAAACCTATCCACTCTTGACTTGAACATATTCAGTGAGGAAGCCTCCACCATTTCATCAGGCAGAGAATTCCAAAGATTCACTACTCTTTGCGTGAAGAAACCCCTCCGCAACTCTGATCTGAACCGCAACCACCCCCGCCAATCTTGAGGCTGTGCCCTCTAGTCTTGCTATCTTTAAGCCGGAAGAGTCTCTCAACCTGTACCCTACGCTATCCATCCCTTTCGTTATCTTATACGTCTCTATAAGATCCCCTCTCAGCCTTCTAAGCTCCAAAGAGTACAAACCTAGCCTATTCAATCTCTCCTCACGAGT
Organism: Sphyrna mokarran; assembly: GCA_024679065.1. Taxonomy (NCBI): domain Eukaryota; kingdom Metazoa; phylum Chordata; class Chondrichthyes; order Carcharhiniformes; family Carcharhinidae; genus Sphyrna; species Sphyrna mokarran. The sequence goes on from JAGIQG010000038.1 coordinate 5,722,677, forward strand.
ATGAGGAGAGACTAAATAGGCTAGGTTTATACTCATCTCCAGTATCAGCCTAGTGAACCTTCTCTGCACCCCCTCCAAGGCCAACAGATCCTTCCTCGAATGCGGTGACCAAAACTGCACACAGTACTCTAGCTGCGGCCTCACCAATACCCTATACAGCTGCAACAGAACCTCCCTACTTCTATATTCTATCCCCCTCGCTATAAAGGCCAACATTGCATTCACCTTCTTAATCACCTGCTGCACCTGCAGACTGGGTTTTTGCGATTCGTGCACAAGGACCCCCAGGTCCCTCTGCACCATCTCATGCTGCATCTTTTTGCCATTTAAATAGTAATCCTTCCTACCATTATTCTTACCAAAGTGGATAACTTCACACTTGCTAACATTATATTCCATCTGCCAGGTCCTCACCCACTCACTCAACCTATCCAGGTCCCTCTGCAGGTTTTCCACACCTTCCACGCAATTTGCTTTTCTACTCATCTTCGTGTCATCAGCAAATTTCTTCACCCTGCACTCAGCCCCTTCCTCCAGATCATCTATGTAAATGGTAAATAGTTGAGGCCTCAGCACCAAACCCTGGGGCACTGCACTAGTCACCAGCTGCCAATCAGAATAGCACCCATTAATACCTACTCTCTGCTTCCTATTAGGCAACCAATCCTCAATCCAGTCTAACACCCTACCCCCAACTCCCTGCACCCTAATCTTCTGCAGCAATCTTTTGTGAGGCACCTTATCAAACGCCTTTTGGAAATCCAAAAACACCACATCCACCGGTTCCCCTCTATCTACCGCACTAGTCACTTCCACATAGAACTCCAATAAATTTGTCAAGCACGACTTTCCCTTAACGAATCCGTGCTGCTTCTGTTTGATCAAACCATTCGTATCCAGGTGCCCCGTTACTTCTGCTTTGATGACAGGTTCAAGCATTTTTCCAACTACAGACGTTAAACTAACCGGCTTATAATTCCCTGCCTTCTGTCCGCTACCTTTTTTAAACAGTGGCGTAACATTAGCCGTTTTCCATTCTTCCGGCACTTTCCCGGACTCCAGTGAATTGTGAAAGATAATTACTAGGGCATCCACTATCACCTCTACCATTTCCTTGAGAATCCTGGGATGCATTCCATCTGGTCCCGGGGACTTATCTACCTTCAGCCCCGTTAGCCTATCAAGCACCACATCTCTAGTGACTGTAATATCATCAAGAACCTCATTCTCCTACCACCCTTCTATCCTTAATTTCAGGCAAGCTATTTACGTCCTCCTCCGCAAAGACCGACACAAAAAACTTATTCAAGGTCTCCGCCATGTCCTTATCATCCACCATTCTCATCCTCCAAGGGTCCAATATTAACTCTGGCCATCCTCATTTTCTTTATATATTTATAAAAACTTTTGCTGTCCTTTTTAATATTTCGGACTAGTTTAGCCTCATATTGTATCTTTTTTTTTTAAAATCACCTTTTTAGTCATTCTTTGCTGTTATTTAAAACTTTCCCAATCCTCTTATCAGCCATTAATTTGTATGTGTAGCACAGAAACAAGCCAATTGACCCTTAACATCTGTACTTGCACTGATTTATTTTTATTTATTCATGGGATGTGTGTGTTGCCGCTAAGTCCAGCATCTGTGGCCATCCCCAACTGCCCTTGAGAAAGCAATGGTGAGCAGCCATTTTGGATACAATAATTAAGAGTCAATCATATTGCTGTGCGTCTCAAAATATATGTAGGCTTAGCCAGGTTGGGTCAAGACCCAGGTTTCCTTCACATTAGTGAACCAATCCAGAAGTTTCAAAGTCACCATTCTGAAACTTGCTTCGTATTCCATATTTATTTATTTTATTCTTTTTTGAGATGTGAGTGTTGCAAACTAGGCCAGCATTTATTAACGATCCCTAATTGCCCTTGAAAAGATGGTGGCAAACTGCCTCCTTGAAACGCTGCAGTCCATGTGGTGTAGGTACATCCACAGTGCTGTTAGGGAGGGAGTTCCAGGATGGTTATTGGACATCAGTCAGTCCATGTGGTGTAGGTACATCCACAGTGCTGTTAGGGAGGGAGTTCCAGGATGGTTATTGGACATCAGTCAGTCCATGTGGTGTAGGTACATCCACAGTGCTGGTAGGGAGGGAGTTCCAGGATTGTTATTGGATATCAGTCAGTCCATGTGGTATAGGTACATCCACAGTGCTGTTAGGGAGGGAGTTCCAGGATTGTTATTGGACATCAGTCAGTCCATGTGGTGTAGGTACATCCACAGTGCTGTTAGGGAGGGAGTTCCAGGATTTTGACTAAATTAGTTCAAAGTCCCCAGCTGCCATGGTGAGATTTGAACCCTTGCCCCCAGATTATTAATCCAGGCCTCCAGTCCAGTAATAGAACCACTATGCTATCACACTACAACAACACATTTCAAAACTGTACTTTAGCAATGAAGTGTTTTTGGACATCCTGAAATTGTGAAGGGAACTATGAAATGCAATTTTTGAGGATTAGTGAACTGGATTACAAGCTGCCATGGTGACACATCCTCTTTCCCACATTCCTCAGGCTCCACTGCAAAAATTCAAAGTGTTTGCAGGAAAAATGTAATTCTGCATTTTGTGGCCTGCTTTACATTGCATCCTCCCCTCTGATATAAAGGCCAGCAATGAAACAATATCACCAAGCAACCTGAAATGAAAGCTGGGCCTTGTTTAGGATTCAGCTGTAAATTCAGATCCCTGATAAACATACAGCTGGTTCATGGTCTAATTGAACCTTTCTATTGTTGGCTCAGTGTGAGGGGCTTGGTTATTTCCTGATCTAATTACTTTAAAAGTGGCCTGGAACAATGTAGAACTGGCTGGGGCAAGGACTCTCATCTGCCTCACTGCTGCGCACTCATGCTGTCTGAGCCTGCTGGCATGTTTTCATGGGGATTTTGATACTACACCGTACATGTGCTGATTGTTCATCATCTATTTTAATTGCTCCATCATGGATGGCTGTGCCTTCAGTTAAGAATGATGTTCCTGTGCAAGACCAATGCAAGAACTTGGGAGCAGCTATATCAATGGAGGAAATACAAGCTCTATACAAGAACATAGGAAATAAGAGCAGTAGGCCACACAGCTTGCTCCACGAATCAATACAATCACGACTGAGCTTGGGTTTCAACTCCACTTTCCCACCAGTTCTCCACAGCCCTCGATCCCTTGAGACACCATAGAACATTACAGCACAAACAGGCCCTTCGGCCCACGAGTTGCGCCGATCACATCTATATCTACCAATCCACAGACCTATCTATAACCCCCATCCCATTCGTTCCCATATACTCATCCACAAGTCTTTTAAAAGACCCCAGCAAGTTCTCTACCACCTCCAACGGCAGCCGATTCCATTCACTCACCACCCTCTGAATGAAAAACTTACCCCTAACATCCCCTCTGTATTTGCTTCCCTGCACCTTAAATCTGTGTCCTCTCGTAGTGACCATTTCAGCTCGGGGAAATAGCCTCTGAGAGTCCACCCTATCTATTCCTCTCAACATTTTATAAACCTCTATCAGGTCGCCTCTCAACCTACGTCTCTCCAGTGAGAAGAGTCCCAGCTCCCTCAACCTATCTTCATAAGGCCTGCCTCCCAATCCAGGCAGCATCCTTGTAAATCTCCTCTGCACTCTTTCAATAGCTTCTATATCCTTCCTATAGGGAGGCGACCAGAACTGCGCACAATACTCCAACTGGGATCTGACAAGAGTCTTATAAAGCTGCATCATTACCTCCTGACTCCTGAACTCTATTCCTTGATTAATGAAGGCCAGTACACCGTACGCCTTCTTGACCACTTCCTCCACCTGCGAGGCCGATTTAAGAGTCCTATGGACCAGGACCCCAAGATCCTTCTGCTCTACAACTCAGCTAAGACTCCTACCCCTGATATTGGACTCCTTCATCCCATTATTCCTGCCAAAATGGACCACTACACATTTATCCGCGTTAAAGTCTATCTGCCACTTCTCCGCCCAGTCTTGCATCCTGTCTATGTCCCGCTGCAACTTCTGACATCCCTCCAGACCATCCACAACACCACCGACCTTTGTATCGTCAGCAAACTTACTAACCCAACCCTCCACTTCCTCATCAAAATCTGTCTATCCCAGCCTTAAATATATTCAATGATGAGGCATCCACAAGCCTTTGAGGTAGAAAATTCCAAAGATTTACAACTCTTTGAGTGAAGTAATTTTCTCCTCCACTTGGTCCTAAATAATTGGCCCCTTATCCTAAGGCTGCCCCATGCTTTAGACTCTCTGACCAACAGAATCAATCTTTCGGTGTACAGCATCGAGCCCTTTCTACTGCATTCAGCTCCTTTAATGTTTCAATGTGACTGTCTCTCATTCTTCTAAACTTGAGAATATAGGCTCAATTTACTCAGCCTCTCATCATAGGACAACCCCCTCAGCCCAGAGACCAATCCAGTGAACCTTTGCTGTACTGCCTCCAATATTCCAGATGTGGTCTTACCAAAACCTGTACAACTGCAACAAGGTGTCTTTATTCTTCTACTCCAATCCCCTTGCAATAAAGGCCCACATGCAATTTGCCCTCCGAATCACTTGTTGCATGCTAACTTTCTGTGCTCTTTGTACAAACACACCAAAGTCTTTTTGATCAACATTTACAAGTTTCGCACCTTGTAAAAATATTCTTTTTTACTCTTACAAAATGAATAACCTCTCATTTCCTGACATTATATGCCATCTACTATCTTGTTGACCACTCACCTAATTTGCCTATATCTCTTTGCAACCTCTCTATATCCTCCCCATAGTTTACCTTTCCACCTAGTTGAATACCATCAGCAAACTTCGATACATTATTCTGAGTCTCTTCATCTAAATAATTAATAGAGGTTGTAAATAACTGAGGTCCAGCACTGATCCTGGTGGCACTTCACTATTCCCTGCCTGCCAATTTTAAAAAGCCCCGTATGTGCCCATTTTCTATTTGGTAACCAATCTCCTACCCACACTAATATATTACCCCCAATTCCATGAGCCTTTATTTTGATTATTAATCTTTTGCACGTTATGCCTTTTGGAAAAAGAATGGGAAGGGAGGGGGTAAGCTGTGCAAGATGTGAGATTGGAAGTCAGCAGGAGATTGTCCAGTGGGAACAGCAGTAAAATGATGGTAAAAGTTTCAGAGTACAGCAAGGTTGACCCCGCTGTGAGCTTTGCTGGCCTGTTCAGGGAAAACAAGAAAAGAATTTTCCAGAGTTTGGGAGGTTATGAGATTTGAAAGAGTTCTTATGAACTGAGTAAACAAAGTGACCGCCAAAGGGTTTGATAAATGGGCAAGGTTTTAAACGCAGAACAACTCCTGTTTTTCAGAAAATCTGCAATATTAACACTGTACAATAATATTGACAGCACCAAAATACATTTAGATTCTTTATCTTGTGGAGAATTTGATGGCAGTGTTCTTGTAGTGTGTATTAAAGGGGTGGTATTAAATTTCAAGGGTTGTGCTGAACTCCATCCACACTATTACAATATCATGGAGAGATTATTTACAAGCATCTGAAATGGCACCATATTAGGAGTAAGATTCCTCTGCTGCAAAGGATGTCTTTGAAGAGATTTGCACTAAATATGTGGAATCAGAGTTCAATATTTTCCACATTATTTTTTCCTTTGTCACAAATTCATTAAATTGGCTATGGGGGATGGGGGGGGGGGGGGGGGGGGGGGAGAGGGCATGTCACCATGCAGAATTCTTCCCTTCAGATGCTCCTCTGTCTTAACAGGACATCCTGCAGTTTCCATTTAGCCCCCCTCCAAGATTAAGACAGGAATACAACCCACGTTGCGTCTCACTCTGTGACTGAGCATCGCTGGCAAATCAACAATCGATTCAAATGCTAGTCCTGGTCAACAAAGGGGCAGGAAACCCGAACGAGTTCATTCAGCATGTGCCATTATCTTTGGAGCTGTCACAAACTGCTGCTTCTTTTCCAACTGGACGATCATCACTCAATTCTTGAGCTGCAGCTGAGAATCCAGAGTGCAGCCAGCAAACACAGGCCCAAGGGTCACACCAATCTCTCCTTACCTGAGATCAAATGATGATTGTTGGATGATGATTACAGGAAAAGGGACATCCTAGCCCTTGACCCCACCCAATACAAAATGACAGCCTGCAGACGAGCAGCCATTCAACACTCGCCAGCACTGCTACCCAAAAGAGAAAAAAAAAATCATGAAGGGCTTTGGGCAGCAGTCTTTGTCATATTCATTCTTGGGATGTGGGAATCACTGGTAACTGCCCATTCTTGCTGCCCCTAAGATGGTGAACCTGCTTCTTGAACTTTGCCACATCATTCCTATCATCCCACATACAGAGAGGTATGGAGCACAAAATCAAGGGAGTTTTGTTAAAGCTGTATAAAAAACTGGTTTTGCCTCAACTAGACACCACACTTTAGGAAGCATTGCAGAAAAGATTCATAACAATGGTTCCAGGAATGAGAAACTTCAAATAGTAGGAAGATTGGGGAAGCTGGGGTTGTTCTCCTTACAGCAGAGGATCATAGAAACTCTACAATGCAGAAGGAGGCCATTCAGCCCATCAAACCTGCACTGACAACAATCCCACCTAGCCCAGCACAGTAGCACAGCTGCTTCACAGTGCCAGGGACCCGGGTTCGATTCCCAGCTTGGGTCACTATCTGTGTGGAGTTTGCACATTCTCTCCATGTCTCTCCTCCGGGTATTCCGGTTTCCTCCCACATTCTGAAAGACGTGCTGCTGCATTGACCCAAACAGGCGCCGGACTGTTGCGACTAGGGGAATTTCACAGTAGCTTCATTGCAGTGTTAATGTAAGCCTTACTTGTGACTAGAAACATAGAACAGTACAGGCCCGTCGGCCCACAATATTGTGCCCAGCTGTGTCCAAACCCAAGATCAAGCTATCCCACTCCCTATCATTCCGGAGTGCTCCATGTGCCTATCCAATAACCGCTTGAAAGTTCCTGAAGTATCCGACTCCACTATCACAGCAGGCAGTCTATTCCACACCCCAACCACTCAGTGAAGAATCCACCTCAGACATCCCTCCTATATTTCCCACCATGAACCTTATAATTATGCCCCCTAGTAACAGCTATATCCACCCAAGGAAATAGTCTCTGCACGTCCATTCTATCAATCCCTCTCATCATCTTATAAACCTCTATTAAGTCACCTCTCATCCTCCTCTGCTCTAAAGAGAAAAGCCCCAGCTCCCTCAACCTTTCCTCATAAGGCCTACCCTCCAAACCAGGCAGCATCCTGGTAAATCTCCTCTGCACTCTCTCCAATGCTCCCATATCCTTCTTATAATGAGGTGACCAGAACTGAACACAATATTCTAAATAATAAATAAACTTTAAACTTTTATCCCCACATATTTACCTTGCTAATCCCTCTATGCACCCTGGGACACTAAGGGGCAATTTAGCACGGCCAATGCACCTAACTTGCACATCTTTGTGAAGAGGAGATTTGATAAGAACTATTCAGAATCACGAGGAGTCTGGGACAGAGTAGATAGAGAGAAACCGTTCTCACTGGTGGAAGAGTCAAGAACCAGAGGGCACAGATTTAAGATAATTGGTGAACGAACCGAAGATGTCTGAGGAAATACTTTTGTTTTTATATACACAGAGTGGTTAGGATCTATAAGCACTGGCTGAGAGTGTGGTGGAGGCAGACTTAATTGAGTTTCAAAACAGAATTGGATCATTATCTGAAAATAGAAAACCTTCAGGGCTACGGGGGAAAAGGCAGGGGTGGGAATGTGTGTGTGTGTGTGTATATGGGAAGAGTGGGACCAGGTGAGTTTTTAAGAGAACATGGGCTCAATGAGTTGAGTAGTTTCCTTCTGTGCTGTAAGCTATGTATAAAGTTAGCACTAAATGTAAACAGGGTATGGAATAGCCTCATTTGTGGGTTGCTGTCATAATTTGTTTGTTTTTTTTGTAGAGATTGTATTTATCTTGTTTTGAATGCTTGCCAGTACAAACTGGCTTTTGATGTCACCACCACTGAAAATGGACTTTGAAGTTGCTGTGTGAATGAGTCATGCGATGAGGAAAGGATTTGTTTTTTCGCTGGAGATGCTAGCCTTCATAGTTTTACCTCAGACACCCTGTGTTCTTTCCCCAATGACTGTCCTTAAAATGGGAATGGGATGCAAACACTGAGTCTCTTACACTTGCAGCCCCCTGGTTAGAACCGGATGGCTGAGGTACGAGGCACCCGGGATGAACTGTCATCTCAATGTCTTTGGTGTCATATTCACATCAAAGGATGACCTGGTCACATCCTTTGAAAATAGCGCTTAGCCAAAGGAAAGCATTTACTTTAAATAAATAAGATTTTAAAACCCCAAAAAGATTGCTCCCACATTCAAAATGGACAGCCAAACATTGAAGAGAAAGCAAACTATTTTAATCTTAAAGGGCTAGAGAAGAGAAAAGCACAAACAGACAGATACAATATGGAAGAGGAGTGAACAAAAATGGGAATATAGGAGAAATTTCTTTAACCAAGGAATGCTGAGAATGCGGGACTCGCTCCCACGGGAAGTGGCTGAGATAAGTAGCGCAAATTCATCAAGGGGGAAGCTGGATAAACACATGATGGAGAAAGGAATAGAAAGATGTGGGTGATGGGGGTAAGATGGGGAGTGGGAGGAGGCTCATGGGAGCATGACCATGGGCTGAATGGCCAGTTTCTGTGCTGTACGTCGAAGCAACACTCCCAAAATACACTTAAACTTGCTTTTCTCCCTCTCCTCAGTCTGTAGTCAATTAGAAGGATGAGGCCATGATCTTCCCTGAGAATGGGACCACTTGCTTGCAATCGAGGAACAATCTTATTTCTGATTGGACCAAGAAAATCTCTTGCTCCTGATGCGAAGTTGAGTTTTAGAAGTTGGAATTTGATGTTGGTAAAGATGTAAAAATATGTAAAAATGCTAGAGGGAAGAAACATTGCATGGCCCCTTTAAAAGCTGGTGTTTTGTTTCAGCGATTTGAGGTTTAAATGCAAAGTACATAAATCTATATCAAAAAATCAAGCAGTAGTCTTGACAAGACAACCTGTTTTTTTTTAATTTAGCCCAATCAATTTAAAGCAGGCATTCAGCTACCAGAAACTTATAAAATTTGAATTTGATGGTATTGACAACATCAGACCAATGCTATTGCAGGAAAATTGATACATCACCACAGGTATAAGAGAGAGTGCTAGGGGCAAAAAAACGAGAGCAACTGAAGAACGGCTACCTCTCAAGCCTCGAGAGGGAGAGAGCAACTCTCAACTCTGCCAGTTTCAGATATACGTCTTGAGAGCGCACCAACTAGTGAAAGGTATTAAATCAGAAAAAAAATTTACAGACAGAGGAATCAACAGAGGAACTCCAAAAGTTTCCAAAAGCCACAAAATCTGGCTGTATTTTTTGAGAATGACTGAACTCTATTATTATATTTTTTTGTAATGAATGGATATTGTATTCATTTGAACAGCATTCCAGTAGATTTTCATTGTATTCAGTAAGTTACTTATTTAGTTAAAGTTCCTTGTTAGTTAAAAAAAATTAAGTGTTCATTAAAGTGAGTGCCAGGTATTTCGATTAGTTAAACACTAAATGCTACTGAAGAGCAGTTCACACCTTCCCACACACTTTATAGATTACGAAGGGAGGTATTCCTCTTTGGGGATTCGGCATTACTTCTCAAAAAGGGATCAATCTCCGTCCACATCGTAATAATCCAGACACAGTTTCCTTATTGGAAATCTCACTTAGATTGGCACAGTGCAAGTAGGCACCTCGCTTTGCGTCAGTTAACGGATCTGTGCAAAATGAGATTCATTTACACTCAGGATTCTTAGAACCTGTAAGATCCACATTTGCATATATACAAATAAGATAGCAAAGAGTGGACTGGGACACTGTCATAAGGCAAATAATTATCAGAATCAAAACTCCGGCACATGGAATCCTGAATGATCAGAAATCAATGCAAGCTATCAACTTTGGGTCTATCATGTACCTTCAGGCCAGATTGTTAAAAAAGCAATAGTACTTTACTGGATGCATGTTAGGAGATGAGAGGGACTCTTTCATTGCTTTGCTGAACAAATGAGCCCCAGTGTCAGCTCCCTTAATCAGAGGCTTGAGGGGCACCAAGGAGCTTGCAAAGCTCTCGCCAAGCTCCTTCAACAGCACCTTCTAAACTCCCAAACTCTATCACTTTGGGGTACAAGGGCAACAAACACAAGGGAAATTCCAATCAAAATCCTGGAACTCCCTCCCTAATGGCACTATGGATGCAACTACACCACAATGGACTTCAGTGATTCAAGAAGGCAGTTCATCACCACCAAGGGACAGGCATCAAACGCTGGCCTAGCCAGTGACATGCACGTAGAATCATAATGGGAGGCCATTTGGTCTATTAAGCCCATGATGTAGAGATGCTGGCGTTAGACTGGGGTAAACACAGTAAGAAGTCTGACAACACCAGGTTTAAATCCAGCCGATTTATTTTATAGTAAACTCACAAGCTTTCGACCCTCTGGTCTTCGTCAGGTGACGAAGATCAGAGGGTCGAAAGCTTGTGAGTTTACTATCAAATAAATTGGTTGGATTTAAACCTGATGTTGTCAGACTTCCTACTCTATTAAGTCCATGCCAGATTGAACATATTTTTGAAGTAAAAACTATGTGAAAATTGATACCAAGAGCCTAGCTTAGAGACAAGGCTCCAACCCCTGAGCACGAAGGTCAATCCCTCACCTCCTCCTTTTCAACAACCAAAACCCTTTCTTGGTCATTCCACTGGACTGCCAGAGAAATGGCTCTGGAATGCACCCAATCAAAACATCTCGTAGCAAGCAAGAGCAGCTGAGTGCAAAGACGTCTCCTGAATCGACTTCACATTCCAGCCACTGTTGCATCAGTAACTGAGCCAAGGCACATTGTTTTCATCTGCTCTTAGTTTAAGCATTGCTGACATGTTGTTTAAAATGGCCACTACAGGAAGCTGGAAGACAGGATGAATGTCTATATACTTTGGCTCTGGCTTTGCTCCCTGTATACATACTTCTGCATATTTCTTTCATCCCATTAAATCTGGATGGTCCCACCTAGCAGCCACATTGGTTTGGTAACTGCTTTTATTTGCATGTGCAGCGTGACTGTATTTTCACAGCATTATCAGTGAAATTTTCTCAGATACCCATATTAAATTGGATTAGGTGAAAGTGAAATGAATTGGGGGTGCAGTGTGGAGGAAATGACAGTCTCCTAATTACAATCATCTCATACATTCACAAACACTGCAGATATCGGAACAGTTATTAGCAACAGACTCAAGTGCAACCCAGTGCAATGCAGTTACCTCCGGGAGGCTCAAAGCTGGGAATAGCAGGGATGATGACGTGATGGAGGAACAGGGGCATGCTGTTCATTTTGATTGCTCCAGATAGCAAGCCACTGAAGTAATAAATGTACCTGGGGAAGAAAAAGATAGTCAAGTCACTGAGCTGAAAATGAACTGCCTGCCAATGTGCAATGTGGTCTTCCTCCACCTGTGACTTTACCTGATACCCTCACCATTTATAGTAAATAATGACCAACACACAACAGAAGGCCATGCTAATGCATTAACTGTTCACCCCCAGAAAACTCCATATACACTAACAGTTCAAGAATATCCCACTCCACTCCTGTCTCAGCTCATCTGCTGATGAAACCCTCGTCCATGCCTACCTTACTTCTAGTCTTGACTATTCCAATACACTCCTGGCTGCTCTCCCAAACATTCTACCCTTTGTAAACTTGATGTCACCCAGAACTCTGCTGCTTATTTCCTAACGTGCACTAAGTCCTGCACCTGTATCACTCACTGTGCTTGCTGAACTATGCAGACTGTCTCCCAGTTTGGCAATACACCAATTTTAAAAATCTCATCCTTGTTTTCAAATCTCTCCAAAGGCTTTCAGAAATAGGGAGATTATCTGTTATCTCCTTCAGCTCTCAGCCCTCTGAGATCTCTGTGCTCCTCTAATTCTGGCTTTGTGTATCTCTAATTATAATCGCTCCACCATTGACAGCTGTGCTTTAAGCTGCCTCAACCCCAAGCTCTGGGAATACCCTCCCTAAACCTTTCCACCCTCTCTACTTCACTCTCCTCCTTTATGACTCTTAAAATCTCTCTCTTCAACCAAGCTTTTGGTCACCTGACCCAGTATCTCCTAGTGACTCCTCAGTGTCAAACTTTGTTTTATAATTTTCACTTTATCATGGATTGTAAACATCACTTAGGAGGCCAGCATTTATTGCCCATCCCTAATTACCCCTTGAATTAAGGGGCCTTTTAGGACATTTTGAAGGACCACATCGCTGTGGATCTGGAGTCACATTTAGGCCAGACTGGATGGCAGATTTCCTTCCCTAAAGGACATTAGTGAATGGGTTTTTCTGACTGTCGATGAATTCTTTTATTAAATTCTACTAACTGCCATGGTGGGATTTGAACCCGTGCCCCCAGAGCATGATCTGGATCTCTGGATTACCAGTCCAATAACACTGTCACTACACCCTTGTCTCCCCAAGATATTGCTTCTTGAGTAGTTTCATTACAGTAAAGGAGCAATATTTATATCAATCAGTTGTTGCTGTTTACTCCTGTCATGCATAGCTTTAAATTGCTTGACTCTATTTGTCGACTTTGCTGCACTTGAACTCTCTGTTCAATCTGCTGCTCTGCCTCAATCATTTTGATAAGGTCCCCACGGCATACTGCGCTATTTGTGCTGATTAATTCTTGTCTCTGCTCCAGGAGTAATATCGCTGCTCCCTGGCTGAGCTCCATCTCATGTTACTTCATTCTTCAAGATCAGTACATTCCAGATTATCTCTGGGGACACTATTCCAGGTCGCTATGTTTCTCCACTCTTTGCGAGCTCCCACCCACCCTCTCTCTCCTCTCTGGATAGCTGGGAAGTGGCAGCTTACCCAAAAGGCCACCTTCATACCAGGCCTCTTGTATGAAAGCCAATGCTATTCTCACTATTGTTTAGAGGGCGTGGAGGGTGGCAAATCGCTGCCATTCCTAGGATGGGACCCCCTTGGCCTCCCCAAATCCAGACACATTTTGCTGAGGCTTAATTTCAGCACTCTTATCACCATACTGGCTGAAGTCAGCTCCATGAGCACAGACTCTGGATTGCCAGCAGTGTTTGGAATCTTGACCTGCAATATAAATCTGACAGATTCTGAAGAATTAAACTACTTTTTGCAGGATTCTTTCAGATAGAATGGGGATACCTCATGGGGTTGGGTCTCAGTGCAAGATGAGGCTTCTCACCTGGTCTGCGAAGGCTGTATCGCAGGTGCCACTTTGTCCTCACAGAATTTCCTCATGGCAAGTGTGCTGAGAGCCTGGTCAGCCCTACATTAGTAATGCAAACACAAAGCAATTAATACAGTAACCCTGCAGAAAAGCATAGGCTTAAGCTCCCTCCATACTTGAGAACAGAATCCAGGGTTTTTTTTAATTCATTTAGTTGCTCTGCAGAAGGTGTTACTGAACTGCCTTCTCCGGTACAGTGCTAACAGAGTGCTGCATTGTCAAGGATGCTGTTTTTGGGATGAGGTATTAAGCCCTGTCTTCATGTTTAGATGGAGCAAAAGGTGGTGTGTTCGAAAAAGAACAATTTGTGTGCTGGTCTGACCAATAGTTAAAACTCAAAAAACACCAAAAAAACCCAAATTGACCAATCATTCACATAAATACATAATAAGATAAGGAATGCCTTCAAGCCTGCTCCATATTTCATGGCTGATCACCTGTCTCAACACCACCTTCCCATACTATCATCCCTTATTTCCTTAGTATCCACTGCTCTATTGAATAAACTCAACAACTGAGCATGCATAACCCTTTGGGGTAGAGAATTCCAAAGACTTGTTACCCTATGAGTGAACCAATTTCTCCTCATCTCAGTCCTAAGTGCTCAGTCCCTTACCCTGAGATTGTGTCCCTGTGTTCTAGATTCCCTGACCAGGGGAAACAATCTCTCAGTATCCACCCTGTCAAGCCCCTTTAGAGTTTTGTGTGTTTCAATGCGATCATCTCTCATTCGTCTAAATTCCAGAGAATATAGTCTCAGTCTACTCAACCTTCTGGGGCAATCACTTCATCCCAAGAAGCAGTGTTGAGAAACTTTGTTGCACTCCCACTAAGGCAAGTATGTCATAGAAACATAGGAGCAGGAGTAGGCCATTCAGTCCTTCATACTTGCTCCATCATTCAATATGATCATGGTTGATCTGGTTCTGGTCTCAACTCCACTTTGCCATCTGTCCCCCCAATAATCCTCGACTCCCTTGTCCTCCCTTAGTAGAAGGTGACTAAAACTGTACAGAATTTCACCAGTTATTCATAGAACAGAATCATAGAATCCCTACAATACAGAAAGAGGCCAATAGGCCCATTGAGTCTGCATCGACCACAATCCTACCCAGGCCCTACCCCCATATCCCAACACATTTCCCCAATAATCTATGCATCTCAGGACACAAAGGGCAATTTTAGCATGGCCAATCAACCTAACTCGCACATCTTTGGACTGTGGGAGGAAACCAGAGCACCTGGAGGAAACCCACACAGACACAAGGAGAATGTGCAAACTCCATACAGACAGTGACCCAAGCCAGGAATTGAACCCAGGTTCCTGGAGCTGTGAAGCAGCAGTGCTAACCACTGTGCCCAATATTGATTCATATTGTGAGAAAATTACATTTTAATACGGTTGCCAACCACTGGCCTTGAGTCTCCAGTAATTGAACATCAAACTCTAGGATACTGCGGTGTGTTACCCTGGGAAAATATCATGAGTGCATCTGCAAGCACTTCCCATCACCACTGGCTGAATGGTCACCTGGCGCAAAGTAGCAATAACACAATTCCGTCAATTCAGGGACTGCCTGGGGCAGCTCTAGGCTCTGTGGAATCGTTGGGTATGGGTAGTTACAAAAGCAGTGTCCCCTGCTCAAATTAAGTCTTACCCTGCAGAGATCTTGCTGTAGTGCATGTAAGCTGCAATGATCACTCCTGTTCGACCTTTGTTGCCCTATTGAGACACAAATGTTAAGAGGGCTGATGGGATATCAGATCAATATCATTCAAAAGGATTCAAAATCATGAGGAGTCTGCACAGAGTTGATAGGAAGAAATTGTTCCCACTGGCAGAAGACTCGAGAACCAGAGGACACAGAGTTAAGGTCATTTGCAAAGAAGCAACGGTGACACGAGAAAAAAAAAAACTTTCACATATGGAGTGGTTAGAATCAGGAATATACTGCCCAACAGTCAATTGGAGCTTTCGAAAGAGAATCAGATGATTGCCTCTTTTTCAAATTCATTTACAGGATGTGGGCTTTGCTGGCTAGGCCAACATTTGTTTTCCCATCTCTCATTGCCCTCAAGAAGGTAGTGGTGAGCTTTTGGTGTCCCTATGGCACAGTAAGAAGCCTCACAATACCAGGTTAATTTGGTAGCACAAGCTTTTGCAGCGCTGCTCCTTCATCAGGTGAGTGAGGAGTTGTGTTCACAAACAGGGCATATATAGACACAAACTTCATTTACAAGATAATGGTTAGAATGCAGGTAATCAAGTCTTTACAGGTAGAGACAATGCAAATGGAGAGACGGTTGTGAACAGGTTAAAGAGGTGTAAATTGTCCCAAGCCAGGACAATAAGTGAGATTTTGCAAGCCCAGCAAGTCGTGGGAGTTACAGATAGTGTGATATGAACCCAAGATCCCAGTTGAGGCCAAACTCATGCGTGCGGAACTTGGCTATCAGTTTCTGCTCGGTGATTCTGCGTTGTCATGTCTCTTAAAAGCCGTGTTGGAGACGCTTATCCGAAGATCAGACGCTGAATGTCCTTGACTGAAGTGTTTCCTGACAGGAAGAGAACACTCCTGCCTGGTGGTTGCCGAGCGGTGTCCATTCATCCATTGTCGTAGCATCTACATGGTCTTGCAAATGTACCATGCCTCAGGACATTCCCTTCCTGCAATATATGAGGTAGACAACATTGGCATGAGTATGTACCATGTACCAGGTGAATGGTGTTCTCACATGAGATGATGGCATCCGTGTTGATGATCCAGCATATCTTGCAGAGGTTGCTGTGGCAGGGTTGTGTGGTGTCAGCCAATGTTGCGACATGGCCAATGTTGTCTGCCTGATACACTGCAGGAAAGGATGTTCCGAGGCACGATACATTGGGGAGACCATGCAGATGCTCTGACAATGCATGAATAGACACCGCTTGACAATCACTAGGCAGGAGTGTTCCCTGCCTGTCAGGGAACACTTCAACAGTCATGGGCATTCAGCCTGTGATCTTCAGGTAAGCGTTCTCCAAGACGGCCTTCAAGACACACGACAACGCAGTCGCTGAGCAGAGACTGATAGCCAAGTTCCGCACACGAGGACCTTCTAACCAGGATCTTGGGTCATGTCACACTATATGTAAGCCCCACCATTTGGCCTCAGTTTGCAAAATCGTACTAAATGTCCTGGCTTGAAACAATTCACATCTCTTTAACCTGTACTTAATCTCTCACCACTCATTACCTGTTAAGACTCACATTCCAACCATTATTTTGTAATTGAGTTTGTGTCTATATGCCCTGTTTGTGAACCAAATCCTCCACTCACCTGATGAGGGAGCAGCACTCCAAAAGCTCGTGTGACCAAATAAACTTGTTGGACTTTAACCTGATGTTGAGGCTTCTTACTGTGCCTACCCCAGTCCAACGCTGGCATCTCCACAGGTGTGGTGTAGGAAAAATTACAGTGCTGTTAGGGAGGAGTTCCAGGGTTTTTTACCCAGGAATGGTGAAATATTTTCAATTCAGGATAGTGTATGATTTGCAGATGATGGTATTCCCAATTGTCTGCTTTCTTTGTCCTTCTGGATGGTAGAGTTGGAAGGTGCTAAGGTTTCAAGAGAATAAAATCGCAGGATCACGTGGTAAGAATGATGGAGTGGCACTTGGTGAATTGCTTCTGCAGAGAGCTGGTGCAGACATGGTGGGACGAATGGCTTATATCTGGGCTGTAATTATGATTCTAGAAGCGTTTGGTGTTCTTGTGGCTCAACTGTGCAGCTTGGGCTGGGGTGGCACTGCTGCCTTGCATTTCATTGCTGTTTAAAGTTGGTGGCCTCTCTTGAGGACAGAGATTTAGCTGTTGTATAAGGCCAGTGTGCAGTTTGGCCCATTGTTGCACTGCCCAGCCATCCCAGATCACTCCAATGTTGGGGGAAGAGCAGACAGATTTTTATTCAATCAGAAACCCCTTGTTGGGAGGGGCTGGTGTGCAGGCAGGATCAGGCTTGACTGTGAAACACCACGTGAACAAACAACCTGCCAACGTTTTCACTGTTTGTGCCAGCATGTGCTCAGTGAGGCAGCAGAGAGTAACTGGTACCAGTGGGAGTCAGTGCCTTCAGGAGGGGAGTAACATGAGCAATGAATTGTCATCCACAAATTGGACATGATTGTAGATTCTGGACAACAGCGCTCAGGTAAGTTAAATCATAAACTGGTCAAATCACTGCAGCCACTAAAGAGGGGCTGGTATTCATAAACAGTTCTGTGTTATCGGGAGGCCCAGTTGTCTATTTGTTCTGATACTGGAAAGGAAAATCCAACATTTTAAAATCAAGTGATGTGGGCACTTCTGAGATGTGGCTTCACACTGAGCCTGAGTGAGACTGCAGATGCGATTACACAGAATGGTGAGGGAATCTTCCAGAGCTCAGGTTTTGTATCCTTGAGGATCAGAACTGGACCCAAATCCTGAGCTACAGTGCACCCAACACTGCTGCAGATCTACAACAAAATGCAACCCTGTTTCTTCCTGAAGAAATCAAATAAATCCCTTTGCAGTAATGTTTTAGAACTGATGTAATTTTCAAATTGTGCCATCAAATCAACTCAACTCATTAAATAAAGATTGATTCTGAAGCTGCTGAGAATAAGTCTTCAATTTGGCAACACTATAAGCTGTAGCCTGTCAATTGTGTATGCAGTCTTGTATTAAAGACTAGCAGCCTGCTCTTGACATCTTCAGCTGGGTAACTTCCACTGGCAAGGAGGGAAGAATCTTTAACAACACTGAGGTGACATAAGAAGGTTTTGAGGCCCCATTTTGTAGATTTGCTCTTATCATGAGCTCCTGCACACTTACTTTACAGTGTAGAACTACCACATGATGGGAATCCGAGTTTAACCACATTTCCATGGCTTTGCAGATGGCACAGATCTTGTCCAGGGGAGGGGCATGAAGGTCAGGCCAGCCAAAGTCATGAACCTAGAAGTCAAAAGCACAGTAACACATTAGAGTCCTAGAGAGAAAGAGCGAGGGAAGGTGGTCTGGGAGCGAATGGTAGAAACATTTTATCTACTATTTTAACTTCTCAAAGGGGCACCAATCTACATACAATATGAAAAATGTCAGTGAGCTTGAAATAATGGCAGCTTTCCTGATCACTACCAAACTCTATGGTGCTTACATAATGACATAAGAAATAGAGTTAGAGTAAGCCATTTGGCTCTTTCAGTCTGCCTTGCCATTCAACATGTCGTAGCAATGTGGTCAACTCCACCTTTCTGCATTATCCCTCAACTCAGTTTGCACCTCAAAAAAATCTATCAATCTCCATCTTGAATATACTCAATGACCGGGTTTGCAGGAGTACAGAATTCCAAAGATTCACAATCCTTTGAGTGAAGAAACTTCTCCTCAACTCATTCCAAAAAAAGAAACGATGATTTAAGGATAAGGGAAAATCTTTCTCAGTGTCCACCCTGTCAAGCCTTTCAGAATGAGCTCACCTCTCATTCTTCGAAACTCATAATATTGGCCTAGTCTACTTAACCTCCCCTCAAAGAATAATTCCCTTATCCCAAAAACTAGTCTAGTTAACCTCTCTTGCACTCCCTCCGAGGGAAGCACCTATGGAAGCCCCACACACTTCCAGTTTTAAATTGTAAAGGTTTGAAGTTCCAATTTTCTCCACTTTCAAACTGATAGATTTTTTAAGGTGCAAACTGATTCATGGATTGTCAAAAGAAGCACAACCCATTCACAACCTGTCCTCAGAGCTCTGACTGAGACTAACTGCAACCAGAGAATCTCGTGGTGCTGGTGATAGGAAGGTCAGTTTAAATCCCCACACGGGGTCTATGTTTGAAGTTACTTTCAAACACCAAGGCTGGAATTCTCTGACCTCACTCATGGCTGGGAGCATCCAGTCCCACTGTTGTGAATGGAGTTTTGGCTGAGTGCCAAATTCTCCAATCTTGCTGGCAGCAATTGCGAGGTGTGCTAGACTGGAGAATTCCAGCCCAAATGTCTGAAAAACAAAATGGGAATTCAGGTCAACCTACCTTCGGGTTGAGTCTGCTAATATCTTGTCTCTTTTCCGATAGATTGAAAAGCTTTAAAAGGAAAGAGGTTATTGTAGATTAATCAAGTACAGGGTGAATTTGTACAACAATAAGTGGTGGTGAAAAGTGCCCATCAGTGATCAAGAGTCATTGTAACTGGCCCCATTACCCTGGATATGCCAGGGATGATGGCACATTTTTACATGTACTAAGGGAGCCACTCAAGTGAAGGCATCTACAGTTGAGAGTCAACTTTAAACCGCAACTCCCCATCAGACAATGTAGAAAACGTGTCAGGCCGGCAGTTTTTGCCCCTGCCCTCATGAGGCTGCCAATTGTTGCCCGATGGGCAGACCCAATGGGAAATCATCAGACAGGAATGGAATTGTTTTTAATGCATGAGCCAGTCACCTTCATCACCGCTCTGCAATCCTGCTGCAAGATTTTCTCCTGTTGTTGCTCATCTTCAGGAACCACATATGGGAAATTTCCCACAACAACAAGTCATTATGGTACAGAATCAGGCCATTCAGTCTATCTGATCCATGCTGCCTCTTTGTGGAGTAATCTACCTGATTCATTAACAACTTTCAATCTGTTTATTGTAAATGCAAAGAAAGCAGCTGAAATCAGGCTACATGAACCCAGTGACAACATATTAAAAATTGCTTAAACAAAGTTTCCTCACTCAGTATTGGTCTTTATGCGAAACCAAATGGCATCTTTTAAGGGAGAGGAGTTTCAGACAAGTGTACCCTTTCTGGATATTATTGCCCAATTACAAACTCAAAAGTAACCTTGGTGGAATGTTATTTAACTGATAGAAGAGGTTAATTGCAGCGACAGAGACAAGTTAAGATCGAGGCATAGTGTAACAATAAACTTAAAAGCAGGATAAAGGTGACCAAACATGGCGATGCAGTTTTGAAAGATTTGGAACAGGAGCAATGGGGCCCCTTTGAAAACAACTCAGATTTTGATAAACTTTCGCACTTTTTTTTTTTACTATTTTTCTGAAGGTTTTTTTTTAATGGACTATTTGCCTTCAGTTGCTGCAAGCCATATCAGTAGGATAGCTGTGAGGAAGCCAAATTAAACTCAGCATTGTAGAAGGCCAGGGTTAAAGACTGGTTCTATTTAGGCTGCTGATTTCTGTTAATTCAGCTCCTCCAAGTGATTGGATGTAATTGGCGTCACTGTTCAAACAAAAGCATCACCTCAAAAGTCAATAAAAATGAACAGAGGGGAGAAGGTGTTAATCATAATTCCATTGAACTAACAGTAGGACTAAACCTCTGACACCAAAGACAAGGAGGATTGAGAAAAATATTGTCCTTATTGTCGGTCCTACGCTTAGCTTTCTCTTCTGACATTCGCAGTGGGATCTGTACAGCTATGCAGGCATCAGAAGTTCTGCAATGTCTCACCTATGTCAGTTCACATAGTGAGCTATTTGATCATGCCAAGGGGCAATGCACAAGGTGGCAATTGGCTTCTTTGCACCCACTGGGCACATTGTCAGCAGAATTAAAACCACCTATTTCCACCTCTGGAACATCACCCCACTTTATCCCCTTGTCTCAGCTCACTCCTGCTGAAACCCTCATCCATTGTTTCGTTATCTCTCGATTCAACTATTCCAACTCACTCCAGGCTGCTCTCCTACATTCTATCCTTGAGGTCATCCAAAACTCTGCTGCCCCATTTCTTAACTTGCCCAATTCCTGTTTCCCTATCACCTGCTGTGCTTGCTGACCAATGCTGGCTTCCAGTAAAGTAACATTCTGACTTTAAAATTCTCAACCTTGTTTTCAAATCCCTCCAGGTCCCCAGCCCCTCTCTATGTCTGTAATTTCTTCCAGCCTCACAAACCAGAGATATCTGCGCTCCTCTAATTCTCGCGACTTGTGCAATTCTGATTTTAATCAGCTGCCTGGGCCCCAAGCCCTGGAATTCTTTCCTGCTTTCCTCCTTTAAGACACCTCTTTGACCAAGCTCTTGGTCATCTGACTTAATATCATCTGATATAACTTGGTGTCAAACTTTGTTTTATAATGCTCCTCGGATGTTTCATTATGTTGAAGGTGCTATGTAAGCAGGTTGTTGCTGTTGTTGAAATCATCAGAAAGCCCTTAGCCTCAAGGGCATCCTCCCTGACAAAAAAAATGAGTTGAGCAGAAGGGGGGACAACGTCCATGTGGAGCTCTTTGCAGTCAGCCGGATGACACAGCACAGACTGGAGAGAATACGATGACTTTCCTGGTCCATGGAACTCAGTGCCACACTGAACCATTGTGGCATTACTTAACAGTTTAAAATGTGCTCCACACATAGAGCACTCTGAGTATAGTTCTGGATGCCATCTAAAAGGGATCCAAAGACATAGGAGAGGGTGCAGAGAAATCTACAAGGATGATCCCAGAAATGTGTACATTTACACATTCAATCAGGAAAGGAGTGACAGACTGGATATCCTTTCTTTTGAAAAAGGAAGACTGAGTAGAGGTCTTTAAAATTCTGCCAGGTTTTAATGGCATGAATACTGAGAAAATGTTTCCTCTTCCTATAGGCAGAGGGAGTGGAATGGTGGCACAGTGGTTAGCACTGCTGTCTCACAGCATCAGGGACCAGGTTCAATTCTGGTCTTGGGTGACTGGCTGTTTGTGTGGAGTTTGCATGTTCTCCCCATGTCTGCGTGGGTTTTCTCCAGGTGCTCTAGTTTCCTCTCAGTCCAAAGATGTGTGGTTAGATGTACTGGCCACAGTGAATGTGCAGTTATGGGGGTAGGGCAGGAGGTGGGCCTGGGTACGATGCTCTTTTGGAGACTTGGTGCAGACTTGATTGGCCAAATGGCCTCCTTCTGCACCATAAAGATTCTATGATTCTTATGGAGAAGAGCATAATAAGAGACCATCAATATATGATAGTCACCAAGAAATCAAATTAGAAGTTTCTCCTGAATTCCTTCGTCCAGAGAGTGGTGAGACTGTGGAACCCTCTACCACAGGGAGTGATTGAAGTGAATAGTACAGATGTATTTAAGAGGAACAAGATAGACAAGAATATAAGGGAGAAGAGAATAGACAGTAATGATGCTAGATTTAGATGAAAAAAGACAGGAAGCTCAAGTGGAGCAGAAACACCAGTATGGAGTGGTTGGGCTGAATGACCTATTTCTGTATTGTAAATCCCTTGTAATCGTCTAGTTTTGTAACCATACCTATATACCTGGAATAATAGTCCAAAACGTAACTTGCTACTCATCAGTTCCACTGACTGCTCCAAGGTTTATTATAGCTTGTGTTCAAGGTCTGAAAAGCACAACTTACCAAGTAACTCTCTCCATGTTTGGATTTCAGCATCTGGGCCACCTCCTTCAGATTGCTGCGATATCGCTGCTCCTCAAGCACAGGAGGGAAGAAGACCGAAATAATCCGCTCTGTGATGTATGTCAGGTCAAAGTCATAATTCCGCTCCATGACGTGGTCCACACTGAAACTCCTGCTCGAAAACATGGCAAGCCAGGATCACAATTGCACATCAGGGGCAACACTGGCCGTGTGTTCGAAGAATAGTGTAGTAGTTATACAGATACTAATAACTCAAAAGTCGTGAGCTCCAATCAGTCCCCAGTTTAATCCACTAGCTCTTTAAGACCAATGAAAACCCTACTCACTGATGCAATATTGGGAAAGGAAACTGTCTAGTTCAACCGCACGTAACTTCAATCTCTCATTTTTTCACCATGGAGGTAGGAGACAGGAGTCAGTTTGATTTCAGCTCAGAAACCCACCTTTTTGGGGAAGAATGGCCGGCAGAGAAACTGATTAAAGTCAAGATTTTCACATGGATGAATCCTTATTTGGAGGCAGATATCCTGACAATTAAAGGTAGTGGGTAGTTTCTCAATGCTGAAGAGTCCATCAGAGGCCTCCCAGTTTCAGAGAACCATCTTCTGATGTACAAGAGGATGTAGTACAAGGTAAGGAGCTGAAAGGGTGCTTCAATAAAAAGCTGTGCCCTTTGGTTGAAAACTTTTAATTAGTAAGTTATGAAAAGCAGCACAGCCACCACGTCTAGGGGTGGGGGGAAAGCCTCTCTACAGGGTAATCTTTGGCAATATCTTCATCGGTAGCAAGGGTCTGTAGGCCTACCTGGAGCACTGCCACAGCCCCCTTCCTCCATGCCCCCCTCATGTTACTCCGGCCTATTACTCAGTGCTCTCCTCCAGACAGTTAATTTGTGTTGTGCAGGGACAGGGCCTATCCATGCCAGAGTCTGACAGTTCCTGGCCTCTGCGCATGCAAAGCAGCCCCGAACTGTCAGCCTGCAGTTTTCTGGCCAACTTCATTGCTGGCCAATCAGGGACCATGGCACTACTGCCTCTCCAACTACCCCCATGGCCTGATTGCAGCCCCCACGAGCATTCTCAGGCCAGTGTCCCCTCCTTCACCATCCAGGATTGCCCCAGTCTGTAGTCCCCCTCCCCAGCAGTGACAACGTACATCCCATCCCCCAAACAGCCTGTCAGCCCCAATCGCTGGCCTCCGTCCCTCCAATCCTGACTGATCCCAATGCAGAGTGGCAGCGGGACCCTCACCAATCGTGCCCTAGACCCCACCCCCTTTGCACTGCCCTATGCCAACGGGGCATACCAAGGTGCCCTTTGCAGTGCCAGAGACACAGACTGGCACCCCCAGGGTGCCCATTGATAGGGGACACCACCCCTCTGCCGCACAGCCCCCTGGAAAGCCCTGATTGCTCCCCCTTCACTCCAGCGGGGTTGGGCCACTAGTTCCCCAAAAGTGGGGAGTTAATCCAAACCCCGTCGGAATGAAATTATACTGGCAGGGTGGGAGATGCTATCATAGAACTATTCCAATGATATCCATATGCATACCCATTGACCATTTGAATGCCCTTAAACTTGACGAGTCCACAACTGCTGCAGGCAGGGCATTCCACGCCCTTACTACCCTCTGAGCAAAGAGCCCACCTCTAGCATCTGTCCTATAACTACCATCCCTTAATTTAAAGCTATGTCCCCTCGTGTTATCCATCTCCATCCGAGGAAAAAGGCTATCACTGTCCACCCTATCTAACCCTCTGATCATCTTATATGTCTCAATTAGGTCACCTTAGCCTTCTCTCTAATGAAAATAACCTCAGGTCCCTCAGCCTTTCCTCATAAGACCTTCCCACCATACCAGACAACATCCTGGTAAACCTCCTCTGCACCCTTTCCAATGTTTCCGCATCTTTCTTATAATGTGGCGACCAGAACTGTACACAATACTCCAAGTGCGGCCGCACCAGAGTCTTGTACAGTTGCAATATGACATCTCAGCTCCGAAATTCAATCCCTCTAACAATAAATGCGAACACACTGTACACCTTCTTAACAACCTTATCAACTTGAGTATCAACTTTCAGAGATTCAGGCATTTCAGGCCTGGAGATTTCAGTCCTGGGCCCGATAATCACGTTCTTGCCTGTTTCCAGCATGATCCTGACTGTGTCGATATCCAGCACTGGGAGATGCATGCATGTCGGGAACGTATGTACGAATCCCCAGAATTAGCTGACATGCAATTCTCCTAGCCCGCCATGCTAAAAAGTTAGCACGGCAGGATGGAAGAGCCACCCCCAAGGTTCTTGAGGCTGAATCACCTTCACAGACCCCAAGCACACCTCACCCAAAATAGCCAGGGACGCAGTGTCACAAGACTGACAAGCTGACTGGCGCTGGTATTTTTGGGGGACCCCATCTGCCTTCATTCCCACTCTTGGAGAGGCTCAGTTAGCCCTACATATTGGACTCTTGATGTTCTTTAAACGGTGCTTGCATGTTAATTGGTCAAAACGAAGGCTCACCTCCACCTGAGGACAATGAATGTGACCTTTGCAGCATTGCCCATATCTTAAGAACAAGTCTAGAAATAATGCCACCTAAAAAATAAGCTTAAATATTGCTTCCAGGACATTCATATGGTGGGTTCATAAAGTAACTCCCTGATCTTATTTCTTGTTTTTATTGACTGAACATGTGAATTTAAAGATACTTCCTTAATAGGAGTAAGTGTCAACCAGACTGTGGGTGTCACTTGCTAACGGTGGTCAGTTCAATCAAAGTCTATAATAATTCCAGTTATTTGTCCCTTTCTTATTCAATGTTAGAATATTAAACAACCTAAAAGCAATAACATAAAAACTGTGGATAAGTAGCTCAATACCTACTTACCACAAACCAAAGTGAACATAGTTTATTCGGTCAGCTCAGTTTCAGTACAAACCCTCCAATATTTTTTCCATGAGCAGTGTTAATTCTATTTATTACAGTGTGGTTGAGAAGTACTTGAAGATTGAGTGAGCAGTAGCCCAGAACATTACCAAAACAATTCATTTGTCTCAATTATCTACTTTTAAAATGAATGCTTTGTAAATAGAGTATTTTTACCTTGGTAGAGTGCTCCTTTGGTGTGTGCTTTTCAAAGATTTTGTGGACCCCTAGACATAATGAGGGAAAAAAAGGGATGATATTGAAACCCAATGAATGTGGAAAACATCCTCCTCTTGTGGCAGTTAGGGTCTTTGAAAGAGTTTCCTGAATCTTTTCACATTTCACAATGTTTATCACAATTGCATGGGCTGGACGCTGTGGTAAAGTTGCCCTTATCAAAGGACCATCATCATCAGCTGACTTGGACTCACTTCCAGGGAACAACAACTAATATACTTGTTATGCAAGTTGATTGTAAAAAGCCTCACTAACAACTTGACAGTTCTTTCCAGAGAAACAGAAGTAAAGTTATGCATATCTGCGGTGCCTATCACAGCATCAGGATGCCCCTGAAGCATATTACAGCCAATGACATACATTGTGCAGTGCTGCTGCCCTTGTAACACTGCATCCAGTTTATTCACAGCAGAATCTTACATAGAGCAATGACAGAGTGGCCAAGTCATTTTACTGGGGCATTAGTTGAGGGAGAAATATTGGCCCAGGACAGCGGTAGTTGAAGGGGTGTGAGAAACACCCCCTGCTCTGCTTTCTAATCACGGCCATGGAAGCAAGACAAAAAGAGTGTGAAAAAACTCTCTCTATGCTCAACTGATGCAGACATATCAGAATGAGACTAAACCATGAGACAGAGAAAGAGGAATGATAAAGGCCAACCACCAGAGACAGAGAGATTTGCACAGATACAGGGAGAAAGCTTTAGGAAGCGATACAGATGGAGACAGACCTCATCTTGAGTTACTGAAGCCCAGCGTGACTTCAATGCTTTTAGTTTCCTCCAAACCACATTGTGCCTCCAGCATGGAGCAGTGTTCCTCTTGCACGCAAGACTCCTTCATCTAAAATTGAGGCACTTATTTAACTCCCTGCACCGGAGAAATGCCAAGTGTTTGCTGGCATGGGTTCAGACGTGCCTGCTTGACCAATAGCTCAAAAACTGAGGGTTTCTGAACAATCCATCCTTGCAGAGGAGCATTGCTGTCAGACTGTGTCGGCAGCAGCTTCTGAGAACCACATAAAGCAAAACATAACCCTTGTGAAAGTGAGTCTTGAAAGAGCTGCCAATTGGTGCTTTTCATCAAGGAAGCATCACTCGACACTGCTTAAGCTGTGGGAATGAGAGAGAAGCAAACAGAAGGGGAGGGGAAGAAAAACATCAGGAAACTGCCAAGACCAGAAACATGAAACATTAAAAGGAAAATAAATGAATAGAAAGAAGAACAAGGGGTGGGGGGGGGGGGGGAGGGAGAGAGAGAGAGAGAGAGAGAGTAAAAGCGGGGTTCCAATTCCAAAGAAATATGTCAGGAAACAACAATTCCACGCCTGTCAACAATTTTAGCTGTGCTATCCCAACTGAGTAAGTATATTTATATTTTAGTTTAAATATAGCCAGAACACCACACTGTGGAGGAATCTTATTACCTGAAAGGATAATAGCCTCCACTATTAACATAAGCATGTGGGCACATGCCATCGTCACAGTGTTTAATGTACATATTCATGCACATACATACCTTTCCCTGCCGATCATGTCTTTTACTCACCAAATGCTCAATATTCTTTACTGTTCCAGTCCCCTTTCTTGGCTGTGGGAAATCGGAAACAGGAAAGTTATTAACTGACGCATTAACAAAACTAGTCCTTTTCCTGAAGGAATGTACATTGAGTGGATTCTGGGCACCCATCCAACCTGACATGACAGAAATGTCACGTGCCTATTTCACTGATCCATTCCCCCCAAATTCCCAATGGAAAAGGAATGGGAGTTGGGAATACTTTTCCACTGGCTGGGTAAAATGTTTTTCCTCATGTTGCTATTGCTTCTTTTGCCAATGACCCAAAATGGGTACTTGACCCTTCTATCAAAGAGGACAGTTTTTCCTCTCTCTCTGTCCAGACTCTTCACGGTTTTAAACACCTCAATTAAATCTCCTCTCAACCTCCTCTTCTCCAAGGAGAAGAGCGTCAACTTCTCCACATAACTGAAGTTCCTCAATCCTGGATCCATTCTTATTAAATGGTTTTTGCAGGATCTTTAAGCTCTCACCTTGCATACCTGCACCGTGCATCAAGGAGAGCATTCTACTTCTTTCCTCTCATTTAAAAAAAACTTCTCTGTAAAGTTCTCATCCTGAATATTGCAGAACAAAATTAGTAAATACAAAAAGGACTGAATTCGTATTAATTTAGGAGTGCTTTCTCTGTGATAATTCTAAGATCTAACAGATAGAGCTGCACTATCACTGACTTGTCCAGAGAGGCGTACAATTTCCTGACAGGGACACTGCAATGTCACACCTTAAAATACTCCACCTCAAAAAGGGTTTCTTCTCTCCGTGTTTGCTACTTGTCTTACTTGAACAGAAATTAAACAAGGAATACCACTTTATAATGATAAGTGACTAAGTTATGCTCTTTGTATGCATTACTGTATGTATATAGAGGACAGAGACAACAATAATAGATATTTCATCAAGGCAATGGTGAGACCACATCTCAAATATTGTGTACAGTATTGGTTTTCTTATTTAAGAAAGGATGTATAGAACATAGAAAAACTACGGCACAAACAGGCCCTGCGGCCCACAAGTTGCACCGATGATATCCATACCTACTATAACCCTCAATTCTACTAAGTTCCACGTACTCATCCAGAAGTCTCTTGGAAGACTATCGAATTTTCCTTCACCACCACCAACAGCAGCCGATTCCACTCACCCACCACCCTCTGAGTGAAAAACGTACTCCTGATATCTCCTCTGTTCCTACTCCCCAGCACTTTAAACCTGTTCCGTCTTGTAGCAACCATTCCAGCCCTTGGAAAAAGCCTCTGAGAATCCACCCAATCTAAAGCTCTCAACATCTGATACACTTCTACTAGGTTACCTCTCATCCTTCGACTCTCTAAAGAGAAAAGACCTAGCTCCCTCAACCTATCCTCATAAGGCATGTCACCCAATCCAGGCAACATCCTTCCAAATCTCCTCTGCACCCTTTCAATAGCTTCCACATCCTTCCTGTAATGAGGCAACCAGAACTGAGCACAGTATTCCAAGAGAGGTCTGACCAGGGTCTTATAAAGCTGCAACATTATTTCCCGATTCCTAAATTCAATCCCTCGATTGATGAAGGCCAGTACACCATACACCTTCTTACCACATCCTCCACCTGCGAGGCCGATTTAAGTTTCCTATGGACCCAGACTCCAAGATCCTTCTGATCCTCTACACTGCTAAGAGACTTACCTTCATATTATACTCCTTCATCCCATTTGACCTGCCAAAATGAACCACTACACCTTTATCCGTGTTGAAGTCCATCTGCCACTTCTCCACCCAGCTTTGCATCCTATGTATGTCACACTGCAACCTCTGACATCCCTCCAAACTATCTACAACACCTCCAACCTTCATGTCGTCAACAAACTTACCAATCCCTCCACTTCCTCATCCAGTTCATTTATGAAAATTACAAACAGCAAGGGTCTCAGAAGAGATCCCTGGGGCACTCCACTGATGACCGATCTTCATGTAGAAAAAGACCCATCTACAACCACTCTCTGCCTTCTGCAGGCAAGCCAGTTCTGGATCCACAAAATAAGGGGTTGCCTACTTGGGAGAATTTTTTTCTCTCACAGGATCATGAGTCTTTGGAACTAAGGCAGTGGAAGCAGAGTATTTGAATATTTTTAAGGTAGAGCTAGATAGATCCTTGGTAAGTAAGGGGGGGGTGGGTAAAAGGTTATTTGGGTAGGTGGGAATCAGAAATCAGATCAGCCATGATCTTATTGAATGGTGGAGTAGGCTTGAGAGGTTGAATGGCCTACTCCTAATTCATATGAATGCATGTATAGAAAATGGATAAATAATATATAAATAACAATGGATAAACAATATATCAACTGGTTTGTATTACAATGCATGAGGACGGCACATTGCTTTTACTCTCAATTGTTTAAGATTTCCACACTGTCATTGATCCCTATTTTGAGCTGTGTGTTAATTGTAATACAAATTATTGAAAATCCGCTAAAACATTGACCTGTATAAGTTTCATGCCATTCTTAAAAAATTAGCTCAGGGGTCTTTAGCATCTCATTTACAGCTCCTGAACATATTCAGTTGGATCACATTAACATGAAAAAAGCCTAAAATATTAAATCAGGAAAAGTAAGAGTATGCTTTTATTGTAGAGGTTAAGGACCAATCATTAAGCTGCACTTAAGAGTTCCAAATGATATCTTAACAAAAAAATGTTCCAAATAAAACTGTTTGACAGGTATAGCTATGGTTATAGATGATGCCTTTTGGTTAGAGGGACAGGTTTTATGGTTGTGACCATTATTGTATCTAATATAATTGAGACAATAAATTATTCTGAACGTGCTGCTGGAAGCTATTTTTATCATGAAAACCAACAGCTGAAAGAAATCTTAATCCAACATATTGCAAGTTAAAACTTGTTTTAAAGCAGACTTTACTGACAAAAGTACAGTTTAAAAAAGGCAAAGAAAATATGATAATTTCAGAGTTAAGCTATTTTAATTTCATATTTTTAAATTTATATTTTTTTCTATTGACATAATGCAATAGATTTATTTTATTAATTACATGCAAATTATGCATTCTACCAGAGACATCTGGCAATTTGGCATGTCTTTAGTTTAGAAATGCTAATTTTTTGCCTCATGGCTCTCAATTTTTATTTTCGACAATTTTTGCTGTAAAAAGGCTCTTCAGGTTAAATAGCAGTTGCTGATCCCTGAGCTCACACATTTGAAAAGAGCAATAAAGTAACAAGGATAAAACGCTGCAGCACACAAACACGCTAAAGTCAGTATACATCAACAGCAGACACACAGTAGAGATCTGTGCCAGTGGGAGACTTGCCATTGCTAATCGTAAGACATTCACACATCACATATTTACACTATACGTATTCAAATCTTGAGAAATTTTGAACAGGTAATTGGAAATTTCCTGAGAACAGTATGGAGGCCTGGATAAGCAACAGGTTGTACAAGTATCTCATCCCCTGGGCCCAACAAAAGTCTTACTTTCCAATTTATTTACGTTCTGTTGTCATATGATCACCAACTTTCTGAAGCTGACACCCTCCTCAGCAACCACTGGCTGAAAAGTGCCTGATCTTCCCTTTACCTTTCCATTTTGCAGTCCTAGGTGCACGTGGGCATTTGCTGATCAAATGAAAGGCAGGAACGTACACAATGTTTCTCCTCCTTTCAGTAGGGAAGACAATTGGAGTCTGGTCCCAGCCACCAGCACTATCAGTTTGATCTGGAAGCAGGGTCATTTTGTTGAAGCCCCAGCAGTGGGTGTGATTCTTCAATGCAGGACACTGATAAATGAGACAGTTGACATTTTGCACTGAACTGAGATTCACTGTAGGTGATTGCTTTATAACCTTTTGAGTGCCAGGAATGGGTTCATTCGTCCCAAGGCTAGGATAACTGGCAGGGCTGGGCATTTTTAAATTTCACAGAACAAATCAGCACAGAAGGAAGTCATTTGGTCCAACATGCTGTCTCTCTTCAGTCAATCCCACTTTCCTGCTCTTTCCCCACAGCTTTGTAAATTTTTCTCCTTCAAGAATTTGTTCAATTCCCTTATTATTGTTACTACTCAATCTGTACACATTCCAAATCAGAACAGCTCATTGCAAAAAAAAATTAATTTACCCCTGCTTCTTCTAGCAATCACCTTAAATTTGTGCTCTCCAATTATGAACCCTTTTCCAACTAGAAACAGTTTCTGCTTATTTCTCTATCAAAGTCCCTCATGATTTTGAATGCCTCTATTAAATCTCCCCTTAACTTTCTTTGCTGCAAGGAGAACAATCTCAGCTCTTCCAGTCTCTCTGTCTTTGAAGAAAGGGAAAACACTCCATTTCTGGGCTCTTCATTCCCTGGATCATCTGGCTTAGTGGTGAACATAAAATGGCTCCCTGTCTTTGACTGCAGGTTAAAATTACAGTTGGGCCCTTATGACATCATTATAGCCCAAACTGCGCACTGAAGGAAGGATCCCCAGGCATCCCTCTCGACGATCAAAAGGAGCAGCTTACACATGCTTGTAACCAACCAGATTGGCTGTAAGCTGCTCCAGCCATTTCAACTGCCTGCCCTAAAATCAGCCTTACAGCATTTGAGTTGAAAGCCTAATAGAAATCAGTCAATCCAGAGTGACAGGAAAATTAACAGGGCTGGTATGGCTCATTTATTGTCAACCAGATGCAGCTGAAGCCAGCTTTTAATTATATTTAGCTTTGAACAGCTTTTAATTACAGATAACGATGATATACACAGAATTAGCTGTTTTTGTAAATAAGGGAAAGGATACAGTACCTGTCATTTAATTGCTTTATGAATAACCTGTTCAACTCTGTTGACATTTCCTCACCATCATTTCCACTGTAAACAGACCTCAGCTGATCAAATATATTTATGTACACAATCTACTTCTTTTCCTGAAATTCTACCCTGTCATTTGTGTATTCTGCCACACTTCAGTCTTGTGTTCATGCTGCTTCTAATTAAAGTCGTTTCCTCACCACCCCCCTCTCCCATTGAATTGAAAGGATAGAACGCAGTATGCAATGTTTACAAGGTAAAAGTGAAAGGTAATACAATTGTTAAGCTTAGTTGAGGCTTAAGGTATTAGCTGTTCCAATTAAATGACCCCATTTTCCTTGTACTGAACACAACAGGTCATATAGGTTAATTTCTCAACTGTGTTATGAGAGCAGAGTTACAAACAGTGATTATATTCAACAAAAATCAACCAGTATTACCAAAACATAATTGAAATAAATGCAAAATTAAAATAAATTAGAAAATGAGACACTTAACAAAATTATTCAAGTTCTGAGGCCCATACTCCCAACCTCCCTATGCTATATGTGGGTGCCCTTTGGCTTGACCATAAATGTTGCACTGTCCACAACTCAGACAACACGGTATGGAGCGATCAGGACCAGGTTTGAGTTCCACTCCTTGGGCCAACTAGGGCCCTGAATCAACTAGCAACTTTTTAGTTCTTACTCACAATGAAGGCAAAGTTCTTCCCGAGTCTGTGTAGGTTTCCTCCCGCACTCCAAAAATTAAGTTGATTGGCCGTGCTAAATTGCCCCTTCGTGTCAAGGGGATTAGCAGGGTAAATATGTGGGATTATTGTTGGTGCAGGCTCAATGGGCCAAAGGCATCCTCCTATGCTGCAGGGATTCTAGGATTCTAAATGCATTGTATCTCTGGAGATTGAGGATTAGATGCAGCTGGTATTACTCCATCTGTTTGTAACTACCCCTGCTCTAACAGAGATGAGTTTGAGAGATTTTGTTCCCCACTCTGTGCCCAGGACTGAAATGCAAAGGCCACTAAGCAGTTAAGCCTCAAAGAAGGTCACCTCCTGCTTTTGGTATCTGACTGCCAATGCAGATGGCACAGAGAATGGAAACATTATGCTTGTGTAGTAGGCAGCTGCTGTTTGGAGGTTTTTGTTAAGCCCTTCCTAATCTCTGAAGTGTGCTCTTGCTAAAAATGAGATAGTTATTGCAGGGTTGAATGGGATAGAAATTCATTATGCAAGTTTAAAATGAGATAGCTACTTCCTGATTCAAATAAGTTCAAACTTCAGAAAGAAAACTGCGAAGGAAAAAGCACCTTGGGCTTTCATTACACACCTGAACATGTACAGTAAACGCTTGTTAACTTAAAGTTCAAAGTCAAATTCAAAGTTCTGTCCTTGTTGTTAACTGGGTGAGGTGAACATGGGTTAAGGTAGGGTTAACTGATTGGAAAAATACATGCTCAATTCACGTGTCCCTCTGTTGTGTTCTGTAGTAATGTGGAAAACATCTCAACACACTTTATAGCAGCACCAAACAAAGCTTAACATCAAGCCATGTGAAGAGATCGTTGTTCATCCATCATCATCGATGGGGACCTCAACACCATTAGTCATTTTGAGGCTGGTTGCGGTGTGTCCGAATATGACTGATCAGGGTAATTTGGGCATGGAATGTTCTGGTACATATTGGACAGACTTGGGTAGACACTGTAGTTATTGCGATGGTGGCTCTGGACTTGAGCAGCTCACGATTAAGTTGTGCTTCAACAATACACCTTGCTTCGTGAGCTTGACAGCCTTTATGGATGAAGCAGCACCAGGTAGTGCAGTTTTGTACCAGCGTTTCTTGGGTGGTCGTGTCAATGTCAAGCGACTTCAGGGAGACTTTGAGTGTGTCTTTGAAACATTTCTTCTGCCCTCCATGTGAGCGTTGTCCAGCAGACAGTTCCCCAAAAAGGAGCTGATTGGGTATATGCTGGACTGACATACAGATGACATGACCTACCCACCGGGTTTGCGCTGTCATCAGCAGTGTGAGGACTGATGGTAGACTTGCTGTAGAGAGAACTTCAGTGTCTGGTACTTTGTCTTGTCATCTGATGTGTATTATTCTGCAAAGACAAGTGATGTGGAAATGACTGAGCTGTCTTGCATACCTTCGATACACAGTCCATGTTTCACAGGCATACAGGAGGGTAGTGAGTACTGCGGCACTGTAGACTTTCAGTTTTGTTGCTGGGCTGACTCCTTGACGTTCCCATATGGTGGAACGCAGTCTACTGAAAGCAGAACTTGCCTTTGCTATTCTGCAGTTAACTTCTGCATCAATAGTCACTGCTTGGGAGAGAGCGCTGCTAAGATAAGTGAACTGGTCCACTGCCTGTAGTCTCTGCCCTTTGATTGTGATTCTAGGTTCTGTGTATGGTGCATGAGGAGCAGGCTGGTGCGTGACTTTGGTCTTTTTAATGTTGGTAGTGAGTCCAGAGTTGTCATGAGCCGTGGAAAATTCGTCCATACTGACTTGCATCACTGGCTCTGAGCCGGCATATAGGGCGCAGTCATTGGCAAAGAGGAAATCTCTCAGAACAGTCTCCTTCACTTTGGAAATAGCTTGAAGCTTCCCATCCACTCTATATTTGAGGTTGATTTCAGTAACACTGTCCTGGAAGGCATCATTCAGCATAGCAATGCTGAACAGTGTGGGTGTGAGCACACAGCCTGTTTGGTGCCATTGGTGACTGGGAATGCCTCAGAGGATTCTCTGCCATCCAGTACTCTGGCCATCATAGAATGGGTGTACCATCTGAATGAATTTGGGGGGAGCAGCCGAACTTTGACATGATCCTCCACAGGCCTTGTTGGCTTACAGTATCAAAGGCTTTCACGAGGTCGCGATTCTGTTCCTGACATTTCTCCTGAAGTTGGCACGCAGCAAAAATCATGTCAATAGTCCCACGACCTTTGCAGAAGCCACACTGTGACTCTGGAAGCAGGTTCAGCTCCAGCTGAGTGACCAGACGATTTAGCAGGATCCTTGCGAGCGTCTCTCCTGTGATGGAGAGCAGCAAAATTCCTCGGTGGTTGTCGCATACTTGTCAATTGCCCTTCCTTTTGTAGAGGTGTACGATGGAAGCATCTTTAAGTTCCTGAGAAATGGATCCTTGCTTCCCAAAGGATTGGAACAATTCGGTGAGCTTCTCAATAAGTACAGGACCAGCAGCTTTATAGATCTCTGCGGGTATGGCATCTGCCCCTGGGGCTTTGCCACTGGATAGCTGGCTGTCAGCTTTCGTGACTTCGGTTACTACCAGTGGGTCAACCATGGCGCGCTGTTGATATCGACCTGGTGAATCCTGTCTATTGCCTCATTGTTAATAGATGAAGGTCAGTTGAGGACGGCTTCAAAGTGGTCAGCCCATCTCTGCAGGATCTGAGCCCTCTCTGTAATGAGAGTTGTACTATCTGTACTCAGGAATGGGGAACTCCTGAGAGATTGAGGTCCAGAGTGTTGAGGGCTTCATAGAACTGTTTCAAGTCGTTTCTGTTAGCGTATCCCTGTATTTCATCTGCCTTGGCTCTCAGCCAGGCATCCTGCATTTTACACATCAGGATGTGAAGAGATATTAGCACAAATGAAGGATGTAGGCTTTAAGAAGCAGCTTAAATCAGGAAAGAGAGCAGAAAGGTTCAGAATAGGAATTCCAGAGCTTAGGGCCTCAGTGGCGTGGTCAACAATAGTGCTGAAATCTGGGGACGTGCACAGATCTCAGAGGGTTTTAGGATGACGGTGGTTATTACAGGGATGAGGGGGTGAGGAGCATGACCATGGAGATATTTAAAAATGAGGATGGGAATTTTAAAATTGAGGCATTGTCAGACTGGGAGCTAGTGTAGGAGAATCAAAGCCGATGGGAAAGGAGAGGAAGTGGAGTAGATATACCAGATCAGTTGAGCATGATCTTATTGAATGGCAGAGGAGGCTCAAGGGCCATTTGGTCTAGTCCTGCTCCTATTTATTATGTGGGCAGAATAGTACACTCATGAAGAGGACGTGCTCAATTAACCAAATAGGACTATAGCACTAAAACCGGCTGAAATAGGTCAGATCACAGCTTGATCACAATGCCCAGTTTTTCCTCAAATTTACTCATTCATGGGATGTGGGCATCCCTGTCTAGGCCAGCATTTATTGGCCATCCTTAGCTGCTCTCGAGGAGATAGTGGGCAAGCCACCATCTTGAATGGCTGCAGTGTGTCAATAGAACAGTCTGACTTTAGCCATCAAGCAAGTCATGGCCACACCAAAATCTGCTCTTTTGCTCTGAGCAATACCTCTCACCCCAGAACTCCCCCAGGTGAAGGAGCTAATCTGCTTCTTTAAATGGCTCATCAGTATTGCCACTGAACAAATTCCAGATGGGGTTAGTCATGCCTAATGCTAATCTTTGACTTTCACATTGCCAAATAGTACCAGCAGAGTGAGTTTTATTGCTCCTTCCCAACTGCAGACAGCCTGAACCTGTGCAAGTGCAAAAAGCTGGATTTGTTTTTAAAATATCCAACAGAGACACAATGGGCTGAATGGCATCAGTCTCTATGATTTCCAACCAGAAGCTTGCGACGTAGGATTCCTGTTGCTTGAGTTTGCAGGCCAGATATACAGTGAGCATGAAGTGACAATGGCTGGATTCTGCCCCAAAAATGATTTCATATTTTGCTCTCAGGCAAACAAAGCAGCTTTTTATAAAATGTCCGCCCTGACTTGAATAGATTTCACAGAGATTCGAATTTCCCATTTGAAGTCACACTGGCATTTGCACCAGAGAGTCCTTAGGGAGAATCAGTTTTGGCAAGAGTAATGACGTGCCTCGTCTGAAATGAAAATTCAATGCTGGCCACTGAGGAAAAGCTTTTCCATTAAAAAAAAAAGAAACCTAAGTTCACAACTTAGGCTAATAGTTTTTCCCCTATAGGTTTCAACCGTGGCTCAACTGACAGCACTCTCCAAATCAGAAGGTCCCAATTAGAAAGCCCACTCCAGGACTTGAGCACAAAAAAATGCAGAGGGAATAAATTAAAGGCTGGCAATCAGGGAAGAATCACTGAGCCCATCAACTCTCCAGTATTCAGACCACCACATCTATGGATTGGGCCAATGTATCCTGATATTTCTTTTGCCTTTTTGGAAAATGTCTGTCATCTACAGCACAAAAACCATTTGGCCCAACTGGTCCACACTAGTGTTTTAAGCTCCACAAGAACCTCCATCTACCCTTTTTCATCTTACTTTATCAGCATACTCTTCTCTTCCTTTCTCTGTTGTGAATGTATCCAGCTTCCCCTTAAAGGCTTGTTTACCTATTTAGAAAATTAGTGTTTTATGTTTAAAATGTGGGTGTGATTAAAATAGATATTTTAGTTTGGTCTGTGCTGATGTCAGGTTATGTTGAACAAAATCTTTAAAGGCAGCTGGTAAAAAAAATGCGAAACTGGACATACTGTTCATCATGCTGGTTTCATATTTGGCCTGCCTAACTAGTGGAACAGTGAGCTTTTCCAAACTGTTTGACAGTACCAATTTAAAAGAGAGTTTGATTATGGGTGTCGGAATATCCTGGCTCTATTGCCTTCTCTTTCTCTTAAAATGTAAAGAAAACATAAGGACCATAAGAAATAGAAACAAGTGTAGGCCATTAATCCCTTCCAGCCTGCTCCGCCATTTAATAAAATCATGACTTATCTAACACTCATTATGTCCATTTTCCTACTGTAATATATTTAAAAATGTTGCTTGATTGCTTTAAGAGCCAGTCACATGATTTGATGGTGATGTCATTAGGATGTTGCAAAGGCTGCTGTTTCACTTTCAATTTGTATTCTGTGCAGTGCAGAGAATATCTCCTAGAATAAATCTATTGTTAGTTTGAATCTTTGTGTGCAAACCACATTCTTTTCTTTTTGTTTAAAACCACAACCCCTAACATAGTCAGGACATTACATCTACCTTCTCTCCATCATCCTTAGGTCCTTGATTGAACAAAAACCTGTCAATCGCAGCCTTGAAAATGTTGAAGGACTTGGACTCTACAGCTTCCTGGTGTAAAGAGTTCCAAAGATTCACCATGCTTTGAGAGAAGAAATTACTTCTCTAATCTGTCTTAAATGAGCAACCCCTTACTCTGTGACTATGTACTATGATCTTACGTTTTTCCATGAATGGAAACATCCTCTCAATACTTACCCTGTCTAACCCCCTGAGAATTTTATATGGTTAAATATAATTGGCTCTCGTTCTTCTGAATTCCAAGGAGTACAAACCCAACCTGTTTAATATGACAATTCTTCCATGCCTGGGATCATCCTAGTAAACCTCTCAAAGAAAATAAAAAGTATCCAAACTGGAAAATAAGAGAGTTTATTCCACATCACTTGGCTGTCTCTGCAGCCTATATTACAGGCCCAACTTGTCAATTTTAACTGTGTTTATATATCTGCCATGAACCAATGTCTCATATGACTACTGGAAATCACCCACTTGTCCAATGTTGCCCAGTTTGAGGATCACTGATTAGATGTCAGGTAGCGAATGCGGGCAATGTTACCATGGACAGAAATAAGACACTACCTTGAGCTCTCATGTAACATAAGTAGGAACAACAACAGATTAATTGCTGAGATGAAATTCTCGGATAAGCACCTGCTTACACAAGATAGGTCATTGTTTTGTCTTTCTTGCTAGCAGAGATTGCCTGAGTACTTACAAGTTCCAGGCTCCGTGGGGCTGGAGGTACACAGATGGTCATTACCTGTAAAGCACACACAAAAAAAACAAAGGTCCAGATCATTTGGGAATCAATTTATAATGAAAATAGCTGGGCAATAAGACCATTTTCCATACACCAGCTCATCCCAAATCCTGTGCTCAGGCCTGCGATAGCATGACAGTCCTTTTTTTAAAATGATTTTTTACTCCATCCTTAAAGTTACAAAGCTGATGCTCAGAATGGACAGAGTGAATCCATTCCTTGCTTGCTCCAAAAAGCAAATCAAAATCCAATGGAATCCAACTCATGGTCGCCACAAGAGAGACAACAAGATCGAAGCTGACAAGATCAGCCATTGCACTCCATCTTGGGCTTGATCTGATGTTTGATCTTAGTCAAAAGGCTGAGAAGTGATCCTTGCGCCCTTGTATAATTGACCTTGCCCTTGCATCTCTTAATTAGTAAGTACTTGGGACTGTGCAGGGAAGCCAGATTAGATTTGATACAAACTGGAAGCATTATGATTACATTTCCTTTATTTTACACTGAAATGCACCCTTCAGGACCTCATCCAACTGTGACCCTTGGCACCGTGCATTGGCACACTACACTGCCAAGTACATCACGACCACCTTCATCCTGCCTTTACCCAAAGTGGTCAGCAGTAGGAATCCTGGCTAACCGTCTCTCCCCAATCTATGACAGCAACAGTAGCCACTACCCCTGCCACAACAACAACATAATTTACAGTTTCAAAAAATGTCCCAAGGTGTTTCACAGGAATATTATAAAACAAAATTTACTGTCAATTCAAATATGGTGACATGAGATCTACTGACCAGAAGCTTGGTCAAAGAGACAGATTTTAAGAAGTGTCCTAAAGGAGGAGAGCAAGATGGAGATATTTAGGGAGGAAATTCCAGAGCTTGGGGCCCAGACAGCTAAAAAAACACAGCCAACAATGATACAGCGATTGAAGTTGGGAACGTTCACAAGGCCAGAATTAGAGAAGTGCAGAGGTCTCAGAGGGTTGTGGGCACTGGAGGAGATTACAGAGATAGGGAGGAGGTGAGTCAATGAAAGGATTTGAAAACAAGGAAGAGAATTTTAAAATCAAGGCGTTGCTTGACTGGGAGCCTGTGTAGGTCAATGAGCACGAGGGGTGAGGGGGGAAACGGGACTTGGTGTGAATTAAGACACAGGCAGCAAAGTTTTGTGTAACCTCAAGTTTAGAGATAGAATGTGGGGGAGCAGCCAGGAGTGAATTGTAGTAGTGGAGTCTGGAGGTAATAAAAGGTATGATGAGGGTTTCAGCAGCAGAATAACTGAGGTAGGGGGTGGAAACTGATGATATTATGAGATGGAAATAAGTTGTCTCGGTGATGGCAGAAATATGCCACCAGCTGACTTGGCAAAGCCTTGAAATAGCTGTGAGTGAAATGATTATGGAAATGTTCATGGCACTGGGACAAAATTTCTCTTCAACGTTCTAGAACTGGCTTATTTACAGTGGTTTACACCTCTGCTAAAATATCAGAAATAATTTGATCTGAATGTAGTTTTTCACTGCAATCCTGAATTATTAACAATAGTGTTAGGTAATCATTCATCTTATTCAGAAAGTTCTAGATTACATTAACTGAAACAGCAATAGCCCATTCAGCCCAACTGCTTTGTGCCAGTGTCTATGTTCCACTCAAGCCTCTCCATCTAAACTCATCAGCAGGTCCTTCCAAGTCCTTGCTCCTGAGCTAATCACAGCAATGAATTTAGCTAATTTATTAAAACAATCAAAGATTTTTGGATGTTGAATGGTTATTTAGGTGATACATGGGATTAAATTTTGGAAAATGCCTCTCCTAAAATGCACATGTACAAAGCTAAGTGCAATCAACTTGGGGGGCAGATTAGTGGAGTGCCAGTGAGAGTCCTCAAGTAGCTGGCACTAAGTGGCGGCAGTGACAGCACTAAGAACACCATGGGGTCTTCTTGGGGGGTCTTTGAGCTGATATTACTCAGAGTCTTTTCTACGGAATAACCTCTGCATAATGAAAACCTGCTTTAGTCTATCTGCTCTGCTGGTGCCTGAGCACTATGCATAAACACTTCCTGCATTTCACAAAGTGACTGTGACTAAATCTGAACCAGTAAAACAATGTGACAGATTCACATTCTCAATGTTCAATAGATGAATTCTAAGTGTGTCAGCTGGTCTTTCAGCTTTTCTGACAATAAAATGCAAACTGGCAAAAGATTTGGTGCTTGGAGGATCATGATTTTCCCATCATGCCTTACAAAAAGAATGCACCTTCCCTCCCCTCAATTAACATTGCTGATATTTTTAGTGTTCATTAACCTCACAACAGGCCTTAGTGAGGTCATTCTTACTGCAGCTATCCAAGACAATTTGCAATTAGGCTGGAATTTTTGGAAAATTATGTGTGCAGTGGCCCCAAACCCAGGAGGGGTAGCATTGAGAACTGCTTGGCACCCTTTTAGTCCCAAATCTCACAGCTGCCTTTGAGAGCTTTGGGGATTTATTTTGATTGGACAGCTGGGGGAGCAGTATAGTTTGATGTCAAGGTTAACAATCCACTCAACAGCTTGAATTGACATAGTGTGACAGGTTGTGATGCCACCAGAAATCAGGGCTCAGTGTGTGGGTGATGGGCACAGATCAGATGTTGGATGGATCTGCCACACATTTGTTAAAAAACCAACTATGTTGTCATACTTCATGACTTATTGACAAATAGGTTGCATTAAAAAAGTGCAGCATTGGAATCGCTTACTGTGCTGTCTGGAGAAAATACACAATTCTCTAACCAATGCTCAGGATCCCCTTCACACACATTGTTAGCCACTTTAACACTTGAATAGCAGGTTAGATGTAAGGATTCGCATTCTAATCAGCAATCTGTGACTGTCTGTGCTGAAGTGTGCTATTGCAGACCAGAACACTGCATTTGCCTGACAAAGACACAGAGTGTCAAAAGCTCACAAATTTACTATCAAATAAATCGGTTGGATTTAAAATTGGTGTTGCTAAATTCTTACTGAGTTCTTCCCACCAGCTAAGCCAACCGCTTTAATCCTCGCTGGTGAGAACCTCTCCCGGCAGGGGCAGAAACAGTTGAGAGCCCAGAGGACACCATCCTGGGCTCCCTAATGATAGTAAAATGATTATTTAAACAGTGTAATCAGCCTCACACTGTTTCCTGGTTTGAGGCTGATTACGCCATAGAAAATGGCCTGGGAAAGTTGCGATCGGCTGGATGCTGGTCGCAAATCCTGCTACAGGCCCCCCGCTGAATTTCCCAGCCTGCTGTGCTGTGCTACTCCAGCAGCACAGTGGGTTGGGAAAATTGTGCTCAACATTTCAAGTCGAAGTAGCAACACTAAGTGATCTCAGGTTGAGTTTACTCCCAGACTTAAATTTGACCATGAACAATGCCACAGGAGATCACAGGCTGATCTGATACCAAATTTTCCACAGTAAATCACAAGGACCATAACCAAAAAACTTCATGAAGTCTTGTACAACACAATTATTGCTTTCAATCAAGTCTGACACACCAAAGCAGTAATGGGAAGTGCTGTACTCTCAGAGGTGCCATTGAGTCTTTGGGGTGGATACAAAAGATTCCAAGACATTATTTTGAAGAGCGGTTTCTCCCTGGTGTCCTGGCCAACCTTTATCCCTCAACTAACATCAAGAAGATGAATTATCTGACTATTATAATGTCAGCTACTTGTGGGAGGTTGCTGTCCACAGATTAACTGCTGTATTTCATATATTACAACAGTAGCTATACTTCAAAAGGACATCATTCGCTGTAAAGTGCTTTGGGAGGTCTGGCAGTCATGAAAAACACAACATGATTATTTTCATAATGCTTAGAGAGCAGCTCAGCCAGAACTTGTCAGTTCTGAGTTACAGTCACCTCACTCGTGAAAATGAACTTTAAAAGTACAAACTGCCATCGCCTCCTATATCATCAAGTCATGGTACAAGGAGACACTCAGATCATTTGTGGCCCCCTTAACCAACTCTACTTTCAGAACACAAACAAAACACCTGTTCTGCAGACAGGTGACAGCCAAGAATAATGGAAGATAAAGTCAATCGAATGGTAGTGGTTCAACCCCATCTACGCTTGGGGTTTCAGTCCCTGAGAGAGTCAGGAAGAAAAACAGAGAGACAATAAGCTTCATGCTTTTTAGATCCTGAGAAAAGACGAGGAAAGAGCACAATGAAGAAACAATCAGGATAAAATAGTGTTGGATGGAACTCTGCGATGTATACAGACGCCGATATGCAGGATTGAGCACTATGTATAAATCAGGCTTTCTTAGCTTTCAGTGAATGGTTGTGCTCAAAGTGAGGGGCAGAGTAAAAACAATTCATTTCCATTCAGGGTGGGCCAACAAAAACAGAAAATGTTGGAAAATCTCAGCAGGTCTGACAGCATCTGTGGAGAGAGAATGCAGCCAATGTTTCAAGTCTGGATGACACTGCATCAGGGTGGGCCAACGTTCAACTTCATTTGGCAAGTTCACTCCAAAATCAATGACCCAGGCATGATGTACCTTGGATATTTTTCTTGTATTGGGCTGTCTGCACTTTGATTTAATTCATATGTGCCGAGATGTTTGACAGAATAAACTCTTGCATTCTGTTTATATAATTTCATATATCCATCTCCAGGACTTGAATAATATGGAAATTAAACCTAGACAAAGAGCTCTTTCAGTTACACTGTGTTACGACTGACTCTCTCCACCCGACTTAGCTTTCATTCATATCTTCATTGAAAGAAGCTCCTAAAAAACTCCTCTCCAGGTAGCCTTTGTTACCTCTAGATTTGATGATTTCAACACGATTCTGGCTGGTCTCCCATCTTCCACCTCCAGAGATTTCAACTCACCGAAACTGCCTGCATCTGAACTCACACCACATCCTGTTCACTCAGCACCCCTGTGCTCATTGACTTACCAATCCTTGTTTTTAAATCCCTCAATGGCCTCGCCTTCTGTAATCTCCTCCAGCCCCACAACCCTTCAAAATATCTGTGCTCCTCTATTTCGAGATTCTCGTGCATCCTCAATTCTAATTGCTGTACCCTCTTAAACCTGCCTCTTTGACCAAGCTTTTGGTCATCTGACCTACTATCTCATGTAGCTCACTGTCAAATTTTGTACAATAATTGCTGTTGTGAAGCATTAAGGACTGTTTCGCTATGTTCAAGGTGCCATATAAATGGAAGGTGTTGTTGCATTTCTCTGAAGTAGATTCTCTTTGGCATTCAATGGTAATAAAATGGGAACTTATCCAGATCAATCATGTGAGGGGGTAAATAGTTGGATATTAGGAAGGGAATAGTTCGCTAGCCTGTCCCCAGGGACGTACAGCATGAGGGACATCACTCTGTATCAAGCATGGCTCTCCCACTCTTATTGCCTACCAATTGGTACGTTTGAAAGGATTTGCAGTTTGATACCCAACCTGCTTAGCAGCATTATGAACGCACCTTCCATGGCCATTGAGTTCCGGAGTAGGACTGAAACCCGGAGCATCAGGCTCAGAGGCAGGGAGACTACCCACTGTGCCACAAGACCTCCCTTATGTGCTTGAGTTCTGAATTATGCG
The DNA here is from genome assembly GCA_024679065.1 of Sphyrna mokarran. Taxonomy (NCBI): domain Eukaryota; kingdom Metazoa; phylum Chordata; class Chondrichthyes; order Carcharhiniformes; family Carcharhinidae; genus Sphyrna; species Sphyrna mokarran. Next base: position 5,767,507 of record JAGIQG010000038.1, read on the forward strand.
CTGAGAGTTTAGATTCTCTCAACACACTTTCCAGTAGTTACAAGTTCACAACACAAAACTGGCCACAATCTGGTAATAATTGGGACTAAACTATTCTTTCCAACACCTCTTCCTTTTTGTACTCAGTCTCCCCCTGCCCTATGTCACCGTTTAATTCTGTCCTTTGTGTAGTACCAAACATACTTCTCTGAAACTTAAACCCCTCCAAAAATAAACACGGAAATGAATGGCAGAACATTTTCTTAATTTAAAGGGATCCGCCTGCCAAGCTCTGAAACTTAACTTCTGTGAAATGAGATCCTATTCATGGGAAGAAATTAAGAATCAAAAACAATATTTCACATTTGAATCACCATTTGAAGTTTCAAAGTATAAACAGGCACAGAGATGCGCATCTTTGATTTATAAAGCAGCAATTTCACTCGAGCAACGGTATGATGGCAAAACTAAACTACAGTAAGAAGTCTCACAACACCAGGTTAGAGTCCAACCAGTTTATTTGATAGTAATCCCACAAGCTTACCCCAGTCCAATGCTGGCATCTCTACATCAAAACTAAACTAAGCAGAGATTAATTAGTACCTCCAGCTCCTTTTAATTCATGACAATATGTAAAATAAATGGTTCTGGTTTTGTCCCCAAGTTAAAAAGAATAGTAACTTTTTTTAAACCACTCATCAGTGAATGGCTTGAGAAGACTGTAATAAATACAGCAGTGACAGAGCAGCTGGAAGGCTCATTTTCAAGGATGTTTTGTTCTGTTTTGTGCTTATTCTTGGTGCTCTCACTATCAATTGTCACTTGTGCCAAAGGCTGGAAGTTAATTATGAAATCACTTCATTTACAAATTCCATTTCTGTTGTATGTTGCCTTTTTTTAAACTCATTCATGAACGAGGCAATTTGACTTTTTTCTGTTATTTCATGGGATATGGGCATTGCTGGCTGGGCCAGCATTCATTGCCCATCCTTAATTGTCCTTGAAGGTGGTGGTGAGCTGCCTTCTTGAACTGCTGCATCATGTGGTGTTGGTACACCCACCATGCTTGTGAGGGACTTCAAGGATTTTGACCTAGCGACAGTGAAGGAACAGCAGGTATATTTCCAAATCAGGATGCTGTGTGGCATGGAGAATTTCCAGATGGTGGTGTTCTCATGTATCTGCTGCCATTATCCCTCTAGGTGGAAGAGGTCATGGGTTTGGAAGGTGCTATCTAAGGGGCCTTGATGAGTTCTTGCAGTATATCTTGTAGATAATACATACTGCTGCCACTGTGCATCGGTGGTGGAGGGAGTGAATGTTTAAGGCAAAGTCCTTAAATACTTGGAGAACAAAGAAACATTAGGAGTGATCGCAGGACAGTTTCTCATCATGGTATAGTTTTCAAATCACATTGCAGACCAGGCTAGTAGCTTTTATAATGGAAACCAATAGTTGGACCTTATTGACATGCATCAGCCAATCTGAAGAATTGATGTGCTGTCAGTTTACTGAATGATAAGCAACAATTCTTTGTCACTTGAAGACTCATACTTTAAATTTTCAATGCATGTCCCATTTGTATCATCTAAGCCTTTATCACCATCATAAGTCTTTGGTTTTTCTGTTGTATTGTTTCTGCCTATTGCCCTTCCAAATATTCTTCTGAATCCTCTAAACTCTCTTCCTGCACTATGCATTCTCACTGAAACCACTTCACCCAGGCAGTGGTGATAATGGGGAACTCGCCAGCACAGGGAGTGGTTGGGGTCAATAGCATAGTTTCATTTAAGGAGAAATGAGATAAAAGCTTTAGGGAGGAAGAAATTGAAGGATATGGCAGCTGGATGTGTTACGTCTTGTGGTTCCCAGAGGTTTAAAATAACCTCACTTTGAAACTCAACTGCTAGACCTTCATCAAACGCATTTCTCAGATCACACCATGTGCTGCAGGTTTACACATTATTAGTCTGATACACAGACTGTAATACAGTAATGAATACCTCTGGATGTATACACAAGAACATATAGCTCCTAAATAATATTGGAATAGGACCATGGAAACATAGGAGCAGGAGTAGACCACTCAGCCTTTCACACCTGCTCCATCATTCAATACGATTGTGGAGTCTCAACTCCACTTTGCCTTGCCCTCTGCCCCTAATCTTCGATTCCCTTGTCCTCCCTTAGGGTAAGGAGACCAAAACAGTATTTCACCAGTTATTGATTCAAATTGTGAGAAAATTACATTTTAATAGTGTTGCCAACCCTCCACGTAATTAAATATCAAACTCCAGGACACTGCTGTGTGTGTTATCCTGGAGAAATATCAGCGGGACGTTAAAAGGGATTTTTTTGAACACTTATTTTTAACCAGATACAAAAATATTGAAAGAGTGTGTGTGTGTGTGTGAGCACGCATGTGCTGGGGGGAGGGGAGGGAGAGAGAGGGAGAAGGAGGAAAAGGTTGTTTGAAAGAGGAAGAGAGAGAGAGAGGAAGGAGGAGGAAGAGGAGAAGGTTGTTTGGCTGACAGCCAGTCATCATCCAATTATGTAATGAGTCTTTTTGCTTTCCAATTAGTATAGGAAGGTCATTACTTCAGAAGGATAGATGCGTTGGCTGACTAATGGCTGGAGAGTGGGGGAAAGTCATGTGATGAGATCTCCAAGAATAACTTTAATCACAGCTGCCAACTCTACCACATTACCACAGTGACTGCCTTCCAAAAGTATTTGGCTGGCTGTGAAATGTTTTGCGATATTCTGAGGATGTGACGAGTCTCCAAATACATGACTGATGTCTGCATTAACATGAGCCCACTCGTGTCTACAAATGGAATAACCTCAGGTGAATTATCTCACGCTCTCTCAATCTGGACTGTACAATCAAAGACTTGGTGGATTTGTTTTCAATGGAATAATGTAACAGAGTGAGATGAAGGAAGGGGTGGGAGGAATCTCATGCAAAGCATAAACAGCAGCATGGGCCAGTTCGGCCAAATGGCCTACTTCAATGTCACATACGCTGCAGCTTAAAATTTAGATGTGTCACAGTCTCTCACTCTTGTCCCAATGTTCATCAGGAACTCAAAACAAGATGTAAAAGATCCCACTGCACTATTTTGAGTTCTCCCTTGGTCAATATTTATCCCTCAATCATGGTCAATAAAACAGATTATCTGATCATGATCACATTGTTGCTTATGGGAGCTTGTTACACATAAATTGTTACATATTTCCTACACTATAATAGTACCACACCTCTAAAAGTACTTATAGAATCTACAATGCAGAAGGTGGTCATTTGGTAACAATCCCAAGTCCTATCCCCGCAACCCTACACGTTTACTCTGCAAACCCCTCTGTCACTAAGGGGCAGTTTATCATGGCCAATCAACCTAACCCACACAACTTTGCAGTGTAGGAGGAAACCAGAGCACCCGGAGGAAACCCACGCAGATATGGGGAGAACATGCAAACTCTACACAGTGATGTGAGGCCAGAATTCGAACCCAGATTCCTGGTGCTGTGACGCTAACCATTGTGCCATCGTGCCGCCCCTTAATGGGCTATAAAACATTTTGCAATGTCCTGAGGTTCATCGAAATAGGGGTCACTGTTTAGTAATAAAAAGTAGCTTATTTAAAATGGAGATAAGGCAAAATATTTCTTCACATTGGAGGATGGCAAGTCTCTGGACTAGGAGAGATGCAGATTTGAGGTTATTACCAGATCAACCATGGTCTTACTAAAATAGCTGAAAGGGCTGAATGACCAACTCCTTGTTTATATGTTCATATCTATTTCAATGAAGAGCAGCCAGGCTGTATGGCAATCTAGCTCTGATCCCAGGCTCAGTGAACACACACAGAGCTCATTGCTGGAAGATGATGATTGAGTTGCAGTTTTTCTGTTGGTGCACTCTTTAGACATGCACAACTTGGAATGACAACTACGAAAGATATGACTGAAAACTTCAAACAAACCTGCAGGGAGGCTGCAAAATATCCCCTTTGGAGAAAAAAAAAGAGGAGGCTTTCACAATGAACTCAGTTTCACACTCCACGTACAAAACCAATTCCTCCCTGGCCAAACGTACCAGCTAGAGATAAGATGATGTTACCATCAAATGCTGGTTCTGCCATAGCTGAAGTTATATGTCCAATTCTGCTCTGCACTTTAGGAAGGATGTGAAGGTGTTGGACAGAGTGTGGAAAAGATTCATGAGAATGGTTGCAGGGATGAGGAATTTTAGTTATAAAGATTGATTGGAGAAGTTGAGATTGTTCGCTTCAGAAAGGAGACAGTTGAGAGGGGACATTAAATTTGATTGAGGACCTTAAAACAATTACTATTACTAAAGAGGTAGTGGTTGGTAGGCTAATGGAACTAAAGGTAGACAAGTCCCCAGGCCCGGATGGAATGCATCCCAGGGTACTGAAAGAAATGGCAAAAGTAATAGCAGATGTGTTAGTAGTAATTTATCAAAATTCATTGGACTCTGGAGAGGTGTGAGCTGATTGGAAAACAGCTAGTGTGACACCACTGTTTAAAAAAGGAGGTAGACAAAAGGCAGGTAACTACAGGCCAGTTAGCTTAATGTCCGTAGTTGGGAAAATGCTGGAATCCATCATTAAAGAAGAAATAGCAGGACACCTGGAAAAGAATGGTTCGATCAAGCAGACGCAGCATGGATTCATGAAGGGAAAGTTGTGTTTGATGAATTTACTGGATTTTCATGAAGATGTAACGAGTGTGGTAGACAGAGGGGAACCTGTGGATGTGGTATTTTTAGATTTCCAGAAGGCGTTCGATAAGGTGCCTCACAAAAGGTTGCTGCTGAAGATTAAGGTACATAGAGTTGAGGTAAAGTGTTAATGTGGATTGAGGGTTTACAATCTAGTTGGTGTGCCGCAGGGATCGGTGCTGGGGCCTCAACCTATTTACCATATACACAGACGATCTGGAGGAGGGAACCGAGTGTAGGGCAACAAAGTTTGCTGATGACACAAAGGTGAGCGGGAAAGCAAATTGCGTGGAGGACACGGAAAGTCTGCAGAGAGATTTGGATATGCTGAGTGGGTGAAGATCTGGCAGATGGAGTATAACATTGGCAAGTATGAGGTTATCCACTTTGGAAGGAATAATAATAAAATGGAATATTATTTAAATGGTGAAAAATTACAACATGCTACTGTGCAGAGGGACCTGGGGGCCCTTGTGCATGAATCGCAAAAACTCAGTTTGCAGGTGATCAAGAAGGCAGACGGAATGTTGGCCTTTATCGCAAGGAAGATGGAATATAAAAGCAGGGAGATCTTGCTGCAACTGTACAAGGTACTGATGAGGCCGCAACTACAGTACTGTGTGTGATTTTGGTCCCCTTATTTGCGAAAGGATATATTGGCCTTGGAGGGAGTACAGAGAAGGTTCACCAGGTTGATACTGGAGATGAGGGGGTTAGCTTATGAGGAAAGATTGAGTAGATTGGGCCTGTACTTGTTGAAGTTTAGAAGGCTGAGGGGAGATCTTATACAGACATATAAGATAATGAAAGGGCGAGACAGGGTAGAAGCAGAGAGATTATTTCCACTTAGAATAGAAACAAGAACTAAAGGGCACAGCCTCAAAATAAGGGGGAGTCAATTTCATAGAACAGAGTTTAGAACAGAGTTGAGGAGGAACTTCTTCTCACAGAGGACGGTGAACCTTTGGAATTCTCTGCCCATTGAAGCAGTAGAGGCTACCTCGTTAAATGTGTTTAAGTCGCTGATAGATAGATTTCTGACCAATAAGGGAATTAAGGGTTATGGAGAGCAAGTGGGTAAGTGGAACTGAACCACTATCAGATAGCCATGATCTTATTTAATGGCGGGGCAGGCTCGAGGGGCTAGATGGCCTACTCCTACTCCTATTTCTTATGTTCTTATGAGATTCTCAAAATCACGAAGGATGTGGACAGAGTCGATAGGGAGAAACTATTCCCATTGGCAGAAGGATTGAGAACCAGCGGACACAGATTTAATGTGTTTGGCACGAGAATCAAAGATGACTTATGGAAAAACTCTTTTATGCAGTAAGTATTTAGGATGTGGAATGTGCTGCCTGCGAGTGTGGTGGAAGCAGATTCAAAGAACAAAGAACAAAACAGCATGGGAAACAGGCCCTTCGGCCCAACGAGCCCGCGCCGCCACCCTGCTGTTCCCACCTCTACCCGTGATCCCTGTCTATGTTTATAGGTCTATGGATTAAAAAAACAAATTTGACAATTTAGGGAGAACTTGTTTTGCCAGTTAGCCTAAGAGCACATCTTTGGGACGTGGGAGAAAACCGGAGCACCCGGAGAAAACCCACACAAGCACGGAGAGAATGCGCAAACTCCCACAGACACAGGCCCAAATCCATGTATCTGCACAGCACAGCGATAGTCACTGAGCTGTCGTGTTGCCCATCAAATGGTCCAGGTCAAGCGTACACTAACGACGTGAAGCACCAGGATACTCTCAAAACAGATCCAAGAGCAGCCCTCTCATGACTCATCGTGTGTATGCCCTTCGTTAGACAACAAGGTGGACCAAAGCACCTGTAGGATAAAAACAAGTACATCAATATCATCATCTATTTACACACTTCCCAGGGACTCCCAAGGCTCACGATCCCTATTTTAAATCAGTTTTCTATACCCCTCCATTCCCATTCTGTTCATGTGCCCATCTAACTATTTCTTAAATAACTCCAGAGTACCTGCCTCCACCACTTTACTTGGCAGCGCATTCCATACCCCCACCATCCTCTGTGTGAAAAAACTCCCTCTAGCATCCAAATTATACCTTATCCCCCTCACCCTAAGCCCATGACCCCTCGTGCTATTTGAGTCCATCCTAGGAAAAAGCTTAACCCTGTTTACTCTATCTATACCCTCATAATCTTGTACACCTCTATTAGATCTCCTCTAAGTCTACGTCTTTCTAAGGAAAACAGTCCCAATTTGCCTAACCTCTCCTCGTAACTCAGGCCTTCCATACCAGGCAGCATCCTGGTAAACCTCCTCTGCACTCTCTCCAGCGTCTCCACGTCCTTCCGGTAGTAGGGCGACAGAACTGGACGCAGTATTCCAAATGAGGTCTAACCAACGTTTTATACAACTGCAACATTAAAGGCCAGCTCTTGTACTCTATACCCCTTCCTATAAAGGCTAGCATACCATATGCTTTCTTCACAACCTTCTCCACTGCTCTGCCACCTTCAGAGACTTGTGCACCTGCACCCCCAGGGTCCTCTGCATTTCTATACTCTTAATAGGTCTACCCTTTATCATATACCTCCCCGCTACATTCTTTCTCCCAAAATGCATCACCTTGCATTTATCAGGATTGAATTCCATCTGCCATCTATCTGCCCAAGCTACCAGCCTATGTCCTGCTGCATCGCCTGACAATGCTCCTCACTATCCGCAAGTCCAGCCATCTTTGTATTGTCTGCAAACTTGCTGATCACTCCACTTACTCTCTCTTCCAAGTCATTTATATATATTACAAATAGAAGATTCAATCAGGGTTTTCAAATGGGAATTGGATAATTACCTGAAGAGCAAGAAGATGCAGGGCTACAGGGAAAAGGCAGGAGAGTGGAATGAGGAAGTTGTTGTTGCAAAGGCAGCATAGACAAGATTGGCTGTATAGTATGTTTTAGTACTGTAACTACCCAACGATTGTACAATCCTCCCAGTGACTGCTGAAGTTGTTGTGTTAGACTAATTTCAAGGCTTTTGTGTCAATCCTTCCTTACTGATATCTGAGGTTAAATCTATCCAGTTTCCATCAGAAACCTAAACAAGGCCCAATTTTCTAATATCGAGTCTATCATTGACCATTTTCTCTGTTTCAAGGACCAAATCATTCCTTGTGATAAACTGTGGCTTCACTTCTATAACTAATAATTGACTATCACGAAATGACATTCTCTTCAGCACCACTTCTTGTTTCCTGACTCAACGAGCTATAGGAGTGACATTATCATTAGGGAGTAAATATAGCCAGTGTACAGGGACTATGGAATCTCATTAAGCTTCCCTGATGAAAATAGCTATATTCAGCCTCAGTACTATGCTCTTATGTATAACAGCCAAATGCTTTCACACCACATTCGACTCCATATTCAGGGATATTCCTGATGTGAATAGCAACTGAAATATTTCTCTCCCTTGGATTGTTAGTAATTTTTGCTTTGGGAAAGTTATTTGCTTTGGAGTGGCCAATTCACAAACAAAGGAGGACTTGAACAGCCTCCCCACCTCCTCTCAGTTGTAGGGAAACAGCTTTCCCCATAACCAGATGAGCTGCAGTAATGTAACATATATTACTGGGCTGTTGTTGGCTAGCATCAAGGCACCAACCCCCCCTCCCTCCTCCTCCATCATGTACCTTGGCCTCCTCCCTCCTCCTCCTCTCCCTTTCAGTCTTCCTATTCCTCCTCCTACCTCCTTCTTCCCCACTCCTTCATTTGGCTCCCTCCTCCCCTTCCTGTTTGTCCACCTCCTTCTCCTCCTACCTCTTCCTCCTCCCCTCCCCTTCTCTCTCTACCTCTCCTTCTACCCCTCTTTACCTCCCCCTCCCCCACTTCTCCTCTCTCCCCCTCCTCCACTTCTACCCTCCTACTACTCCACTCATCCCTTCCCCAACTTCTACCCTCAACTACTCTCCTAACCCCATTCTCCACACCGTCCCTCCTCTCTCCTCACCCATGCCTTCCTCCTAGTTTCCCTTTTGCTCCCCTTCCTCCTCCTTTCTTCCCTCCTTTCCTCTCCCACCTCTTTCCTTCTCTCCATCTCCTTCCTCCTCCCTCTCTTCTCCCTCACCACTTTCCTCCCCCGCTCCTGCACATCCACCCCTCTCTCTGACCCCATCACAAAGCACCAGTAAAAGCCTGAGGTGACAAAGTCACAGTGTATTGAGAATGGTTTTCCAAAGGATTCGAACAAATTGCCATTTCTTGCTTCAGGAAATGACCTGTACAGCCAACAGGAAGAGAAAAAGGTCACCAATCTCATTTTGCTCTCAAATCGGATGTAATTCACTCAATGATGGATTCTATTTATCCTCCTAATGAGGGAGCGGTTCTACAAACCTTCTTCCTGTCCTGCCCAAAGTTAAACCAAGCAGATATTCAAGATATTTCAAGATATTTTAATACTCAGGGCTCCATTGTTCACCCAGCTTGATTTGCGCCAATTTTTTTCCGTCCTCAGACCAAAGTTCTGCCTGTTGCCACATTGACAGTTGCATGGGTGTCAGCAGCTGTGCGGTAGCTCACTACTACACTTTTGAGCAACAGACAGTGAATTCTCAGTACATTATATTTGCCCTTGGAGATTGTCACAGGTAGAACTGATCCTTGCCTCCCAAAAAGGAGTCACTAGATAGCAAGGAGGAGCAATAACCCTTGCTAATTTTCTCACCTAACCCTCTCTCTCTCTCCATACCTCAGGGGCTGCTGATTCCAACTGCAATGTCTCAATTGCTCCCAGTTTAGATCGCCTACACCAGGAAAAGTCGTAAATGAAGTTATGATGTTCTGATGTGGACCCTGAACTTTCTTAGGCAACGTAGCTGGCAAGGAGGGCCACCCGGCAGGGACACATAGTTGAATCACACAGTTGGGGCAATGCAAACCAAAAGAACACTGATATTCAAGGTGTCCATGAAGGGTGGGACATGATAATTGACACTCTCTCAAGTAAGAGCTCCCATTAATAGCTAACAAAAAGTACGATCGGTCCATCTATTATCGGGGATACCGGATGAGGGAGGAATGTTGACCAAAACACCAGGAGAATTCTATTAGACTGAGTGGAAACTCCAATTTGAAAATCTCAAAATGACAGTTTGATATGGCTCGGTGGTTAGTGCTCATTTCCAAGTCAGAATGTTACAGGAAAAACAATCTAGACGAATGCTCTTCAGTGCAGTACTGAGGGGGTGCTGCCTTTCGAATGTGATGTTAAATTGAATGGATGTCTCAGGTGCATATAAAAGCTCCCAGGGCACCATTTCAAAAAGTAGGAGATGTGATCCCTGGTATTTATTTATGTTGTGAAAGGCATAACATAAATGCAATCATAGAACTATAGGAATCCCTACAGTGCAAAAGGAGGCTAATTGGCCCATCAAGTAAGGAACTCTCTGAAGAGAATCTTACCCAGGCCCTATCCCTGTAACCTCACATAATCACCCTGCTAATCCATCTAATCTACACATCTTTGGACACTAAAGGGCAATTTAGCATGACCACTCCATCTAACCTGCACATCTCCGGACTGTGGGAGGAAACCAGAGCACCCAGAGGAAAGCCCCGCACATGGGGAGAACGCGCAAACTCCACACAGTCACCCAAGACCAGAACTGAATGCAGGTCCCTGGAATTATGAGGCAGCAGTGCTATGCACTGTGGCACCATGCCACAAATCTTTCTTTAACACTTAAGTGCTTTGGCATTCCTTTCTCCACTATTTTAATGGCACCAAAGCAATGTACTTTATCATCAGCGCACTCATCAGGCTTTTTCTGAGAGCCTGGAAGAGGATTTGCTTTCAGTGGGACAAATAAACAATCTTAAGCTTCTGACATTTTTTGACTTCTTGTCTGTCTGATTGTTTTCAACCTTTCCCAGGAGCCTCAGGATGGGCTCTGGCCCTTCATCAAGTTTTCTCGCGTAAAAAACAGCAAGGTTTGCTGTTCAATGACACATTGTATTGGATACAGTGCTTTCATCACACACCTTTCATCACACACCACATCACAGTATCTCCAACAAAGACATTGATTCAAAATTATAGATGTCAGGGAGTAATTACAGAAGATGGAGTGACAGTGCACATGCCAAGATCAGTGAAGAGTCTGGTAAATATGTATCCTTACTTTTGACAGTCAATTATTCTTCATTCTTCATACAAGGACTATTTTGCCCTCCTTTGTGGTGATAGCAAACAGCCAAGAGCATACAGGGGGTGAGGAGGCTGCACAGGAGTAGGTGGTGTCTGCAATGGAGCGGCTAAGAAGCACAGAAGAAACATAAGTATGAAATTAGAGGCTATTTCATTAAAAGAAAGGCATTTAATTTAAATCTGTCATTGTGAAGCACTACTTACTGAGCTATATGCAACTCAATTTTGCGGGTCAGCTTTTCTGAGTTTGTAGGTGTAGCAAGGCTTCCAGCAGCGGATGGTGGCAAAGTTGGGGCACTGCACTGAGCAAGGCAACTGTTCAGCCCTTGTGGACCCCTCCCTCTAGGGAGCAGTGTCTTTGACAAGCTGAGGGGTGAAGGCAAAAGCTATGAGATAAGAGAAGGAGAGAAAGAGCAAGACAAGGAAGACAGGACTGCAGCCAGGAGCCGGGCAGCGGAACAAGCTTGGTGAGTGACTGTGTTGAGGAGCTGAGGTCCCAAATAGAACAGAGATCTGGGGCATTCGCAGAGAATATCCTTTGTAAATAGTTTGTCTGTTGGAATTGTACTTTCCCTTGAGTTTGATACTGCACTAATGTCAATGGAATTAACGAACCTTGTTTTACAACCTTTGTGCAGTCTGTGTGCTTAAATCACGGTGTGATATGCTGGGAGTGTAACACTGATCAGCCTTTTTATCTGCTTAAACTCCAATAATGTTGCTTGCTCTCCCAACTTGCCTCCAACAGTGAAGTAAATGGGCTGTGCGCTGCAGGGAGAAAATCCACATTTCAGTTGGCTGTGTGGATTTCTCAGCGGTTTGGTTGGGAAAATGGGTTTTTCCCATGTGACCAATAGTTGCCTGACCAAAAAGAAAAACACCTTCCAGTGTGTTGAACTACAAAGTGGCAAGAGAAAAGAAAGAGACTTGCATTTATGTAATGCCTACCACAATCACTGGATGTCCCTACATGCTTCACAGCCAACAAAGTACTTACAGAAGCGTAGTCGTTGTTGTAATGTAAGGAACGCTGCAGCCAATTTGTGCACAACAGATTCCACAAACAGCCATGTGACAATGACCCAAATAATCTGGTTTAGTGATGTTGATTGAAAGATAGATATTGGCCAGGACACGAGGAAGAACCCTTCTTCAAAACAGTGTCATGGGATCTTTTACAGCCACCTAGAGTCAAACAAGGAGGTCTCAGCTGAAAGGCAGTACCTCTAACAGTCCAGCACTCCCTCAGTACTGCACTGAGTGTCAGCCTGGCTTGATGTTCTTGCAACCTTCTGATTGAAAGGTGAAAGTGCTACCCACTGAGTCATGGGTGACACTAGGAGCCCAGAAACTCCTTGGTTAAGTCAAGTCAAGTAGTCCAACTGTTCATATTCTGTGGATCTTTTACGATCAACTCCCATCTCATTAGTGAAGCATGGCTGCAAAATTTCTCAGAGCTCCTATTTGAAGTATATTTGCCTTGCCCTAAGCTCAGCTTTGTCTGTGGCTACTTGCATCTGGTATCATTACTGCAGAAGCCATCATTAGTTGCTGTTTATTTGTGCACTGTGCTGTACATATTTTATGTTTCTTTGCCCTCGACTCACCCTCTTTTTCCCGGCTTGGCTGGAATTTCTCATATCCCGTCATCCAATCTGCTCGCTGCTTAATATCATCACTGGAGAAACTAAGAAAGAGATATGAATCTTGCCAGTGCAGTGCAGTGCAGATCCCTCGGCAGACCGAGGTTCTGGCCTCTGGTGCTGCTTATGCAAGCTCATCTATCCACAGCATTCAACCACTGAGTCAGCAATATAATCTCATACATTCAGGGAAAGATAATTGGTCTTGTTCTGAAGACGAGTCCTTAAGGGGGCAGGTAGTGCTGAGGCCAAGGTGTCCCCTCTGGGGGGAAAAGTGGAAGTTCAAGGAGCATTGGCATGTTTTCTTCTATTAAAGGTGCTATTGTTATTGTTGCCCACCCAACACAGACAGTGGACATGTTAACCACATTGCTCTTATACGCTGGCTCAATCATCCACCAGGATTTTCACATCAAACCCGTGGGAGCTGCAACTCTAAAACAAAACCTTGCTGAAAACTTTCTTCACTGCATTTCAAATCTTTGCTGAAGGAAAACACGAGGATTCCTGAGTTTCTGCTAGTTTCCATTATGTAAAAGGAGGCCAAGATGAGTATCACACAGCACAATACATTTGCCATTCACACACCCCCTTGCTTCAGCCTCCATACTAATCCCCGCTCACCCACTCAAGAAGTTTAACACCATCTAGGATAAAGCAGTCTAGTCACAAACGTTCACTCCTTCCACCACTGACACACAGTAGCAGCAGTGTGTACCATCTACAAGATGCACTGCAGGAATTCATCAAGGTGCCTTCGACAAAACTTTCCAAATTCATGACCACTACTATCAAAGACAACAACAACAGATACATGGGAACACTACCACCTGCAAGTTCCACTCCAAGCCACTCACCATCCTGACTTGGAAACATATCGCCATTCCTTCACTGTCATTGGGTTTAAATCCTGGAACATCCTCTCTAACAGCATTGTGGGTGTACCTACACCACACAGACTGCAGCAATTCTAGAAGGCAGCTCATCACCACCATCACAGATTTTCACAGTAACTTTATTGCAGTGTTAATGTAAGCCTACTTGTGACACTAATAAAAATTTACAACTTCTCAAGGGACAACTAGGAATAGGCAACAAATGCTGACCTAGCCAATGATGTCTGTGTGTCGTGTGAATAATTGAAAAACCACCCCCTGTTACTCCACTCACCCCTCCCCACTAATCCTTGTGCACCACATAAGTATGTTTGCTTAGACCTAATGACATGCTATTTTCATTTCTCAGTGTTAATATTTTCATGTCAATTTTCTGGAAACCAAAGCTGACAGGATAGCAGATTGAGGAAATTATTTTTTTTCTGTTTTAATATTAAGTGCTGACAGTAACAGTATAGATATCACCCTCCATTTTGTGAGCTTAAAAGAATAAAGAACACCATGGCCTCTTCACAATCTTTCAATCCTCACTGCAAAATATTGCCATTTGATGTCAATTTGTCACTTATTGTTTTGCCTCGGGCGCTGACCCAGAAGGAACTGGGTTAAGACTCAATTCCTGACCATCAATGCAAGGAGCCTGCTACCTTCAGATTTTGGGCTGGATTTGATCTCAATTTAGGTTACAAATGTGAAAGAATGGATAAAATACCATTGTGTCATCCAATCATGTAAACATAAAAAACAGGAACAGGATTAGGCCATTCAACCCATTGAGCCTGCTGTGCCATTCAATGTGATCATGGTTGATCCTCTATCTTAATGCCATGTTGCCACATTCTTCGTATACCTCTTCCCAATCCCTATTCCTGGACCTTTAATGAAGCCCTACCACTCACTATTAAACACTTGTCTCCCTTTCATGCTAAGAGACAGATCCTGGGTAGTCTGATCCATTCATACTGTGATCAAATTTAAAGATACAACATTCAATTATTGCAACATTTTTGTCGAGTGTATTATAATGTGACTGTCACAATAAAAACTGAGACCAGACCAGAAAATTACAAGTGAAGATTGTAGCAGGTATTGGTCAGCGATACAAAACCCTAATTTGAGCTGCAGTATTGTGAACAATTCTGTGCCATTTGGAAGGATACACTGGCCTTGGAGGGAGTGCAATGTAGATCAGTGGTTCCCAATTGGTGTGCTGTGGAACACTGAAGATAAGGGTTCCACACAAAAAGCAAAAACACAAAAACCCTGGGGGAAGCGAGAGAGGTTCAAAAGAAAACAGGTGAGAGGAAAGGAAGAAGTTAAAAACAAAGTTCCCAGTGAGGGAAAATGACAGAGAAAATAAGGAGGTGTGCTTCATTTTTTTTTATATAGAGGAGTGCCATGACATGGTGTAGATTTACCAAAATGGTACCTGGACTCCAGAAGTTAAATTACAAGGAGAGGTTGCACATCTCAAATTTAGTTTTTAATCCATAGATCTATAAACATGGACAGGGATCGCGGGTAGAGGTGGGAACATCGAGGTGGCGGCGCGGGCTTGTTGGGCCGAAGGGCCTGTTTCCCGTGCTGTTTTGTTCTTTGTTTGTTTTGTTTTATCTCAGTGTTCCCTGCAATTTAGAAGTTCTGGAATAATTGGATCAGTTTGCAAGGTATCAAGAGGAATCAACAGGTTAAATGTTGGGAAACTATACCCACTGGTTTAATTTGATTTATTATTGTCACATGTATTAATATACAGTGAAAAGTTCTTGCGTGCTACACAGACAAAAATACCGTTCATAGAGAAGGAAACGAGAGAGTGTAGAATGTAGTGTTACAGTCATAGCTAGGGTGTAAATTAGATGTAGATATACGTTGGGGTACAGTTCAAAAATTAAAGCTATTCGGGGGTAAAGTTAGGAAAACACTTCTTCAAGCAAAAGATGAAAGCATTTTTTTTGCCACACAAAGCACCCTCCCAGCTGCCCACTTACCTCTAATGTTTATCTTGTTTATTGAGCCCTTGCTTTTTCCATTTTGCACATTGTACTGTTTATCCAATCTCTCAAGTAACTTGTTTTATTTCTTTCTGCTTATAATTTTCCAAGAATTATTCAAGGCTCAATTAAAAAAAACTAGATTTCATGTACGATTTTAAACTGATCTTGTTCCTTAGTCATCTCCAAGAATGAAACTCCTCTAATGAGACATATTGCAAAACTGAAGGAGCACCTTAAATTACAGCCCATATTTTATCAATTTATGATCACCGCTGACTGCAAAACATCTTGTCACTGGCTCTATAATTCCAAAGGAAAGCCACGTGAAAGACGCCAACTTCATAGAATCATAGAATCCCTACACTGCAGAAGGAGCCCAGTCAGCCCACCAAGAATGCACCAACCACAATCCCACCCAGGCCCTATTCCTGCAATCCTTCATATTTACCCTGCTAATCCTCTGACATTATGGTTAATTTATCATGCCCAGTCAGCCTAACCCGCATATCTTTGGACTGTGGGAAGAAACCGGAGCATCCAAAGGAAACACACGCAGACACGGGGAAAACGTGCAAACTCCACACAGACAGTCACCCGAGGTCGGAATTGGACCTGGGTTCCAGTAGCAGTGCTAACCACCATGCCGTCCACTGTATCTTAAAAACCATTTGTCACGCCTAAAGCAATAATATTGTGATTTGCTGCAGAATTATCATGGAACTTACTCACAGTGAACTCAACATTGGGAAACTTGATTTTGAGTGAAAAATGTCTGGGCCTCAATCCAGTTGCCACAGAAATAGACGGATACTTTGTCCAGTTCCAACAAACGTAATACCCACTTAGAGTAAAAACCTGAGTACTTATTTCCTTTGTTTTCCCACAAAGAGCAGTGCAATTTCAGAGCATTGGGAGAATGCAATAGTCTGTTCCATCTGGGCAGGAAGGAACAAAATAACGCAGATTGTTCCATCTCTTTCAAGAGTGCTGCCAGCCAATTGTGGAACAATGCTAACAACAATATTGCGTAAAGCCTGCCAAACTATCAATGCACCCATCAACACAGAGACATCAAACTTATAGCTCAGAAAGAGGCCATCAGCCCAACTGGTGTGCTTACGTACCACAGGAACCTTTACCCAGCCCAATTTTATCTAACTCCATTAATCTGTGTCAGATATTAAAGTGTAGCTGTGAGAGATTGCAATAAAACGTAGAAACTTTAAGAACAAACGACAACTGGTCTGGATAGGTAGGGAATTTGCATTGAGGCAATACATGTATGGGATATTTACAGAAGGGGATTTAATGTTTGGCAGCTTTAATATCTAACACATTCTCCCTCTTCGATTCTGATGGAGAGCCAAAAGGCTCTCCTCTCCTCACTCTTAGGTGAAGAGGTTTCTCCTGAGTTCCTTATTGAATTTATTAGCGATGACCTTTGATTTATGGTCCTCAGTTCTGGCCTTCCAAAAAGTGGAAATACATCTATGATTACCTTCTCAGACCTCGTAGCAAGTCACCTCTCAGCCTTCTCTTTTCCAGAAAAAAAGAGTCCCAGCTGCTCAGCCTTTCCTGATGGGTATAATCTCTCAATTCTGTGATTATTTTTGAGTATCGTTCCCTGCCCTTTCTCCCATTCCCTTTTATCCTTTTGATAAGCTGGAGATCAGAACTATGCATAGCACAGTACCCCAAGTCTGGGCGAATCAAAATTTGATACAAGTTGAACATAAGTTCTCCTTTTAAAAGGAACAGTAAGATTTCCTTTTGATGGCTGCAGAAATCTGTGTTGCTCCTGATAACAATTTGTACATCGGTACCTCTAGATCCCTTTCTACTTTACTCAAATCCTTATTATCACAACCAGTGAGCACCTTCCTATCAAAATGTAACATCTCACACGTATCAGTATTAAAGTTAATTTGCCATTAATACACCTATTCTGCAAATTTCTTAATGTCTTGCATTTTGTTTCCATTTCCCACTGCATTCACTATACTTCCCAGTTTAGTGTCACCTACAACTTTTGAAATAGTGCATTCAATTCCTGATAAAATCAAATTACTGCAGATGCTGGAATCTGAAACCAGAACAGAAAATACTGGAAAACTTCAGCAGTCTGGCACCCTGGGTCATCTGGACTTGAAATGTCTCTTCTCTCCTTACTGCTGAGATTTTCCAACATTTTCTCTTTTGCATTCAATTCCTGAATTCAAATCAGCCCTGTAAACAGTGAACAATATTGGAACACCATATCATATCCTTTGTCAGACTGTGTAGCTACCCTTAAGCTCAACTCTCAACTCTGCCACCAGCATGCAAGCTATCCAGTCCCTGTTCTCCCAAATCAAGAGTTAGCTATGCTGTATCCTCTTCAAAGCCTTTTAGAAGATTCAAGTCTATGTCACATCAATGGCTTTAGATCCGGTGACAAATATCAAACTCACCAATGGTGCATCAAGCCAACTTCAGGAGAGCCAGCAGCTAGTTAAGAGAGCTACAAAGCTAACAAGAAACCAGCAAAGCATTCCCAATAGGCCTCGAAAACTGTTGTCCCAACAATGCCAAAGGAGTCACCAAAGATCTCAAAAACCAACTAAAGATCCATCAAGAATCCCACCAAACCAACAAGGGAGACACAAAAAACTTCACCAAACCAACAAAAAACTAAAACAATGTGCTCTTCAAATGTTCTTTTTTTGTCAAGTTCCAATTTCTTTCTGTCAAATCTACATTCAACCTTCTCAAAAGCATCAAAGATTGCAGCCAATTTATCAACAGCCCCAAACCACTGAAGGAGTTAACCACTTGAAAATGATGAACCCCTTGATTCCTAGTATGATGAACACCTTCAGTGATCGCATCCCTCGATCTGAAATAATTTATTTCAAAAGCCACAGGAACAGAAAGCTAAGTAAACTTTGCATCCAAGGTATTGTGGGCAACAAGCCATTTTATATCAACTGATGTTATCTAGTGCCAGCTATTGGGATCAGACACATTGCTTTCTTCCAGCACTTTGCCACAAGGATTACTGAAGAATAGGTTTCAGCACATTGGCACACTATTGTAAATCAAAGTACGATATAAAGGCAAATGGACATTTGAGAGTGATTACCAGGCTGGAATCAAATCGGGGATTCAGATTACATGAATCACAAAAATGAAGGTGTTGCAGTTTATAGCCAACAAGCAGAATCACAGCCTTGAAAATCACTTCCTATTTAGCTCATGTTTTACAATGTGGAACGTTATTCCTCATTTGGACCCTCTTAACCCTCCAAGCAGGTTGGCCAGCGCTCTGCGTGTTGATGATATCCACACACAGGGATTCTGATAGAATCCTCTCACTGAGCAGCAACCGTTGTCAATAATATTAATAATCATGAGGAATATTGCAGATAGCCATTATATAAACATATAAATTGTAAGCAGTCGTAGGCCTTTCGACCTCTCAAGCCTGCTCTGCCATTTGTTAAGATATAGCTGATCTGATTGTGGCCTCGATTCTACTTTTCTGTCTACCCCCAACACCTTTGACTTCCTCATCAATCAAGAATCTGTTCAATGCAGCCTTAAACATATTCAATCACCTTGTTTCCATTGTTCATTATGGAAGAGAATTCCAAAGACTCAGGACCCTCAATTCTCCTCACCTCCATCTTAAATAGAAGACCCCTTATTTTTAAACCGTGTTCCCTAGTTCTCGTCTCTCATGAGGAGAGACACGGGATGCCATCCATGATTTTGAAATGGTTGTGCTCTGCTCCAAGATATACATGGTCTTGAGGAGGCGCACCTGGGTCATGGACTGCCATCTGAGCATATCCCTACTCAGATAGAATTTCATATCAGCCTCATACTTGTCTTCAGGAGTTGGATCCCCACAACCTGAGCCATCTCATGGAAATGCCCTCCCTGCCCTTTTGCAGTGCATGGAGAGGTTTCCTGTGTGGACTGCTGCTACACATTCTTTATTTCCTTGTCCTTGCCAGCAGCCTTGACACACCCTGGTGTGCGTTGTTGCCATCCAGTGGAGGAGATCCCTGGTGGAGGGCTCACTACATGGGAGTCCTCCCTTTTACCATCAGGGACCTGGGATGGAGGATGTTGCATGCAACAGTTCCATACAACTCATATGTTAGTTCACAAATTCCCAAGACTGCACTTTCTGCAGTTTTGTGGAGTCCATGGACCACATACACACTAATTATTATAGGCTGCACCCTCTTTTTAGTTTCTTGAAAGCACTTTGATTTAAGTTTTATTTGCACTTCAATCCCACTCTCCTGATGTATGGGCACCTCATGCAGAGAGGAGTGGGAATGGAGGATCTCCTTGTAAACCTGCTCCTGGGTCTGGACAAACTCACCATCCACATGTTTAGTTAGCAGATGACTGAGGGAGCCATCCTGCGGCTACATTAGCAGCTGGATGTCCTTGGAAAGAGAGCATGCGGCGTCTGGCGACTCGATCAAGGCATTCCATACCCATTGGACACTGAGAACTGCCTTATTGATCTATTTAATCACCTCTTGTTTTCATGCTTTAACTTTCCTTTGTAATCTATTTTTGTTTAATACAGCATCCTTTTAAGGGGTTGCCTTTTTACTAATTTAGTTTTAATGATTTACCCCAAAATAGGATAAATGCCATATGTTACAGATACCACTTCAATTGGCAGGTGCAATGGGACAGTAACTGAGCCAAGCTCTAAACATGCCCACTCTTTGATTTTAATTTCGAACAATCCCTCCCCCGCCCTGAGTCATGTAAAATACTAAAAGCAGTAGTAATGTCACAAAAATTAGCAGAAGATAAACAGAATATGGTACTCTGACCTCTGGAGGAGATGGCTCTGTAGTTGAGTGTTATGGGCGTGGTGCACACACACCCCTTGAATTTGTTGCTCGGGAGTTTAAGCGTCTATCTTTACTATAAATCATAAGATAGTCTCCATCTTCACCAGTCTGTAGCCCCTTAGAAATATTTCACTGATATTAACATAAAAGCTTTCAGTTTATCTTGCATTATAGATATCCAGAGTCCATTTTCATCTGCTTAATAGCAGGTCTGGGTCAGTGGGAGTTTGCTTGCTTGTTTAGCTTCTTGACGCAAACTGTTATTCCCATTCAGGCTAAGCTCACAACCCTAGCAATGCTTCTCCTTAGCAGTGTTGCTATGTAGCAGCTGAGGTCAGTGCAACATTAGCTATGTATCCTCTCATACCCCCATCCATATTTTTTCCCAAGCCGAGACCTTCAGCATTGACTTTCAGCAGTGGAAACAGAGGCTTATGCACCCTTGGCATTCATCCACAATCATTTTTGACATGTTCTGCTGCAATCAAACATCTGCCGGCCATTCCAACCCAAAGCGGGAGGGGAAGGCTAACCTTCTGAATAATCGCAGCAAATTCCTCTTCAAAACGGTTCCAAATCTAAAACACTGCAAAATGTCAAAGCAAAAATACTTTGATTCTGTCAGCTGAAGGGATGTTCACCTTGAGCAGGTACACAAAATAAGTGGCATGGTATGGCCTATCCATCAAACTCTTTCATCTGATTTCCAATCCTGTTGACTTCCAAAGAACGCAATGTTAAGGAGGAAAGTAATGAGTGGCCCAGTTGAATCTGCCCATTTAGCACCCTGCCCAAGACAAACTTTCATGCCACCCTATAATCCCCTCCCCCACTAAGCTTTCTGCACATGATGTTGGCTTTTGCACATCAGTGGGCAAGGAAGTTTTAGCTACCTAAACATTCAGGTGCTTAACCCTTTAGTAACTTCAGGGAAATTATGATCATTGCTAATAAATCATTAACAAGTGTTCTTTTCTTAATGATGTAGAGAACCAAGTCCCATAGACAAGGTGAAAAGAGATGAGAGAAATGAAGATGTATTGTCAAGCAGCCCACAACTTGGGCTGAGCATTGGAGGAGAAAGGGAAGCTTTTTCTATCAGATCATACCAAACAACTACAACAGAATAAAAATCAGGTGGATTTCACAACAAGCAGAGGTGATTGGCTGTCTCACAGGGTGGAAGACGAACATATACCCCAGGATTTTCTGTAAAAAAAAAACTGCGTGGAAGCCAAAGCCAAACAACCAGGTGGACACTCATCACTCTGCCTCAAAGATGCTTGCAAGTGTGACAGGAAAAAACACATTGATTTTCTCATGGGCCATCCGTCAAACTCTCCCATCTGATTTCCAATTATGTTGATTTCCAAAGAACGCAATGTCAAGTAGGAAGGATAATGAGTGGCCCAGGCAAATCTGCCCATCTAGCACCCTGCCCAAGACAAACTTTGACCCCATCCTGTCATGCTCACCATGGCAATCAGCTGGTACAGTGACTTGGCAATAGATGCCAGCACTGAAAACAACAACCCACAAGTACACCTAATACCCATTTCACATGTGGTATTTGACGCTCATAGATTGGTTTCTTCAGCTATCTGCTAAGGTGCACCATATGAAGCAATCACATCCCCAGTGGATTTGACTTGCTGCATGTACATATTCCTCTGTAGATAGAAAAATGCCAACAATGTATCACAAGAGGAAATCTGTTCAGTACTTCGGCAGTGAAAGACAAAGTTCCTACCCCCATTCTAAATAACCAGGGCGCAAAAGCTTGAACCTTGGGCCTCTACACTTGAAACTCCTTTCCCATTTCATTAAAAAAAATCTGGTTAACCCCATCTCTATGTCCTGCTCTCTACCTTCAATCTATGGCCTACTAAACAAAGCTATTAACCATAGAAGCTCCTCAAGGCCTTTATGAAAAGCTTAAGTAGAATTTACTGTACTTCCTTTGTCCAAAATAGAGATGACCCATTCTAAAATACCTCTTCCTGTTGTCCATTAGGAGTCACAAGAAAAATCAAAAGGAACCAAGTCCATTTGGGCAATTTATTGATAGTCTTCCAGTGAGATTATAGGACATGCAATTTGAAACCACGTTGGCATGAACAGGGAAATGGGGAAAACGCAGCAAATCAGGAGGACGCATCTGGAATGATGGCCCTTCAACTCTTTCCAAGTGACGACTAAGTCACTCAACTGATGTTGAAGATGTCATACAGTTCATTCATGCAGCTGTATGCAGCATCTGTACAAGATGGAAATTCCCACTGCAACAGGAGGGGACGAGCATTTCCTGACACACAGTTAAAAGGAACTGAATTATCATATTCACATCTGCTGTTCGATGAACAATGCTCTCCCCTATATACTCTCTGCAAAGCATTATGGCACAAAATGAACAGCATAAAGGCTTAAACTTCACCAAGCAACAAAGAACAGTACAGCACAGGAACAGGCCCTTTGGCCTTCCAAGTCTGTGTCAATCATGATGCCTGCCTAAACTAAAACTGTGTGCACTTAGAGACCGTATCCTTCCATTCCCATCCTATTCACGTATTTATTTAGATGTCCCTTAAATGCTGCTATTGTATCTGCTCCCACCACCTCCCAGGGCAGCGTGTTCCAGACATTCACCACCCTCTCTGTAAAAACCTTGCCTCACACATCTCCTCTAAACTTCTCCCCATGCCCCCAGTACTTGACTTTTCTACCCTAGGAAAGAGCATCTGACATCCACTCTGTCCATGCCCCTCATAATCTTGTAGACTTCTATCAGGTTACTGAAGTCCATGTATTGACCATCCACTGTCTTTCCCTCATCATCTTTGTCACTTCCTCGAAAAACTCGATCAAGTTAGTGAGGCACTACCTTCCCTTCACAAAACCATGCCATCTATCATTAATTGTTTCCAAATGTGAGTAAACCCTGTCACTAAGAATCATGTCCAATAATTTCCCTACCACTGATGTAAAGCTCACCGGCTTATAATTTCCTGGATTTTCCCTGCAGCCCTTTTTAAACAAAGAAACAACATTGTCTATCCTCCAGTACTCTGGAACTTCACCTGTAGTCAATGAGGATGCAAAGATTTATGTCAAGGCCCCAACAATTTCTGCCCTTGCCTCCCACAGTATTGTGGCATAGATCCCATGAAGCCCTGGGGACTTATCTAATTTAAGAGATTTAAGAGCCCAACATCTCCTCCTTTTTGATATCGACATGACCCAGAATATCTACACACCCCACCCTCAGCCCCTCATCCAAGTCTCTCTCTTTGGTGAATACTGAGGCAAAGTGTTTATTTAGTTTCTTGCCCATTTCCTCTGGTTCCACGCATAGATTGCCTTCACTATCCTTGAGTGGACCAACCTTTCCCTGGCTACCCTCTTGCTCTCTACATACATGTAAAATGCCTTAATTGTGTTTGCCAAGGACTTTTCATGACCCCTTTTAGCCCTTTTAACTCCTTCCTTAAGTTCCTTCCTACATTCTTTATGTTCTTCAAGGGCTTCATCTGTCCTAAGTCTTTTAGATCTTACAAATGCTTCCTTTTTCTTTTTGACAAGACTCATAATATCCCACATTATCCAAGATTCCCAATACTTGCCACACTTGTCCTTCATCCTCACAGGTACATGCCAGTCAAACAACAGAGGTTCTCTTGGTTCAGAATTAATGTGAAGGATCTCTGTTTGTAGGACATCATCAAGATACAAGTTAGTAAACCTCTGAGACTTGGAAACAATCACTTTTTACATGGAAAAAATATTTTGTGAATCTTTACAGGAACAACATCAAACAAGATTGGACACCAAACTACATAGAGAGAAATGAGGGCAAATGACCAACAGCTTGGAATGGCTGCAGCACAGGAGGAAGCTATTCAATTCAGCATGTCCATCCTGGCTCACTTCAAGAGTAACTCAGCTGGTCCACCTTTCCTCTATAATATTTCAAATCTTTTCCCTTGAGATATCAATACAACTTCACATTCCCACCACACCCTTGCAGGCAGTGCATTCCATATCCAAACCACTCAACTGAATAAAGATACTTTTCTTTAATTAAACATTGTCTTAAAGAAAAGAGAGGTCCATCAGTTTAACCCATGCTCCCTAGTCATCCTCAGTCCGTTGATGTCCAACAGCATATGGGACTTCATAGAAATGAGCTACAATCCTTTCAAAAAATAAACACCCTCCATTTGTATTTCACCTTGAAGAAAGTAAAAGTTCCAAGGCATTCTTGGCACTGGAAAGTAGTGAGCATCTATGACACCGTACCTCGGTGTAATTCCCCACCATCAGGAGGGGAATCAGGCTTATTCAGGTGTATATGGCTTGTGGCAGCTTAAATGAAAATGAATCACATGCAAATTCTGCAGATACTGAGCAGTCCATGCCTGTATCCAGCAAGATGGTGGCACAGCTGTTAGCACTGCTGCCTCACAGCGCCAGGGACCCAGGTTCAGTTCCTAGCTTGGGTCACTGTCTGTGCAGAGTCTGTATGTTTTCCCCATGTCTGCACAGATTTCCTCAAGGTGCTCCAGTTTCCTCCTGCAGTCCAAAAGACATGCTAGTTAGGTATATAGGTCATGCTAAATTCTCCCTCACTATATGCGAGCAGGCACCTGAGTGTGGCAATTAGGGGATTTTCACAGTAACTTCATTGCATTGCATTGTTAATGTAAACCTACTTGTGACGCTAATAAATAGACTTTAAACTTTGATTTCAAACAAGAGGCCAGCATCCATTGCCCATCCGAAATTGTCCTCAAGAAGGTGATCACCAGGAGGTGAGTTACCTGCTGCAATATTCCTAGCCTCTGACCTGCTCTTGTAGCCATTATGTGGAAATGCCGGCGTTGGACTGGGGTAAACATAGTAAGAAGTCTGACAACATCAGGTTAGACTTAAACCTGGTGTTGTCAGACTTCTTACTGCTCTTGTAGCCACAGTATTTATATGGCTGGTCCAATTCAGTTTCATTGGTAACCTCCAGGATATTGATAATGCAATGTCTCACGAATGAAATAAAAAAAAACACACAACTCAGGCTAAAGGTAATGTTACAGTTTGAACTTTCTCCATAATGTCTTTTGCTGACAAACAGTCTGCATCATTGACATGATGAACCCCATGTCTTTGTCCTCTGCTTGTTTGGAGTAGTATAGCCCAGATATGGTGTATTGCTCATCGAAGTCCAGCCGTGTTATCTGCAGCGTAGAATGGAAGATGAGGGCTGGAGTCCTACCAGTAACATAGCACTCCTTGTTTGTGAGGCCCTGAGCTGGGAAGCATATCCTGGAATGCATATCCTGGAAAGACTCTCCTACCATCTTACAAGCTCTTTTTGTAAATGCTCTAAGTTAAAACTTCCCATTTTCACTGCCAAAGAGAGATGTCAAAACCCAATTTCAAAGTAGACTATTGCATATGAATATATGAATTAGGAGCAGAAGTAAACCACTCAGCTTCTCGAACCTGCTTCACCATTCAATAAGATCATGGCTGATCGGAAGGTATTGGCAGAGAGTAGGTATTAATGGGTGCTATTTTGATTGGCAGCTGGTGACTAGTGGAATGCCCCAGGGATTGGTGCTGGGGCCTCAACTATTTATCATTTACATAGATGATCTGGACGAAGGGGTAGAGTGCAGGGTGACGAAATTTGCTGATGACACGAAGATGAGTGGAAAACCAAATTGCGTGGAGGGTGTGGAAAGCCTGCAGAGGGATCTGGATAGGTTGAGTGAGTGGGCGAGGACCTGGCAGATGGAATATAATGTTAGCAAGTGTGAAGTTATCCACTTTGGTAGGAATAATTACTATTTAAATGGCGAAAAACTGCAGCATGCGATGATGCAGAGGGACCTGGGGGTCCTTGTGCGCGAATCGCAAAAACACAGTCTGCAGGTGTAGCAGGTGATTAAGAAGGCGAATGCAATGTTGGCCTTTATAGCTAAGGGGATAGAATATAAAAGTAGGGAGAAACTTTTGCAGCTGTATAGGGGACTGGTGAGGCCGCAGCTGGAGTACCGTGTGTAGTTTTGGTCGTTGCATTCGAGGAAGGATATATTAGCCTTGGAGGGGGTGCAGAGAAGGTTCGCTAGGCTGATAGCGGAGATGAAGGTGTTGGATTATGAGGAGAGACTAAATAGGCTAGGTTTGTACTCTTTGGAGTTTAGAAGGCTGAGAGGGGATCTTATAGAGACATATAAGATAATGAAGGGGATGGATAGAGTAGAGGTTGAGACACTCTTCCCGCTTAGCAAAGACAGCAGGACTAGAGGGTACAGCCTCAAGATTAGGGGGGGGGGGGGGCGGTTCAGATCAGAGTTGAGGAGGAATTTCTTCACGCAAAGGGTGGTGAATCTTTAGAATTCTCTGCCTGTTGAAATGATGGAGGCTTCCTCGCTGAATATGTTCAGGTCAAGAGTGGATAGGTTTTTGATTGACAAGGGAATTAAGGGTTATGGGGAGAAAGCAGGAATGTGGTACTGAACCACTACAGATCAGCCATGATCTTATGGAATGGCGGGGCAGGCTGGAGGGGCTGGATGGCCGACTCCTGCTCCTATCTCTTATGTTATTATTGTAACCTCAACCCCCCACATTCCTGACGACCTCCTATAACCTTTCACCCCTTTGTTAATCAACTTAGCTCTGCCTTTAAAATATGTGAAGATTCTACTTGCATAGTATTTTCAGGAAGAGAGTTCCAGAGATACGACCCCCATTCCTCCTCACACCGCCGTGTGCACGCACGCACACACACACACACACACACGCCCCACGCATCTTGAAAAATCTTTGCCGTTCCAATAGTTGCCACGCGACCTTTATTTTCAGCCTGAACAGGCCGTTATACACTTTGGCAAGACAACCTCTCTGACAATATAGCACTGGATTCTAGAGTCAACATGACTCCTGGACTTTTCGTTCAAGCACACAACCTGGTAGAGTATCAATTGATGCCACATTACAGTACACATGCTGAGCATTATGTTGAGAGTACTGGAACCCAGAACTCTGAATAAAGAAATTTCTTCTTCATTTCAATTTGATTTCTTAGTGACTACCCTATATATTGATGGCCTCCAGTAATGCTCTTCCTCACAAGAGGAAGCATTCTGTCTGGATCCACTTCACGTTTCAGAATTTTAAAGACCTAGATGAGGCCATTTCTCAGTCTTTTTTCAAGAGAATCGAGACAATTCTTTCCTGATATGTAAACTTACACAACTGTGTCAATCTGTCCTTTCCCGAGCCTCTATATCCATTTTTATAATATGGCAATACAGAGTTGGCATAATATCTTTAATTTGCAATTCTATCCCTCCAAAAACAAAGCTTTTTCATGGCCTTGTTAACTTACGGATTTGTTTATTCCCCTACCCTACCTAGATTTACATCTTCCAAGTAATAAGTGACCCCCCCCCCCAACAATTCCTCCTACCAAAATGTCTGACCTCACATTTATCTGGGTGGTCAGCAAGCACAGGGGCAGATAGGGCAATGGGACTTGATGTGAGTTTAAACAGGGGCAGCAGAGTTTTGGATGCTTTCATGTTTATGGGGAGGCTAATTATGTGGGAAACCAGACAGGAGTGTGTTGGAATAGTCGAGAGTAGAGGTAATGAAGGCATGGATGGACGAAAGCACCCAGGCCCTACTCAGAACAAAACTACATGGGATGCTGGGGACCTCCATAAATCCCTGAGACTGAGGAGGCGTGATGAGGATGTTTACACTGAGAATTATGTTCAGAATACTGACATTGCCCTGAGTTTCAGTCTTCTGGAATGTTACAGGAAACAGTGAAGGCCAATGACCCATTCCTACTGCCCCTCCCCCTCCCTTCCCATAAATTTCTTGTTGGCCCTGTTTCAGGAATCCACTCCAGGGATTCTGGAAAGAGAGGTCTTTAAGAGAATCTGAAATAAATAAGCTAAGCAAAGAGCAAGGCTGCACAACGCTGGGAAGAAGTAATATTCTTGGGTTTACAGGCACAGCTAATTTTTCCAGTCAGCTCCCAGAGGAGCAATTTTTCAAAAAAAAAACAGATTTTAAAAACTGCATTTTAATCCAACCTGTTCCCAGCTTCTCTTGCATAGTTTTTCTCTGGAGATCATTTGATTTTGAACATTAGGTTACATTTTTTTACTATGTTAAAACAAGCCCGAGTGATGGTTCAGAAGGAAATGAGGAGGAGAAATTCTGAGGAGGACTGCAACAGCTTACGGAACATATTGAGAAACATACCAAATGGACAAGTAATTGACAAGCAGATTTCCATCCAGCTAAACCCTCTACCCCACAACCGTCTGAGATATCTGTGTTCCTCTAAATCTGGATTCCAAATTTAATTGCTCCACCATTGCTCCAGCCCCAAGCTCTGGAATTCCATTCCTTTAAGACTCTCCTTAAAATCTACCTCTCTGACCAAGTTTTTGGTCACCTGGCCCAATACCTCCTTAAATAGTGTGGTGTCTTACTTGGTTTTATAATACACATGTGTGAAATGTCTTGGGTCATTTCATTTACGTTAATATTGTTACATAAATTTAAGTTGATGCTGTTGAAGATCACTCCCTTACAACGTATCACAGACCATGGTAAAGTCATGAGAGTAATCAGTATAAGATTTGATAAGCAAGATCTTTTGCTGTTTAAAGGTCAGCCCTTTTCTGATGACTGTTTCTGACAACAGTAACTCATTCACTTACGCAAGAGTTAAAAATTAAGCTCCAATGTGCCCACTCCTCACTTTCTGAATGCATTTGGTGCAGACAGTGAAATAATGCTCCACAATTCCTATGTTTGATGATACAGTACGGTTCTCTCCCACTCACAGCTTTTTCTTTCTGTTTTATACTCACTATCTTTGGGAGGCCCAGCTCTTTCAGAATACAGGAGGATCCATGAGCTTACAATCCATTGGACTGATCCCAGAAAAACAAATCCCTCCACTCCTGCGTGTATCGTGTTTGCCCTCCTATGACATCCTAACAGTTAGAGTCGCACACAAACACTCGTCACATCATATACCAAATGTTGTCACTTCTGATTGGGGATCACACGCAGTGATGGAAGACAGGATTTCCAAGCCCCAA
The DNA here is from genome assembly GCA_024679065.1 of Sphyrna mokarran. NCBI lineage: Eukaryota > Metazoa > Chordata > Chondrichthyes > Carcharhiniformes > Carcharhinidae > Sphyrna > Sphyrna mokarran. Next base: position 5,796,957 of record JAGIQG010000038.1, read on the forward strand.
GGTTGGGAACAGAAGCACACATGGTGCTAGCCAGCTTCCCAACCTTGTTCCTAATGTTGTCCATTTTAGAGGAGGTAGGTTTAGGCCTGGCAGAGTTATCCCCTTTTCCATGAGGCAGGAGACCATTTCATTAAAAGCCTTAAGGACAGCTAATGGAGATCAACTGGGATCTTCCTGTTGGCCCCCAGTTTCCTACCCAGACAAGATGCAGTTCAACTGCCTGAAGGCACAGACCTCTGGGTCTGGCTCTTCACCCCTGAGTGGTGACCTGGCAGCTTCTTTTGTTTTTTGGTGGATTTCTTTTTCAAAATGATGTCAAGAGGGCATCTCCATGTTGAAACACCCTCTTTGGTCCTTATCCTTTCCTGCAGCCTGCTGTTCCTTTCAAGGTAGAAGGCCTTCAACTTCAAGAACTTTGTCTCCATGGCAATTAGGGGGAACCCCTACCACCCCTCCATGAAAATTCTAAAGACTGACTGTATCTCCCACTCCAACCACAGGATGCAGATAACACAGAATGCAAAATCGATTCAGGAAAATACCACGAGAAACAGCTAATGTAAACAGAATGTGTGGAGCCCTCCCTCTCCAAGCAGGATACGTAAACTAAAAGATGGTAAAGCTGCACAAATTCAGTCTTTCACATAATTTTGATCAAAAATTTTCCTTACTCTATTGAAATAAAAGATTATAAAGCAAGGTAAAGATTATAAAGCCTATGATGATCATAGGCTGTGGTGATTTAACCTGAGGATCACCATACCTCAGGCAAGGGACAACATAGAACATAGAACAATGCAGCACAAACAGGCCCTTCGGCCCACAAGTTGCGCCGATCACATCTACCAATCCACAGACCTATCTATAACCCCCTATCCTATTCTTTTCCATACACTCATCCAGAAGTCTCTTAAAAGACCCCAGTGAGTTTGCCTCAACAACCTCCGACGGCAGTCAGTTCCATTCACTCACCACCCTCTGAGTGAAAAACCTACCCCTGACATCTCCTTTGTATTTGCTTCCCTGCACCTTAAATGTGTGTCCTCTCGTAGTGACCATTTCAGCTCGGGGAAATAATCTCTGAGAGTCCACCCTATCTATTCCTCTCAACATTTTATAAACCTCTATCAGGTCTCCTGATAGAGTAAAAAAGTGGGGCCTTCATGAATAACCTCAGCCAGTAGAGGAATTGGACCCACGCTGTTAACGTCACTCTGTATCACTAACCAGCTGATGAACCAACTGAGCTAAACTATGCTCTTGCTCACCTCTTGCTCAAAACGGGCACAGAGTGCCTTGAGCTCACCGGAGAGGAGTGCATTGGAGCCAGCAATTTTACCTGCCTTTATCTTGTAGCCTGTTACATCTTGCAGACCTTGCCATAGTCGGTCACAGTCCATGTGGCGAGCCTGGGATTCTAGCTTGGTACTGTCTTTTGGCATCTTTGATGGATCTCCATAGATCATATCTGGCTTTCTTATATAGGTCAGGGTTGCCTGACTTGAATGCCTCAGACCTGGAATTTAGCAGGCAGTGGATATCCCTATTCATCAATGGTTTCCAGTTGAGAAATGTTTGTATTTGCTTCTTTGGCATACAGTCTTGTATACACTAATGAAGTCAGTTACTGCAGTGACATATTCGTTCAGGTTGGTCGCAGAGTCTTTAAATATTGACCAGTCTAGTCATCCGATTCCTCAGACCAACATTGTATGACTTTGTTTGATGGATTCTCCCGTTTCAATTTTGCTTGTAAGCCGGGATAGGAGCACAGCCTTGTGGTCTGATTTGCCAAAGTGTGGGTGGGCGATAGAGCAGCAGGCATTTTTGATATTTGTGTAGCAGTGGTCTAGGATATTTGCACTTCTGGTGGAACAGGGGATGGATTGGTGGTATCCTGGTAGTATGTTCTTGGTCTGACTAAAGTCCCCAGCCATTAAGGAGAAGACCTGGGGATGTTTCGTCTCAAGGCTATTCGTAATGGTGTATATTTCATCCAGTGCGATCTTCACATCTGCATGGGGTGTGATGTAAACTGCTATCAGGATAACAGAGGTGAACTCCCAGGGAAGATAGTAGGGGTGACATTTTAGCGTCAAGTGTTCTAGCAGAAACTTGCCAGTGTAGCTATGTCTAGGCACCATGAGGTATTGATTAGAAAGCAGACCCAATTCCTTCTAGCCTTGCCCAAGGCCGCTGTGCAGTCCACTCAGTGGATTGAGAAAACTTCTAGTTGTAGGGTACAGTCCAGTGAAGCAGGAGTGAGCCATGTCTCCATAAAACAGAGCACATAGCGGTCTCTCTGGAAAATGAATCTGGCTTTAAGTTCATCTGACTTGTTTTCCAAAAATTGGACATTTGCCAGAAATAAGCTAGGGAGAAGATCCTTGGGACCGCATTGCTTCACTCTCATCTGCAGGCCTGCACATTCTCCACACTTTGTGGAGTGACTTTCTCTTTTCAGGGCTGGGAGATGGTGAGAGTAGTATGTTGTATTAAGAGTATAGGTGCAGAGAGGTCAGTGGCTGGGTGGCATAGATTGACTGGCAAAAATGTTAGAGGCAAGATGAAGAAAATGTTTTCACTCAGAGGATTATGGGGGTCTGGAACTCACTACCACGTGGACTGCGGCCGACTATGGCAAGGTCTGCAAGATGTAATAGGCTACAAAATAAAGGCAGATAAAATCCTGGCTCCAAAGCACTCCTCCCCGATGAGCCAGCACAGACAAAAACTCTAAACTCATTTAAAAGGCATCTGAATATTCACTTCAAGTGCCATAACCTCTAAGACTACAGATCAAATTCTGGAAGAGGGGTGGGGTGCTTTTTCAACCAGCACAGACATAATTGGCTGAGTGGCCTCTTTTTTTGCTGTAAACTTTCTATGATTGTACATTTGGTCACTGGCCTTGGGTCTGCCATTTGCTTTTACATGCTAAGTTTGCAGTATATAGATGAGGTCAGTAGAGGGAACTCTTGCAGCAACAGCACATTTCATTGCATTCCTGGATGGGAATGGCTGATTGAAAATCTTGAAGTGTTGCTGAAAACAGGAAGTTTTATTCCATTATTATAGACTCCTACAGTGCAGAAGGAGGACATTCAGCCCATCGAATCTCTACCAACCACAATCCCACACAGGCCCTACTCCCATAACCGTGTACATTTACCTTATTTGTCCCCGTGACACTAGGGTCAATTTATCATGGCTAATCAACCTAAACTACACATCTTTGGACTGTGGGAGGAAATCAGAGCACCTGGCAGAAACCCAAGCAGTCATGGGGAGAAAGTGCAGATTCCAGGCAGAGAGTGAGGCTGGAATTGAATCCAAGCCCCTGGCTGCTGAGAGGAAGCAATGTGCTAACCACTGTGCTGCATTACGGATAATGCAAGATGACACTGGTAATTAAGACACTTCCCATCAATATCATCAGTTCAGCCTCAGATGACCTCACCAAACGATGCATTTTTGTTCCCCTCATTTCTGCCCAGTCTACAATGCAAAAGGCTTAAATCAGAACTATCCAAATGCCAGAAAAATAAACTCAATCTTGTTGTAGACTGGCAGTGATGGCAGCATCAGTGGTGGCAGCTGGCACTACATTCCTGATATGATGCCAAGGCCAAACAGGGTAGCATGTATCTGTGCTGAATAAAAGCTGGTCTTAGATAGAACAGCAGATGAGGTGGTAAAAGACCTGGCGGTTAGGGAACAGAAAGTAGCAAGTTCCTGCTCTTTGGAGACCATGATCCTAATGCGAACCCCGAAAGCTTGTCGGTTTATTATCAAATAAACTTGTTGGACTTTAATGTGGCATTGTGAGACTTCTTACTTTGGAGGCCATTCAGCCCCTCAAACTTTTCCACAATTCAATTAGATCATGACTAATTTGTGTACTGGTGCCATCTTTGGCTCAGTTGGTATTCTTGCCTCTAAGTCACAAGGTTCATGTCCCACTCCATAGCTTGAAAACAAAAATTCAAGTTGACTTGAATTGTGCAGTGCTGAGAGAGTGCTGTGTTGTCAGAGGTACAAAGAACAAAGAACAAAACAGCACAGGAAACAGGCCCTTCAGCCCAACGACCCCACGCCGCCACCCCGATGTTCCCACCCCTACCCATGATGCCTGTCTATGTTTATAGATCTATGGATTAAAAACAAAATTTGAGACAATTTAGGGAGAATTTGTTTTGCCAATCAGCCTAAGAGCACATCTTTGGGATGTGGGAGGAAACCGGAGCACCCAGAGAAAACCTACGCAAGCACGGGGAGAATGCGCAAACTCCCACAGACACAGGCCCAAATCCATGTATCTGCACAGCACAGCAATAGTCACTGAGCTGTCGTGTTGCCCATCAAATGGTCCAGGTCAAGCGTACACTAACAACGTGAAGCGCTAGGATACTCTCGGAAAAAAATCCCAGAACAGCCCTCTCACGACCCATCGTGTGTATGCCCCTTGTTAGACAACAAGGTGGACCAAAGCACCTGTAGGATAAAAACAAGTACATCAATATCATCATCTATTTACACACTTCCCAGGGACTCCCAAGGCTCATGATCCCTATTTGAAATCAGTTTTCTATACCCCTCCATTCCCATTCTGTTCATGTGCCCATCTAAGTATTTCTTAAATAACTCCAGAGTACCTGCCTCCACCACTTCACTTGGCAGCGCATTCCACACCCCCACCACCCTCTGTGTGAAAAAACTCCCACTAGCATCCAAATTATACCTTACCCCCCTCATCCTAAGCCCGTGACCCCTCGTGCTATTCGAGGCCATCCTAGGAAAAAGCTTAACCCTGTTTACTCTATCTATACCCCTCATAATCCTGTATACCTCTATTAGATCTCCTCTAAGTCTACGTCTTTCTAAGGAAAACAGTCCCAATTTGCCTAACCCCTCCTTGTAACTCAGATCTTCCATACCAGGCAACATCCTGGTAAACCTCCTCTGCACTTTCTCCAGAGTCTCCACGTCCTTCCGGTAGTAAGGTGATCAGAACTGGACGCAGTATCCAAATGAGGTCTAACCAATGTTTTATACAATTGCAACATTAAAAGGCCAGCTCTTGTACTCTATACCCCTTCTTATAAAGGCTAGCATACCATATGCTTTCTTCACAGCCTTCTCCACCTGCTCTGCCACCTTCAGAGACTTGTGCACCTGCATCCCCAGGTCCCTGTGCGTTTCTAAAATCTGAATAGGTCTACCTTTTATCATATACCTCCCCGCTACATTCTTTCTCCCAAAATGCATCACCTCGCATTTATCAGGATTGAATTCCATCTGCTGTCTATCTACCCAAGCTACCAGCCTATCTATGTCCTGCTGCATCGCCTGACAATGTTCCTCACTATCCGCAAGTCCAGCCATCTTTGTATCATCTGCAAACTTGCTGATCACTCCACTTACTCCTTCTTCCAAGTCATTTATGTATATTACAAATAGAAGAGGTCCCAGTACCGAGCCCTGCAGCACACCACGAGTGACCGACCTCCAACTAGAAAAACACCCTTCCACTATTACTCTCTGTCTCCTATTACTAAGCCAGCTACTTATCCATCTAGCTACCTGTCCTTGTATCCCATGAGCCTTGACCTTTTCAACTAACCTCCCATGAGGGACTTTGTCAAACGCCTTACTGAAACCTTATTTTGGATGAGGCATTAAACCCCATCTGCCTTCTCAGAACCAGCACTATTTCAAGAAGAGCAGGGAAGTTCTCTCTAGCGTCCTGACCAATATTTATCCCTCAATCAACACCACAAAAAAAGTAATGAAAAGGTATTTTATATTAAATAATAATTTTTAATCCACTGGTAGGAAATCGAATTGAACCTTTGAAAACAGAGACTAAAGTGACTTGAACTCACAGCCCAAGATAGCAAACTCCAATTTGCATTAGTATATATCTCACATTTCAATTCATTGGAGTGAAATCAATCTGCAAAACTTCAAGGAAGTGTGAATGACTCCCACCTCCCGTGTCACTAGCAATGTATCTATGAGGTATTCAACCGTTAGAGATGGGCCATTAAGACTAATCACTTGGATAATGTGTCCCTGGTGAGGTTAGCTTTCAGACATAAGCTAATCAAGTCACCTGTGGAATACACGACGTTGGGTAGGATTTTATGGTCTCGCCCCAAATTCCCGCCCCAGGTCAATGGTGATTTCCACTGTCAGACCTTTGCCTGCTCTGATTCCGAGGCAGGTGAGGTGGTAGAGTTCCAGCTGATGTCTTTCCCTTTTAATCCCTCTAGCAGTTGGGGAAAGGTCACATGACAATCCAACCCTTTGTATATTTTAAGCTGAATTTATGCGTTTTCTCAGCAGAATTGAAGATGAACAGCTTACAGAGAAAATCTAAGCGGGATCCCTCCTGTCAACTTTTTTCTTCAACCCACCTGGTAATCTTTGTGCCTATTTGCTAACATGCTCATCCAGGGACACCCTGTATCAGATAGAGATTTCTCAAAAGAATCCAACCCAGCACTAGCAGCTCCCGAACAAGCATTGATTCAATTATCTACATCTTTAAATTAGAAGCATTGACACCATCAAATTCAGCCTGAAGCCAGCCAAGTTAGCATGGCACAGTGGTTAGCACTGCTGCCTCACAGGGGCAGGGACCCTGGTTAAATTCCAGCTTCAGGTGACTGTGTGGAGTTTGCACATTCTCTCCTTGTCTGTGTCGGTTTCCTCCCACAGTTCAAAAATGTGCAGGTTAGGTTGATTGGCCATGCTAAATTGCTTCTTAGTGTCATGGAGACTAACAGGATAAATACATGGGGTTTGGGGATTGTGCACCTAATGGCCTCCTTCTGCACTATAAGGATTCTATAAACTAGATACTCTTTTACTCTTTACATGGACTCTATTTCTAATCTGTATTTATGTGTGTGTGTGAATATCAAGTGTATGCACGCACGTGAAAGTCTGTGCATATTTTATTATTTTGCTTAGATTGGTTTAAGCATAATAAAGCAAAACTCTTTCTTTGTTGAACTCAAGAAAACCCGTCTTACTGGTTCTTTTAGGACCACAGCACATAAACAGCTAAGTGCTCACTGAATTGGCAAGTATACCCTAGTCACAAAAAAAAAGACAGGAACCATTTTGACCCCTCCTTATTTGATTCTAACATCAAATTATCTGCCTCATTATCACATCGTTGTTTATGGGATCTTGCTGTGCACAAATTGGCTGCTGTTCTTCCCACGCTATAATGGTGATTTTACTTCAAAGGAATACTGCATTGGCTATAAAGCACGTTGGGACATATTAAAGCTCTGAAAGGTGCCATAAAAATGCAAGGTCTCATTAATTCCATTGTCCTAGTATCTGAACTTAACGAACATCTATCCATCTCAGTTTGAAAATATTTTGCTGTTCCCCTTGCATCAACAACTTATTTTTTTCCCTGGGGAGAGAGTTCTAGATTTCTACAATCTCTTGTGGTTTTTATTGTGATAGAGTAAATGGGCACAGGATTGAAAATAATCCAGAGTGAAGTACTGGTCTATGATCCCAGACTACTGCAAAGATGACACCAACTGACCAAGAGCTTCAGCTGTCGTGACAAATAAGCCCTTGCATTTATTTCATGCATTTCACCACCACCGAACATCTCAAAGCGCTTTACAGCCAATGACACATCTTTAAGTGTAATTATTGTAATGTAGGAAATAAGAGCAGCCAATCTGTGCAGAGCAAGATCTCACAACAGCAATGTGATAATGACATAGATCATCTGCCTGTAAGGTGTTGCTTGAGTGATAAGTATTGGGCAAAATACCAGGCATTACATCTCCTGCTCCTCTTCAAAAGGAGCCCAAGACTTAAAGCAGAGTGATAGGGCTTGGGTTTATCATCTCATCCGAAAGATGACACCTCCAAAAGTGCAGCACTCCCTCTGTGCTGCAAGAGGACAGTCAACCTTGGTCTTAGTGCTCACATCTTTGGTGGGGGAACTTCAACTTGGAAACATGTAATTCTGCAGCGAGAGTGCTGCCCATTGAGCTGACACTCAAAAAGTGTCACATCAAAAAGATAAAAGGGATAAGCCCTCATATGGAGGGAGAAAGCCAAAAAGACAACATGTACAAATATACAGAAGCTGTTCAGGGTAGCAACGTGCTATGGCTTATCTGACTTTCTTTCATAATGAATCCTCCAAGGCATTCAGCTATGTCAAATCTGCTGATACTTAATCTTATTTGTTGCTCAACTCTATTTATATAGCCAATTAGTTCCAACCCTCCCCCCTCATCTGTATCTCTGTTTATTGACTAGTGTTCGAAATGATCCTTAAACACGGACATAATGGCAATTAGCTGACTGATTTAATTGTCAGTCATTTTTGGCCGGGTGTGTCTGCTGGGACTCTGGAGAAGGGAGCAATTCCAGTTTTCAATAAGCTACTGTTGATTGGAAATGAAATGTAAACTCCAGGGCGCAAACAGACCCCTAAGGTTTCGAAAATGTTGTTTTTTCAGACAGAACCTGCCAGCCTATCAGTGACACTGTAGAACCTTTGGTGACAGAGCAATTGCAAAGTGATTCACCATGCTTAAGACCTCATAAAAGTACCGATCAAATCTTCAGGTTCACGGTCAGGTTCAGCAGCTTGTGTTGTGTGTCGCTGTTTCTTTATCAACTTAATCTACAGACCAGCTCACCAGCAGCAATCTGAACTCTGAGTGAGGAACATAAATAATTGCACTTCTACACTGCCCTTCAGGACCACCAGACATCTCAAAGTAGTTAGAATCATAGAATCCCTACAGTACAGAAAGAGGCTGTTCGGCCATGAAGACTGCACCAACCAAACCCCACCCAGGTCTTATTCTTGTAACCCCACACATTTACCCTGCTGATCCCCCGACAATAGGGTAATTTAGCATGGCCAATCAACCTAATCCACACATCTTTGGAGTGTGGAAGGAAATCAGAGCATCTGGAGGGAACCCACACAGACACGGGGAGAAGGTGCAGACTCCACACAGACAGTGACCCAAGGCCGGAATGGAACCCAGGTCACTGGTGCTGTGAGGCAACAGCGCTAACCACTATGCTACCATGCTGCCCACTGTACAGCCAATAAAGTACTTCTGAAATACTTCTATACTACTGTTGTAATATAGAAAATGCAGCAGTCGTTTTGCACACAGCAAGATTCCACAGACAGCAATGTGATGACCCACTTAATTTTTTTTTGTGTGACATTGATTGAGGGATAAATATTAGCCAAAAAGTGGGAGAACTCCCCTGCTCTTTTTCAAAATAGTACCATGAGATCCTTGACATCCACCCAAGCAGGCAATTGGTGCCTTGCTCATCTGAAAGACAGCACATCTGACAGTGCAGCACTCCTCCAGTACTGCACTGAAGTGTAACTATTGTTTTTGTGTTCAAGGCCTAAAGCAAGAGTCAAACCCAGAACATTGTGACAGAGAAACACGAATGTTACCAACTGATACACAGCTGAGGGGCTCAAAGTGGGTGATCTATTCCAGGAAAGTATAGCTATGGGAACAGACATGAGTATGTGCTTGGTCTATCTCATCTGCTTGCAAGCACAGAAAACGTGGATAGATCCACTTCACCCTCCCTGTGAGTTCCTCATTTTCTGTGTCTTTGGGAGCATTTGAGCTACCTATCAAGCTCAATGAAGATGGCGTCAATGTGTTCATTCTGTTATGCAGACTAACCTTTCATCATCAATAATCCAGCGATGCTCCTCTGACTTGCACAGAGCACACCTCATCGCCTGTCAGGAAGCAAACGCTCAGAATCTGTCATCCATCAGAAAGATACATATCTTACTTCATTTGTGGCACTGCAGCTTTGTAGCAAAGGAGAATGAGGGGATTTAATAGGTGGTTCTGATACATCCCTAAGGCTGGGCTCGCAATATCGTGTCCAAATCACTAAGTACCATAGGCAGCCCCATTGTAGCAGTGCAGGTAAAAGAGCGTCAAATGTGGTTTTGGCAATGAGGTGCAAGTGTCAACAGGCCTGCCCAGTGATTCGGATGAATGAGCAGCAACCAAGAGAGACGTTATGCCAGATTAGAATGCAGGAGGAGGTGATTCTAAAAAAAAGGACGTCACAGCAAGGATCTGGCATTGTTGGTTTGACAGGCAATTAACAGTGAAGGGCAGCCATAAAAGAAGGCGTACAGCTTGTAATCCAGCACAGACAGACAGAAAGGGAGTAAAAATACTGGATACCTCTGACACCAAACAGATCTTTCCACCATTTCTCTAAAATATTGAAAACAAACAATAATGGATGTACTTGCACTGTTCCCCAAATAAAAGGCAGGGCAGCTCAATAGTGAAAGGTCTGAACTAAAAAAGGTTGTCTTTAATTACATTTTTGTCTGGTTTGCTAAATTGTGTGGAGATTATTTGTTCTTGGTATTTGATCAGAAGACTGAACACTAGGCTGTCTATGGCTGACAAAAGGGAATACGATGGGCAGTAATGCTATAAAAATAGTGTGGATGCTGAAATTTTGAAATCAAAGCAGAAAATGCTGGAAATTTCATAACTGGCCACAGTCAATAGGGGGAAGCTGTTCCCATTTAAAGAAAGGATCAAAGACACCAATTTAAGGTGACTGACAGATAAAGACAACATGACGATTTTTGTTTTACGCAAGTGAGTGGTTAGGATCGGGAATGTTCTGCATGAAAGTGTGCTGGAGACAGATTCAGTCAAGGCTTTAAAAAGGGAATCAGATAAACTCCTGAAGGGAGAAAACTTGCAGAAACATGAAAGAAAAGGAGGCGAGTGGAGCTAGCTAAATATCTCTTGCAGAGAGTCAGCATGTGCTCAATGGGCTGAATGGCCTCCTTTAGTGTCTTAACCATTCTATGATTGTGTGATTCCTTTGTACAGCCTGAGACTGAGTGTGAGAGTTCACTGTTTTTTTTATATATCTGACACTGCTAACATCAGAGTAATTGGGCTCTTTCTTTCCTCTGGCTCTTGTTAACTATGCTGGGTCTGTCATATTAACACAGCCAAGTTCACACAGTCCAGAGTCAACACAGCTCCATTTGGTGACCCTGCTGACCATCCCATGACCCTTTGTTCCAACAGCTGTAAAATCTTGGCTCAGAAGGAGAAGTTTTATTTTAAATAGTCAATCATGTAACCTCTGACCTACGGGAGCAGTGAACATTAACAAGTTAACCCTGTGTTACATTCCAATTGGATTTAAACAGCCATTACAGAGAAAATCCAGACACAGCAGACAATCCAAATACCACATTATCTGCTAGTCCATATTTCGCCGAGAAACATACGCAAGAAAAATCGCTTGCATCCTAACACCTGATCAGCAAATACGATAGAGTGACATATGGCACAAGAGGAGACCATTTGGGCCATCAATTCTATACTGGCTCTTATGTGGAGCAATTGCAGTCATTCCATTCCTCTGGTCTATCAAGTGGCTGGCTCCCCTTTAACTCAGCAACCACAGGAAAACATCATTACCGCTCAACTAGAACATAGTAGCCAATAAAGGAAGTCGTCCAGAAAGTAACTCTAGGTCAGAATAACTGACACCCGTTCCACGCCCCCCCCCCCCGCCCCAGCCCCACAACCTCTAAGTTTTAGAAATAGAACTATGCAGCTTTCAACTTCAACCCACTCAAGGTTAATTCAAACCATCAATCTTTACACATGAAAGAGCTCTTTGATGAAGATGATCCCTCTCAAGCAGACTTGCTGAATTAACTCAACCTGCTGTGCAATAAGCCTAGTAGTTACTCACTAAAGGAACATCATTAAGGAGAAAAACAGGGGTGAGAATGTCTGAGCGTAGCTGTCACTCACAAGTAGCTATGGTTTTTTTCTTTGAAAAAAGGGACAATGAGAGTTTATTGAATTCAATTAACAGAACCAGATTTCAAGAGAAGTGGCCAGCTCAGTTCATTCGCCAGTGAACCACACCAAATAGGCTGAAAGCAGGAAGCATCTTACCTTGGACTCACATTTCTTGTGGCTTGCTAACTTGCAGACTGGAGGAGAGAGAAAAAAGAAGCAAACGCATAGTTAATATTGAAAAAAATACAGCTGCAACTTTTGATAGATAGTAGATTGTAGATGCCTCAGACTGCTAGGCACTTTCCAAAGCTTCTCCTTGACATTCTCATGCTGTTAGAAATGCTGATCAACATGGCTGGGAAGTGAAGTCCTGTACGGCATTACTAACACAAGGAGAATGCAGCCAGGTGGTTTCTCAGCCACTTTCGTGGATTGCAGAGATTGATGCAATTCTGTGGATTTCCAGAGCTGTCTGCACTTAGATATGTCATCTCAATGCTGTTGGCCTTTTAATAAGAATGCTACAAAATGTACAGGCATCATCCATCACCCCAGAGCTCTCTTAGGCTAAAAGTGATATTGTAGTTTATATCCTGTCCTTTACAATATGAAATGATTGCAGAAAGTGTCAGGGATTCCCCATGAAGAACATGCACTCTTAAATATGTGAATTAATAAATGAGAAAATGGCTCACAGCAATGCAACCATTGGAAGCCTAGACTGTACAACTAATAGAGGCCCATAGTCAGTATTTAATGGAGGCCTATAGTCACAACTGATGGAGGTCAAGCACAGAAAATGGAGGACTGGTTAACAAAAGCAATACACTGAAGAAATTGCATCAATCAAGTACATATAAACATTAAAAAAAAACAACTTAAGAAAAAGAAAAGGGGCTTGTTTTAGGTCTTAAACTGTGCTCTGCTTTTACAGATGGGGTCTGTGCTCTAGACAAAGCCATCATTTGGGAGGAGACAGTAGCAGAGTGTTAATATCACTGGACTTATAATCCAGAGGTCCAGGCTAATGCTCTGGGGACATGGATACAAAACCCACCATGCAGCTTGTGGAAAGAAATAAGGGTTGCACACCACTCCGTTTTTTAAATAAGCCTGTCGCTGCCAGCTGAGCAATCTCAAATTCTGGCTGATGCGGGTAACATTTTCAGGCCTCCATTACTGTGGAACCTCACTAAATTTACTGATCCTAGCCCTGAAGGGGTACACATCCAGAGACCATGGAAAGATTGTTTGTAGAATAATTTAGGAGAAATACAAAAGGGGGGGGGAGTGCTGTTTTCACACCAGAGAACAAGAATAACTGGGTACATACTCAAGCCAAGCAAAGTTGGCTTTTAAAACCCAAGGTAAAGGAGAATGTGCACACAATTTCAGTCTGGATTAATCATTAGTACTGTGGTGTATAATAAATCGTCCATGAAGGAGTTGATGATTATTTCTAGCATTCCACCTAACTGGCAATCTTTAGAAACATGGCGAGTGAGTCCATCTTTTCTTTATGTGCCAAGCCTATTGTTTGTTTACAGTGTATTATTAATTAGAATTCTGTTCCATTGTGTGTATGCCAGGTCCTCAAACAGCCGTTGGCCATTGGCTCAAACAGCGGGGCTGGATTTAGTGGGAAGGTTGAAGCCATTGTCTTCTGGCCCCATCTCCATTCCTGAGCCACCAACTCCAGCCCTCTACCTAGAAACTGTGAGGCCAAGCCAGAGAGTTCACAACCATGATTCCTATTTCACCCAGAGATGGGTTTCCAAGCACATATTTCTGGCATCATCAAGACCGCCTATTTCCATTTCTGTAGCATCGTCCTTACCTCAGCTCATCTGCTCTAAAATTCTTGTCCACGATCACCTTTAGATTCGACAATTCCAACTCACTCCTGGCTGCTCTTCCACATTCTACCCTCTGTAAACATGAAGTTATTCAAAACTCTATTGCTTGTGTCTTAACTCATACCAAGTCCCATTCCCCTGTCACCCCGTGTGCTTGCTGACCAATATTGGAGTGACATCTCGATTTTAAAATTCTCATCCTTGCTTTCAAATCCTTCCATGGTCTCACCATCTAGGGAGTAATCTCTAAAATCTCATCCAGCCCCACAATTCCCATATCTCTGCGCTCTTCTAATTCGGTGTCTTGAAAATCCCTGATTTTAATTGCTCCAACTTTAGTGACCATGCCTTCAGCTGCCTAAACCCTACGCTCTGGAATTCCTTTACTAACTCTCCCCACCCTCTCCAGCTCACTTTTCTCCTTTAAGGTACTCCTAAAACCTATCTCTGACCATCTGACCTAATATCTCCTACATGACTCAGTGTTCTACTTTGTCAGATTAAGCTCTGGTGAAGCACCTTGGGATATTTTAGTATATTACAGGAACAATATAAAAAAAAGCCACAATCTCCAGTGTCTCTCTCCATGTGAGTGAGAGGGTGCACTGCAGAAAGTGAGGAGGGAGAAGCGAATGGTGGACAGCAATGATCAGCTTGTGGACAAAGTCTATCAAAGGTTCCTCCCTTGGTTATGGAGATGGAACCACATAAAATGCTCTTTAAACGTTCAAGGGTTACAGGGAAAAGAAGGAGCAGAGGCTCTTTCTTTCATCTGATCAAACATTCAAGATGATGCTGGTGCAAGATGCCAAATCACATAGTAATTATCTTAGGTCTACAGCACAGAAACAGGCCATTTCGCCCAACCAATCCATGCTATTATTGATATATAAACTCCCTCCTCCTCTCATTGTCTCTTCCCAGACTACCTACATTTCTCTCCATTCTCATTTTCCTCATCAAGCCTCCCTTTGATATATCAATACTCTGATTTAGCATTCTCACTAATCTCTGGTAGCAGCTCTCTGATGGTGTTACTCCGTTGTTCTGGACACAGCTCCAATTGGATTGAGTTTATCCACATTCATCCTATCAAATCTGGTTCCAACTGGAAAGAGCTCAAGCAAACCTCCTCTCAAGATAGAATCCCAGCCTGTTCAATAATGTGTGCCAGCCAAGAACCAATCAAAAGTTGGAGTAGTTGAGAAGCCAATAGCCATTCCTACTGTCTGGTCCAAATAGATTCAACTCTTTGCTTTTACCTTTCAGCTTCTACATCCAGCCCACCATTTTATCTAACAAGTCTTCCAACCATTCAGTCCATTGTGTTTGTGCCAGTCAAATCCTGTCCAATCCCACTTTGCAGCTCTGAGTCAGTAGCCCAAGTAGTTTGCAGCACTCCAAGTGCACATGCAAATGTTATTTTTAATTTCATGAGGGTTTGTGCCTCTAAAATCCTTTCAGGCATTGAGTTCCAGACCCCACCACCCTACTGGGTGAAAATATTCTCAACTTCCCAATAATGTGGAGCATTGATTAGCTAGATAGTCAATATCTTTTCCCAATGGAGGAGTCTAAAACTAGAGGACATAGGTGAGAGGGGAGAGATACAAAAGTGTCCAGAGAGGCAATTTTTTCACACAGAGGGTGATGAATGTCTGAGATGAGCTGCCAAAGGTCATAGTAGATGTGGATAAAATTTTATCTTTTAAAGAGCATTTAGATAGTTACATGGGTAAGATAGGCATCGAGGGATATGGGCCAAATGGGACTAATTTAGGGATTTTAAAAAAAGGGCAGGATAGACAAGTTGGGTCGAACAGCCTTTCTCCATGTTGTAAACCTCCATGACTCTAATCCTGTCCACCTATCTCTTTAAATCTCTGCGCCCTAGTTATTGACTGTTCTACTACTAAAAGTCTTTCCCGAGCACTCTATCTAGGCCCCTTGTAATTTTACATATCATTTATACATTATCTGGAAATGTTGAGGATTTAAACAATTGTAGCATGAGAGGAATGGAGGTGGGTGGAGGAGAGACACACAAGTGATTGGGTTTTGAGTGGGTTAAAATCAAGCTTGGCTTGAGGCACTAGACAGCTTACACTAGGACAAGATTCACTTACAGCCTGCATCTTACTCCTTCATGGACTGGAGTAAACACAGTAAGAAGTCTCACAACACCAGAAACAGGGCATGTAAAGGCACACACAGTTTACAGAATACTGATTAGAATGTGAATCTTTACAGTTAATCTGTTATTCAAGTATAAAGGTGCAGACAATGTGAGCGGAGATAGCATTAAGCATAGATTAAAGAGATCTTTAATTTTTTATATGCCCTGCTTCTGATCAGAACTCTCTACTCACCTGACGAAGGAACAACATTCCAAAAGCTTGTGGCGTTTGCTATCAAATAAACCTGTTGGACTTTAACCTGGTGTTGTGAGATTTCTTACTGTCTTATTCCTTCGCACAATGATCTGAAGAACACAGTTCAATGGCTGGGTGGGTGTGTGGTAGCAAGGAGCACTTACTGTAAAGC
The DNA here is from genome assembly GCA_024679065.1 of Sphyrna mokarran. Lineage (NCBI taxonomy): Eukaryota > Metazoa > Chordata > Chondrichthyes > Carcharhiniformes > Carcharhinidae > Sphyrna > Sphyrna mokarran. The sequence goes on from JAGIQG010000038.1 coordinate 5,813,212, forward strand.
AGGAGATTTTCCCATGATTAGTCAGGGACTTTCCATTTAAATCCTAATATTTCTTAAAACTAGCCTATTTAGTGGCCAGTGAATCATTTTGACAGGATTTCAAAGCTCATTTACATTGTTCAGCAGCTCAGCAGAAAGGACAAAAAAGGTCGGCTAGAATTACAGAATGAAAACACTCAAGGCCGGAATGAAACCTGGGTCCCTGGCCCTGTGAGGCCACAGTGCTAACCATTGTGCCACCTCCTCAAAGTGTAATGTTTGAAAAAGAAAGTGCAGCTAGGGTCTTTACATCTCCTCGTTCACATAAATATGTGGGGGTTTTGTTAACGATTTCCATTGGTAGTGAGTTATGATCCTGTGTTTTACAGGCAGTTGGGGGAAAATGGGTGCATATTGCTCATCTCCCTAAAGGAAAGATGGTGCTATTCTCAGTGAGGCTCAATAGTGCTGCTCCATGACAATAAAACACTACTGGTGGTATGGCTGAGGTGAAAGTGGGATGTTGCCCATCCAGAGAGGGCCACCAACCTAATTGGTCAGCAGCTCCAACAGTCTCAGCAGTGCCTGAGCTTTATAGTCACCGCTGCTGGAACTGCCAGGAAAATTCAGCCAGATGACCAGGATGGCACTGCCGAAAAGGGCAGTGAAAGCAGAATGATCTTCCAGAGGGAAAGGGGATAAATACCCAGAAACAAAAAATCTGTAGAGTCACAGGGAAAAGAGCAGCGGGAAGTGGGGCATGGATGCTCAGATCTGCCAAAGAACCAACACAGGCACAATGGGCTAAATGTCCTCCCTCAGTACTGGATCATTCTACAATTCAACTGCATATGGTCCAAGTGCATAAGCCAAAGACCCATTAATTCCCTATATTTGACTTTGCAGGTGCAACGAACCACGGTGAAACAATGAGTATATTTGACATACAAGTGCAAACTCTGAGTGAATGTTAGCCAAATACAACAGTTCCTGGATTTCATGGTGGCAGAGTGCACAGGAACAAGAAGAAGCTGTGCCTCAAAAAGAATCCTCACGTTCAATTCCCTCCATGGTCGCATCCCTCCGTAGCTTTGTAATCTCCTCCAGCTCCACACTCCCTCCAAGATATCTGCACTCCTACAATACTGGCCTCTTGTTACGCATCCTCTACTTTTAATCGTACCACCACTGACATTCGTGTTTCAGCAGTCACACCCCTTAGCTCTGGAATAACCTCTCTAAACTGCTGCACCTCTATCTCTCTCCTTATTTAAGACACTCCTTCAAATTTATTTCCTTAAAAGGTTCAATGTCAAATTCTGTTTAATAATGTTACTATGAAGAGGACGGAGGGAAGGGAACAGAGGGGAGGGGAGCGGGAGGGTGGGCGAGGTAAGGGAGCGGGGTTGGGGCAAGGGAGCGGGGGTTGGGTGGGAGGGTGGGGCAAGGGAGCGGGGTTGGGGCAAGGAGGGGGTTTGGGGCAAGGGACAAGGAGAGGGGGGCGGTGGGGGCAAGGGAGCGGATGGGGGGGTATGGGGCGGTGGGTGAGGGAGCGGGGAGGGTGGGTGGGGTGAGGGAGCGGGAGTGGGGAGCGGGGGGGGGGTGGGGGTGGGAGGAGTGGGAGCGAGGGAGCGAGGGAGCGGGGAGGGTGGGTGTGGGTGGGGTGGGCGGGGGGGGGGGTGGTGGGTGGGTGGGTGAGGGAGCGGGAGGGGGGTGGGGGAGGGAGCGGGGAGTGGGTGGGGTGAGGGAGCGGGGAGGGGGTGGGGGGAGGGAGCGGGGAGGGGGGTGGGGTGAGGGAGCGGGGAGGGGGTGGGGGGTGGGGGGGGAGAGGGAGTGGGTGTGGGGGGGTGGGTGGGTAGGTGGGTGGGGTGAGGGAGCGGGGAGGGTGGGGGGGGGTGGGGTGAGGGAGCGGGGAGGGTGGTTGGGTGGGGTGAGGGGAGGGTGGGGGGGGGGAGGGAGTGGGGAGGGTGGGTGGGGTGAGGGGAGCGGGAGGGTGGGTGGGGTGAGGGAGCGGGAGAGGGTGGGGGGGTGGGGTGTGGAGCGGGGAGGGTGGGTGGGTGAGGGAGCGGGGTGGGTGGGGTGAGGGAGGGGGAGGGTGGGTGGGTGGGTGGGGTGAGGGAGCGGGGAGGGTGGGTGGGGTGAGGGAGCGGGGAGGGTGGGTGGGTGGTGGGGTGAGGGAGCGGGGGAGGGTGGGGGGGTGGGTGGGGTGAGGGAGCGGGAGGGTGGGTGGGGTGAGGGAGCGGGGAGGGTGGGTGGGGTGGGGAGCGGGAGGGTGGGTGGGGGAGGGAGCGGGGGGTGGGTGGGTGGGTGGGTGAGGGAGCGGGAGGGTGGGTGGGTGGGGGGGTGAGGGAGGGGGAGGGGGGTGGGTGGGTGGGGTGAGGGGGAGCGGGGAGGGTGGTGGGGTGAGGGAGCGGGGAGGGTGGGTGGGGTGGGGAGCGGGGAGGGTGGGTGGGGTGAGGGAGCGGGGAGGGTGGGTGGGGTGGGGCGGGGAGGGTGGGTGGAGGGTGAGGGAGAGGGTGGGTGGGTGGGGTGAGGAGCGGGGTGGGTGGGTGGGGTGGGAGGGTGGGGTGGGGTGAGGGAGCGGGGAGGGTGGGTGGGGGTGGGGGAGGGGAGGGGGGAGGGTGGGTGGGTGGGTGGGTGAGGTGGGTGGGTGGGTGAGGGAGCGGGGAGGGTGGGTGGGTGGGTGGGGTGAGGGAGCGGGGAGGGTGGGGGGGTGGGTGGGGTGAGGGAGCGGGAGGGAGCGGGGGGTGTGGGTGGGTGAGGGAGCGGGGAGGGTGGGTGGGGGGTGTGGGTGAGGAGGGGGAGGGTGGGTGGGTGGGTGGGGTGAGGGAGCGGGGGAGGGTGGGTGGGGGAGCGGGGGGGGGGGGTGGTGGGGTGAGGGAGGGGATGGGTGGGTGGGTGGGTGGGGTGAGGGAGCGGGGAGGTGGGTGGGTGGGTGGGGTGAGGGAGCGGGGAGGGTGGGTGGGTGGGTGGGTGGGTGAGGGAGCGGGGAGGGGGGTGGTGGGGTGAGCGGGGAGGGTGGGTGGGTGGGTGGGGTGAGGGGCGGGGAGGGTGGGTGGGTGGGTGGGGTGAGGGAGCGGGGGAGGGTGGGTGGGTGGGTGGTGGGGTGAGGGAGCGGGGAGGGTGGGTGGGTGGGGGGGAGGGAGCGGGGAGGGTGGTGGGTGGGTGGGGTGAGGGAGCGGGGAGGGTGGGTGGGTGGGTGGGTGGGGTGAGGGAGCGGGGAGGTGGGGTGGGTGGGTGGGGTGAGGGGAGCGGGGAGGGTGGGGGGTGGGTGGGGTGAGGGAGCGGGGAGGGGGGTGGGTGGGTGGGTGGGTGAGGGAGCGGGGAGGGTGGGTGGGTGGGTGGGGTGAGGGAGCGGGGAGGGTGGGTGGGTGGGTGGTGAGGGAGCGGGGAGGTGGGTGGGTGGGTGGGGTGAGGGAGCGGGGAGGGTGGGGGGGTGGGGGTGGGGTGAGGGAGCGGGAGGGTGGGTGGGTGGGTGGGGTGAGGGAGCGGGGAGGGGGGGGGGGGTGTTGGGAAGATAGGTTGGCTGGGCACCCAAGGGGGTGGGGGCACCACGGACACAATCAAGTGAGAGATAGGCAGCTAACGAGATCAAGAGAGAATGAGACGGAGACAGGCAGCAAGTGAGCCGGCAAGATCAAAAGCAAGGAAGGTAGTAAGCGAGTGCACGAGAGAGGCGGGTGGGGGGGAAGAGAGCGAGTGAATAAGTGCAGGAACGAGAAGGAATAAAAACGGCAAACGAAAGAGAGAATGTGGATTCACGACTCTGGATGTCTCAAAGTGCTTTCCAGCCTGTGATACATTTGAATTTTGCTATTGTTGTAAATTAGGAAACAAGTCCCCAAATAGCAAAGAAATAATATGTTAGTGACATTGGGATAAATATTGGCCAGGAAATTGAGAAAACTCGTCTGCTCTTCTTCAAAGTAATAAAGTGGAATCCTTTACCCTTGCCCGAAAGGGCCTCAATTGAATGTCTCATCTGAAAGTCACCAGATGCCAAAGGGGAAAGTGGCTACCATTGATTTTCCCACTCAGAAAACCAGTTTGAATGTTCAGTTGAACAGGAATTCTCCAGCTGCAGGACCTTACTTACCACGACATAAGATTCCTGGTGACGTTACTGGCTGCTTGCATACTGCACAGTTCCTTTTCTTCTTAAATGTTTTCTCCTTAAAGCTGTGAGTACTTGGGGGATCGACCTTACCAGGCTGTAAGACAGAAAAGAGACGTGTGTTCTAACCAGCCTCACCATCAATCATTGACATCAATGAATTTTATTAATGCAAGGCTGAACATCAACAGTGAACAACACTTGTTTATACACAATCTCCAGTGGTGGTTCAAAGTGGGCATACATCTTTCCAAGTTTTGGTTATTTATTCTGGGTTTAAATTTAAAGATGATGTGTTGCCATTTTAAAGGAAACATGTTTGAAGAAGCTCCATGTCATCAAAACATCAAATACCAAGGATTCAAATTAGCTGAGGGCAGCAAAAGGAGCATGCATCCTCTGGGTGGGGGCTTCAATGTCTAGCACCAAGAGTGGTTTGCTCGCGCCATTACCACCAAGTTGGCCATGTCCTGAAGGATATAGCTGCTAAACCTGACCTGCCATCAGAGAGGAGGGAACCAACACAACTTCCTACATCCTGTTCACCATTAATAAAGCACAAGTCAGGATGTGATAGAATAATCTCAACTTGCTTGGATGGGTGCAGCTCCAACAATACCCAAGAAGCTCGTCACCATCCAGGACAAAGCATCTTGTTGACTGGCACCTCTCCCACAAACATTCACCACTGATGCACAGTGGCAGTAGTGTGTACCATTTACAAGTTATAGTGCAGCAGCTCACCAAGACTCCTTAGACAGCACCTTACAAACCCACAACCTCTACCATCCATAAAGACAGGGACAGCAAATGCACGTAAACAACACTATCTACAAATTCCTCTCTGAGAAACACCATCCTGTCCTGACTATTATTGGCCATTGAATAGTGGTCATTCTTTCATTGCAGTTGAGTCAAAATCCTAGAACTCCCTCCCTAACAGCACTGTGGGTGTACCTACAGCACATGGCCTACAGAAGTTCAAAATGGCAGCTCACCACATTTTCAAGGGGTAATTAGGGATGGGCAATAAATGCTGATCTAGCCAGCAATACACACATTGCATGATCTAGCAAATAAACAACATTACATCAACTGGAACCAGTTAGTTCTGAATAAAAGAAGATGGCCTTGTCCAATATTACATCTCTTCTCAAATTAAGACAAATTTCTGACTCAGTGAAAGAGTATATGGGGAATCTCCCTGATTCATTACTTTCTTGGCTAGATCAGGAAGACTTCTGGGAACATTTTCTCCACATTGTATTACTCACTAAACTATCAGTCCATGTAACTGTTCATCATTTGGGCCAAAAGGATAAATATGCCATGTAACAGCTTGGTGTGCCTTCTTATGTTGTTGAGATTTGTGCTCAACAAAGTGCGTGGTGTTTTCGCAGAGAGAACTCGTTCCTATTTTAGTCACGTGGGACTGAATTTTGATGAGTGGGATCAAATTCTCAATGATGATAACTTGGATAGAAAATCACAAAAGATCTGAGGAAATGTAGCTTTCACTGTTTTCCTGAGACTCTCATGGCTCTTCTGCCAACATGACAGCAGCTGAGTTAATGGTATCCTCTCCTGGGCCTTTCATGCATGCCTGGTTAGATGCAAGCAAAGCATCTGGCACACTCCCAAATTCAAAAGAACATTCCATAATTGAACAATTCGGATTATGCTTCAGTATTACGGGACGCTAGTGTAACAGCATCTGAAGTAGTGTGTGCAGTATTGGGTCTCCTTATTTGAGGAAAGGTGTAAACGTGTTGGAAACAGTTCAGAGAAGGATTACCAGGCTAATACCTGGAGTGGGAAGGGTGTCTTATGAGGAAAGGTTGGACAGGATAGACTTGTATTCACTGGCATTTAGAAGAGCAAGAGATAACTTGATTGAAACATGCAAGATCCTGAGGGGTACTGACAGGGTGGATGCAGAGAGGATGTTTCCCCTTGTGGGAGAATCTAGAACTAGGTCACTGTTTAGAAATAAGGAGTCACCCATTTAAAACCTAGATGAGATGAAAATTTTCTTTAAGTTGAGTGTCTTTGGAACTCTCTAAGGTGGGGGAGTATTTTTAAGGCAGAGGTGGATAGATTCTTTATAAGCAAGGCGTGAAAGGTTATTGGGGGTGGGCAAGAAGCAGATTTGACGTTACTATCAGATCAGCCAAGGTCTTATTAAATGGCAAAATAGGCTCGAGGCGCTGAATGGCCTACTCCTGTTCCTTGTTCATATGCTCCCACGTCATTCATTCTGTGCCAAATTTGAGACAGTCTTTTTGTTCATGGTCCCTGCTTACCGAAGTATGACTAGTCCAAACTCATTGCACATAGGAGCTTTGGATTTGGAATGGAAGAGCCCACTCTTGTTAGAAGTTTTGACCAATGAGAGGCAATCACATTTAAGAATCTTAAAGGGACTGACAGGGTAGACGCAGAGGCTGTTTCCCCTTTGTTGGAGAGCCTAGAACATGGAGTCACAATCTCAGAATAAAAGATCAACCATTTTGGACTGAGATATGGTATGATTTCTTCTTTCAAGGGGCTGTGAATCTTAGGGGTTCTCTATCCCAAAAGCCTGTGGATGGTCATTCATTGAGATTTAAGACAGATATCAGCAGGTTTGTGGACACTAAGGGAATGAAAGGATGAGGACAGTGGGAAGTTGGAGGAAGATCAGGCGTAGTGTATTGAATGGCTGAGCAGATTTGAGGGGCCAAATGCTCAACTACTGTTCCTGCTTTGCATGCCCCTGTGCACACTTCCATTGTCCCCTTCTCTCTCCTTTTATGTTAACCAAGGCAAGTGTGCTATTTCTTTAAAATGGTGGCACATTTTAGTAGTGTTATATATAATACAGCTTGCTTTGTAGCGCACTAACTTTTTTTATTCATGGGATATGGATGTCTCTGGTTGAGCCAGCATTTATTGCCCATCTTAATTGCCCTTGAATCGAGAGAGTATTTGAGAGTCAACCACATCACTGTGACTCTGGAGTCACATGTAGGCCAGACTGGATAAGGACAGCAGATTTCCTTCCCTAAAGGACATTAGTGAACGCAGTGGGTTTTTCCAACAATCAACAATAGTTTCATGGTCATCATTAGGCTTTTGATCTAGATTTTTATTGAATACAAGTTTCACATCTGCTATGGTGGGGGGGGGGGGGGGGGGGTGGGAATTCAAACTCTGCTCTCAGAGTATTATCACTGTTCTCTCGGTGTTCTTTCCTCAGCCAACCTTTCCAAAAGAAAAATTAAATAGAAATAGACGTATACAGAAATGGGCCAATCGGGGGTGGGCAGGATGCAGATTTGAGGTTACTATCTCAAGATAGTATCAGAACCTCTGCCCTATTCATTCCTTCATCCACTTATCCAACCTAACCTTGAATGTTAACTTGATTTCTGCCTCAACCACTTGTCCTGGAAGTAAATCTGACACAGCCTCACAACTCTCAGTGCAAAGTACTTTCTCCTAATTTTGTTCCAAAATTGGAAAGAATTTTTAAAAAATCAGGTCTAATTCTTTGTGATCAGTAGTACTGGTATCATTTTTAAAGTGAATTTTCGTATCTGTGCTTTAATCTAGCTTTTGCAAGGTTGTCCCAATCTGTCCAATATTAATATATTTCTACAGACGGAATTAACTGGTCATTCATTGCATTTCAGTTTATGGGATGTTGCTCTGTGTAAAATGGAGGCACCTTTCAGATAAGACATTAAGCTAAGGCCTTATGTGTCCTCTCAGGTGGGTGCAAAATATCGCCCTTTACTACTGTTAAGAGGAGCAGAAGCGGTCTCCCTGCTGTCCTAGCTAATACTTATTCCTCAATCAATTTCACAGAAACAGATTATCTGGACATTATCGTGGTACTCTTTGTGGGATCTTGCTGCGTACTAACTGACTGTCACATTCCTACACTTCAAAAAGCACTCCGTTGGTATACTCCTGAATATTGTGGAAAGTGCTGTATAAATGCAAGTCTGTCTGTCTTTTATTTAATGAATCATTGGGGAAGCCTTTTCCCTAATGTGAGCCAAAGGTCTTTTCATAATGGGTAGTATTTTCAGAATTAAACTGACTGTATTTTGAACCTTGGGTGCAAAACCTGCAGACTTTTGGAGAGTCTGGGCCCCAGTTATCTGAAAACTTGATTAGAGCAGTACCGAAGGAGTCCCCCTTTCTCTCAAGCATTTTAAATGGGCATTCGATACTCAGGAAGTGCAGAACTGGACAGATATTCACAAACTTGTTTATGCCAAAAAGATATTCTGCAATCTCTGTACTCCTGACCGTGAGACATTTCCTTTCTGATAAAAAAAAACTAGGATTCAGAGCACGGCAACAATACATAGGAAGCTGAGGATACAGTGGCAGAAAAATATACATGCTTTTATTTTACCCCCACCCTTTACAGACCATAATCTTGGAATATCTGATTCTGCCAAAAGGCTGCTATTGTTTCACAATCCTGCAGGGTGCACAACCAACCCTCCCAATCACTCTCAGAGACACACTACACTTCAGTATGCCCATTCCATCCACATTCAGAAGCAGGAATGTCTTAACCCTTTAAATTTCAAATTTGTGAAAATGAGCATTGCTTCAAGGAAGGCGAAAAAAGTTCAAAAGCTAATTTCTCTACTGATCTCTAATCATGAACGTTGCTCAAAATGTGCCAAGGATTGAGAAGGGCAGCAGCTTAACGAGGCAGAAATGGAGGCTGCAGGTTCACATGTCACAAAGCACTTGCATCACCCACTCACAACCCGTGGCGTCGGAGGCTCTTAACTTAATCTCAGCCTGGAGTCTGCCAGCAATTTAACCCTGGATACATTCAGGCCAAACTGCAGAAAAGCACAATGAGAAACAGGGTAGTAAATTATTGAAAATGGAACTAAAATAGCCTGATCCAATTAGATTGATTTTGCTTTAAATTCAAAGCCAAAACTTGCTGCCAAATGATTTTAAAAATGATTGAAGCCACATTTATGGACATTCTCCTTTATAGCCAGGCTATATATTCAAAGTATTCCACGTACTAAATGAACAGCAAGATGACTGCAAGCAAACCAGCTACATTAGAAAGAGATTTGCATTTCTAGAGTGCTTGGATGTCCAAAAGTGCTTTACAATCAGTTGAAGTCATATAGGAAATGTAGTGGCCAATTTGCACACAGCAAGCTTCCACAAATAGCACTGTAATAACAACCTGTCTTTTTATGATGTTGATGGAGGGATAAACATGGGCCAGGACACCTGAGAGAATGCTCCTGCTCTTCACTGAAGTAGTGCCATGGATCTAGTACATTGACTTGAATGCCTCAGACAGGTTTAAAGTCATCTGAAAAGACGCACCTCCGATAATGCAGCACCACCTTTGAACTGCAATAGGAGTGTCAGCCTGGATTAATGCAATCCTGCAGTGGGACCAGAACATGCGGCCTCGTGATTCAGCAGCATGAGTGCTACCAATAGAATCATAGCTTGTACACATTAAACATTATATGGTAGGAATTTTGATCTGGGCAGTTTACATGGGAACACACAATGTTCTCAAACTAGATTTCTGCTTTGGACTAACGCCTATTCAAGTAAATTTCTCAACTTGGAATTTTTAAGCCTTCATAATTGAACTTTTTTTTGATGCTATGAGATTCTTCCTGTCTTTCCCCCAAAGGCTGAATATGTTGGAAAATGCTTTTCGAAATCCTGCTGAGGCAAGATGTAGGATTGGATGGTACCTTGTGGGAGAAATCAATAAATATCAATAATATTGAGAGTAAGGTTTTCTTACTGAAGCTCGACATTACTAAAAGATGTTGCAGGGTGTGGGGCAAGTGAGGAGAAAAGGTCTTGTACTGCTGTCATAATGGTTCCTTTGTTAATTGCACTACCCTCATGTGGAATGAGGCCATACACTATGTGGGTGGTGGAGACAGAGATCAACAATTTCAAAAGGAAATTAGATGGGCTTTTGAAGGAAATAAACTTGCAGAGTTACAGGGAGTGAGCAGGGGGAAACAGAACTGACTGGGAGCTGACATGGAATTAAACGGGCTGAACAGCCTTTTTGCGTACTGTAATGAGTATGTGGAATGGTAAGGTACCCAGTTCAATTTCCAGTCGTATCAGGTTACTGTTTCTGGGGCAGTGATAAAACTAATTAAAGTTAGTGAGAGCCAGGGAATATAAAGAAAACCAATTGCCACAAAATGTGAATGTGGGAAGCTTGAGAGTGGGCAAAATCAGGCTAAATCTGCAGACACCCCCATTCACCAACATGCTCAAGCAGACATCAAACAATTACCACCCAGCCTCATGCAGAAACAATGACCATTCCACTGAATTAATCCAGTACCTTTTAGAATGATTTGCATGGAACATGCTTCACCTTCACCAGCCTGTGAGAACACGAGCTAGCAGTCTCTCAGAAATCCTTGAGTTTCTCCTGAATGCCTCAGACCAATTATATAACCACTTTCCACAACAACAAAAAAAACTTACACGATATTAAAAATACGACAGGGCTTGTATTTAGGAGGTTATTTGTGCAACCTTTGTTTTTCCACCAAGCAGACTGCTGGCTCCAATTTCTCCTTAATTTAATGAGTGAAGGTTTTGATGCCAAGATCCTTAACTCACCATTCCAGTGGTTATACCAGAATCTGGATAGAACACTGAGGTTGGGAAGGAGTTGTCACCTGGAAGATTGGAGTGGGGGGAGGGAGCAAGTGCCATCTGGAGGATGGGAAGTATTGGTGCCTGGAGGATGGGGTGGGGAAGGGAGGAATGGGGTTGATGAAGGAGTGGCAGCTGGAGGATTTGAGGGGGAGGGGAGGAGGGGTGCAGCCCATATCCTGCCACTCCATGAGCCAGCATACTGAGGCTCCTTGACACCTGCCCTGCCTATCAGGAACCTTTGAGGCCACAGGATGGTTGACATAGGAAACAGAAATGCAATCCTGGTGCTGTAGTGGTGGCACTCACGATATGTGGACAGAACAGAAGGAGCATTTAGCTGTGATGAACTTGAACTTTGAGTGCTTGATGCTGCCAAAAGAATGGAAAAACCCCATCTCCGTGGAATAACATCCCTCCCCGGAGATCAGCACAAAATTTGGTGAAAAGCTGTTTTTCCAATATGTCAATATTAATACAAGTCAACAGTAAAATACAACATTTTGTTAAACAATTAAAATCAAAACTTATGAGTATTACTCTTGAATTAAGAGTGGCAAATGCTGCAACCTCTCTAACCCAACATTTGTCAATTTGACTTGTGCTGGGATCAATGGTATTCTCCCTCAATTTTTTGAAATGATAGTCATTTTCTTTCAAACAAATACAGAGCAAAGTGTGTGGCTGTTTTTTGTGAGAAGGTGCAGGTGCATGTTCTCACAGGCTGGCTCCATTTCTCTGGCACTGCTACAGGAGGTGGCAACACAAAGAGCTGGCTTGGCATCAGGAAAGTGAGGTAGATCCAATAAATCACAATTGTTATGGTGCAGAAAGAGGCCATTTGGCCCATCGTATCTTCACTGACTCTCCAAATGAGCTTCATGGCTTAGTGTTGTTCCCCTGCCTTTCTCTGTACATTGTAGGAACAATCATCTAATGTTCTCTTGAATGCCTCCACCACACTTCCAGGCAGTGCATTCCAGACTGTTAAACCACTCACTGTTTGAAAAAGTCTTTTTTTTAAACATCACATTTGCATCTTTCGCAAATCATTTTAAATCTGTGTTGTCTCGTTCTTGATCCTTTTATGAGTCGGGATAATTTCTCCCTATCTACTTTATTAAGCCCTCTCCTGATTTTGAACATCTCTATCAGATCTCCTCTTAGCTTTCTTCTTTCCACAAGAACAGTCCCAACCTCTCCTCAACTGACATTTCTCATCCCTGGAACAATTTTTGTAAACCTCTTCTCGAGTGAGGCATTCAAGAGTACTGTCTAGCAAACTGATCTGGATTGTGTCGAAATGTCACTTCACAAATTTTTGGAATAAAAGTCTATTTTCTAGGAAAGTAAATCACCAAGGTTTGAGAATTCAATCACTTTCATATTCTCCACATGGGAAAATAGGCACAGTGCCCTGCAGTGAGCAATCTGTCACATTTGCTTGGCTAAACTACCATACTGAACGTCTCTCTTCAATCTGAATAAAAGGTATGCCTTTATTAAAATAATTAAAGATATCAGGAGCAAATGCTCTGGTAATCAGAGAAATTGCACCTATTATGAAGCTTTTTTTAAATACAGAAGAAATTGAGATGTATAAAGTTCTGAGGGGTTGAGATTGAATGGATAGGAAAGGTCTATTTTCCACAGAGGCCAATAATCTGTGGGCATAGATCGAAGGTAACTGGTGGGAAGGATTAGAGGGAAGTTAAAACTACAGTCTAAAAGAGGGATTGTACAGGCAGAAACCTTCATCACTTGGATATGCACTTGAGGTGGTGTAACCTACAAGACTGCAAAGTGGGATCAGACTGGATAACTATTCTTTGGTCAGCAATGAGCTGAACAGTCTCCTCCTGTGTCATAAGTTTTCAATGTTTTCCATGTTTCTGTTTCAAGCCCACACTGCCACACCTCCATTCCACACCAGACAAGCTGTATTTTAGCTGTAGGCTGCTTTCCTGGAACAACAGTCAAAGCAAACACAAGGGGCAGGAATGTGGTCCTAACCTGATGCAATCATCTGTTTGATAATGGAATTGTTTTTTATTTCCAGAAAGCCCCTTCCCAAGTCCAGATGATTAAAGAAACATTTTTATGTGGGAAAGTGTTCACTTTCACACTTGTCTTTCCCCTCAAGGCTTCCTCTGGTGCAGAGGGCCTCAGCCACCTGGTCCTCCTTTGGCCTTTCATATAGAACCATACTGTCAGCAGTAATTGCTTCAAATTACTCAGGGGACTTTTGTAGACAAAACCAGAATCCAGATGTTGAGGCCCCTGTCCATCTTCCCTTCCTTCATGACTATATGGATATCGAAATTGGGCAATGAACAGGCCAATTGTTTCTCCAATTGCCATCTGAGCTTTCCTACCATAAAGCTCTTTCAACAGGGATAAAGGGGGCAATTCTCCAAACTCGCTTCGCTGTTCTAGCAGCACAGTGGGCTGGGAGACATCAGTGGCAGGCGTGTCCTGCTGCCAAACTGCCAGAGGATCAGAGGCAGACGGAGGGAGGACGGCAATCAGACTGGCCATCTGGGTGGGGGATCGGCTCTGGGATATCAGGTCTTGCCTGGAGAGGTCCAGGAGGCCAGTGATAGGAGGGTGAGGGGGTCGGAGTGGCAGTGATGCAGGGTTGTGAGGCCGGCCAGCAATCAGGAGGCTGGCAGTATAGGGCCACTGTGTACGCACTGATCTGTAATCTGACAGATTGGCACATGTGCAGTGGCCCGCTCAGCACTATGCTGCCGGCCTCCCCAGCAGGAATAGCTTCGCCCACTGATCTTAACTGTGAATCCTGCTGAGGCATTCTGCAGTGCTCAGAGTGTGAGAGATTCATTTTGGAAATCACACTAAAAAAACCAGCAGAAAATACCCCAGTTTTCATGTGAATTCAGCACTTCAAATTTTTTGGGGGGAAAATTGCCCCCAACATCGAGGAATTGCTGCAGAACCGTGGTGCAACATCTTAAACATACAAGTTTCCTGGACCACACCAAAGCACCTACTTTAACCAACTTTAGTCAACGTCTATTCTCATTGGTGTGTCGGACAGCAGCACTGAACATTAATCCGATTTGTTATCCCCTCAAATGCTGACAGATCAATGAAAGCTCCCTGTACTCTCTCCCAACAATCGACCTTAAGTTGTTGTTCCATCATTTCCCACTCCACCATCACTGACATTGAGATAAATTATCTTTCGAAACATTTTCTCATTTTGCAGGTTACTTTTGCTCTCTGCTTAATCCAGAGGATGGAGATTTGGGGCCTCAGGTGGCTCTCTTTTAAGATGTATGAGTGACTTGGATTCACATCTTCAGCAACCATACTCTGCCTACTCTGTAGGGGGATTGCCAGGGGTCCATCACTACAAAGCCATTGCTACATAACAACATTTCATAAGTACTTCACTGACCACAAAATGCTCTGGAATGTCCTGTCATCACCCTCAGTGCTATATAAATGCAAGTTATTTCCTTAATTTGTGCAATTGTAGCTCAAATAAGACAGGTCTGCACATAATTCTCCCTGATGTGGAGATGCCAGCATTGGACTGGAGTAAACACAGTAGGAAGTCTCACAACACCATGTTAAAATTCAACAAGTTTATTTGGTAACAAATACCACTAGCTTTTGGAGTACTGCTGCTTCATCACCTGACAAAAGAGCAGCGCTCCGAAAGCTACTGGCTCGTGCTACCAAATAAACCAGTTGGAGTTTAAAATGGTGTTGTGAGATTTCTTAAAATAATTCTCCTTGACAGTCCTGGCAGCAATATTCACTGGAGACACCTGGGCTGACTCCCCAGGACAGTCCCCTCAGGATAGAAGTTGGGAATGACAAGGTATTTCTTCACCTATAACCTTCATTTCCACCTCATGACAGTATCAGTGTAACCCCATAGCCAAACATGGTCTCTGTTCGACATCTCATTACTGATGAGCAACTCAAAACAGAACTGGAGTTAAAGTAACTTGGACCAAAAAAAAAATTGCCATTGAATAACAACTCTAATTCATGCCAAATTATTTTAGTTTTAGGAAATGGAATTAAAATGCTTCAATTTTGAATCACCCAGGCCTCAATTCTAGGTTTGTCTCCAATAGCAAGAGTGCCATTGTAATGTAATGAAGCTGGTGTGGCAGCAGTGAAACACTCTTAGAAAATACCAGTGGACAGCAAATACTAGCAGCTAGAGTCCATGGCATTCGGGTCAATTGGCAAGAGTCACAAAGTCATGACTGTGACTTTGCAATAACCATCCCTGCGGCCAATGCAAAGATTGCAAATGCTGTTCGTTTGCATGTAAATGGAGCTGATTTAGCTCAGTAAAATATACTGCTTCCATTTCACTGGTACAAGGACAAGAGGACAGAGATTTTTGGGCACGAGGAAGAATTTCTTGTACACAGCAAATGGTAATAATCTGGAACCTACTGCCTACAAAAGGGGCTGGAGGCAAATATGATAAATGATTTAGGGAAATAAATCTACTGGGCAATGGGGATAGAAATGAGGAATGGGGATTGAAAGGATTGCTCTATAGAGAACTGTCATGGACCTAAGGGGCTGAGTGGCCTTATCCACACCATACTGACCAAATACAAGAGCATTATTAAGGTAGAAAATCAGAAAAACATCACCTTGTCCCTCATTTGATGATGCCTGACCATTTCATTCTCAGCAATTACATTATTATCCATCTGTGCACATATCATTCAAGCCAAACGGCACCAATTAAACAAAAAAAAAACAAATATGGCCACACAAAGAGACACAGATTAATGTCACACAATGTCCTCCATTTCCAAACATCAGGATGCTGCAAAGTATGTTCAAGCTCCACAGTGTCAAGTTCAGGAGGTGATAGAGACCTAGAGACCCTTATGGCCCCAGTTCTCAAAATAATCACAGAAGGCATTTGCTCATTGGCATTAACAAGTAGCACCTAGGTACCACCTGGACAAAGAGCCAGAAATCCGAATAAAGAGTTCATGCCAACTGTGTGTACAAGATAGCAGAAGTGGCACCTCCCCACCGTCACATCTCAGAATAAGGAATCAGCCATTTTGTATTGAGGTGCGAAGAAATTTCTTTACAGACAGAGGGTTGTAAATTTTCTCCAGCCCAGATGCTCAGTCATCAAGTACAGTCAAGATTGAGAATGAGAGGATTGTTTACAGGACAAAAGGGGATTGCCATTCATATCTGTCAGCCTTTTGCTGCAGCAATCCCAAACTCTATACATACAGTCCTACCCTCTTTTCCAGAGCCCTGAATTGTCCTCCATTGCAGCTTGCTATTTAATCTTCCGTGGAGGGCTGGAGGGAATGAGATTTCTTGGTCGGTCTGGCTTTGCCGCAGTCTCAAATGTTCATATACCCACTGACCTATCAAGGGGGTATCTAAGCATTCAAGAGAAACTTGTACAGAAGGGTTAATAAAGTTGATTTCTTTTCTGTGAAAGAAGAAGCTGTCTTCTGAGCTTAAATTTCAATAACCCTATTACACCATTTTTGGCAGGGAGTCATCCAGTTATGACTAATGCACTTTATGCACTAAAAAAATCCGCCCATGCTTTACAAAGGTGCCCTGCGGCAAAAAAAACAGAGGGAATTTCTGAAAGAAAGCTCATTTTATATAATAGAGATGTCATGTCAGAGCTACAGTAACAGCTCCCATCTCCAGACTAATAGAATGAAGGCACTGTAATTTTTTTGGAGACCTCCCATCAGGAGTGAAAGTCCCACATTCATAACCAATCCACAGCAATAATGAGAGAACATCAAACTGCTGGGATGTGGACAAGTACAGAACTGAAGTGGACAACTCAAAATGGCTTTCATTGCAAATCTGCATTGATCATATTTAAACGTAGGGGTGCTACATCTAACCCCCACCGACAGGGTGACATGAATGCCCCCTATCCCATCACAGAATTTTTTTGTAAATGCCAGGATTCCCACTGGAAAATTCATCAGCAACAGTCTTGATCCACAGAACCACCATTCCTCAACTCTGCCAGTGTGGACTGCTATACGAGGAATGATCCACTGTGTGAGATAGCCAGAAGGTGGTCAGTGCCAGAAACAACCATGCACTTGCATATTGGCATCTTCAGTAACTGAGACTGGCAGCACTGCCATGGCTTTCACAAGGCAGTGTCGCCTGTAACATGGCACCAATGTTCTACAATCTCTGAACTGTTGCAGCACAGGAGGCCATTCAGCCCATTATGTCTGCACCAGCTCTCCAAATGAGTACCTCACCTATTGCCACTCTTCTGCCTTCCCTCCACAACCCTGAACATGCTACCTTTTTAGTTAACAGTCTCATTCCCTTTTGAAAACCTTGATTGAATCTATCTCTATCACACTCTCAGGCAGAGCATTCCAGACCCTAACTACTTATCTTTGCATAAAAGTTATTTTTCCTCACAGCATGTTTGCTTCAACACACTTTCAAGACATAATGACAACCCCTCCAAAACTAAACCTCCTCTGCCCCTTTTTGCCCACAATCTGGCAGCAAACCTTTGGCATGAGCTTCCTATCACATATTCAGAGCATCACTGAGACCATCCACTTCCATCTCTGTAACATCATTGATCTCGGCTGCTGTCTCAGCTCACTTCACTGCTGAAACCCCTGTCCATGCCTTCCTCACCTCTAAGACTCGACTATTGCAACACACTTCAGGTTGCTCTCGCACATATTCTACCCTCTGTAATTTGGAGGTCACCTGCTATATATGTCTTTACTTGTACCAAGTTCAGTTCTCTTATCAATGTTGTGTTCGCTGACCTGTACACTGGCTCCTGATTGAAGAAAGAAAGATTTGCATTTATATAGTTCCTTTCCCAGCCACTGGATATCTCAAAGTGCTCTAAGTCAGCGAGCTACTTTTGAACTGAAGTCACTGTTGTAACGGTTTTAATATCCTCATCTTTTCAAACCCTTCCCCCTCCCTATTTCTGCAACCTCCTCCTATCCCAAAACCCTCTGAGATCTCTGTGCTCCTCTAATTCTGGTCTCATGAGTATTCCCAATTCTAATCGCTTCACATTGGTGGCAAAGTCTAGAATTCCCACCCCTTACATCTCCTTTCAGACACTCCTTAAAACGGACCTCTTTTACCAGGCTTGTGGTCGGTCATCTGACCTAACATCTGTTGATGTGTTTAATTTTGTTTTATAATGTTCCTGTGAAGGGATGTTTTTAATTGCCTTTAAAAACGCGCTATATAAACATAAATTGCGCACATGCGTTTCTGAACAACGCATTCGACCAGCTCAAGTTTCAACATTGGGCGAGGGCGAC
Organism: Sphyrna mokarran; assembly: GCA_024679065.1. Lineage (NCBI taxonomy): Eukaryota > Metazoa > Chordata > Chondrichthyes > Carcharhiniformes > Carcharhinidae > Sphyrna > Sphyrna mokarran. The sequence goes on from JAGIQG010000038.1 coordinate 5,831,317, forward strand.
TTTTGCGCCCACCCGGGACTCCCTGTCTGATGGACAGCGGCACAAGTTCAACTCCTGCATGTTTGATGTGTCATCTGCCAATAGTTATGTGCACACACAAAGCCCCCACCCCTCCCCGCAGCTCAACTATTAATCCCTCGCAGTCCGCCACCCTTTCCAAACATTCCTAATACCAGCAAAAAGCGACAGCAGAGCTGACAGCTCGAAGGGGAGGAAGTCAAACGGCAGCATTTCAGTCTGCAGCGGATGGAAATGGAATTGGAATTGGAATTGGGATTGGGGGGTGGGGGGGAGAGATCGGTCTTTCGGGCTGCCGTGTTCCAGAACATATTTTTTTAAGCCTGCATTCTCACTTCTTAACTAACTACAGCCGTCACCAGTCAACCAGTCTGCAGGACACAAGAAGGGGGTGAAGCTTTCCAGTCTGTACATCCCGGTGTCAGTGCAGAGGGGCTCTCTTCGCTCAACTGGATGAGTTTAAAGTCCCTGCTTGGATTACAGAGAGAGGCACAGCTCCAAGGCACAGAAGCAATCAGAATTGTCCTGTACTCACCACAGCAGAGCCCCAGCTTTATTGTTGATAAGACGAAAGCAGCGAACGGTTACCAGCTGACAAGAGAGAGAGAGAGCACGGAGTTACCTGCGACACAACTTTTCTTCCTCTAGCCTTCTCGAGAGTCGACATTTTACAATCTGCAGGGTGGCTCGCTTCGTTTCTGCTCCCGACCACCACCTCCGCCCCCCACCCCCTCTTCCCCCCTCCCCCTTCCCAAGAAAAAGTGAAAACACTGAAACGTTGTGAGAACAGCACAAAGTGCGTTTGTAAAGCTGCTCTGCCACTGATGCACTGGAGTTGCTACTGGAGGTTTGGCCTCTCTCTCTCTCTGCTTCAGTTCTTTATGCGTTGCCAAAAAAAAAATGCTTCTGTCCACAGAACCATTACTCTGACACTCCGTGAAGCCAATGAAATGCTGCACCTTCCTCATACCCACAAATCTGCTTTATAACAAACGAGGAGAACTAATTGGTGCATTTTCCAGGTCATCGTCGTTATTTTGTTTGGGAGGATTGAATTAATAAGACAATATTCAGACCAGCAGGATGTAGATCCTGTATTGTAATCAAATTTGTACATTAATTGTTAAATGATATCTCTTTCTTATGTGGGAGATAATATGACCAAGAATAATGGGGCTTTAATTCATTTGAGATTCCCATTCTACAATGGAGTCCATGTCAAAAAAGTTTTACGTTTCTGTAGCAGTTTATTTGTCCTCTCTGGGCATCCCAAAGCACTTTAAAGCCAATGAAGTATTATTTTGAAGTGTAATCATTGTTGCAACATAGGAAACACAGCAACCAATTTGTGCACCAATAGCAATGTGATAATGACCCAAATAATCCATTTTTTTTGTGGTGTTAATTGACGGATAAATGGGCACCGATCTGAGCTCCCTTGCACTTCCTCAAAATGGTGCTATGGGATCCTTCATAGCCTCCAAACAGGTGCTTGGTTTGACACCTGATCTGTGACAGTGTTCGACTCCCTCAGTATTGCACTATAGTGTCAGCTCAGATTTCTGTGCACAAATCCTGGATTGGGACTTTGATTTGAGTGGATTTATTATTGTTACATGTATTAACATACAGAGAAAAGTATTGTTTCTTGCACACCATAAAACAAAACATACTATTCATAGAGAAGGAAAGGAGATAGTGCAGAATGTAGTGTTACAGTCATAGCTAGGGTGTAGAGAAAGATCAACTTAATATATAGTAAATCCATTCAAATGTCTGATGGCAGCAGGGAAGAAGCTGTTCTTGAGTCAGTTGGTACGTGACCTCGGACTTTTGTATCTTTTTCCTGGCGAAAGAAGGTGAAAGAGAATGCCCGGGGTGCGTGGGGTCCTTAATTATGCTGCTGCTTTTCTGAGGCAGCGGGAAGTGTAAACAGAGTCAATGGATGGGAGGCTGGTTTGTGTGATGGATTGGGCTACATTCACAACCTTTTATAGTTTTTTGCACTTTTGGTCAGAACAGGAGTCATACCAAGCTGTAATACAACCAGAAAGGGTGATTTCTATGGTGCATTTGTAAAAGTTGTCGAGAGTCGTAGCTGACATGCCAAATTTCTTTTGTCTCCTGAGAAAGTAAAAGTGTTGGTGGGCTTTTTGTTGACGTGGACAGGGCTATGGACAGTACTAAGGGAGTCCAGCACTGTCACAGATAAGGTGTCAAACCATAACAAGAATCAAGACAGATTGCTGGTGATCTGGACATCTAGAAATTTGAAGCTCTTGAACATTTTTACTTCATTATCATTGATGAAGATAGAGGTATGTCCTCCACTACGCTTCCTGAAGTCAATGACTATCTCCTTCATTTTGTTGACATTGAGGGCGAAATTTTTGTCGTTGCACCGATTCACTATCTCTTTCCTGTATTCCATCTTATCATTGCTTGAGGTCTGACCCACTATGGTCATGTCATCACCAAACTTGAAAATCAAATTAGAGGGGAATTCATAGGAGTCATAGGAATATAAAAAGTATAGTATGAGGCTGAGGTTACAGCCTTGTGGGGCACTGGTGTTGAGAATGATCATGGAGAGATGCTGTAGCCTGTCCTTACTGACTGTGGTCTGTGTTAGGGCCATAGGTGAACTATAGTGGATCCAGGCAATTTGGGTGTCCAAAACTGATCCATTCCATAGCTAACCTTTCAAAGCACTTCATAATGATGGATGTCAGAGCTACAGGCAATAGTTATTAAGGCATGTTGCCTGGCTTTTCTTTGGTAACGGGATAATGGTAGTTTTCTTGAAGTATGTAGGGACCTCAGATCGGTTAAGGAGATGTTAAAGATATCTGCAAATATCCCCACCACCTGATCTGCACAGATCTGAGTGCTTGTCTGGATACTCCATCCAAGCAAGTCGCTTTCCATGGATTGACTCTCTGATGTCTATGATGGTGACGTCAGATACCAGTTTGGCCAAGGCATCTGGGGCGAAAGGCATGCTTTCATTGACCCCTTGCTCAAAATGGCACAGAATGCATTGAGCTCATCGAGCAGAGGTGCATTGGTGGCGGCGATTCTGTATGCTTTCATCTTCTTTGATGAAAGAGAATATGGTTAGGTAAATTGATCTGAATAGGCACCGAAGTGTGGCGACTAGAGGAATTTCACAGTGACTTCATTGCAGTGTTAATATAAGCCTTACTTGTGACTAATAAATAAATTTAACTTAACAGCCATATGTCTGGGGTATGTGTGGTCCTTGATTATGCTGGTTGCTCTTCTGAGGCAGCGGGAAGTGTAGACAGTGATTGATTGGACTTCATTCATGACCCTTTGTCATTCCTTGCTGTCTTGGACAGAGCAGGAGCCATACCAAGCTTTGATGCATACATTTCCACCATCTTGTAGATCAATGACCAGAAGCCCTATCCACCATCGTGACACAACAAGAAGGCAGAAACTAGGTACACTGCAGTGAGTAACTCACCTCCTGACCTCCCCCTCCAAAGCCTGTCCACAATGTTCAAGACATGAGTCAGGAGTGTAATGGAATACTTTCCACTTGCCTAGATGAGTGCAGCTCCAACAACACTCAACATGTTTTGTTGAAAGATGACATGCTGTCAAAGCTTTTTGTCTCTCAAATGTCAGAACAAAATCAGGAGAGCTTGGGGAACAACTGTTCCTTGGTGCATTCTCCATCACAATCTTCTGCCAATCAGAATCCACTTGCCAACTAATCAGTATCTTTTTCTCAGAAGTATAAATTGTTGTTTCCATTGAGATTTGGTATTCTTGTGAATCTATCCTAATGAGTGCAAGGTGAAAAGCTTCCACAGCATGTCTCTTTTTGGAGCAATAGTCAAATTCCGTATGCCCAAGCAACCAATCAGGAAGCCTCGCACCATCCAGGGCAGTGTCACTGATTTGGTCAAACCCCAAAGCACAGGGCTCAATATTCAATCCCTCCCCTGCTAGTTGTAATGTGTACATTCCACAGGATGCCAAAACTCAAATTTCACCAATGACATACAAGGAGGTCAATATTATCAAACAACCTGCCTTGGTATCCCCATCCACCACCTTAAACATTCACTCCCTCCACCACTGATGCACAATGGCACCAGTGTGTACCACCTATACCATCTACAGCGTGCACTTCACCAAAGATCCTTAGTCAATCACTACCATCTAGAAGGACAAGGGCAGCAGGTACATTGGAACAACACCACCCGGAAGTTCCCCTCCAAACTATTTGGAAATATATTGGCCGTTCTTTCACTGTCACTGGGTCAGGATCCTGGTACTCCCTCCCCAACAGCACTGTGGGTGTACCTACACCACATGGACTGAAGCAGTTCAAGGGAGCAACTCACCACCAGCTTCTCAAGGGCAATTAACATTGGTCTAACCAGTGACGTCCATGTACCAGGAATAGATATTGAAAGAGAAAAGGATTTACCCACAGAGGCTGAAGTCATCAGCAAATTTAACACAATTTCCTGACACCCATGTTGCATTATTCAGACATATTGTAAATAACAATGAGCAATTTGTAGAATAATATTCAAGTTTGTTTATATTTTCAGCAGAGTGTGGAAAGGTAATGTGTTACCAGCACTCATTCATATCTCCTGGGACAGCTCATTTGCATTTCTATTCACAGTGGAGATTAGGACGTGCACACTAAGAGAAGGATACATAGAATATTTTACGACCCGTCCCCTGTATAATGTTCCAACAAGTTGCAGCACTGTCCACAGTTCTGGCTTCAATATTATAAAAAGGATCTAGAGTCCCTGGAGAAAGGATTTACGAGAACAACCATAGAATCCCAACAATACAAAAGAAGGCCATTTGGCCCGCTGAGCCTGCACTGACAAAAATCCCACCCTATCCCCATAACCCCACATATATACCCTCCTTCCCCCCCTAAACTAGGATCAACAATACCAGAACTGAGAGGTTTTGTTTATCAGGGAAACCAGGAAAAGTTTTTCCTCTAGAAAAAAATGACAGGTAACCTGATAAAGGTCTTTAAGAAATTTAAGGGGTTTTTGTAGACACAGAGGTGTTTCCAATTGTGAGTGAGACCAGAACTAGGGGGCCATGTATATAAGCTAGTTACTCATAAATCTAACAGGGAATTCAGGAGAGGCTTCTTTATCCAGAAAGTGGGAGGAATGTGGGACTCGATGTTAGAGAGTGTAGTTGAGGCCTAGCATTGATAAGGGAAGCTGGCTAAACACAGTAGAGAGAAAAGAAGAATATGCTGACAGGGTAAAAGAGGGGAGGGATGGAAGGATTCTGGTGTGGACCGTAAACATTAACATGGACCTGTTGGCACATTCTTCAGTTGAAATATCATGGAATAATCCAAAAGATGAATCAAAGCAACAATACTGTTCATGACAGTGGCTAAAGATCACAACTCAAATGGGTTCTGTACCACCCTCATCCTGAAAGATAACTTGATTTTGAATAAAGAACATTTGCTGTTTGATTTTCAAAATGGCATTCATTCGATGTGCTTAACATGTGCTATAGATGAGCATTTTCCTATGTTGTAAATATTGTGTAGTACTTAATGCTACAAACTGTTGAGGACCCCCATACTCTGCAAATGAAACTCAAGAGACAGATGGAGGAGCTGGTCTTGAGGACCAAGCTGAGGCATAGGTGGGCTGCAAGTGGCCTCCTTGGTGTCATATTATGTGTGTCACTTATTTTGGTCATCTGACGAAGAGCTGAGAAGCATATCTGAATATGGAGTGTCTGCTTGTACACCATACAGATCAGTCAGCTACTCAACATCAGCTTTTTTTGGTTTCTCTCCCTTTACCCAAACAGCCTGATGCATTGTTGGAGATTACAAGTGTTACATGAGGAAAAGGCAGACTATAGGATGTTTAAATTTCTTTAAAAAAAACTTGTCCATAGGATGTGAGCATCACTGGCTAGGCCAACGTTTGTTGCCCATTCCCAATTGCATCTGGAGAATGTGGTGATGTGTTGAACTGCTGCAGTCCCTGTGGTGTAGATATACCAAAGTGTTGTTAGGAGGGAGTTCCAGGATTTTGACCAAGCAACAGTGAATGAACAGCAATATATTTCTATGTTAGGATTGAGAGTGGCTTGGATGGTAACTTCCAAATGGGGATATTCCCAGTTATCTGCTGCCCTTGTCCTTCTAGATGGTAGCAGTCATGTGTTTGAAAGGTGCTGTCTAAAGAATCTTGGTGAGTTCCTGTAGCGCATCTTGTAGATAGTACGCACTGCTGTCACTGTCGGTATGGTGGGGCAAATGAATGTTGAAGGTAGTAGATGAAATGCCAATCAACGGGGCTGTTTTGTCCTGCATGATGTTGAGCTTCTCAAGTGTTGTTGGTGCTGCACTCATCCAGCCAAATGGAGAGTATTCCATCACACTCCTGCCTTGTGCCTTGTAAATGGTGGGCAGGCTTTGGGGGGTTATTCACCACAAGACTTTTAGCTTCTGACCTGTTCTTGTAGCCATAGCATTTACATGGCTAGTCCAGTTCAGTAGAATCCAGTCTACTATGGAATGGTAGGATGCATGGCCAGTGTTATGATCATTGCCATGTTGAACTCTATCTCATTCATATCACAGAGTCACTGAAAAGAGGCAAAACAAACTGGGGGCAAGCTAGGCCACTCTTAGTAGTTATCAGAACACCAGCACTGGGAAGTCAACCTTTGGACAGCCATTAATTGAGAAAACAAAAATATCACCCTTGACAAATTCCTTCCCTCTGACAGGAAATGAGCAGTGGGTGGAACAGGCCTATCCCATTGACTTGAAGCAAAGGAGGAATGAGAACATCTTGGAGTTCTTGGGTCACTGGGTTCCTGTGAAGTGATTCAATTCTGACAAGTTTCTGTAGTGCGTCAGGAGTTAATAAATAACACAGTTTATACAAACTCCTGTCAAAAGCAGCAGCTGCCAGTACACCGAGTGAATCCAGGGATGTATGTTTATAGATCTTGAAATATTTTTAGCAGAACATTGCACAATGTCATTCAACCATTCTGCATTTTATGGAAAGAGGATTCTTTTCAATTTCCCTCTCAGTCTACCTGAGCTTCCCTTCAAAGCTGCTTGCTCTACAAATCTTGCATGGCACTCCAAAAAATAACTGAGTTGTCTTCAAATGCTTGGAGGTTAAACATAAAGTTTTGCCAATCTGCTCCACGTGTGTGCACAAACACAGCAGTCAGCTCATGAAAAAGAGTGCTTTTCATTTCATATTTGACCATTATATTCAGAGACTGGAATCCAATACAGACACTGAATCTAAAGAGGGAAAATGTTAATCATCCTCCCTTCACGATTTGTCACTTTCAGTTTAATTTGATTACATACTGTTCTTTATTTCATACATGAGCAGATGTCTGTTTGAATTATATTAACTCTCCTGTTCCTCATTTACATTGCATAATATAAGTAGTTTGAGTAGGAGTCAGCCATTCAGCCCTTAAATCTGTTCCATCAGTTTAGGCAGGATTTGGGCTGATTGTCTTCTTCAGCCCCACCTTTCAGTACTAGCCCCGTGCTCCTTAATATTTGACAATGTGGGGACCTCAATCTTAAATATGTCAGCTGTGCCTCAGTTGGCAGCCTGCTTTCCTCTAAATCGCGAGGTTGTGGTTTCAAGTCCCACTCCAGGACCAAAATCAAGGCCGATGTTCTAGTGCAGGACCAAGGGAATGCTGTACTGTCAGAGGTACCGTGTTTCAGCTGAGATTTTAAACTAGAGCTCCATTTGTCTCCTTGGCCAACAAAGATGATGTGGAGATGCCAGTGTTGGACTGGGGTAAAACAGAAAGAAATCCCACAAATGGACTTTAAACTGGTGTTGTGGGATTTCTTTCTGATATAAAAGATCCCATGGCATTATTTTGAAGAAAAGCAGGGGAGTTACCTCCAGTGTCGTGGACAATGTTTATCTCTCAATCAACATGATAAAAAAAATTGGGATTTTCCATATGACCCTCTGCGTGTTTCAGAAAGGTGGAAGGCAGCCCACCATTGGCCAGCAAGGTTTCTTGTTGAATGCACCCGTTGCTGCCGTGAGATCTACAACAGGGGTGCGCCATCAGTGTGAATAGCTGGAAAGGTCCAGTCTATCTGGCTCTTATTGCATGGCTGTTTGTGTGAGTTTGCTGTGTGCAAATTGGCTGCTGCATTCCCTGCATTACAACAATGACTACACTTCCAAAAAAGCACTTCAATGGTTGTGAAGCGCTTTGAGACATCTCGGTGCTATATAAATGCGAGTCTTTTTTTTGACACTCAATGATTGAGCATCCACAGTTCTCTGGGTGAGAAAATCACAAAGATTTCCAAACCTTTGAATGAAGAAATTTCTTCTCATTTCAGTTCAAAATGGCCCATGCCTCATCTTTCCAGATGCCTCAGCCAGGGGAAGCAACATCCTGCTGTTTTATTCATGTATTTCATTTCATTGGGAAACCTAAGTGAAGACACACACAGCAACAAGCTTGTAAAAAGCAGGGGAGATGACAAGGTAAATTGAGGAGGAATAATTTGGTGAAACCAAGTTTGTAGATTGGAGGGAGAAGAGAAAATAAGGGAAGATCGAGGGCGAAAAGGGATTCTGCACTTTTGATGAAGTTCAAGACAAGGCAGAATTTCGCAGTTGATACACCTTACAACACTAATTTTTTTAAATTAATTTTATTTTGTAATCTACAGTTGAAAATCTTTTGCATTACTCTCAGATACAAGCTTCATTTCGTTTCTGCCACATTATCAGTTGAATGGGGAAAGGACATATGTTTAATTGCTCTCTCTACTTTCTGCATTTTAAGGCTCCTTTCTGCACTGCATTCAGTTCCCTAAACGAACGGACTTGGACAAAGGGTTACTAGTCAAGATTAGAAATGAAGACAATGTGGGAAAAGGTTGAGGACAGAAGGTTAGTCACCAGCCTTTCACCTGAGACCTGTATTTGAATTTATACCAAGCTGACCAAGTAAAATGTGTCACATATCTGTTGCGTGTAATAAGGGTCCTAAGATATGCCAATATGTCTCTAACAGGAGTACAGAACACAAAATTCAGCAGCAAGTGACAGTCTCAGAGGATGCCTGCTCTGAGAAACAGACCATCTGACAGAATCATCATAGAACCTTCTGCAGTGCAGAAAGAGGCCATTCAGCCCAGCTCTGCACCAAGTCCTCGAAACAGAATCAATGAATTTAATTCCAAGGGAAAGGGGAGGAGTCAAGTGGGAATTGAACTCAGACCTCTGGGTCATTGCAATGCATATGGTGACTGCAGACCCAAACTGAAACCAGAGAAGAAAATACAAGAGTGTCTTTCTTTCCACCCATTGTAATTAGTCCCGAGGACACTCACAAACCATATTCAACAGCCCAAACATGAAACCATGTGACACCATGTGATGGAGTTGGCACTGAGCAGATTAACAATATTTGAAAAATTGTTCAAGTTTTCAGTGCCTGACACTGAGGGTTTCTTAAACGCAGTTTTTAGAATGCACCAATGCCAGTTTCTGCTTGGCATCAACGCAGGAGGTGTTTTCTGCCCCATGGCAATTTTTCTTCCCACTCTGATGAGCACCTTGGAAGTGTTGACAGATGTGGGTGACAGTGATTCATTGCTGGAAACATAGTGTCAAGAAATCCATGGATATTTAAACAATTCTGGAATTAAAAAGCTCAGTAACAATGATTGTGAAACTACCAGATTGTTACAACACACCTAGTTCACTGGTACCTTTAGGGAAAGAAATCTGTCATCATTACCTTGTCTGGCCTATATGCAAGTCCAGAGCCACAGCAATGTGGTTGACTCTTAACTGCCCTTTGAAATGGCATAGCAAGCTACTTAGACAAAAGTTAGCACTGTGGTTGTACCTAGCTACATGGAGTGTAGCAGTTCAACAAAGTGGATCACCACTACCACCATCAGGGACAGTTAGGGATGAGCAATAAATGCAGACAGAGCCAATGACACTCACATCTCACAAATCAATAATGAAAAATATCCATGGACATGGCTTTTTACCGCCAGAATCTTCACTTAATCTCAGTCGCTCCATTTCAGCAACAATTTTAATAACCCCTGCATAAATTGGAACATTCCATAACCTCTTTAATCTTCTTTATGATTACCTTAGCTCCATATCCTCTTGTTACCATTTGACCGAACATTGTGAAAACAATAACTATTTACCTCTTGGTAACCCTTAATGAGTTTGACAACTCTTTATCAGTTCTTCTCTTGATCCACTTGGCACTCAAGGAGAAAACTTTTCAAATCTCATTTAGTAGCTGATAATGTCCAAGTGAAATCTGCTGCTTGTATATCCTTCCAATAATGTTATATCCAAAACTAAACACCATACTCCAATTGCGGCCTGACTAAAATCATGATCAAGATTTTATTGTATGTATTCACTAGATTTAAAACCAACTTTGTCCTGTTTGTGTCTACTGGTGTTGCCACTTTAAATGATCTGTCTTCTTACTTGCAAAAGACACAACTTCACATATTTTCTTTGTTGAACTGCATCTGCCCCTGTTCATCTACCCATGTCCTCTTCCCATATTCACAATATCCCTTGGCACAATTTGCCAGACCATAGCAATTTGGATCCATCAGAAAATTCCAATATTGTTTCCTCGGTTCCCAAGTTCAGACCATTGATGTATCTGAAAATTAGAGGAGCTTCAATAGTGACCCTAGTGGGATATCACTCACTACAATTTTCCAGGCCAGGATATATTTTCTACCCCAATCCTTTCCTTTCTGGCCTCCAGACAATTTGACCACATACCCTTTAATTTCTGGTGACTAAGCAAGTGGGAGAGATCTTAGAAGATATATGTATGCACACTCTTCCATATCCTTGATTTTTGAGTCCTCCATTTTTCCTTTCTCTTCTTGATTTGATTTATTATCACGTTAGTATACAATGAAAATATTATTTCTTGCGTGCTACACAAAACATACTGTACATAGAGAAGGAAAGGAGAAAGTGCAGAATGTAATGTTACAGTCATAGCTAGGATGTAGAAAAAGATCAACTTAGTGCAAGGTAGATACATTCAAAAGTCTGATGGCAGCAGGGAAGAAATCGTTCGAGTTGGTTGGAATGTGTCCTCAGACTTTTGTATATTCTTCCCGATGGAAGTAGGCAGGAGAGAAAATGTTCAGGGTACATGGATCCTTCATTATGCTGGCTGCTTTTCCAAGGTATCAATGGATGGGAGGATGGTTTGAGTGACGGACTGGGCTTTGTTCATGACTCTTTATAGTTTCTTGTGGTTCTGGACAGAGCAGGAGCCATACCAAGCTGTGATTCAGCTTTCTATGGTGCGTCTATAAAAGTTGGTGAGAGTCATAGTGGACATACCAAATTTCCTTAGTCTTCTGAGAAAGTAGAGGCGTTGGTGGGCTTTCTTAAGTATAGTGTTGGCATGGAGGGGCCAGAACAGGTTGTTGGTGATCTGGACACTTAAGAACTTGAACATTTCTACTTCGTCCCCATTGATGTAGACAGGGGCATGTTCTCCTTTACGCTCCCTGAAGTCAATGAGAATCTCCTTCGTTTTGTCGACATTGAGGAAGAGATTATTGTTGTCGCACCAGTTCAGATTCTCACTTTCCTGTACTCTGTCTCATCATTGTTTGAGATCCAACTGATTACAGTGGTGTCATCAGCAAACTTGAAAAATCGAGTTGATGGGAATTTGGCCACACAGTCATGGGTGTATAAGGAGTATAGTAGGGGGCTGAGAACACAGCCTTGTAGGGCACTTGTGTTGAGGATTATCGTGGAGGAGGTGTTGTTGCCTATTCTTACTGATTACGATCTGTAGGTTAGGAAGTTCAGGATCCAGTTGCAGAGGGAAGAGCCGAGTTCCAAGCCATGGACTTTGGAGATGAGTTTTGTAGGAATAATGGTGTTGAGGCTGAGCTGTAGCCAATAAATAGGAATCTGACATAGGTGTTTTTGTCATCTAGGTGTTCCAAGGTTGAGTGCAGGGCCAGGGAGATGATGTCTGCTGTGGACCTGTTGCTGCGGTAGGTGAACTGTAATGAATCCAGACAATCTGGGAGGCCAGAAGCAATTCATGCCATGACTAACCTTTCGAAGCACTTCATAATGATGGATGTCAGAGCCATTGAACGATAGTCATTAAAGCACGCTGCTTGGCTTTTCTTTGGTATCGGGATGATGGTCTTCTTCTTGAAGCAGATAGTGATCTCAGATTGGTGTAAAGAGAGATTGAAGATGTCTGCGAATACCCCCACCAGCTGGTCTGCACAAAACCTGAGTGCTTGACTGGATACTCCATCTAGGCCATTTGCTTTCTGTGGGTTGACCTTTGAGAAGATTGCTCTGATGTTGGCAATGGTGACTTCAGATACAGGTTCTTCCAAGGCTTCTGAGATGGAGAGCATGCTCCCACTCACCTCTTGCTCAAAATTGGCATAGAATACATTGAGCTCATCAGGGAGGAGTGTATTGATGCCGGCGATTTTACGTGTCTTCATCTTGTAGCCTGTAATGTCTTGCAGTCCTTGCCATAGTCAGCGGAAGTCTGTATGGCTAGCCTGAGACTCTTCCACAATTATATAATTTAATTTCTGCCCCCCAATCTTCTTAATTGCCTTTTATTGCAAGAATTTTAGAGGGCTGGTCACCTGTCCAAAAGATTGCCTTGTTGGAAGTTGAGTGAGGATAAATAGCTTTGAATTCCTTTGACAGCATCTTCCAAACACATGACCTCTACCATCTAGGAGAGGAGGACAGCAGATACATGGAACTATCATCACCTGTAAATTCCCCTCCAAGTCACTCACCATCCTGACTTGTAAGGCCATTCCTCCACTTTTGCTGGGTAAAAATCCTGGAACTCCTTGCCTAACAGCACCATGGGTGTACCTACACCACACTGATTGCAGCAGTTCAGGAAGGCAACTCACGACCACCTTCTCAAGGGCAATTAGGGATAGGCAATAAATGCTAGTCCAGCCAGTGATGCCAGTTCCCATTAATAAATGAAAAAAAAAGCCGGGCTTAGAGATCACAACACAATTGCAACCCCATGGTTGATTGAATGTACATCTCTCCCTGCCTGCCACACTCATTTAGTTTTAGATGTACTTTTATGCCTGGAATGTAAGAATGAAGTCGTGGTTTGTCATTTTAATTGAGCATTACCAGCCCACCACTTCCCCATTACCTGCTGAATTTGTTTATCTACTTTTGTTACGATATGATCGTTACATGTTTTCACTGATTATTTAACCTTTATATAGGCAGCTTTGACACAAGTCGCACTTCAATTCAGCCTTTGAGCCGCAATCGGTTTCTTGAGTAAAATGCCACTATAATTAGATAGTTAAAGAACCCATTTGAATAGTCATGCCCCACACTTGGCGGCGTATTGATTCCCACTCCCAGACAGTTTAGAATCTTTCAACCTTTTTTTTAAATCCATATTTCAGTCACTTTGTATCTTTTCACAGTTCACCTTGTGGGTTATTTTCTCACACCTCACTTATTATGTTACAACCTTGGCAACCTCCCATTTTGCCCAGTTCAGTCGCATTTTCTTTGCAGAACATGACTGCGCCTCTGAAATAGCATTGACGTACCTCTCTGACAATCCAAAAGTAATCTCTCCAGGGACCTAAACCATCCATCATGGCATTGAATGCTCCAAGAATTAATATTTTAACCAAGCATGTTTGGCACAGACCATCAGTACAAAGCTCAAAGGTCGAAAATTTCAAATACAAGCTCAAATAAAACCAACATTCACATCTGTGCAGCAGTAACAACCAACTTCAGCACAAATAAGCTGAGGCATTGACAGGATAAAGGGATCCAAGATTTTGATGGGTTTTCCCAAATCATCTGTTGTCTGTTTCTGCTTTAAAAGACTGGGATGCAAAGTGAACAGAAAAAAACTTTAGGACATTGAAGGAAACAGTTTTACAGCCCCAAGGTTGTTACTGCCTCCTGTACAAAGCCCAGTAACTGGCTCTCTTTACTACCCAACAAAAGAACTGCAGTCATTGTCTAGTTTACCCACCTACACAAGAGCGAAATGATCTTTAGCAGCTGCAGCTATTTATGACATCTTTGGCTGATTTTCTCCAGTACAATTAAGCCTCAAATTTTTGATTGCAAGGCTTTAATCCTGCATATGTGCAAGACTAAAAAGAACTTTTCCAGCAACAAAGACAATCCAAATTGAATGGCAGTCTTCATCAGATCCTTGGAAACTCGGCTGAGTAAATGTAATTGACGTAAGCTAACATTCAACATATTTGCCACATGCACAAGCTGGGCACTGTGCCAGGCTGAACCTAAACAAGGCAACTGTTGAGGGGCACCTTAAGCCTGTGTACCAGAGTAAAGCAGACTTCATCACAGCAGGCACCTGTCAGGTAGGAAAGTTACCAGCCAAACATTTGCTCTGTAGAGCTTCCCTGAATAAATAAACAAGAGACTCTAGGCTCAAAGTTCTGTACACTTATGAATTGACCGACTGGAATTTTCTGTGTGGGGGGCATCATTGAGAAGTTATGTCCGTTTATGTGCCATGTTCCTGGTGTCTTCCTGCACCGAAGTTTTCTACTACTCTCACTAATGTACACTAAAATGCAAACATGGTTATGAACAGACGAGTGGAACTCACACATATCTTCCTTCTTGAAGCTTGAAAATGACAATTTCAGGTCATCTATCCATCATTCAGGCACAGCAGCTTTTTCTGGCATGCTTTGCTCAAAATCAGCGTAACCAGTGCAAAAGATGGCAGAATTTTAAATGAAAATTGCATTCAACACAAATCAAGTTTGTGCCATCTTTTTGGCTCGTCTAAAATATGTCACGCTGGAAGACAGTGCCACTGAATCGTCGATCGCACAAACCACTGTGGCATGCTTCCACTGATTGTGTTCAATCACGAGCCGCAAGGAAGCTCAACAATTAATTTGGTTCTTTTAACCACAAGAACGCTATCAGGCACATTTACTCTCTTAAGCTCTTAAGTGGAACCTCTGTTTCCTCAGGAGGCGAAGGAAATTTAGCACATCAGCTATGACTCTCATCAACTTTTACAGATGTACCGTAGAAAGCATTCTTTTTGGTGTATTATAACTTGGTGTGGCTCCTGCTCTGCCCAAGAGCATGAGAAACTACAAAAGGTTGTGAATGTAGCCCAATCCATCACACAAACCAGCCTCCCATCCACTGACTCTGTTTACAATTCCCGCTGCCTGGGGAAAGCAGCCAGTATAATTAAGGACCCCACGTACCCTGGACATTCTCTCTTCCACTTTCTACTGTCAGGAAAAAAAGATACAAAAGTCTGAGGTCATGTACCAACTGAGCCAAGAACAGCTTCCTTCCTGCTGCCATTGGACTTTTGAATGTACCTACCTCAC
Organism: Sphyrna mokarran; assembly: GCA_024679065.1. NCBI lineage: Eukaryota > Metazoa > Chordata > Chondrichthyes > Carcharhiniformes > Carcharhinidae > Sphyrna > Sphyrna mokarran. The sequence goes on from JAGIQG010000038.1 coordinate 5,846,816, forward strand.
ACTAAGTTGATCTTTCTCTATACCCTAGCTATGACTGTATCGCTACATTTTGCATTCTCTCGTTTCCTTCTCTAAGAATGGTATGTTTTGTCTGTATAGCGCGTAAGAAACAATACTTTTTACTGTATGTTAATACATGTGAATAATAAATCAAATCAACCTCGTTTAATTTACTAAGAAACTAAATACTGTCCCCCAATATAACTAGTGCATGGATTTGAAGAGTCATTTCAGAATGGGTTAGCCACAAGATGATAGACTGACGCTAATTACCGTGCATAATATTTTTGTGGTAAACCTATTTTTTGTTGTATTTAAACTGCACCAAGTCACCACTCTTAACTATATTAAGAAAAATTTTTGAAAGCAAAATTCAGTTAAAAAGGGGTTCTAAAAAGCTGACTGATTGCACTGGTTTGTGGCAGGTTTTGCTTTCCACGCACTTCTTCAGCTTAGGGGCACAACCACAAACTGAGATGTGTTCAACTATGAAGGATGGCCAAAAATGGATGAGGAGACTTGGACACAGCAAAACAATACATGTGACACTCTGACACTAGGGTTGCCTTGATATTTTACATCAAGTATCTGTTCTAAGGGCACCTTTACATAGGAAATTTCGCTCTGACCTTAGCCTCTCGTCCCCTGTATCTTTAAGCAGATTGGAAAGGAAACATGATCTTAATGGTGACAAACTCAGAGAAATTTCTATGCTGATACAAACCGGAAATACTAACCTCCTGCAAGGTCCTCTGTCAATACGGAACTTTGAAGAGTGTTTGGTATGCTTTATACCACTGACACTATATTCCAGGCTAGCTTTGTCTGATCTGCAACTAGAAATTTAGTAGCAGCTTCCAAATTGCCAACATCCTTCAATACATGTCACTTATGAATGTGGGCTTGTGCTTTTAATGGGACAGGCCACTTAAACAATCCCCACACTAGAAATGAAATGATGAATTAGGCATTACATTGTAGAATGTCTACAGCACTATGCTATAAGGAGATCATAGAACCATAGAACCCTACAGTGCAGAAAGAAGCCCTTTGGCCCATCGAGTCTGCACCGAACACAATCTCACCCAGGCCCTACCCCAATATCCCTACATATTATACCCACTAATCCCTCTAACCTATGCATCCATGGACACTACGGGGTAATTTCTTAGCATGGCCAATCAACCTAGCCCGCACATGTTTGGACTATGGGAGGAAACCGGAGCACCCGAAGAAAACCCACACAGACATGAGGAGAATGTGCAAACTCCACACAGACAATGAGCCAAGCTGGGAATTGAATACAACACCCTGGAGCTATGAAGCAGCAGTCATACCATACATATATATATTATATATATATCATATCGTGCTACCCATCTGCCAATATATTTTTTAAATCTGTATGAAAGTGTGTTCAAGGTTCAAATTCAGTAAGAACTGATTGTACACAGAGAGAGTTACACAGAGATGGTGAAGCTGATGGCAATTTAAAGAGGAAGAATTCTGTTAAGAAAAAGTTGTGAAGAGGAGGCTTCTAATCTTTGAATGTTCAAGGACTACAGAAAGAGGCAGAACTTCCTGACAGAGCCATCAAGCTTTATCTCGAGGAACTGATTCAGAGAAAGAGGGACCTCATTGGCATTGCTCACCATAGGACCCCCACCCTTACTAAGGAGGTTGCTTCTACTGACAGTGCCAGGTGAACCATACCACAGGGCTCGGAACCGGTGCAGGAACAAGGTCAACAACCTGAGCTGAGTAAATCAGCCAAGGTGCAAAGACCCACCATCATATATTGTTAATGCAGCATACAAATCACATTTAGCATATACAATTACCTCCCTTTCACAAAGGAAATAGGATCAGGAGTCAGACATTTGGCCCCTCAGGCCTGCTTTGCCATTCAATACCATAGTACTCTACCTCAGCGACACTTTCCTGCTCTATCCCCACGTCTCTCGATTCCTTTAAAGTCCAAAAATCCATCAATCTCCATCTTGAATACACTCAACCACTATGCACTTGCAGCTCTCTGGGCTAGAGAATCTCAAAGACACACAACCTTGAGTAAAAAAAAAATCTCACATTTATAAAGTGTACTCTTAGGGCAGGATTTTCCAGCCACGCTCGCTCCAATATCAGAAAATCCTACCCGAGGTCAACGGATGTTTGCATGGTCTGCCCCTCCCCACCCACTACGATTCCTGCGTCGGGTAGGATGGGAAATGTCCCCCCCCTTAATGTCCTTCACTCTCCCAGTGTTCGCCTCAAAGTGTTTCCCAACTCCTAAATTGTGCTTCCAGCCAAAAGAAATTCTTCCATCTAAAGTGTGGACTGCCATATATACACGTTTCCACATCCACTAAGGCATTATTTTCACTTTGGGCTTTTCCACTAAATTTGATTAAACAGAAGTTTGCGTGGGATACATACTTGGCAGCTGAACCCCAGTAGACCTTCTGCTCCCAAAACATTGCTGCCCACTGCAGATTGTATCCCAGCACTTATGAGTTTTGCTGTGTCTCATTTTAAACTCTGCAACTCCTCACTTCTTTTTCTCTTCTTGCACGAAATGACTGGCCTAGAACAACCATAAGGTATCACCCGCAGGTGCAGGTGGGAGTTCTAACTTCACACACTTTCACAGATAATCTTGACAACCACGGACACTTCATCAGTTACTGTACCTGGAAATCAAGCTCATTTTCTTTTGCTGGTTGACTGCTTCATCTATATCCCAGGAAAGAAAATGTAAATATTGTTACGACTACAAACTTTAGTCGAGGCAGTTAGAATCCAAATCCAGAGTACAGCTAGTGAATGGCTTCCGTAAATATACAAGTTTTCTTCCATGTGATATATATGGAACATTCAATCACAGAAAAAACAACTATATTTTTAGTTAAAGACTGTTGGTTTTCCTGGAACTCTGTGGTGCTTTCCCCATAATTTTTCCAGATTAACAAAAGTTGACTGGGCTGATTCCTGGGATGAGGGGCTTGTCCTATGAGGAGAAATTCTGTAGACTAGGTTGATATTACCTAGAGTTTAGAAAAATGAAAGCTTTTTTTCATGGCACTGCTGGCTAAGGCAGCATCTGTTGCCCATCCCTAATTACGCTTTGGAAGGTAGAAACATTATGCACAGTGCTGTTAAGGAAGGAGTTCAGGATTTTGACCCAGCAATAGCAACCCAGCAACGATACATTTCCAAGTCAGGATGGTAACTTGGAGGGGAATTTAGAGGTGGTGATGTTCCTTTTTGCCTGCTGCCATTATTCTTCTAGATGGTAGGGTTCATGAGCTCGTAAAGTGCTGCTTAAGGAACTGAGTGAATTGCTGCAGAGCACTGCAATGGGGCCTTGTTTCTGGGTTGGTCACTGTAGCTTTCCTTGCAGAAGTAGTACGGAGGGGGAATAAGTATCTGAATACTGCTTAGAGAGTGAATAAATGTGCTCTAGCTCATTTACATAGTCCAGAGCTAGTTTTACTTTATGATGTCAGATTGAATTGCCTTCTGAAATGCGGCCTTCACACTGCATGGCATCCAGTTCACCTGAGCAATCATGGAGAAAACAGCATGCCATCAAACAGCCAATAATCCAGTGAAATCCAGAACCTTAAATTCACTGAGGTCATTCACTGAATATCATTTCAGTGGCAGAGGGCCAGGCTTCCTGAGAACAGAGCTTACAGGGCCTGTTACCCATGACAACTGTGTTTGCTGCTGTCAGAATCTGCTCTGAGCTTGTGGGAACCCTGAACCAGAGATGTCCTCCTTTCACTAGCTAACGTCTATATATGGATCTCTCTTTCGCCTAGTTCTGTCCTGATTTCTAACCTGTTCTAACAACGCTATCAATTTGCCACACTGAGCACTGGCCTCTTCCCAAGAAGCTCTGGTTGGCTCGTGTGCAAAATGTTCCGGAATCAAAATATTCAGAAACAGCTTGCACCTCTGCCCTTTCCTTGGTGAATGAGTGTCGTGAGGCCTGCACAAATAGACAAACAAGCCACTTTTATACCTTGGGCCCAGCCTATCCGCACGCCACCTCCACCCAGTCGACAACAAAGTAGGCCCTGTATCCTGCTACCCACTGCCTGCGACAGAAAAATATGGAGCCACGCCCAGCCAAGAGAGGAAACAGAAAGAACATTCATCGCCGTCAGGGCAGAAACAGGGGCTTGCAAAGCCAAAAATAACAGCCCAAACCATCTGCATTCCTTGTATAAAATGGTTCACCTTGAAGTATATAGGGATGAAAATGGGCAGTATGAAAGAATGCTATATGAGGCTTGATTGCTCAAAGAGGCCACTGTTCAAATCACACAAGCAAGATTCGTTAAGCCCAAATGGTCATGTGTGTCAAGGTTATTTCTTCTTCTAAGCTACTTAAGAAAATCTACGAATAAAAAGGCCTTCAGATCGTTTGTTCATGCCCAATCCTGCTCCATCCCTCTCATTAACATGCATTGTGATTATATTAGAGAACTAGTAATTCAGAGACAAGTTCAAATCGCAGTGGGGGAATTTAAATTTAGTCAATTAAATAAACTTAGAATGAAAAGCTACTGTCAGTATATGGTCTCACTCCAAAATAAAGTTGAAAATTTATTTATTAGTCACATTACATTAACACTGCAATGAAGTTACTGTGAAAATCCCCGAGTTGTCACACTCTGGCATCTGTTTGGGTACACTGAGGGAGAATTTAGCATGGCCAATGTACCTAACCAGCATGTCTTTCGGACTGTGGAAGAAAACCCATGCAAAACGGAGAGAACATGCAGACTCTGCATAGACAGTGACCCAAGCCAGGAATTGAATCCAGATCCCTGGCGCTGTGAGGCAGCAGGTCCACCCTCCAGGGTTTAAACACAGAAATCTGGGCAGACACTTCGGTGCAGCACAGCACAGTGACACAGTGGTTAGCATTGCTGCCTCACAGTACCAGGGACCCAGGTTCGATTCTCAGCTTGGGTCACTGTCTGTGTGGAGTTTGCACATTCTCCCCGTGTCTGTGTGGGTTTCCTCCAGGTATTCCTGTTTCCTCCCACAGTCAGAAGACGTGTGGATTAGATGGATTAGTCATGTTAAGGCGCCCTTTACTGTCAGGGGGACTAGCTAGGGTAAAATGCTTGGGGTTATGATTTTAGTAAAGCATTTGACAAGGTCCCTTATGGCAGGCTGGTGCAATAGGTTAAATCTCGCGGGATAAAAGGTGAGCTAGCTAGATGGGTGGAGAACTGGCTTGGCCGTAGAAGACAGAGCAGTCTTTTCCAGTTGGAGGTCTATGACTAGTGGTGTTCCGCAGGACTCTGTACTGGGACCTCAGCTGTTTGTGATATATATGATTTGGAAGAAGACCTGGGAACCTTGAAAGCTTTGAGTTTAATATCAAATAAATCGATTCAACTTAAACCTGATGTTGTCAGACTTCTTACAGATGTGCAAGTCCACAGATCCCTAAAGGTGGCAGCACAGCTGGAGAGGGTGGTGAAGAAGGCATATGCATGCTTGTCTTTATTGGATGGGGCATAGAGTATAAAAATTGACATATGATGTTGCAGTTATATAGAACATTGATCAGACCACATTTGGAATACTGTGTCCAATTCTGGTCGCCACACTATCAGAAGGACATGGAGGCTTTGGAGAGAGAGCAGAAAAGGTTTACCAGGATGTTGCCTGGTATGGAGGGTCTTAGCTATGAGGAGAGATTGGGTAAATTGGGGTTGTTCTCCCTGGAAAGACAGAGGATGAGGGGTGACCTAATAGAGGTGTATAAAATTGTGAAGGGCATAGATAAGGTGAACAGTGGGAAGCCCAGGTCAGAGGTGACGAACACAAGGGGTCACAAGTTCAAGGTTAAGGGGGCAAGGTTCAACACAGATGTCAGGGGGATGTATTTTATACAGAAGGTGATGGGGGCCTGGAATGTACTGCCAAGCAAGGTGGTTGAGGTGGACACACTGGGATCATTTAAGACTTATCTAGATAGCCACATGAACAGACTGGGAATAGAGGGACACAAACAAATAGTCTAGTTGGGCGCAGGCTTGGAGGGCCGAAGGGCCTGTTCCTGTGCTGCATTGTTCTTTGTTCTTTGATAGGGCTTGGATGGGATTGTGGTCGGTGCAGACTCTATGGGCCAAACAGCCTCCTTCTGGACTGTAAGATCCTATGATTTTAATACTGAAGAAGAGCCACACTGTTAGTAATGCCATATTTTGAAGGAGATACTAAACTGAGGCCCTCTCTACCTTCTTGGGTAGATGTGAACAATCCCATGACAGTATTTTGAAGAGCAGGGGAGTTAACCCCAGTATCCTGGCCAACATTCATCCCACAATCAACACTGGTAAAACAGGTTATGTGATCATTACCAGTATGCTGTTTATGGGATCTTGCTGTACACAGATTGGGTGCTTCATTTCCTATATCACCATAGAGCATAAGGCATAGGAGCATATTCTAAGATCCTATGATTTTAATACTGAAGAAGAGCCACACTGTTAGTAGTGCCATATTTTGAAGGAGATACTAAACTGAGGCCCTCTCTACCTTCTTGGGTAGATATGAACAATCCCATGACAGTATTTTGAAGAGCATAAACATTTCTAATCATTGTTAGGAGGTGCTGCACGATAGTATTCTCATTTCTTCAGATGCATCTGATTAAGGCATGATGGAGAATGAATCTTCCAATCTTCTAATGAATAGAATAAGGTGGTTTTGTTCACAGCTGGATCTACTCCTGAGCCTGGGGGAAACTGCCGAGCAACTGATCACCTTACTGAATATTGTGGCATCAATATTAAGACTATTCTCTTTACTTTGGGAGGTAATAGACATCGGCAAGGAAATTAACTCTTTGCACAAAATTAATGAGGGGAATATAAATGTGTTTCTCAAAAGGTTTTGGCTATCAGGGAAAGGGGATAGTGCCCCTATGTCAATTGGAAAAAGAAAACCAAAAACATCCCTGCTGACTTCAAAGAGAAAACTTCAAACTTCCTGACAGAAATCCACCAATCTTCTTCCCTCCAGTAACATCACTCTAGGCTGTTTACCATTCAATTGGATGTACATCTCAACTCCATTTACTCCATATTCCTTGGCACCCATATCTAACAAAAATTGGTCAACTGCAGTCTTGAATGCATCAACTCTTCCAATTCTGACCTTTTGCACATCCTCCAATTCCATTGCTCCACTATTGTTGGCCATGTCTTCAACTGCCTGGGTCCTAAATTCTGGAATTCCTTCCCTAACCCTCTCCATCTCTTTTTCTTCTTTAAGTTGTTCCTTAAAAATCTTTGACCAAGCATTTGGTCATCTGACCTATTTCCTTATGTATCTTGGTGTTGAATGTTGTTGGATGACACTCCTGCAAAGCACATTGGGATGAATCACTATGGTAAAAGCACTATTTAAATGAAAGCTGTTGTTGCTGTTGAGACCTGGATCAGTACTGCTCCATCACATTGCTATGGATGCCCGTGGTAAAGGAAGAGCACAAAATGCTGAGAGGTGGTGGTGATATCCCAGCATCTATGGCATTGGGTCAAAGGTTGACTGCTGCTCACTTGCAATCAGGAGTTGACTGTGAACTCTCATCTGTGCAACTCAGGGAGACTCAGTGAGCAAGACACCAGTTTACCAAATGAGACGCCCATAGTAATACTGTCTATCCTGGCTCAAAGTCCTGAAACTCCCTCCCTAGCAGTACTGGCACTTCATGGACTGCAGTAATTCAAGAAAACATCAACACCTTCTCAAGAACAATTAGCGATGGACAATAAATGCTGCCTAGCCAGCAATGCCCACATCCCATGAAAGAGTTAAAAATAAAAATCCACAGGAAGAGAAGATTAAATTTGAAGGAGCAGCTCTTGATGGAGAATGTGATTTGAATGTTTACATGCATGTTTGTGGGTAGAGAGACCAAAATATTACTTTCCTCTGTGCCAGTTTGGGGACTGATGTTCAGTATGCCCCTACAACTTTTCCCATGCCAACCACAGTCACAAAGAGGATTTGAGTACTGAAATTTGCATTGCAGTAATGGAAGGGTTAAAGTTTATAGGTTAAAGGACTATAACCTTCACAAGACGAAAGAAGGCTGTGCCAGTTTCCTACTAGTGTCTATCTGCTGGTTCAGGAGTTTATGAGAACATGTGGCTTGCGTTCCAAGACACTGTCCAAGACCACAGGATTTCGGGCAAGAGCCATGACTGCCCATCTCATCTTTTCAAACAATGATTTCAGTTCTGGCTGAATGTTACATGGGCCTCGTGAAGTACAAATCCCTGCACACACCAAATCAGGATGTAGAGATGCCAGCGTTGGACTGGGGTAGTAAGAACTCAGTAAGAATTTAGCAACACCAATTTTAAATCCAACCGATTTATTTGATAGTAAATTTGCGAGCTTTCAACACTCTGTGTCTTTGGACAAAGACACAGAGTGTCGAAAGCTCGCAAATTTACTATCAAATAAATTGGTTGGATTTAAAATTGGTGTTGCTAAATTCTTACTGAGTTCTTACACCAAATCAGACCAGTCAAACCTGATTACAGCTGGGCATGGCACTATTCCGAAGTACTGGCCAGGAACAAGCAGCGTTATGAGTGCCCACAGTGCTCCAAAATGGTGTCTGCACCATCTGCGCACACACACGTGGGGCAAATCATGCTGCATGCCATATTGTTTCGCAGTGAATGTTTGCTGGAGTATGCAGAGCAGCAGATCTTGGTGTCAGTCAACAAAGCTGATATGTCATCTGGCATTGCAACCAATAGGCACAGCTTTAGCGTACATTATGTTCACTTTTGAAGGCTCACTAATTTTGCCCTCAGGCAGCTGTCAGCCCTCAAGGAGGAACAGCACCACCTACTGGCCTGGCTATAACCTGCAGCAGAAACTCAAACCTGGGAAAGAGGCAAGAACTTCCTCCCTCTCAGAGTACTCACATTCAGATTTGTCTAGTCCCCTGGACAGCCTCCTATTTTCACCCTCCATTAACTTGAACTCATCAGAAACTCATTAAAAACACATCCTAACTGGCCCCAAGTCCTATTTATCTATTACTCTGTACTCACTGACTTCACTGGCTCTTGGTCCCTGATTTATCATTCTCATCCCGTTTTCAAATCCTTCCATGGCTTCCCCCCTCCCTATCCCCGGAATCTTCTCCAGCCCCGACACAAGATCTCTGTGCTCCTCTAAGCATCCCATATCGTATTCATTCTACCACTGGCAGTCGGGCCTTCTGCTTCCTAGGCCCCAAGGTCAGGGATTCTGCTCCCCCACTCAACTTCTTTTAAGACACTCATTAAAACTACGTCATGTTTCCTAACACTGTTTATGTGGTTTGGTGTCAAATTTGATTTGGCAATGCCCTTGCAAAGTGCCTTGGGTTACACGTACACAATTTAACTGCATTTCAGTGCATTTGACTCACCACCCAAAACTGACCAAAAACGTCCAATGTGGTACGTTCCTGTCACTATAATATACTGCCTATATTTGGTGATATGTCAAAGCATCTGGAGTCACTGCAGCAGAAAACCTGAGAACGGCTTCGGCACACACCCCCACAAAGCTGTATTCACACTTGTGGTGAAGCTTTCAGTTATCATAGTTGCATCTCTCATATTTAAGGATTGCTGGGTCTTGGCTCCAATTCAATCTCATGCTCTCATTGTGGGAATGATCACAGCAGCAAAAACACCTCATTACCACACACCAAATGTTTGTTTCCCGAGCAGGGCAATATGTTGAGGAAATTGTGCATAAAATAGCCTTCTGCTATTTCAGTGTAAAACGATAGGCAGACAGCTCATAGAGACAGGTTATTCCTGAACCTAAAAGAATTAAGAATGATGCTGAGTATTCCCTTCAAAGGTCAGACGTTGTCTTTTAATTGTGCATGGCTTTGTGGTCCAGGTGACAGGATGTACAATGCAATCAGAGCAGAATTAAGATAGTGTTTAATGGGATCATTTCTACATCAGCTCAATGATAAATCTGACATGATACCACAGGTGGTGGTACGGTATCAAAGTCAAAGCTGAGGTGGGGTTAAAGTTCATTGAGGATGGGGGCACAAAATGGATAGTTGTGGATAGGCTATCTGTCTCATTACCCAGATGGTAAGGAGCTTCAAGCAGGGTATATAATGAGCGGCAGTGGATCTGCTATCTTCCATTTTGTGTCCTATGTTGAATGCTACCCCTGAAGTTGTTTTACATTGTGAGGCACCTGTTCTGGTGCTTTCCTTTGATATGTCAGATCTGCTGATTTGAAAAGATCACTGGCACAAACTGCACTGCCATAAGGTTGGGAGCACTCCTCTATTTGGGCATCCAATGATAGGCATTTGTGAAGGAAACTCAGGCGGAAAGACAACTGTCCCTTCCTCTACCAGGACCCCCACAGTTTTCCCAGCAATGCAGCACTTGGCTTGCATGTGACTTCAAAGTTAATGTAATAGCATTTCACCAACCAGATCTTTGGAGCCTCCACTTTTTACAGCCAGGCATGTTTCTGTTTGGCCCTGGCTCCATCTATGCTGGTGTCAGCTGTGGATCAGCAGGTAGCATTCTTTGCATCCAAGTCAGGAGGTTGTGGGTTTAAGTCCCATTCCAGAGACTTGAGCACAGGCATGGGGGCTGTCAATTCAATACAGTACTTAGGGAGTACCTTTACCTGGATGAGAAGCTTATCTGGGGTCATCTGCTCTCTCCCAAAGATGTAAAAGATCCCAGGACACTATTTCACAGAGCAAGGGAGATATTCTATTCCTGGAGACAAATATTTATTCCCCTGTTAACACTGTATAACACTGTTTTGCTTCATATTGCTGTTTGTGGAATCTTGCTGTGTGGAATTGGCTGCTCCATTTCCTACATTACAACAGTGACTACACTCCAGAAAGTACTTCATTGGTTGCAAAGCACTTGGAAGGTTCTGAGGAAAGATGATAGGTAAATCAAATTTGTTTTCTGTCCTTTGACAGGCTTGAGGCCTGAAGGGCAGATTAAAATGTCGAAGGGCTGAAAGGCCTCAACAGATGCAACTCGGTTGAGGCACAGGGATGGGTAGTTTTCAGCCCAGGGGAGTGCAGACACAAACTGTGCGTGATTTTCTGGCCCTTCAAAGCTAATGCCTCTGTTTCAGCAGCGGAGACTTTGCACCAAGAGTCAGGAAATCAGGGGGGGGGGGGGGGGCACATTTTCCTGACTTCCTGTTGAGTAAAATGCAGTCTTACTTCCCCATAGCAGGTCACAAATTCCAGATCAAAAAAACAATGGTGGAGGAGTGAATCTGAGGGAGTCAAATACAGGATATATCCCAAATATGACTAAGCAGAGCTTAAACAGAGGAAGCAAGTTATTCCAAAACACCACTGAGATTCCCAGACTTTTTAAACTAATCTTATTCTGGCATGACCAGCACCCATCCATGAGTGTCAAATATAAACTGAATGGCAAGGTTGGCAGTTGGCATCAGGCTGGCATGCATGAGTCTGCTAGGTATAAAGAGAGAGGATGCCCAAAGCTCTCCCTCCAGACTGGACACAAAGCAGGAGCTCCTGATAAGGTGAAGTGCCTTGAGGTATTTTGCAAAGTTAAAAGATGCTACAGAAACATAAATTGTTGTTGTATGGGAAAGACACTGTATGGTTTGTGACACTATACAGCCTACCAGAAGCTGACAAACTACCCACATCACAACACTGGCAGTGCTCCTTCAATGCAATTCAGGTTACACACACGGTTTGCAGGGGTGTTCAGCAAAGTAAAGTAGAAAAGTGTCACATTAAAGACATCAAAGGCTTACCCATGTTGGCTAAAGTCACTTCCAAATCACAAAAAAAACTGGAGAGACAAAAAAAAACAACTCGCATTTTTATAGTTCCTCTCAACCTCAAGATGTTCCAACGTGCTTTGCAGCACCAATGAAGTATGTTTGGAACTGTGGTCACTATTGTAATGTAAGAAATGCCAAATTGTGCACAGCAAGCTCCTACAAACAGCATAAGACCATATGCTGGTCTTAGCAAGACACAGGAGCAAAATTAGGCCACTCAGCCCGTCGAGTCTGCTCCACCATTCAATCATGTCTGATATTTTTCTCATCTCCATTCTCCTGCCTTTTACCCATAACCCCTGATCCCCTTATTAATCAAGAACATATCTATCTCTGTCTTAAAGACACTCTAACACCTGCCCTCCACAGCTCTTCGACGGCAAAGAGTTCCACAGATTCATCACTCTCTGGCTGAAGAAATTCCTCCTCATCTCTGTTTTAAAGGAGCGTCCCTTTAGCCTGAGGTTGTGCCTTCTGGTTCTAGTTTTTCCTACTAGTGGGAACATCTTTCCACATCCACTCAATCCAGACCTTACAATATCTGTTAAGTTTCATCTTTCTAAACTCTAACAAGTACAGGCCTCAACCGCTCTCAATCACAAAGCGATAATGACCTGGATTATCCGTTTCTCTGTGGCGTTGACTGAGGGATTAATATTGGCCAGGATACCAGGGTGAATTCCCCTGCTCTTCATCAAAATAGTGGCCAACGGATCTTTTACCCCCACCCAGCAGTGCAGCATTCCCTCTAGGAATGTCAGCCTGAAGAAAAAACACACAAACTTCTAGAATCCCTACAGTGCAGAAGGAGGTCATTTGGCCCATCAAACCTATATTGACAACAATCCCACCCAGGGCCTATCCTTGTAACCAAACATATTTATCCTGCTGGTTCCCCTGGCGCTAAGGGGCAATTTAGCATCTTCAATTAACCTGACCCATTGCCCATTTTCTTGCCCTGCAAATATATGGGCTGAGAATCCCAGCATGATCCATTTGCTCTTTCTGGATATTAGTTTAGTGAAGGCTATTTTTTTTTTAAAAGCAAGTAATTTGAACATTGAATATAGCAGGAAAAGCATACAGAGCCCAGAGGGCCAAGAACTTATCCTGTTCCCTCTAGCCTTCCCAGGACTCTCTGCAACATTTTTCAGTCTCATCCGAAACAGTGCACTGCATCCAAGCACCAGGATGGGGGAGAGAGAACAACAGGGAGAATCACAGCAGGAAAAGCCACAGTGGAATTTAAATCCTGATCCACACATCCCTACTTCCTTCAGAATGGAGCTCACTGCACTACCCCCACCCAGCAACAATTCCCTTTCCACTCCATTGGGAAAGGGTACTGCAAGGTGAAGTCCTCTTCAGCTTCACTTGAGCAAATAGTTGGCAAATTAATTGTGCAAGCAAAACAGACATTTCAAAACTCCAACCCCATTTCCTGTCGACACCCACACTCATAATGGCAGAGGTTTTGCTGCAAATTCCTGGTAATTCCCAGTTTTATTTTGATAAAGAGTCACAGGATTTGAGGCTTTGCGTCATGTTCTCTGACTAATAGTGACCATCCGTGCCCCAATGCCAGAAGTGGAGACTGTTTAACATCGATAATATCATGCTTCACGTTGAGTCAGTCTTTATTTGCCCCTGATTGTTTGGAACACGCTAAACATTTAGTAAAGCAAATCCCGTCTATATAAATTACAATTCAGTGCTCTGAACAGGTTCTCACCAAGGAGCCCGGGAAAAATAAAGAACCCTTAAATTCTCCTTACACTTAAAGGAAGCTTATTCAAAGATAAATCATTATATAATCCATAGCATTAGTAAGTGGAAGGGTACATCATCATGGTATCATTCAGGTAGATATTTGTTATTTTTAAAAAATACTTGATTCAGAAACCCGTCCTAATGTGATATAACAAGTAAACACAGACCATCTAGCTTGTTATTTCATAGAAATGAGAGCCACCATAGTATCTAATGATGGAGTCAATAATCAGAGAGGAAATAGCTAATCATTTAGGAAAGCTAAATACAATCAAACCCAGTAAACATGATTTTATGAAAGGTAAATAACATGTGTCACCTTTGCTCAAATTCTTTGAGGATATAACAGGGAGAGTAGATAAAGGGGAACCTGTAGATGTTGTGTATAAGAGGCTGGTAGATAAAGTAAATGCCCATGGAATTGGAGGAAAAACTGGCTGTCAGATAGAAAACAGACAGTTGGAATAAACAAGTCCTTTTCAGAGTGGAAAGGTGTAACTAGTGGAGTACTGCAGGGGTCAGTTCTTGATCCCCAATTGCTCACTACTTACATTAATGACCTTCAGGAAGGAACAGGATGTAAGAGTTCTAAATTTGCCGATGATATGAAGAGAGGTGGAAGAGCATTTTGTGATTATGATATTGTGATTTTGCAACAAGTTATAGATAGATTGGGTGAAAACCTGGCAAATGGAGTTTAGTGTGGAGAAATGTGAAATGCACTTTGATAGAAGGAATCAAAAGAAAGATTATCTAAATAGAAAGAGATGCAGGTGAGTGAAGTACAAAGGGATCTAGGTATTCTAGTGTATGAATCACAAAAAGCTAGCAAGCAGATCCAACAGATAGTTAAGGCCACAAATGGCATTTTAGCTTTTATTGCAAAGGGATTTGAGTTTAAAAATAGGGAGCTTTCGTTGCAATTGTACAGGTGTTGGTGAGATCTCACCTGGAATACCGTGTATAATTTTGGTCCCCTTAGCTTAAAAAGGTCATGGTAATATTGGCGGCAGTCCAAACGAGATTCACCAGGCTAATTCCTGGGATGAGAGGGTTGTCCTGAAAAGAGAAACTAAATAATCTGGGTCTGTGAGGGCTGGCCTTATTCAAACATACAGATCCTGAGGGAGCTTGACAGGGTAGAGAGTGAGATGTTTTCACTAGTGGGAAAGTCTCAAACAGGGGAACATAGCTACAACATAAAGAGCTGGTCATTTATAACTGAGGCGTGTAGAAATTTCTTCTAGAAAAGGGTAGTGCATCTCTGGAATTCTCTGCCCCGGAGAGTGATGAGGGCTGAATTATTAGAAGTAATTAAAGTGGAGGTGGATAAATATTTGATAGATTGAGGAATAGAGGGCTATGGCAAAATGGCACAGAAAAGGAATTGAGGCCAGCATAGATCAGCCATGATATTGAATAACAGGGCAGGCTTGAAGGACCTAGTGGCCAAATCCTGCTTTGATTTATTATGTAAATGTGTAATGATATCTTCCGAATCATTGCAGGGTTTTTCATACACTTGTTGTGAATCTCACCAACGTCCACTGCATTTTCACAAAGGAAGTTGTCAGCCAAGATTCCTTCCCCCATCTCACCCCTTTCTGAAACCACACTGAGTCTTTTAATCGGATACGTTCAGACAGTCATGCGGCTGGCCATCGACTCCATTATTTTGAAATTTTGGACACAAGACCAAAGAATCTGTGGTTGCTTTGGTTTGTTTTGACATTTTTTTGAGGAAGTAGGCTTGTTTCCAATCCAGTGCCGTGACTTAAGCCCTTGTTCATAAATAGGCTAAGCTCCTCATCCCAGCACACCACCACATCATTACCCCCTTTTGATTTCAGAAGGATTGTTGATGGATTGAGACCTCCGGCAGCTTCTTAATCTCTTGCCTGCAGCTAGTAGGTGCCCCATAGAGGAAAGAAGGAGGAAGGGCTCTAATAGAGACTCAGCCTTAAAAATAACAGAAGCATTGAAGAAACTAAATAGGCTATTTTCTGTTATCCTTTCTAGGGATGTGGGTGGCACTGGCATTTATTGGCCAGTTGCTTTTGAGTGCTTTGCTAAGAGTTGGTGCATACGAGGTCAGACCAAGTAAAGATGGCAGTTTTCCCTCCATCAGTTCTTGGTTTGAAGAGCAGATCCACCACAACAGTTCCCGAATCCACTCCAGAGGGAAAGGGGAGTAAGCTGCATGCTATTGGCACCAATCTGATCTCCACCAGCTGCCCAGACACATCAGGAAGTCTGAAGTACTATGGCAACACATACTTTTACATGGATATCCTAGTAGTTTGAAGTTATGACAGAGGCTCCAATTTTCACATGGTTAACCAGGAACCTCACACTCTTACCACTGGCATTTTGGAAGGATTTCCAAGTTAAGATTCAACCTATTTGGCAGCACCACAAACCTACTTGGGTCCTGAAGGGTGAGACTTGAACAGGGACTCTATCCACTGCACCAAAAAATTTCCTAGCTAGATTTCTTCCCTAGAAGGATAATAGCAATCCAATAGTTTTATGATCATTATTAATGAGACCAGCATGACATTCTAGAATTAATTTTATTCATTAAAATTTCCCCCAAGCCTCCAAATTACTAGCCCAGGAACATTATCATAGATTAACCTCCTGCCCTTTGAGATTGAGCAGTGATAACACAAGCTTGTCCCAGTGTGATAAATATATTACAGAGATGAACACTGTAAGAGGAGTGATCAAAGCCAAAGCAGTGTTAGAGATGTGATAATCAGCAGTAACATCTAGGGAAGGAGTGAAAATATCAGCCAAGCTTCCAACTGCTGAACATGATCACATCACCTTTCCTAGAAATGTGGTTACTGGGTGAAGATCGACTGAGATGTTCTTGTGTTGGGGAAGCCTACAGTGCCTGAGGCCTGTTTATAAAGAGGTCTGTCTAAGACAAGGAGTGATATCAGGCTCTCAAGAGTGAGCTTGCTCTGAGCGTGCACTGCTTTCCAAAAAGCACATATATAATACAAACTGCCAGACCAATGGGGGATTATGCACAAGACACAACGTGGGAGCAGTGCTTGGACAATGGCTGGTTCAGTTCAGTGAGAAGGTTGTGTGCTGAGAGAATGAGTGTGTTGACAAAGAGAGATTGGGAGATTACTATTGGAATGCTGGGGTTGTGATCAGAATACCAAGGCACAGAGATTGTATTCAATGTATCGGTACTGGTGGATAAAGGAATCATTGAAGCTCTTTAATGAAATTTATTAAAGGGAAGAGATTAAGCTGCTTCAATTACATTGAAGGACAACAATGTGGCTTCATTATCAGTAGCAGGGAATTAAATCTGCAATTTCCAGGCACATCTGTTATTAACATACTACACAGACTAGAATTCCCTTCAAGTCCCCAATATGAGATCATCTTTGTACTGAGAATTTCTGGTGGAGTGGAGGACAACATGAAGAGTGGGAAATAAGATGAGGTAACTCAAGTCATGGAGTTAGGGACAACTGTACCTGAACTCTTAAATTTGCTATAGATTGGAGGAGGCAGGTCCTGAGCTCCTGGGAGAGAAAGACGAGAAGTTGGGAACTGCATGAGGAATCTTGATTTCAACCCAAGGAAGGAGTGTGTCGGAAAGGATAAGTGGTACTTGGAAGAAATTGGATAGGGGCATTCAGAGGAACAATGAGTGTGATAGTATTGAAACAAATCTAACATTGATTAGAATTTGTAGTGTATTCATCACATTTGAATTTTTTTTTAAGAGCAACACACACGGGAAACAGGCCCTTCGGCCCAACGAGCCCGCACTGCCGTCATAACTATATAGTAGCAAATCCATTATCCTATTATATTATTCCTATATAATAATATATATATTATTCCTAATATGGAAAACTCTCACTATAGGGACAATTTGTTTCCCAATCAGCCTAAGAGTGAATTTTTGGGTTGTGGGAGGAAACCGGAGTGCCCGGAGAAAACCCACGCAACCACGGGGAGAACGCGCAAACTCCCGCAGACACCGGCCCAATTCCAAGTGTCTGCACAGCCACATCGATAGTCTCTGAGCTGTCATGGTGCCCTTCAGATGGTCCACATAAAGCACTCACTTACGACATGAGGTACCAGGCAACCCATGAATCAACATCCAAGAGCTGTACCCGCACCACCTGCCGAATGCATGCTCAATGTTGGTCAAGTATGGACCGAATTTACCTGTGGAAAAAAGCCGTAGTTAAACAGTCCTAATATATCCCTCTATCTGCATACCACTCATGTGGCTGTCCAAGAGACCCTTAAACAGCCCCAGCATGCCTGCTCCCACCACCTTACTCGGCAGTGCATTCCACACCCCCACTACCCTTTGTGTGAAAAAACTGCCCTCTAATATTCGTCCTATACATAGCCCCCCTCACCCTATGGCCATGACCCCTCGTCCTATCCATTTCTAAAGGTGGAAAAAGTTTACCTTCATTTACTCTATCTATACCCCTTATAATCTTATACACCTCTATGAGATCCCCTCTAAGCCGACATCTTTCAAGGGAAAACAACCCCAGTCTATCTAATCGTTCCTCATAAGACAGTCCTTCCATACCAGGCAGCATCCTGGTAAACCTCCTCTGCACTCTCTCCAAGGACTCCACATCCTTACGATAGTACGGCGACCAGAACTGGACGCAGTATTCCAAGTGAGGCCTAACCAACGTTCTATACAATTGCAACATCAACCTCCTACTCTTGTATTCTATACCCTTTTCTATGAAAGCTAACATACTATACGCTTTCTTTATCACCTTCTCCACCTGTGAAGACACCTTCAGAGACTTGTGAACCTGCACCCCCAAGTCTCTCTGCGTCTCTATACTCCGAATAGTTTTACCTTTTATCCTATAACTCTTTTCTACATTTTTCCGGCCAAAATGCATCACCTCGCATTTATCCGGATTAAATTCCATTTGCCATCTATCTGCCCAGTCTACCAACCTGTCTATGTCATGTTGTATTGCCTGACACTGCTCCTCTGTACCCGCCAATCCAAGCATCTTGGTGTCATCAGCAAATTTGCTGATCTCACCACCTACCCCAACTTCCAAGGCGTTTATGTAGACCACAAATAGAAGAGGACCTAGTACTGAGCCTTGTGGCACTCCACTAGTGACAGGCTTCCAGCTGGAAAAAGAGCCTTCCACTACTACCCTCTGTCTCCTCCTTCCGAGCCAGTTTTCGACCCATCTACATACCTGACCCTGTATCCCATGCGCCTTCACCTTCTCTATCAGTCTACCATGAGGAACCTTGTCAAACGCCTTACTGAAATCCATGTAGACGACATCAACAGCCTGTCCTTCATCAACTGTTTTTGTCACTTCTTCAAAAATTTCCACTAGATTTGTAAGACAAGACTTCCCCTTGACGAAGCCATGCTGCGTATCCCTGATCAGATCGCAGCGCTCCAGATGCTCATACATCCTGTCCCTAAGGATCCTCTCCATTAGCGTACCTATAACTGAAGTCAAGCTCACCGGCCTATAGTTCCCTGGGTGATCCCTCTGACCTTTTTTAAACAACGGTACTACGTTTGCTATCCTCCAGTCCTCTGGGACCTCACCTGTGTCCAAGGAAGAGACAAAGATTTGTGTCAGAGGCCCAGCCAAGTCTTCCCTCAACTCCCTTAGCAGCCTGGGGTAAATGCCATCAGGCCCCCGAGCTTTATATGTCTTTAAGCTGCCTAACAGCCCCAACACCTCTTTCCTCGTAATCCTTATTTCCCTCAACCAATCCTCAACTTTGTCAACATCAGGCACAGACATCTGGCCAGTCTCCTGCGTGAATACCGACGCAAAGTATTCATTCAGGATCTCCCCCATTCCCTCAGGCTCTAAGCATAGATCCCCTCCTCTGTCCCTAAGAGGTCCAATCTTGTCTCTAACCATCCTTTTGCTCCTTACATAGGTGTAAAATTTATAAATACATTTATAAAAAATGTAAAAAGGAATGATTGCGCACCAACAGAGAAACTTCCCCACCAGCAAAAAATAACTGTTCTCAGGAAGGCTCAATCAACAATCAACTTGGGGGATTGACCTCAGGATGTTACAGCATTGAGGCCTTGTGGCTTTAAAGGGACAGGGTTACATAAAACATAGAAGATAAGAGCAGGAAGATGTCACTTGGCCCTCTGAACCTGCTCCACTATTTATTACGATCATGGCTGATCGTCCAACTCAATACCTTAATCCTGCTTTCTCCCCATAACCTTTGATCCCGTTCATCCCCAAGTGCTATACCCAGCCACCTCCTGAATACATTCAATGTTTTGGCATCAACTACTTACTGTGGTAATGAATTTCACAGGCTCACCACTCTTTGGGTGAAGAAATGTCTCCTCACCTCTGTCCTAAGTGTCTACCCCGAATCCTCAGACTGTGACCCCCTAGTTCTGAACTCCCCCACCATCAGGAACATCCTTCCTGCATCTACCCTGTCTAGTCCTGTTAGAATTTTATAAGTCTCTATGAGATCTCCCCTCATTCATCTGAACTCCAGCAAAAATAATCCTAACTTAGTCAATCTCTCCTCGTACATCAGTCCCGCCATCCCCGGAATCAGCTGGTAAACCTTTACTGCGCTCCCTTGAGAGCAAGAACATCCTTCCTCAGAAAAGGAGACCAAAACTGCACGCAATACTCGAGGTGTGGCCTCACCAAGGCCCTGTATAATTGAAACAACACATTCCTGCTCCTGTACTCGAAATCTCTCACAATGAAGGTCAATATACTATTTGTCTTCTTTACTGTCTGCTGTACCTGCATGCTTACCTTCAATGAATCGTGCACAAGGACCCCCAGGTCCCTTGGCACATTACCCTCTCCCAATTTACAGCCAGCCATTCAGGTAGTAATCTGCCTTCTTGTTTTTGCTTTCCTAATCATACTCCATCTGCCATTGATTTGCCCACTCAGCCAACCTAGCCAGATCATTCTGAAGGATCTCTGCATCCTCGTCACAGTTCATCCTCCCACCCAGCTTGGTATCATCTACAAACTTTGAGATGTTACATTTTGTTTCCTCATCCAAATCATTAATATGTATTGTGAATAGCTGGGGTCCCAGCCCAGATCCCTGTGACACCACTTCCCCCAATCCCCATGCGCTTTAATCTTGCATGATAATCTCTTATGCGGGACTTTGTCAAACACTTTCTGAAAGTCCAAATATATTACATCAACTGGCTCCCCCTTGCCAAATCTACTGATTACATCTTCAAAGAATTCCAACAGATTTGTCAAGCATGATTTCCAGGGTGACACTCAGCTCCCCCTCAGCAGCAAAACATTACATTGTGAAATGCTCCTGACAGCACATGCAATGCATTCAGGCTCGCTAGAAAACAGTCACTGACAGGAAGCATTGAGGGTGTTTGGAGGCTGAAGATGAGAGATGGATCAACTGTCAGATGATGAGCTTGTCTCATATCCTGCTCTAGACTAAGTGAGATGCTGCAAGAGTCTCCCCAGATGCAGCGCCAATCTGACAAGTGCTTGGCCACAGCTGCAGTGCAATTACTAAGAGTTCCCTCTTGATAGGGTGGTGCTTTGCACTGATGGCTGATTTTTGACAGTAACAATAAAGGGCAGAGAACAAGTTGTTATAAATCTTAGCTTTCTATTTAGACATCACTTGTTGGCATGATGATAAGTTTGAAAACAGATCTGGAGGAAACTGAAATTGGGAACTAATCCGTCATCAACTGTAGGAAGTGCTAATTTCAGTATTGGATCATTGGAATGAAACTTGGAAAACACGTTAATCTCAATTGGTAAAAGTTTAACGGTCAGAAAAATTCGAATTTAGTAATTTGTGCATCAAAACTTCTTCAAAGAAATTCCCTAAAATGGTGCATCCTGATGAAGTTACATCATATTCATAGTATAGATCTGTATGAATTGTATCTTATAGAAGAAAGCATTTGTAATTTAGTTGCTCTTTTTAGAACATGATGTGGGCATAATAAGAAAAATTTCACCACCCAATCCATCCAAACTAATACTGAATTTGACAACAATCTCTCTCCCTTTTCTACCAAGATGTCTCCCCAAACACAATGAACAAATGAAGAGGGTGGAAAATGCATCATTGACTGAAAGTGCAGGAAAATGCAAGCCATGTACAAAACTAATGGAATGTTTAGAAATCAGAATATGAAGTAGGAGTAAAGAGGCAATTTTTTTTTTGTTTGTTTATGAGATGTGAGCACCGTTGGTAATGCCAGCAATTATTGCCCATCCCTAATTGCCTCTCAAGAAGATGGTAGTGAGCTGCTTTCTTGAACCACTGCAGTCCAGGTGTTGTAGGTACACCCACTGTGTACTTAGCTATACTAAGCTATTAGGAAGAGTATTCCAGGATTTTGACCCATTGACAAATAGTTCCAAGTCAGGGTAGTGAGTGAGTTGGAGGGGAACCTTCAGGTGGTGGTGTTCCCAGGTGTCTGCTGCCCTTGTCCTTCTGGTTGAATTTAGGCAAGACAATGACTGGGTCATAGTTCAAGTAATATGCAGTTTTGAGTGCTTCAGCACTTTAAAACCATGGACAGCACACAAAGCACATTTATCAGGGATGAGAAACAATCACTGTCAGGAGAGAGGAAATATAATGGATTATTTCCATTGTAGTGGATTGGCCAAGAGGAGATTTAATAGAAGATTTTTTTTAAATGAAGAGTTTAGAAACATGCATACAGAACAATTACTCCTTTTGGTTGGGCAATCAAATAATGAAGGGTGATCAATATAACAAAAAGAGGGAGAGGAGAGGAGAAAGATTAAGAGCAATATCTTTACCCAAGGGGTCTTTGGCACATACATTGCTTTTCTACAAGCAATGAACCCTGCAGTTTTGAAGGGAAAATTGGCTCTAAGACTTAGATGCAACACTACAGCATCTCTGAGAAGTAATAGATGTTACAGAACCCCTCAGCTGTGAAATGGTCCTAGTCTCATGGCTGTGAGTTGTAGACTGGCCATCTGCTTCTGAAGGGGATAATAGTTATACTGTTCCCCATTTTGT
Organism: Sphyrna mokarran; assembly: GCA_024679065.1. NCBI lineage: Eukaryota > Metazoa > Chordata > Chondrichthyes > Carcharhiniformes > Carcharhinidae > Sphyrna > Sphyrna mokarran. The sequence continues at coordinate 5,869,532 of JAGIQG010000038.1, forward strand.
TGTTTCAAACTTGGGCAGCATGGTGGCACAGTGATTGGCATTGCTGCCTCATGCTAGTGATCCAGGTTCCAATTTCAGCTATGAGTGACTGTCTGTGTGGAGCATATTCTCCCCATGTCTATGTGGGTTTCTTCTGTGTGCTCTAGTTCCCTCCCATACTCCAAAGATTTGCGGGTTAGGTTGATTGGTCACGCTAACTTGCCCCTCAGTGTCAAGGGAATTAATTGGGGTAAAGTCATGTGGTTACATGGATAGGACCTGAGTGGGATTGTTGTTGGCGCAGGCTCAATGGGCCAAATGGCCTCCTTCTGTACTATAGAGATTCTATAATTCTATGAGAGTCGGCTGTCTACAAATCTCAAATTCTTTCCTTTTGTGAAGCTTAGCATTTCTATAACTCTGAATCACCCATTTAGGTAAATTGTTTCTGTTTGTGGAATTTAACATTTCTATAGGAGTCATCTAAGTAGTCTGTTTCTACTCCTAGAACAATTCATACCTGATTATCTTTAAATGCTCTCATGTCTTTCGAATGCTCTGGTCACTTAGAGATTTGTCTGCCCCTGGAAATGCTAACTTACTGTTGTTGGCAGATTTCTACCTTTCAGACCTTTTTAAATTCTTGTTATTATTACTGCTAGGCAAATCCTTATCAAACTAATGCAGCCCTCTCAAAAGCTCTTTAAGAATGCCACTGTTCCCTGTTTTGAAACAATCCTGTTGCAGTTTTGACAGAGCCCTGGGAATGGTTTTCAGCTGACACACTCAGTGCAGGAATAATGTGCAACAGAGCGGGGGATGTGGTTGAATAAATAAACCAACAAGTGAACACACAAACCAGCACAAAATTTTGCTCACTTGTTTTATCTAAACACTTGAGAAAAGGGTAACTTCCCAAATAAATGCTTCAGGCAAGGAACTAACAAGCTCAGAGAGAATATTGGGAATATGCCATGATCTTCTTTCGATTGTAAAACCCCATCTGGTTCACTAATGTCCCTTTAGGGAAGGATATCTACTGTCCTTACCTGGTCCAGCCTTCATGTGAATCTGCAATGCGGCCGACTGTTAAACACCCTCTAAAATTTGCCTAGCAAGCCATTCACTTCAAGGGGCAATTAGAGATGGACAACAAATACTGGACTTTCCAGCGACACCCACATCCCATGGAAGAATAAAAGAGGTTCTCCCTCTGCCTTCCTTAATATGTCATAAATTGGTAATCTATTGACCAGCTTACTCAGAGGCCAGAAGACGTCAATCCAGTAAATTGGAACATTAGACTGGTACTTCAGGAGAATCTGTCTGAGCTCCAAGCTATATTACTGCAGCAGCTTATCCATGTGATGTTACCTTTAAGACTTTTTTTAAAAATCATGTTCTCTGTAGTTGTAAGCAGATCTTCTCAGTTTCTTTTCCATTGCTGCCAAGTTTTCTGGAGGAGTTCTTTCATTGCTTCTTCAGTGGCTTAAATGGGGTTTTGTTTTTAATATGGGCCTTGGGTACTTTCTGGAATTGTTTTATGACCTGTATAGTTAGGAGGAAGACTGGTTGACAGGTCATGCATTTTGGACAGTTTTTCTTTCTTTCCTAGTGAACTTAAGGTTCCATTTTCTGTTTGGCTGGCTGCAGTTTAGCTTAAAGGGAGTGGACATCACACTGAAAGCAGTTTCTCTCCCTGGTGTTCTGGGAAACTGATCTGACTTCAAATTGTTCTGGGTGCTTCCAGAGGGCTGCTCAAAGTCACAAGGCTGAGAAGTCAGGGTTTCAATTCTCCAACCAAAAATCTCATTTCTAGTACCACATGAACATTAGTCTTTGCTGTGTTAAACCGATGGTAGAAGTTTTGTTTATCGGATTTGCTTTGTTGGAATGGTGTTTAGCTGTTAAGATTTATACAATATTATGATTTTTTTCTTGTTTTATAGTTAGTAAAAGTTATTGCTAAGTTTCTTTCCATACATGTTAACTGTATTCTTAAACAAATGGTCTGATAAAAGGAACTAGTGGGTCATTTGAATCATGCTTGAAGTGAAACATATCATGCTTACCCTAGCCAAATTCAGAGTGAAAAATTTATGATCCAGGTGGACTTTGGAAGACACTTTGGAGTTTCTGACCTGAATTATAACACATGCATCAACCCTGTATTGCACCTGATCCAAGAGTACTTGGTGCTGACATAAGTTTTGCGTTTCTCCACAAGATATGGGTTCAAGCACCACCCTGGAGACAAATATCTAAGCTGACACTTCAGTGCGGTACTGAGTGCGCTGCATTGTTGGAGAGGTTGTCTTTTAGATGGGATGCTAAACTAAGATCGTCATAGAGTCATACAGCATAGAAATTGGCCCTTCAACTTACGATGTCCATGCCAACCATCAAATATCATTCCATACTAAATTTTTGTTTTTATTCCAATTCAATCCATCAAGTCCAATTCAGAGTCTGAACAAGTTGAAACATTCACGCTCCAAGCTGAGAAGATAGGGCTCTCACGTCCTGCCTTGGGCTTGATCTACATGATCCAAGCTAATTGGAGTAGGCAGAGTTCCTCCTCCAAGGCTTGATCTCATTTGCATCTTAACCAAAAGGCCAAGATATCGCTTTAAAAAATTGCTTCAAATGAAGCTGAAATGTAACGGAATGACTTCAACCAAGCACAGCATGTCGATACTACACTTGATCTTAGCGAAAAGGCCGAGATACCACTTTTAAAAATTGCTTCAAATGAAGCTGAAATGTAACCTAATGGCTTCAATCAAGTCGATATTATACTTGATCTTAGCCAAAGGGCCAAGAAGTGACTAATTCCAGCACTCGGACCACAATCCACTATGCCTTGGCAATTAAGTGCCTGACCAGATGGTTCTTAGGCAGCACATTGCGATCTGATTAGGGATACGCAGCATGAATTTGTTAAAGGGAGGTTGTGCCTTACAAATCTGGTAGAATTTTTTTGAGGAGGTGATGAAAACGGTGGATGAAGGGCGAGCCGTCGATGTCGTCTATATGGATTTTAGTAAGGTGTTTGACAAAGTCCCTCATGGGAGGTTAGTTGAAAAGGTCAAGGCTAATGGGATACAAGGACAGGTAGCTAGATGGATAAGTAACTGGCTTAGTAATAGGAGACAGAGTAATAGTGGAAGGGTGTTTTTCTAGCTGGAGGTCAGTCACTAGTGGTGTGCCGCAGGGCTCCGTACTGGGACCTCTTCTATTTGTAATATATATAAATGACTTGGAAGAGGGAGTAAGTGGAGTGATCAGCAAGTTTGCAGACGATACAAAGATGGCTGGATTTGCGGATAGTGAGGAGCATTGTCAGGCGATGCAGCAGACATAGATAGGCTGGTAGCTTGGGCAGACAGATGGCAGATGGAATTCAATCCTGATAAATGTGAGGTGATGCATTTCGGGAGAAAGAATGTAGCGGGGAGGTATATGATAAAGGGTAAACCTATTAAGAGTATAGAAACGCAGAGGGACCTGGGGTGCAGGTGAACAAGTCTCTGAAGGTGGCAGAGCAAGTGGAGAAGGTTGTGAAGAAAGCATATAGTATGCTAGCCTTTATAGGAAGGGGTATAGAGTACAAGAGCTGGCCTTTAATGTTGCAGTTGTATAAAATGCTGGTTAGACCTCATTTGGAATACTGTGTCCAGTTCTGGTCGCCTTACTACCTGAAGGACGTGGAGACTCTGGAGAGAGTGCAGAGGAGGTTTACCAGGATGCTGCCTGGTATGGAAGGTCTGAGTTACGAGGAGAGATTAGGCAAATTGGGACTGTTTTCCTTAGAAAGACGTAGACAGGGGAGATCTAATAGAGGTGTACAAGATTTTGAAGGAGATAGACAGAGTAAACAGGGTTAAGCTTTCTCCTAGGATGGACTCAAATAGCACGAGGGGTCTATTAGGGTGAGGGGGTAAGGTATAATTTGGATGCTAGAGGGAGTTTTTTCACACAGAGGGTGGTGGGGGTATGGAATGCGCTGCCAAGTGAAGTGGGGGAGGCAGGCACTCTGGAGATATTTAAGAAATACTTAGATGGGCACATGAACAGAATGGAAATGGAGGGGTATAGAAAACTGATTTAAAATAGGGATCGTGAGCCTTGGGAGTCCCTGGGAAGTGTGTAAATAGATGATGATATTGATGTACTTGTTTTTATCCTACAGGTGCTTTGGTCCATCTTGTTGTCTAACGAGGGGCATACACGCGATGGGTCGTGAGAGGGCTGCTCTGGGATTTTTTTCAAGAGTATCTTAGTGCTTTACGTTGTTAGTGTACGCTTGACCTGGACCATTTGATGGGCAACACGACAGCTCAGTGACTATCGCTGTGCTGTGCAGATACATGGATTTGGGCCTGTGTCTGTGGGAGTTTGCGCATTCTCCCCGTGCTTGCGTGGGTTTTCTCCGGGCGCTCCGGTTTCCTCCCACATCCCAAAGATGTGCTGTTAGGCTAATTGGCAAAACAAATTCTCCCTAAATTGTCTCAAATTTGGTTTTTAATCCATAGATCTATAAACATGGACAGGGATCGCGGGTAGAGGTGGGAACATTGGGGTGGCGGCGTGGGCTTGTTGGGCCGAAGGACCTGTTTCCCCTGCTGTTTTGTTCTTTATTCTTGTTCTGAACAAAAGAACAAAGAACAAAGAGCAACGCAGCACGGGAAACAGGCCCTTCGGCCCAACGAGCCCACGCCGCCGTCCTAACGTCTTAATGACATATCCTTGACTTTAGGCTATGCCTATTGTTGAAGATTCCCATATAGGGACCAATATAGGGACAATTTGATACCCAATCAGCCTAAGAGCACATTTTTGGGATGTGGGAGGAAACTGGAGCACCCGGAGGAAACCCACGCAACCACGGGGAGAATGCGCAAACTCCCGCAGACACAGGGCCCAAATCCATGTGTCAGCACAGCAACAGCGATAGTCTCTGAGCTGTCATGTTGCCCATCAGAGGTCCAGTTTAAGCATACACTGACGACGTGAAGCACTAGGCAACTCCTGAAGCAACCTCCAAGAGCAGCTCTCGCACGACATGCCGCATGCATGCCCCTTGTTGGTCAACAAAGTGGACCGAATTGCCTGCAGAAACAAATAAGACTTAATTAAACACACTAAAAAAAAACTAAGACATTCCCGAGACGAAACTAAAAGATAGTCTACTACTATTTGGTCCTCCCGATATTCAAACAGTCCTGCTATATCCCTCTATCTGCAGGCCGCTCATGTGGCTGTCCAGGAGACCCTTAAACAACCCTAGCGTGCCTGCTCCCACCACCTTACTCGGCAGTGCATTCCACACCCCCACTACCCTTTGTGTGAAAAACTGGCCTCTATTCCATATTTCCATCAGCTTCTGGATGAAAAATAAAATTTCCTCAGATATCCTCTGAAACAGTTACTTCTCAACTTAAACCTATGCCCTCTGGTCTTAGACACCTTTGCCACAGGGAAAAGTTTGATTTATTATTGTCACGTGTATTAGCATACAGTGAAAAGTATTGTTTCTTGTGCGCTATACAGATAAAGCATACCGTTCATCAGGAAGGAAACAAGAGAGTGCAGAAAATAGTGTCACAGTCATAGCTAGGGTTTAGAGAAAGATCAACTTAATGCAAGGTAGATTCATTCAAAAGTCTGATGGGCAGCAGGGAAGAAGCTGTTCTTGAGTCAGTTGGTACGTGATCTCAGACTTTTGTATCTTTTTCCCAATGAAAGAAGGTGGAAGAGAGAATATCCGGGGTGTGTGGGGTCACATTATCACATTACTGTTTGTGGGAGCTTGCTGTGCACAAATTGTCTGTCATATTTCCTACATTACAATAGTTTAACATTAAACACTTCAACAATACCCTATTGCCTGTGAAGTGTTTTGAGATGGCCTGGAGCTTTGAAAGGCGCTATTAAATGCAAGTCCTCCTCTTTTTCATCTTTAGGAGTAGATAAAATCACCAAAAGTGAAAAGAATAAAAATCACTACAGCCACAAATCAGTCTCTTGGTCAGATACGTAGCTTGTTTGGATAGTAGAATTTACTAGATTCATGTTAAATACATCAAACAATAAAAGACATGTATGGAATCTGTCTTGTTAATTCATTATACACTAGTCCAGCAGTCTCTCACCTTTTACATCAGTTCTTTTGGACTGCCAGTGTATGTAAAGCCTTTTGCTCAGACTGCACTGACAGGTGCCTTGCACATTACATCAAAAAAAACCCCCTCAGGATTTTCAGCACGTAGTTCGCTTGCAGTCCTCAGCAAATTCTTTTGCCTCTGAATAAATCTGCCAAAATCAGGTCCACTTCCACACTGTCGCCAACAAAAAAGAGAGTTGTCCTGTTTAGTAGAACACAACCACCTCCTCAAAGCTCATTTTTATACTGAATCAATAGCTTAATGATGCCTTTTAAATGTAGTGTTATTCTTTCTGATAACATGCAAAAAGAATATTACCACTGCCAGAGACATCATAACCTCACTAAAGAGTGAAAATGTTTAGACAACTCTCTCAAAACACAAGAGTAAACAGGTTCATTCATTATGGTCAGTCATCAAAACATTTCCTTTCAGAACTCTATATCTTGATACTCGAAGCCTGTTTATTTAAGTCTGAAAGCCAACAGCACATTAGATTACAGCAAGTACTCTAACTGGCTTGCATAGTTCTTTCTGGAATTGGGGGAGTCATCAGGCATCTGCCTCAATTCCCACTAGCACTACCAGAAGTAGAATTCCTTAAATAATAATCATATGACTTTAACATGCCTCAGATTTCACTTTGATTTTCTGTTTGGCTGCTGCGTGGCCTCAGTTGAAGCACAGTTCTCCATCTCATTTACTTGCTATAGTGTATTCAGGCTGTTGATTGATATCCAGAGATCTTTGCAGGGAGTGCTGGCCAAGAAGAGGATCAGGCTGACTGATGATGTCCAGCAAAGTCAAAGTCAAATAGCCAGCTGGAATAGAGTATATGAGGGAGGCCCGATGAATGGCAGCATCTGAATGAATTAAGTTCAGCACAATCCTGATACTTCAGGAGAAGGAATCTGTAGGACTGTGAAGATGCAAGGAATGGAATGGGATTAATTAATTAAATAACTCTTTCAAAGCCCATTTATACTCGTATTAGCTCTTTGAATTGGTCAGTAACCTGCCTGAGGTATACAGAACTGTAGTTTTTATTTGTGATCAAACCAAAAAAATTATAAGTGCCAAACAAGTGTGAAAATGGAAAAGTTTCAGACCCATTTTGTTCAGTGACAGCAAAGAAATCAAATCTTATGTTACATGGAAACAAAATGAGACAAAGGGTCATTCTCGGCAACAGAGGGAGTGGATAGAGTCTATTCATGCCAGGAAGCCAGCTGCTGATTGCTAGGGGGTGTTATTGCACCATGTCGAGAGTACACAGTGCACTGGGAGATTGTCACTCCTCTGAACATTGCACCCCATCACCACATCCCTTCCTACTGATTGCCCCAAGGGAGACCACCCCTTGCCCCTTATCACCGGTGGGGGAGGGGAGCCCTCAATGGCGTCCAGTCCAACAGTGAGACCATCACATCTGATCCCTGTTGCTGGGGACCATATGCGATCCTCGTCAGTAACGACCACCCCTGGTGAGGCTGTTAAGGCAACTGAGCCCAGACAATATCATCCTGGGCTTGCTAACAGTATTTAAATAAGGTCATCAACACTTAAATCAGCCTCGTGCCCTTCCCGAGCGAGAGCCTGATTACACTGGCACATTGGGCCGATAAGATCACGAGAGGTGAAAAACTGGTCACAAAACTGGTTTTTCGCCTAACGATCTTATCAGCTCACTATGCCATCAATTGACAAGCCCGAATCCAATTAAAATTGAATCCAATTCATAATCCCCACAAGAGACACATACGAGATCCAAACTGACAAAAAAAGACATTGCACCCACTCTGTGGCTTGATCTCAATCTTAGCCTTTATCGATGAGGAAGTGAGCCAATTGACTTTGAAGGGCTGTGGGAAAGATGCAAACAGTCTCCCAACAGCCAATATGATTCCTGGCACAGAACCATCTGATGTACTGCCTAAGTAATAATCCAGGTGCAAATCCTGCATCTACCTGTGAAGCTGGGAGCTGCAGTAACCCTTGCATTTCCCTCAACGAGTTAAAGAACCGGGAGCATAGGAGGGGGAGGAGAAATGGCAGTGATGGTTCATTCTACTCCATTCCCAGCCCAGAGCCTCACTAAGAGCAAGCACGCTTTGGGGAGTAGGAGACAGGCATTGTCAGTTTATTTGCTTTGACTATACACTGGAAAAGTCTCACAGAAAGACCACCTGAGGTCTAGGCAGGATTTCTCAATTCAAGCCAAACCTTGTCACTGAATGTGGAATTTCTTCAATTACTTTGAAGTACATTTCCAAATCACTTGTACTTGATTAACTGCCAGGAATGCCTCTTGTTAAATGAAGATTTTTAAAAAATTATTTTGTAAAAGGTCATTAGAGTTGGCATTCTATCTCTGAAGGGGAAGGAGACAATTATTAACTCTTCAGCTAACTAGCTTTTCAAAGTTGAATTTCCCTTCTCAAGGGGCAATTAGGGATGGGCAACAAATGCTGGATTTGGCAGCAAAGTCCACACCCCATGACAAAATAAAAAGGGACTGCTGGAGGCCAAAAACATATACAATTAAGCATGTCGAGATCGATAAGGCTTCTATTTTTCCCATGGTCCATCAGAGGTACATTATATGGAAAATACCTCTTATAATGAGAACTTTGTCATTGAGTTTGTTATTAAAGGTTATCTAATTTATTATGATTTATAATTCTTGGAAAAATGTTGGAGTATAATGAATAAGAGATGTGAATGATAGTGGAAGAGCTTTTGAGTGGAATATATACTGCAAAGGACAACTGGAATAGATCATCATTGCCTTCTTTCAGTAACCTGATTTATAAATGTAGTAGCTTGCAACCCAGAAACCCCAACCTCAAAATGGCAGATCCTTCTCTAATTTCCACACCAACCACCCTAACCCCTCTCTCTCAGGTGGCATTTCCAATTCGGTTCCAGTTGGTGCCATGAAGCATGACACCTAACAGCAAAATGGGCTATGATTTAAATGGTAAAAAATTGCACCATGTTGCTATGCAGGGGTACCTGGGTGTCCTTGTGCAAGAAGTTGGTTTGCAGATACAGCAGGTAATTAAGAAAGCAAATGGAACTTTGTCCCTCATTGCTAGAGGGATAGAGTTTAAAAACGGAGGTTATGTTGCAGCAGTATAGGGTGCTGGTGAGGACACACCTAGAGTACTAGGTACAGTTTCAGTCTCCTTATTTGAGAAAGGATATACTGGCACTAGAGGGGGTGCAGAGGAGATTCACTAGGTTGATTCCAGAGTTGAGAGGTTGGCTCATGAGGAGAGACTGAGTAGACTGGGGCTGTACTCATTGGAATTCAGAAGAATGATGGGAGATCTTATAGAACCATATAAAATTATGAAGGAAATTGATAAGATAGAAGCAGGGAGGTTGTTTCCACTGGCTGCTGAAACTAGAACTAAGGGGTATAGCTTCAAAATAAGGGGGAGCAGATTTATGACTGAGTTGAAAGGAAACTTCTTCACACAAAGGATTGTGAATCTGTGGAATTCTCTGCCCAGTGAAGCAGTTGAGGCTAGCTAGTTAAAGGAATTAAAGGTTATGTTGAGCGGGTGGGTAAGTGGAGCTGAGTCCACAAAAAGATCAGCCATGATCTTATTGAATGGTGAAGTAGGCTGGAGGGACCAGGTAGCCTACTCCTGCTCCTAGTTCTTATGTTATGAACAAAGTGATTCAGGAGCACCTGCCTCAGCCAGCCTATGTTGCCCAGGACTCTGCTGCTGGGTAGCTCCACGGGGCTGTCTTTACTTTGCAGAGGAAGTGTCAAGCAGCCAGCAGTCTCAAAGCCAGTGAGCCACATAATGATATTACAGGCTAGTGGAGGAGGAAGAGAACAATAGCACATCATTTTGGTCACAATAACATTTTCTTAGTAGACACGATGGCACATTTTGAGCCAGCTCACACAGCCAATGTGTTCCAAAAGTACTGTGGAGGGGGCTGACCTAGGGCAGTGGAGGGGAAAGGAAGAAATCGCTACGTATCAACAGAGACAGTAACTCAGACACAAAGCACCAGCATCGTCAATGGGGAAATATCAAATGCTTCTTTGTAGATTTATAATGCTGGTGGGACAATAGCTGTAATCCAGCTAAACTCAGATCCTTTACAATCCATTTTTTCTTCAGTTCTGTTGCACTGGAGCAGATCCAAGGGAGCAGTATTTGAGAAGAAGCCCTGTGCATCTTATGTCGTCCAGACGTCATGGAAATGGCTTTGTTTTCTCTCCCTGCTAATTACAACCCATCAAGGGAACACTAAGATTGTTCTCATCAGAGTGATTTTGGTGTTATTCTGGATTGAATGATTGGCTGATCTTGCTGCACTGTGTGTGTAGAAACGCTCCAGCAGGAGAACGGAAAGGGAGGAATGCTGCCATTCCAGTCTTTCTGCCAGCATGTTTAATGCTAGCAGAGTTCCTATGGCATTTCTCACAGTGAATAGGAAGATACACTGGGCCCTATTTTACCATTTTGTCATTTTCATTCTAAGTGCTGGGTGGACTTGAAACTGGGAATGTTTCAGATCCAACTTTTAGACTCGTTCTGAGGTGCCCCCATAGGCACTAAACCTGAAAAAAACAATCAGCAATTCCAAATCGCGCTGCACAAGCTTGTGGGCTTGACGTGCCCAAAACCCTGCAGCTCCGATCGGTGCCTCCAACTCTGCATGCGCAGAAAAAAAAAGATAGAATAATACTCCCCTGCCTTCCTGAGTCGGATAATGCCTTCCCTGGCCGCCACATACGTTGTCTCATCCCCACAACATTTATTATTCCCTCACCCCACTCCCCTCAACTACCCAGAGTGATCACAGGCTCCTCCCCCTTCATCGATTTCAGGCAGAATGGCAATAGACCCCCCCTTCCCCCGCACTGATCAGGGACAGAGTGGCAGCAGATCCGCCTCCCCGCAACAACTAATCTTAGGCAAACAGATCCACCCTCCCTCCAACAGATATCAGGCAGAATGACCCTCCTCACACGCACCCTGGAACATCCCACACAAGAGCCCCATCTCCTCCGGACTCCAGTGGCTGTGAGACACCTCTCTCACTTTCCCCTGTTCCGGGTGGGGGGTGGGGGAGGACAGAGCGGTAGCGAGGTGTGTGTTGGGGGGGGGGGGATATGGAAGAGCGAGAGGAGCGGGGGGAGGAGGAGGAGGAGGAGAGACAGTGGGGGGGGGGGAGGGGGAGGAGAGACAGTGGCGGGGGAATCTTCTCCTGTGGGGTCTGAAGAAGCCAAAAGAAATGGTGGTGTGACTCCTGCAGAGCACCAGGTGGTATCCTTAGAGGGCAAGCACTGTGGGGCTCTTGAGGGGCATGGATTGGAAAGAGCTGTTTGGGAGTTGGGGCTGGAAACATGCAAGGCGCTGGGGATGGGAGGATCTGGGGGAGATTTGGAGGTAGATGCAAGATTGGGTTCAACACTTTTCCTTGCTCTATTGATGTGCCTGAAATCCAGCAGCACCAATCAGTGCTAACTGCGCATGCACATAAAAAAAATAGAATAATGCTCCCCTGCCCCAACCTCATAACATTAATGCCTTTCCTATCCCTCACCCTCCTGCCACCCAGGCTGAGTGCTGACCCCTCTCCCTTCCCCCTCATCGATCTCAGGGAAAGAGTGGCAGCGGACCCCACTCTCCTCCTCTCCCACTCTCTTCTCCCCCTCCGACTCTGGAGTGGCAATGTTGCAGGATATAGAAAGAATTTCGAAGGGGGTGGGAAAATGGAACCCACAGATTCAAACACCTAGCGAGTGAACTGCTTGGTCTCCATTGCCACTCTCGCATGCCTCATTTAGGCTGCCAGCCCTCCAGTGCCTGTTGGTGTTCCTCAGCATGACCTCCTGCTGGTCATCCTCCCCAGTGACACCCTCCATGTCTTCCTCCTCCAATAAGTCACCTCTCTGTAGAGCCAGATAGTGATCGTGTGCTGTGCCTTGCACAAAGAGGGAAGAGATCATTGGGCTGTATTGGAGGGCCCTGCCAGATCAGTCCAGGCAGTGAAATTGCATTTTGAGGAGCCCAATGCACCTCTCCACTATCACGCAAGTGGCTGCATGGGGGTTACAGATAGAAGTCATGGGGGCTCACCAGGCAAGACTGTTCCCTTCCTGTTGGGGAACACTTCAGTGGTCACAGGCATTTGGCCTTCGGGTAAGCATTCTCTTAAGGCGGCCTTCACAACACACGACAGCGCAGAGACTGATAGCCAAGTTCCGCACACATGAGGACAGTCTTAATAGGGATCTTGGCTTCATGTCACACTATCTGTAACCCCCATGACTTGCCTGGGTTAGCAAAAAACTTCACTTACTGTGCTGTACGGAGACAATACACATCTCTTTAACCTGTGCTCAGTGCTCCTTCCACTCACATTGTCAGCATTTTTAAGACTTGAATAGCAGGTTAGTTGTAAAGATTCACATTCTAATCAGTAATCTGTGTGCTGATATATGCTCTGTCTGAGGTCAGACTTCTTCATTCACCTGATGAAGGGCAAACCCCAAAAGCTTGTGTGAGTTTACTATCAAATAAATTGGTTGGACTTAAACCTGGCGTTGCCAGACTTCTTACTGTCTTTCTCTGTCTCAGACACAGACCTCTGCACAGGCATCATCAGCCATGTCCGAAGCTGATAATCCATATCATCCAGGAGCCACCCCCACAGCCTGGGCTCCACCTCAAATGCCTCAAGATGTCTGAGCTCCTGACAGTGAAGCTGTAGTGCACACTGCCTGGGTGTCTTGCGCAGCCGTGCATGATGTTCATGTTATGGTTGCACATGAGTTGAACATTCAGGGAGTGGATACCGTTGATGAATCTTCACAGATTCTGCAGGGAGGCTGTTAGGGTGACGTGTGTGTAGTCAATAACCGCCTGTACTTAGGCATCCCCATTGCGAACCTTGCACCCGGGCTTCCTGATGGGCTGGTCCAGGTTAAATTTGATGTACTGTCCAACCCGGGCACACAGGACTTCCATGACCTGCTTGACACAGATGTGCACGGCTGATTGGGAGATGCCATAGACACCTTCATTAGGGGTCTGAAAGGAGCCAGTCGCATAAATGTTCAGAGCAACCGACAATTTGATAGCCATCAAGAGTGGGTGCCCCCCTCCCCCCCCACCCCCGGGTGAATGGCAACCTCTGGTGGTCATCTCCTGCAAATGGTAAGGCCGGGCCTCCTGTGACCACAATTCTTCCTCTTGCTCCTCCTCCTCCTCTGCAGCTCCAGCAGCAACCCAAAGACTAGCAAGATCGATTGGTTGCATCACAAAAGCCATCTTGTCACTTGGGGTGGGTTAAGGAAGACTGCTTGCCCCTAGTAATCAACAATCACAGCCTCCCCTCCCAATTTCCCAATTTCAGCAGTGCAATTTGCAAGGGCTTTGTGTACATCCTTCAGCTGAATGTACTAGGACCCAGCAGCATCCACAAGACCTGAGGTCAGTGCTGAGGCCCAAGGTCCATGCTGCAAGTCGGACATCAGAGACCCTACTGAGCAATGGCCCCCTACACTCCCCACACACATGTAGATCCGCCACTGACCTGAGACAGAAAATGGCCACAACAAATGGACACCTGTGAGCAGCAGAGCACCACTAGACTCTACACGCTTACCTCCTCACTAACTCTCACTGATGGAGCGCCCAAATCAGACTTTCATGGAGCATGTTACACACCGACTCCGGACTGGCAAATGCAGCGGTAAAGGGGAAAGTGCCAGTAAAGTTAAGCATGCAGCCCACTAATTCCATTTAAATGCATTCAAATCATGTCCATTTTCAGGCCTTCATAAAGGAAAACTGGCACGGAGGCAGGCGCAAAGCGCATTACTCACCTCATGCCCAACTTTATCAAGTTTTTGCACTCGAAAACAGGTGCAACTTGGATGGTAAAATGGGCCCACTGTTTTGTTAAGAATAACTGGACCAACCATGTATATGCTGTGGCTACAAGAACATGTGAGAGGTTGGGAATCCTATAGTGAGTAACTTGCATCCTGATTATCCAAAGCCTGTCTATCATCTACAAAGCACCAGTCATAGAATACGCTACACTTGCCAGGATGGGTACTCAAGAAGCTCAACACCATTCAAGGCAAGTAGCCCTGCTCGATCAGCATTCTATCCACAAACATTAAACATTCACTCCCTCCACCACCAACAAACAATGACAGCTGTGTACACCATCTACAAGATGTACTGCAGGACCTCAAAGCTTCTTCAACAGCACCTTCCAAACCGACTACCTGTACCATGTAGAAAAACAAGAGGACATTACCTTAAATCAGAGCCAGGCCATCCAGGGGAGAAGTTAGGAAACAATTCTCCACACAAAGCATGGTAGCAGCTCTCTCCCACGAATAGCTGTAAATTCTTGCTCAACAAATAATTTGAAATTTGGCATTCTTGCAGGAGTGCAAGATGAAAGGATTCAACAAAGTCTATCAGCAATATTCAAATTTTAAATCTAACAGTGATAGATTTTGGTTAGGCAAGCATATGGAACCATGATAAGTGGATGGATTTAAGGGACAGATCAGCTTGAGGAGCAGAATGGCATTTTCCTGTTCCTACATTTAGCATTGTGCTAAGGACTTCTGCAGATCCAAAAAATAGGTGATTGATCATTGGTGAAAAGTGGGAGGAAAACTATTTGTTGACATGTTACAGCCTTCTTGGTGTCAATAATCAGGAATATGGGCAGCTTCCTTCAGCTACAACATCTCCTAGACAAGTGAGTCACCAAGAAGTAACCTGCACATGTGAAAAGGTGTTCCACTATGAGTCAGGATCTTCAGGAGAAGTGGAGCTAGAGGAAAAAAGCAAAGTGTATGTTACCACCCACATTGCTAAGTGTTCACAGTGTGTTGTACAGCGATTCATGGATGACTTATTGGAATTTTTATGAATATATTCCCATACGTGCTAATCCCTGTGACATCGGAGCGGCACAGGCCCCTTTCAAAATGACATGGGCAACCCTAAGCCTGCAGCAACCCATGATAAAGCAACTGATGTCAAGAGTGGTCTACCTGGGCATAAACTGCCCTGCCCACTGACAAATGGAATTTGCATAGTGATGACTGATGTTTCACTATACGCCACTCAATTATGGGGCATTTTGTGAATCAAGAACTCAAAGTGATGAAATTCCAGCAAAGGTTAATACAATTTATTGAAAGAGTGCAGTCTGGAATGCATCCCAAAGTGGCAGTACATCAACTGTCATGGCCCTCAAGCAGAAGGCCTTCCCTGAAGGATTCTTATTGAAAATCAGTTCCATTATTTTTCTTAAATGGAGATTAGTTGCCATGACAACCTCACCAATTGCCAAAAAGAGAGTTGTCCAGCCTATATATTTTATCACTGATTCCCACTCCACTCACCCAATGGACAGTTTATGCATGGCCAAAACATTTTTACTCTGGAATTACAAGATGTTATTGGGTTCATTGGGTTTCTGCACTGCAGGTGATGGGGGTTTGGTGTCAAAAGCTCAGTGAGTCTGAGGTGCAAAGACCATCCTGAAAGATTAAAGGTTGCCATTGAATCATTACACATCAAATGCAAGAACAATTGATTGCCAAAAAATTCAGTCAGTACAAGGAAAATAAAGCAAGCTCATGATATTGTCCTTTGCATCTGAAGGTTCTGTCACTTTCAGGGTGGGTCTCTTCACATGTCCTGGCAGCCCTCTTGTTCATTTTCCCAAGTGGTCAATTTTCAGTGAATCTTGGCAGGGACACTCCATTAGTCAGCTAGCTTGGCAAGGCCAATGCTATCCTTGTTTATCATCCATGAATTCCCAGCAGGGTCTGAATCAGGGGTGGCAAACACATTTTTCCACCAGGTGCAATTATAGTTCTCACGCCACTTCTGGATTCATCAGCAGAATGAACACATGCCAGGGATTGAATGGAGCTGATTGGTATCACATGTTGGGTGGTGTGTTTACATAATGAGCCAAAGGAGATTTTGAGTGGTTTATCTTGCACTCAGATGTATTCTGTTTGCACAGTCCTTGTACCAAATCCTAAATATTTTTGGAATCTTCTTGCTACATTATTGCTTTTTTGAGAACATTTATTGTGTGATGAAGGGTAATGTGTGTGGTGAGAGATTTATATACAGAATATTCATCTCAATGGCTGTGTGCATTCTTGTCTGATGCTAAATATATTGGTTGTGGATGAGTAGGCAGCATTATTGCCTGAGTCAGATGGCCGTGGGCTCAAGCTTTGCTCCAGAGATCTGAGCACAAAAATTGAGACCAACTTTCCCAGTGTCAGATTGAGTAAGTGCTCTACTGTTGGAGTGCTGGTTTAACATTTTATCTGAAAGCCAAAGTCATGTCCCCAAGATAAAGGGTTCCACAGCAATATTTGGAAGAAAAACATGTTAATGTCTTGTTAATTACATTGTTACAGTCATATGGAACAGGTGATGGGTATTAATTGTCTTTGAGCACACATAAATGGAGGACAGTTGTAAGACACAACGAAGAAAAGCCGTGTGTCTTTGTTTTGGCTACACCAACCAGCTTAGATCCTATTAACAGAGCAGGGGTGCCCTCTCCAATGTCCTGGCCAATACTTATTCCTCAACTGACAGCATTAAAATTAGATCTGGTCATTTATCAAATTGCTGTGTGTATATTAGCTGCCACATTTCCCACATTGCAACAGTGAATATCCTTTTGTGGGAGCTTGCTGTGCATAAACTAACTGCCACATTTCTTACACCAAAACAGTGACTATTCTTCATTTGTTGCAAAGCACTTTGGGATGTTCTAAGATTGTGAAAAGTGCTATACTAATGCAAGTCTTTCTTTTTCACATGAATTCTAAATCCTTTCAAAGTACTGGTTCCAAAGCCTGTAAAATTATAAGCAGTCATAAAACATAATAATATATTAAAAATAACAGGCATCTTCAATATAACACTGTTGATATACACAGAGTTGAAGAGTTAAAAACACACATGAAACATGATCAGGGTTTCTATACGAATGTTACTTTCAGTCAAAGCTTCGAAATAGAATTACAAATCCTACATAAGCCAAGCAATTCCTGTGGATCTTACCAAATGCCTTTTTAAGTAATATTGGGCCTTTTTAAGTGGTATTGCTATTGACGTATTACATGTCAAAATCTTCAGCGATACAAGTCTAGGATGTCCTTGGAGAGTTGTAGGGTAGGTTGAGAAATAATTTAAACAGTTCCCTGTCAGCTTTTTTACTTAGTTCAAAAAATGTGCATTTATAAGGTCATTCCAGGCTGCTTTATGTAGCAGCTGGAGGATGTGTATTCAAATGGAGATGTGAGGTTTTAAAATGACTTTTCCCAAGCAGCCTTCATCCAAGTACGTTACTTCAATTTGGTCAAACAGTCGTTCACTCGTGAAGTGTCTCCGTATTGCCAAGTGGAGTTCTTGCAAAATGTTACATCTTTTTGTAGACTTAATTTCACAACCCTTAAAATGCTCATTAGCCTCAATCATTGTTGTAAAATATCGGATGGATTGCATTACTAATGGCTGGGTGGATAAAGGATCTTAAGGAACTAAACCACATCCATTAGGAGAGTCCACGGTCAGATTCACGATTTGTGCTAAGTCCTGATGCCCCTAAGATGGCAGCTAACCAAGCTCTAGTGAACTTTGTTGGAGAGCATGGAAGTTGAGAGCAAGGTTTCAGTCCATTTTGCCACCCATTGCCACCACACCATTGCCCAAGGCAATACTCATGTGTAAGAATCTATTCTTATTTCCAGATTTGCATCCCATAGGATTACTGTTTTTGCTTTCATTTCATGTACAAAATGTCTGTCAACTCGCACAGCAACCATAAATAATAAAATGGTCAAGTTATTTATTCAGAGAATTTGGGCAGCATTTAGAAAGATAAAGCTTTGTCAGCAAGAGAGGTTTTTTTTTGTTAACAAAGAACACTGAATAAAGGGATCAGTGTTTCCCAGATAAGAGGATACACTATATCACAAACAAATAAATTAACCAGTGTGTTTGGAAACTGAAACTTTTAAGGGATGGATGTGCATAACTACAGCCCTATAAAGATCTTAACTTCTCTTCACAGTTCAAAAAGAGAAAATAAAGAATGGAAGAACTATAATGGTGATGCTCTGTATCCAGAATGAAAGTAAGTAATACTGTATGATTGTTGCTCAAGACATTAAGTGGGATTTTCCACAGCTCCAGTGGCATGTTTTGTGGTGGCAGAGGCAGCCAGCTATTGACCAGCATTGGGATCTTCTGGTCCCACTGCTATCAATAGATTTTCCTGTTGTTCACATCCTCCATCGCCAGGGAACCTGTGGCACGAGGGCTGCCATCAATGGGATAAAGATAATGCTGGTGAGAAGGTCGGAAAATTTTGGCCATCGAGTGTGACAAGACTCAGTTAAGCACAGGAAGGATTATTTGCAGCCAAATTGGTCTCAAGCCCTAGAATCTTACACATGGCCGTTAACAATCCCTATCTCAACTTATGCACAAGACTAGACAATTAGGTGAAGTACAAAAGGTTACTCAGTCCATGTGGAATTGTACAAAAGCAAAATACTACTGTATTATGCATCACAATGATGTTCAGTGGGATAGAGGAGTAGATTGTTATTGAAAGCTCTGGCATGTGGCTCTGGTCTAGCAGTTTAACATCAAGATGACTGTTTACTCAGCCCCATAGTTCAGCTTTGATGGTCTCATGAGTTCACAATCGCAGTCATCACCAAATTGTATGGTCTGAATCATTCTGAATTGCTTATATAAAAAAAACCCGAACCATGAGGTGGATTACAGTGGGCCCTGCAGTCTGCATTTGCAACCAGCCCAAGCCAAGGGGAATGCTTGGAGCAGGCTGCTCCATCTGTGAAGATCCAAATATGTGTTTGAGGTGATTTCCACTCAGCTCTCAACAGAAATGAGCCTACCATTTAACTGAAAAATGTTTCAGTGGGTTGTTTACTAAATTTGATACCATACTTTTTTCTTTTCAGACTCCTAATGTTGCTAAATGAGCTGGAACCTATCATTAATTCTCTACTACTTGGCAAAGCCATCAGCTTACCCACTACAGATAATGAAAAATGCCACACTGGTGCAGTCAAACCTGCTCTTATGAGAGAGTTTTATTCCACACCCAGTCGTCCTAGATATTAACCCTGGACTTCCTTGATAATGGATGACCAGTGTTTAAAATGTGACCTTCCCCGACTAGTACAAGCCTTGATGAGCATAAAAATGCACTGCTTAAGGTTTAATAGAGAATCACAGGTAAGGAAATTTATTATAAGACTCTCAAATGGTGCAGAATGGTTGGTGAACCCAAAACAGGCGTTTCCTGTAAGGACGATGAAGAATAAATACAAAGGAACAGATTTGAACAACTCGTATTGGCTAGGTTACGGAGTAATCATCCCTGTTTTCCAAATCCCTCCATGGCCTCACTCCTTCCAAGTTTCTGTAACCTCCTCCATGCCCACAAACCTCTTGAAGTCTGGTGCTGTTCCAATTCTGGCCTCTTGAGCATCACCCTAATTTTCTTTGCTCCATCATTGGTAGCCAGGCTTTAGCTGCCTGGGCCCCAAATTCTGGAATTTCCTCTTTAAACCTCTCCTATCTCTCTCTCTCTCTCTCCTTCTCCTTAAAACTCACCTCTTTGACCAAGCTTTTTGGTCACTTGTTCCATTATCTTCTATGTGGCATAGGGTCTAATTTTGTTTGAAAGCCATTCCCCCTCAAGCACCTTGGGATGTGAAGATGTTATACAAATGCAAGCTGCTCGTGATCGTGATGTGTGAATAGTTCAGATTTCTGCTTTCCCATCTTCCAAATATCGGTGGCAAAGTGTGGAGAAGATAAAGAACATTAATTGGGAATTGAGAAGACATTGGCCCCAATGCCTTTTCACACCAGGACCTGGATTTGAATTGATCTTTCCCAAGCTGTAGGTGGTAAACTCTGGGCGAAAGCACTTCCTTTACAAGTACCAGTAACCCATGTCTTTGTCTGCAAGCCAAATGAGTGGTGAAATGACATGGAAGCATGGGTGGTATTTCAGCCAAACCCACAACTAAGATTTTCACATGCACACCCTTTACAATAGGAGTCACTGAATAGAAATGATTGAGTTTGTTTGTCTATTTCCTTACCCACTATTTTTGCAATTGTACTGAGACAAATGGCTTCCTTCCTTGTACTATATTATTCCCTGTGTCTATCCCAGGTCAACAATCTCACTCCCAAGGCTTGCTGAGGGGTTGCATTTTTGAGAAAATAAGAAATAAGAGCAGGAGTGATCAATTGGCCTCTTGTGCCTGATATGCCCACACAATATGATAATGGCTGATCTGTCTCACTCCATTTTCCAGCATGCTCCCCATATTTCTGGATTCTGAGACCACAAAAATCTGTCTATTTGGCCTTAAATATATTCAATGATGGAGCATCCACAACTCCCACTTTCAGGGGACTAGTGGGAGACCCTGCTGGAGTGAAAGGGTGCAATCGGGACACCCCAGTTGATTGGGTGGTGGGGAGGTGTATCTGGGCATGGGCACCCTGACAGTGCCAGCCTGTGCCCCTGGCACTGCACAAGAGGCAAAGTGCCTATGCCCAGGGGACACCTTGGCACTGCCCATCAGACAGACAGTGCCAAGGTGGCAGGGTGTAGGTGGAAAGGCTACGGGGTAGCGTCAAGGAAGCAATCAGTGGGGAGGGGGGCTCCCATTGTCACTCTGCACTGGGGTCCAGTTAGGGCTGGAGGGAAGCCAGCAATCAGGGTGGGCAGTCTGCTGGGGTGGGGGACTAGAGATCGGGGCGCTCCAGGGGACCATGATCGGGCAACAGGAGTATCGGGAGGGGCAGCACTGCGAGGGTCCCAGGCCGGCTAGCAATTGACCTGGCAGCAAACTGCAGGCTACAGGTATAGTGCCAGAAGACTGGAGGATAGCAAATGTTGTCCCATTGTTCAAGAAGGGGAGTAGAGACCATCCTGGGAATTATAGATCAGTAAGCCTTACTTCTGTTGTGGGCAAAATGTTAGAAAGGATTATAAGAGATAGGATTTATAATCATCTAGAGGGAAATAAATTGATTAAGGATAGTCAGCATGGTTTTGTAAAGGGTAGGTCGTGCCTCACAAACCTTACTGAATTCTTTGAGAAGGTGACCAAAGAGGTGGATAAGTGTAAAGCAGTTGACATGGTATATATGGATTTTACCAAAGCGTTTGATCAGGTTCCCCATGGAAAACTAATGCAGAAAATATGGATGCATGGGATTGAGGGTGATTTAGCAGCTTGGATCAGGAATTGGCCAGCTGATAGAAGACAGGGTGGTAGTGGTTGATGGGAAATGTTCATCCTGGAGTTCAGTTACTAGTGGTATACCACAAGTATCTGTTTTGGGGCCACTGCTGTTTGTCATTTTTATAAATGACCTGGATGAGGGTGTAGAAGGATAGGTTAGTAAATTTGCAGATGACTCTAGAGTTGGAGGAGTTGTTGACAGTGAAGATGGATGTTACAGTTTGCAGAGGAACATAGATAAGCTGCAGAGCTAGGCTGAGAGGTGGCAAATGGAGTTTAATGCAGAAAAATGTGAGGTGATTCACTTTGGAAAGAGTAACAGGATTATAGAATATAGGGCTAATTGAAGGACTCTTGGTAGTGTTGACGAGCAGAGAGATCTCAGTGTAGGTGTGCACAGATCCCTGAAAGTTGGCACTCAGGTTGATAAGGTTGTTAACAAGGCGTACCGTGTGTTAGCTTTTATTGGTAGAGGGATTGAATTTCAGAGCCATGAAATCACGTTGCAACTGTACAAAACTCTGGTGCAGCTGCACTTGGAGTATTGTGTACAGTTTTGGTTGCTACATTATAAGAAAGATGTGGAGTCATTGGAAATGGTGCAGAGGAGGTTTACCAGGATGTTGCCTGGTATGGTGGGAAGGTCTTATGGGGAAAGGCTGTGGGACTCGAGGTTATTTTCATTAGAGAGAAGAAGGTTAAGAGGTGACCTAATTGAGGCATACAAGATGATCACAGGGTTAGATAGGGTGGACGGTGAGAGCTTTTTTCCTCAGATGGTGATGGTTAACACGAGGGGACACAGCTTTAAATTAAGGGGTGGTAGTTATAGGACAGATGTTAGAGGTAGGTTCTTTACTCAGAGGGTAGTAAGAGCGTGGAATGCCCTGCCTGCAGCAGTTGTGGACTAGCCAACTTTAAGGGCATTCAAATGGTCATTGGAAAGGCATATGGATAACATTGGAATAGTTTAGGTTAGAAGGTCATTAGATTGGTTCCACTGGTCGGCGCAACATCAAGGGCCGAACAGCTTGTACTGCACTGTAATGTTCTATGTTCTATGACAGTTCAGGGCCACTGCACAGAGGCCCAGAACTGTCATACTCTGGCATGAATAGGCCCCAGCTCCCTTCCCCCACACAAGCTTTTAATAATATTCACAATTGTGACCTCTGCAGTGGACAGAGTGTGGGATATTCGAATCTGAACTCTCACTGAGAAAACAATCTTGATTTACACCAGTTTTCCCACAAATTCAGTACTTAGAACTTTGCCCCCACAGTCTTGAACAAAAATAACTCTTGAATGACACACTAGGACTCAAAGATTGCACTCGCTTTTCATTTGGATTTTCGATCTACACAAAACCTGATCCAAATAAAACATTCCTTTGAAAAGCAACCTTGGGATCATCCAATTTTTAAATTATTATTCATTTATAGGACAAGGACGTTGCTGGCTGATCAGCATTTGTTGACCATCCTTAATTGCCTTTGAGATTGTGGTGATGAGCTGACTTCTGGAACTGCTGCAGTCCATGTGTGTAGGTACACCCACAGTGCTGTTAGGGAGGGAGTTCCAGGATTGTTATTGGACATCAGTCAGTCCGTGTGGTGTAGGTACACCCACAGTGCTGTTAGGGAGGGAGTTCCAGGATTGTTATTGGACATCAGTCAGTCCATGTGGTATAGGTACACCCACAGTGCTGTTAGGGAGGGAGTTCCAGGATTGTTATTGGACATCAGTCAGTCCGTGTGGTGTAGGTACACCCACAGTGCTGTTAGGGAGGGAGTTCCAGGATTGTTATTGGACATCAGTCAGTCCGTGTGGTGTAGGTACACCTACAGTGCTGTTAGGGAGGGAGTTCCAGGATTGTTATTGGACATCAGTCAGTCCGTGTGGTGTAGGTACACCCACAGTGCTGTTAGGGAGGGAGTTCCAGGATTGTTATTGGACATCAGTCAGTCCGTGTGGTGTAGGTACACCCACAGTGCTGTTAGGGAAAGAGTTCCAGGATTGTTATTGGACATCAGTCAGTCCGTGTGGTGTAGGTACACCTACAGTGCTGTTAGGGAGGGAGTTTCAGGATTGTTATTGGACATCAGTCAGTCCATGTGGTGTAGGTACACCCACAGTGCTGTTAGGGAAAGAGTTCCAGGATTGTTATTGGACATCAGTCAGTCCATGTGGTGTAGGCACACCCACAGTGCTGTTAGGGAGGGAGTTCCAGGATTTTGACCCAGTGACAGGAAAGAAATGGCAATATATTTCCTGGTCAGGATGGTGAGTGGATTGGAGGGGAACTACCAGGTGGTGACATTCCCATGTGTCTGCTGCCGTTGTCCTTCTAGATGGTAGAGATCATGGGTTTATAAAGTGTTGTCTAAGGTGCCACAGAGAATTCCTGCAAGGCATGTTGTAGATGGTACATACTGTGCATCAGGGATGGAAGTAGTAAATGTTTGTGGATGGGGAGCCAATCAATCAGGCTGCTTTGTCCTGCTTAGTTGTTGTTGGAGTTGCACCCACTCAGGTAAACGGAGAGTATTCCATCACACTCCCGACTTCTGCCTTGTAGATGGCGGACAGGTTTTGGGGAATCAGGAGGTGAGTTACTCACTGCAGGATTCCCAGTTCCTGACTTGCTCTTGTAGCTGGTCCAGTTCAGTTTCTAGTCAGTGGTAACCCCAGGATCATCCAGCTTTCTCTACTATCAATTACATGTTCCACCTTTTTATGCAGTGAGTCAGACAGCAGTTAACTGGTCTCCAAGCATATTGAATCAAGTTATGTACCACTTTTAATCAACATGGATGTGGAGATGCTGGCATTGGACTGGGTGGATATAGTAAGAAGTCTCACAACCTTGGGTTAAAGTCCAATAGGTTTATTTGGCATCACGAGCTTTTGGAATGTTGCTCCTTCATCAGGTGAGTTGTATCTGATGAAGAAGCAGTGCTCCGAAAGATTGTAATTCCAAATAAACCTGTTGGACTTGAACCAACATAACATTAATAAATTTGTTAACTCAAGACGCCCACTACCTCCACACAAACTGCTGCCGTGCAACACCCTCCCCACTACCAATTAAGAAATGGGAGCACTATTTTGGCCCCTCAAACCTGCTCTGCTATCAATATGATCATGGTTGATCTCCTCAACTACACTTTCTAGGCTGGTCTTGATATACTTCATTTCAACGAGAGGCTAGAAATTTGTCTGTCTTTGTCAACTTTAAATATATCCAATGATGGGGAGATGGTTGCCCAGTGGTAATGCCACTGGACTAGTAATCCAGAGGCCGAAGCTAACGCTGTGGAGACGTGTTCAAATCCCACCGTGGCAGATGGTGGAACTTAAATTCAATTAATAAATCTAGAATTAAAAACAAAGTCTCAGCAATGGTAACCATGACATCAATCATTATTTGTTGCAAAAATTAATGTCTTTAAGGGAAGATAATCTGACATTCGTAACCGGTCTGACCTACATGACCTACAACCCATAGCAATGTGGTTGATTCTTAAATGCCTAGTAAGCCACTCAGTTCAAGGACAATTTGGGATGGGCAACAAATGTTGGCCTAGCCAGTGACACCCACATCCTGTGAAAGAATTCTTAAAAATTAACCCTCTGATGTAGAGAATTCTAAAGATTCACAATCCTTTGAGAGAAGAAATTTCTCCTCACCTTAGTCATAAATGATCGGCCCCTTTTCCTGACTCTAGAGTCCCCAGCCAGGGGAAACAATCTCTTAATGACGGCCTTATCAAATCCTTTCAGAATCTTGTCTATTTCATTAGTTCTCGTTGCTCAAAACTCCTGTTGTCTGTCACTCAGTCACAATTTGCCTTGGTTGTCCTCCAAGTGAGAGAATGTAAACTTGGTCAGGCTTTCAGTGGCTTGATGTTGGATGATTGCAATGGCAACTTTCACTGCCAACCCAGAGATAGTCACAGATGAAGGAAAGCACCCCCCCTCCCCTCCACTGTCAATGGCACTGTCCCCAGCAAAAGGTTCACCCCTGCAGGAGGAAACAATGGAAGAAAATAAATCATCTGTTAATGATTTGGTTGCAAGGCCAGTCAGACTGGGCTTTGGCCAGGCCTCTATGAAATTCATTTGGTTTTGATCTGCTTTTGGCAAGCTTCTGACCTGACCATGAAAGCAAACCAGACTATAAAGTATTTTTAACCTCATATGTCAGCTAGACAATATGGCTTTTTACATAGTCTGTGGAACAGGCCATTCAGCCCAAAGTTAGTGCTGTTATAAACCTCCTCCCACTTCAATTATCTCTTTTTACCCTGCCCCTCTATTCATGTATGCATCAAGGGGCAAATTTTCCCATTCCGCACACTAAGGGAATCCGTTAACATGGGCAGGATTTTCTGGTTTCGGGGTGAGCACAGCCAGAAAATCCTGCCTCAAATCTCCCCTCCGACATATAAATACTCTGTTCCAACTACTTTATATAGCAGCAGGTCCACATTCTCACTGCTCTCTATAGAAACACCTTAAACTGATCGATTAGCAGCTATGTATGTTTGTGCTTTGTTCTGAACTCCCACAGTAGAAACAAATAATCACTCCACATTCACCCTATCAAGATCTTCAAAATTTTACAGACCTCCATCAGGTCACCACTTGTTTATTTTTCTAGAGAAACAAGCCCCATCCTGCTCAGTTTTAAGGCTTGGTGTAGTTAGCTCTGGAAAGTTATGGGTTCAAATCCCACTCCTGAGATTGCAGGACATAATCCAGGTTGACACCCAAGCGCAGTCTTGAGGGAGTGCTGCATGATCAAAGGTGCTGGACCAAATGCGATGTTAAACCGAAGCTCCCACCTTCCCTCTCAAATGAATGTAAAATATCCCACAACCCAATTTGAACAAGAGCAGGGGGAGTTTCTCCCTAATGTCCTGGCCAATATTTATCGCTCAATCAACATCACAAAAGCAAATTTTTTTTTGTTTATTCATGGAATGCATGTGTCGCTGGAGGAGGTTACAGAGATGGGGAGGGGGTGTAGGGGGGCACTGGAGGAGGTTACAGAGATAGGGAGGAGGTGTAGGGGGCTGGAGGAGGTTACAGAGATAGGGAGTGGTGTAGAGGCTGTGGAAGAATTCGAAAATAAAAATAAGCAATTTAAAAATCACGCATATCCCAAAAAGCATGTCATTGTTTGTTTGATTTTTCAGAACTCGCATCTTCTTCCCATGGTATAATGGACTTCCATTTGGTCTTGTGTTACAGAATGCTTACTCTTGGGGCCTTCCTATAGTAAGCAGCTAAAAGGCGCTATTATATTTGGGATTTCTGTACTTTGGTTTGCAGGTGGTCAGGGTTCATCTCAATACCTTTACAGGGTGGTAACCAGATTCCTCAGGTCACTGATAGATTCATGGCACAAAATGTTTGTCAGGCATCAGGGACCAAGCATCAAGACAGCAGCTAGTGGTTAATAGTGAAATTACCTTGCCTAGAGAGATAGAACCACAGAATCCTTAGAATGCAGAAGGAGGCCATTCAGCCCATTGAGTCTGCACTGATTCTTTGAAAATGCATCTTGCCTAGGCCCTCCTCACTTCCCATTCTATCTCCACGACCCCACATATTGAGCATGGCCATTCCACCCAACCTGCACATCTTTGGACTATGAGAGGAAACTGCAGCACGAGGAGGAAACCTGCACAGACTCAGGAAAAACGTACAGACTCCGGAAAAACGTACAGACTCCACACAGACAGTTACCAAAGGCTGGAATTCCACCCCACCCCCAGCCCTGCCCCCAAGTTTACATCCCAAACTGCTGTCTTCAGTTAAGCATTCATGAAGAAACAATTGTACTGTCTTTTTCACAGAAGCTGTGCCTGAAACATTGCATTGTGCTGTTTCTAAAAAGGACCAGGGCAGGGTTTGGACGCCACCTTTTGGATATCAAGAGGAATAAAAATGAATTTTTTTCAACCTGGGCAGTGATGGCGCAAGCCTTTGACTCTTTACTCCACCAATACGATTTCAAATTTTGCACTGGCAGATTCAAACTATACAAAACATTCACTCAACTCACCAGAAGCAACCTCAGTTAAGCGCAACAGAATTACACGGGATGCCCTCTTGATTAAGATTAGCCTCGTAATCCAGAAAGACAGAGATAGGGACTGAAAACTGGCAAATAATAGAAAAACCTTTCTTTTTAAAATGGGATTGTGGATTGATGAGGCATGTTGTCCAGATATGCAAGACTCACTTATCCATCTGTAATCCCTGCAAGGACTTAAACATCAAATCAATGTATAGCAGTAAGAATA
Organism: Sphyrna mokarran; assembly: GCA_024679065.1. Classification (NCBI taxonomy): domain Eukaryota; kingdom Metazoa; phylum Chordata; class Chondrichthyes; order Carcharhiniformes; family Carcharhinidae; genus Sphyrna; species Sphyrna mokarran. Next base: position 5,897,347 of record JAGIQG010000038.1, read on the forward strand.
AAGTATTGAACATGGGATAAAACTGGCAAACACAAACTAAGTCAATCATGGCATTAAACAAGAGATAAATAAAGAAAGAAGCAGAGAAGGCAGAGGAGGAAAAGAAAGACCTTAATTTATCCTGCCCCCAAGAGGAAAAGGCTTGGAAAATAGTTGAAAATGATTTATAGAATTGCAGAGCTCACAGCTTTCCAGGAAGTTCCAGCTCTATAGAAGTTAATCAAAAGTTGACATTTAAATCTTCCCACTGCTTGCCAGACTCTGCTATATTTCACAAGATGCGTCACTCTCAAGTGTATATAAAATCTGTTTTCAAAACCTAATGGACAAGCCAAAGCATTTAGAGGGGAAGGACTTTCTGATTCAACTTGCAATCAACTAAAAAGCTGGAGCATTCTGTTTTCCAGGCATGAGGTGGAATTCTCCCATTTTGAGACTGTGAGGTGGCGGATGGCTCCTGCAATTCCTGTCTCGCTGGTCAGAATGGCAGGATCACACATCAGGAGGACAATTCTCCCAGCCTGCTGTGCTGCTCCAGGAGAAAGTAGCAGGAACTGTTTAGTGGACTTCCTGCTGGGCGCCACAGCCTCCGCATCTCTTCTAAGATGTCCAGCTTAATCAGGTCTGTGCCAGAAATCAGCACAGAGCTGATTACATCATGAAAATTAGCATTTCTGAAGTTTCTGGGCAGCCCCTACCGCCACTCGCCTCCCACCACCACCACCATCACCGTCCACCCAGGAGTGGGACACACCAGTGGGGTTTACAATTGCTCCCTACTAGTAGGGAACAGGCAGCCCCACACTGCTGGAGGGAAGCGAGGCTTTTGAGGCTCCCCTGGGAAGTTGGGGGTAAGGAGAGAGTACCCCTTGAGCAGTACCAGCCTACAGTGCCAGCCTGGCCCCCAGGCACTGCTCAAGGGGCAAATTGGGCATCAGGCAGTACCAAGCATGTGGGGAGGAGGTGAGGGTCCCACTGCGACTCTGCATTGAGAAGACTGGGAGAGGGAGGTGGGAGAGAGGAGGTGATCAGGGCCATCTGGGTTGTTGGGAGCATGTGGGGGGAAGGAAAAAAAAGCCAGGAGGTCAGGGCTGGCCCAAAGAGTTTCGGGAGGCCATCAGTTGGGCTAGCCAGCTATCTACTATGGCCACTGCGCATGTGCCAATCTCTGCACAATAGCCTGCTCACACCATGCTGCTGGCCTTGCCAATGGGAAGAGGCCCTGCTGCCTGATTTTCACAGTGACTCATGTTAGGGCACTCTGATGTACAGAGTATCAGAGATTCATTCTGGAAATCATGCTAAAAAAACTAGCAGGATTTACTCCCATTTTCCCATGAATTGGAGACTTAGAACTTTTTTTGGGAGAATCCCAGCTCAGATTCTATACTCAGCAGCTTATTAATAATGCACAGATGAGTTTCCATTGATTTATCTGTCTGCCCTCAGCTGACAGGTTTGAAAGTTCTGGCACCATATTTAAACACCAGTCCAGCACACTCGCATCACTCTCTCCAGCCCCCTGGCTTCACCAGACTGTATAGGATGTCAGCAACCCAGAGTGAAAAGGATAGCAGCCTCAAGAGGAAGTCTGTTCCTTAATTCAACCACTTCCTCTCCCTAGCTCAACCCGTGAGGCACAAATTTCCCACTTTTACCTCTACCCAATGCCCTCATCCATCCCCTTCCAGTAAATAATGTGGTATTCCTTTGACACTCCCTCGCCCCCCCACCCCAAGTTTGTGAGCTTATCATGCAGCCTTGTCGGGGGCCAGCTTCCCTCCTCTCAGTCTTCCCTCTGCCCTCCATTGCTTGTCTTCTTCATCCTTGTCTCTCTGCCTATGTGAACCCTCGCCCTTGCTCTCCCCTCCTTGCACAGCCTTCTTTCTTTGGCCCTTTGTCTTTGTTAGGCCTAACCCTGGCCTCACCTCATATTCTACCCTCCGGTCGAACTTTAGACTTCTGTTGTGGTGGCTGCATGAATCCAGGTAGACTAAACACTGTCCAGGTAGACTAAACACTGGTGTGTGGCACCAGGCGACAACGAGACCCCTGTACTCCTCAATCCCAGGCATCGTACTGATCTGAGACGGTGACACTGGAGGGTCCATCAGTCCCACAGTACCATGCTGTCCAGACAGACACTGGTGTGGCACCAGGGACAAGGAGACCCCTGTACTCCTCAACAGAATTTAGCAACACCAATTTTAAATCCAACCGATTTATTTGATAGTAAAATTGCGAGCTTTCGACACTGTGTCTTTGTCAGGCAAATGCACTGCATTTGCCTGACAAAGAGACAGAGTGTCGAAAGCTCGCAATTTTACTATCAAATAAATCGGTTGGATTTAAAATTGGTGTTGCTAAATTCTTACTGAGTTCTTACTACCCCAGTCCAACGCCAGCATCTCTACATCCTCAACAGAAGCAGTACTAATCCAAAATGTGACACAGAAGAGTGTAGCAGTACAGTGCTGTTAATGAAGAGTAGCTTGGCATGGGGGTGGAAGGCAGGAACTGGTCTGCCCTAGCAGAATGGTGAACAGTGCATTTTGAGCAGCGCAGCACTGTGAAAGAAAGTTATTGCCCTCCCCTCAAAGTCTCTGGTGAACTCAGGACTACCTTGTTCACATCACTCATTAATAATTGGGTTCGGTGCTGACAAGGTTACCCGCTGGTGTCATACAAGATTGAAAGACGTGATGGGATACTGCTGGGCAGCTGTTTAATGAACATTCATGAAATGCAAATAGAATTTGTGCCTCTGGTCAGGGAGAAGAGTAACTTACCATTAACCTGCTATTGGGGGAACTGCAATAGGATTTTACAGCAGTGGATTTCCAATATTTTGGTTCCTGCTAGATTCACCATGCCCACCTGCCACCAAACCCACTACAGGGAGATGATAGAATTCCACCCACAGTCTCTGTCATCTCTGAGGAATTAACCAGTGATAGAAATTCCATGTTTGCTGGTAGTCGGGCAGGCAATTTTGAAAATAATTAAGAAAAAGAAAAATTGGTTAAGATGAGAAAATTCCCCAGGAGCCTCGGCCTATAAATTGAAATAGAGATGCTCCATGTCAGGACCTGCAGGTTTTAGATTTGAAGCCTGATGGAGCTCAGCATCATCCCAAACCAGAGAGCACTAAAGTGCCAGAGATGTCAGCTTGTGGCTCAGTTGATGTTACTCTCGTTGATAGAGAAGAATTATAGAATGACTTTGGCACAGAAGGAGACCATTTGGCCCAGTGTGTTCTCTACAAGGGCATTCACCTAGTGTGCTTTATGGCCCATGAAATATTTTGAAATGTAGTCCCTGTTATAATACTGTCATCAATTTGCACACAGCAAACTCATATAAACAGCAACGTGTTTGTTTTTGTGATGTTAATTGAGGAATAGATATTGTCTGGGAGACTTCCCATGCTCTTCTCCACAATAGGGGTCTTTTACATCCAAATGAGATTTGAACAGATGGCATCTCCAACAATGCAATACTTCCTTGGTACTGCACTGAAGGGTCAGCCTTTATTTTTGGGCCCATGTCTCTGGCATGGGACTTGAAGACTACCTTCTGACTCAGAGGTGGGTGGGCTGCCAACTGACACATGGTCATAGTTGCACAATCATGCAGGGTCCCTGCTCTCAATTATAATTCAATTGGGAATTGCAGGCCTGTGAAATAGGATTGGTTGCTATATCTCTCCATAATTAAAGGGTCTGTTAACATCCACCATCTACCCTCACATGTGGAGAATGGCCACTTGGGCTTGACAGCAATTACCAACCATTAAATTGCATCCCAACACAAATTAGAAAGGAAGGGGAAATATAAAAAACAATACAGCAGCATTGACACTTGCAACCAGCATAGATTACCTCGCGTGACATTCAATACAAGTTTACAACATTGGCTTTGAAAATTACTAAAGAGAGAAACAGATTGCTGAAGCTTTTTGTCCTGCACTCATCAGGACAAACACAAGAACAAAAAATTTTAAATGACCATAACAATCTGCTGATTTGTTGTTAAGTCCACACTGATTGGCTGACGTATTAAGAAAGCAACAGAGAACTACAGGCTCCCCAAGCTCCAGGGTAATTCAAAAATTGTGCCAAGCTTGAACAGTTTCTTTTTTTTTTGCAGAGAGTGGGTCCCTACCTATGAATGTACAAGTTTTCTAGCAAGCTTAAAATGAACTATATTACAAGCTGGGCTGATTATTTTCAATTGGTTGCAAGCGTAGCTATTAGTACACTCAGGATTGATCAGCACTGGCTTTACACTTTTACTAACAAAACAACAACTGCCCACTGAATTTAAAGTGAAATCAATACCAGTTACTTATTGGGGACAAAAACATAATGGTAAGTACAGTTGGCCTCAGTGTCACTGAGGATAAGATAACAGGGGAGGATAACCCCCATGCAATAGATATTGGGTTAGATCCAATATTCTGCTTGACAACTCACCATCTGGATTTACACATGAAGGAAAGCTGCTTAGGCAAGGTGCTACCATTTAGCAGCATGTTTCCTCAACTGAATGGTATTTGCCGGTGCTTCATTTGTCTCATGCCTTGCAACATCAAATGGTTGTACAGGGGCAGGGAATTTTTGAACTTCACCGTCACAAGCATCTCATTTGCCTTTTAAAATCAAATGAAGTGAGCACTGTATATGGGATTGGAAATGAACAGTCTAGAACTTGTTTCATTACTGCCTCCTCCAAATGCTCTCCCACATTCTTGGAACTGTTTCAAATTGACATTAATTAGTGGACAGATTAAATGTTTGAGCTACAATTTAATCCTCCCCGGTTATCAAATATCAAGTTTTGAGACCTTGCCAGTAATTTTAGTCGAGTTGCCTCACTTTTGACAAACTGTTTGACAAGTTGCCAAATTGTTAAAAGAAAGGTAGCCATGCAGAAAGGGTCTTATTAAATTTTACACGACATTGCACAGAGGACCTTGTGGTAAGCTCCTCTCATCCTTTTGAGCACACAGAATGTTCAGCCTTTGTCTCTACTCCTTATTGCATCATTAATTCTCCTATTGAGCCTTCCCCACTCCAGCCCACCATAACTGGAACTCACCCCTCCCAACACCAATGCACCACCCTTTCCAATTTTACTGTGCTGGTGTCAAAGACCTCAGAATCAGGCTATTCTACTTCACAGATCCATGCCAGGTGTTCTACTCCAAACGAATCTCCTCCCATCACTACTTCACTTCCTGGGGAGTAGGGTGTTACTAGTACCCAGTAAAGTTTTACAACACCAATTTTAAATCCAACCAATTTATTTGATAATCAAATAAATTGGTTGGATTTAAAATTGGTGTTGTAAAACTTTACTGAGTTTACCCCAGTCCAACGCCGGCATCTCTACATCATGGTTACTAGTACCCAGGCAGGGTTGCCCTTCACAAAATGAACTGGCATGCAGGTGATGTGGGAAGAAGTTTGAGGGGAAAAAAGTGACATTTTATTATTGTGAAACCTATGTTATTAATGAAAAAAGACAGCATGTCTAAAAGAATGCTCAAATGGGAGAACTGATGGCAGTGAGGAGTCAGGGAAGAATGACTCAGAAGCTACAAATCTCAATTTCAACAGGGGATTAAAAAATGTTCAGGGTAGTATCATAGAGTTTAGAAGAGGGGAGAATTTGAGGAATTTTGACACAGTTGAGAACTTCAGATGAGTTTGGATGGAATAGAAAGCATTTAAACAGGATCCAGAAGTGGGTGATAGGCACAGCTTGCTTTCTAATCAGAATCCTGATTCTGTTATAGGAGCCCCAAAGCTCGTGAACATTCTCACCAAAAACACTAGAGGTCCATCATGAGAATTCAATGGCAGAACAAAATCATAATCAAGGAGATCTTTCAGTATGCTGGGCACAACTACATGGAGACCACTCTGCACAAAATTCAGTTTTGATGGAAAGGCCACGTCTCTCACATGAATGATGACAGAATCCCCAAGAAGATTTCTATGAGAACCGTTTCAGGGTAAACAATATAAATACACCCAGTCATACGTTGGACACTTCAGTTAGAAGAGAACCTATAGGGAACAATGAAGTCACTCACAGCTTGGACCTACTCAAATAATGAGGAGTCTACAACCAAGTTCAAACCAGGCAGTGGGACAGTCAAATTAACTCCTATTGATACAATGAGTTAGCCATAGTATTGTATCAAAGTAGATACGAACACCATTAAAGCTACAGTCCAAAGTCACTTTCAGGCTTTGTACAGCTTCATTTAGTGGTTCACAACAAATAAATTTTAAAATAAACTGTTCTACCAGGATTTGGACAGCACTGGGAAGACCACATTTATTGTCCCTCCCCACTACCCCAGAGTTGTTCGATCATCTTTTGTGATTGCGTTGAAAAACAAATTGCTTGATGAGCATAAAGTGTCAACTATAGAGTGCAGGACCAGAGTCACATGTAGGCCAGGCCAGCAAAGATTCCAGTTCGCTTCTCTGAAGGATACCGGTGAACCAGCCAGGGTTTGTACAACATTCTTCCAGTGTCAATCTGCACATGCCCAAATTTAGCTGGACTTCAATATCACGATGTGCCATTGTTGGATTGTCAAAGCTTAAGCTCTGGATTCTAGACACGTTACTATAATGATTGTCCTCCCCTTTTGAGTCAGCACACGGTCCACTGAATCAGATATACTAGGAAGATGGTTCAAGAAACATCCATGCCAAACCCACAACATCTGATATGCCCAGAGCAAGCCTAGAGGTGGCTATCCTCCTGGTCACTGTCAATGTTCCCTCTCAATCTTCTCTTTTTCCAACCCTCCCTCTCACTGCCTTCCCAGTTTACAACTTACCTCCATAAATCCTGCAACTCAAAGCTTCTCTTCCTGCATCTTGTCACTCATTTCTTAAGCCCATGCCCACTGTGATAGTTCAGGAGAGGGAAATGGTGAACGGGACTTTCAGCGTGAAGGACTTTCGGTCAGCACAAATGGTGGCAACAGGAGGAACCGTAGTGTAAGCAGGGACGGTGAGTAAGAGAAATAACAAGGTGGAGGGTCAGGGTGAGGGACAGGCAGCAAGGTGGTAGCAAATAGGAAGACTCAGCTTTTTCTTTTATGTACTAAAATTTATTTTATTTGAAAAGTTTTTGAATTACCAAAAGTAAAATTTAACAATGTAACAATGTAATGTAAAGTATTCCAATTTACATGGTACAGGTATAATGTTTTAATATAGTTTTATGAAAAGCAAACTCATATTGAACCTAACTATTGCTTTTATATTTGTTGGACTGGGTCTCAGTGGAGTGACCCAATCAGTCCCATTACCCGACAAAATCATCGTAAATCCTTTGTAATGACTTGGATACCATCAACAGAATTTGATATATTGAATGTACCTATTTCCATTTGTTCTGTGCACAACAGCACACATCATTGAAAATCTTCCTCCTGCAAAAGCATATGAAGAAATTTTGGGTTTGTCTGAATGTTCCACCTGCCTCTGAATATGTTGGAACTTGGAGCTCTCACAAATAGAAGAGCTCGTAACGGAAGATGTAACAAATTGATGGAAATAGTAGGAATAGATTCCAAGGTGCAGCAGGACCACACACACTCCCATTGGATTCTGTGGTTGGAATCTTCACTCAAGCAAAAATGGCTTCAATTACAAGTCTTATCTGGGAAAGTACAGTATGAACTGGAGATTTCCTTTGCCAAGTTTCCTTGCATTCGAGTATTGAACTCTGTTTAAAGGAATGTAAAACCTAATTTTGAAGTCACTCCCTTATTTCAGATACAAATCACATTGGCTAAAAGTTCACGCATGTCTCTCCTTTGTAGAATCTCCCAGTCCACTTTTTTGTATCAAACAGCCTTTGTTTTCCCACATGTACATTCTCCATTATATCTGTCCATGATATCCCTCTAAATGTCAGTCATTTTTGCCAAGGATTTGGTCAAACCACCCAAATGCAATTTTGTTTTGATGGACCAAATATTTTGCCTGCATACCAATATTCCAATGGGAGGCCTGAAAACTGAAAAGGCCTCATCTGCTGGGTAAAGTAAACCACTATGGGAAGACAACAGGAAATGAATAGAGGAGGAGTACTTGGAATGTAAAAAAGAGGCTAATACGTCAGCTCTTCTGATAGTTGCCAGCCGCTGATCACTACCAGCTGTTGTGGTTTATTCAACTCCTTGTTATTGTGCTATTTAGTGAATACTCTTGTCATTCGTGATCACTGCAAACTGCACATATCGTTTTTTTTCTGGCTGATCTTTGAAATGCCAACCATTCAAATAGATTTCTGCAATGGTGAAGTCTGCAATCAATTGACCCAGAGATGAGCTTCTGACTTCATATTTGCACCATCATTAATACTACTTGTTTCCATCTCTGTGACATCACTCAACTACCTATCTCAGCTCATCTGCTCGTGAAACTATAATCCATGGCTTTGTTACCACTAGACTTGAAGCACCCTGGGATGTTTCATTACATTAATGTCACTACATAAATACATTTTTTTTGTTATAGTCATCCTGGAGAATGGGACTTAACACTGAAGAAACTCTTTCTGCTGACCTCTTCTATTTGTGTCAGCTTCAAGTTCCAGCATATTCAGAGGCAGGTGGGACATTCAGCAGCATTCAAGGTATGTCATCTCCTTAAAGAGTGAAAGCTTTTGTTTCAATTTAGATTTCAGAAAGTCCAATGGTGCAACTGGGAACGATGGCCAAAGGCCTATTTCACAAGATTTTTAAGGGGGAATTTAAAGGCACAGCTCCTCATTAAAACACAGCCTCACCATTGTGATCAAAAGGTCAGTGGAACAGAACTCCATCAGATATTCTGTTGCAAAATTATTCTCACAGCAGCCATCTTAGAGCTGGAGGGAATTGATACCAATGGTGCACCAACACCAATTCTTACTTTAATGAGTGGCCAGGATTTGGGATTCGCTGCCTGAAAGCATGGTGGAGACAGATTTAATCATGACTTTCAAAAAGAAAATAATTAATTGAAGAGAAATAAATTGCAGGGTTACAAGGAAAAGGCAGGGAGAGGAGGGCATGGAATGGAACTAAGCAAGTTGCTCTCATAGAGGACTAACAAATATGTGATGGGTTGAATGGCCTCCTTCTGTGCTGTAATCATTCTACTATTGCTATCCTTCTCTCTCATAGGGATATCAATCACTTGGTTGTAAAATTATCTTTTCCCATCACCAGGCAGTCACACTTTGGTAGGAATTCTCAACAAAGACTTGCTTCAAGCAAAATTAGCCCTGCAAGTTGTTTTTCTTCCAAGCGTCAGTGATAATGACCTACAGAGACTGGTATGTTTGTGTCACAGGATTGTTAGTGCTCAAAAAAAAAAGAGCCGGATGCCTGTGCCAAATACTGACAGCAACTGGTAAGGATGTCAACTTTTCAACACTACGCCTTCTGTCTATTTGGCAAAAACTATCAGTGCCTCCAATGGCGTAAGAAACCAAACCAATCATTGCCATTCCCGTTACGACACTTTGTACAGACAAGTGATCTTGCCTCACATACAAATGAAAGTTGGAAGTTCGTGTTTCCAGTGATTGGGTTTCCATGTCTGTGGGTTAATAATATCTGGCATTATTATTTGGAGCATAGGACTTTGGGTCAAAGAAACCTAGTGGTGGCTGACTACACTGAGACATTTCAGTCATTACTGCTGCCAGAGTACGCCTTTGCTGGGGTTTTAGAAAGCACAAAGCAGAGAGGATGAAGGAGAAAGTGTTAAAAAAAATAAAAAATCATCCTCTCCATCTTGAGAGGGAATTTTTGAATTGGCTCCTTTCCAAATACACTTGCCAGATGTCTCAGCCAGGAATGATCTACTTGGCTGATGGACTCAATGGGACCATCTCCAGCCACCTACCATTGAGAGGAGCCTGGGTCCTCGTAACAATTAGAAAGGTTAATCTTGAGCAATATTTCAAGTTAAAGTATGACCACAACAACAACTTGTATTTATATGGCACCTTTAACATCAACAAATGTCCAAGACACTTGACAGGAGAGGTTTGCAAACAAAATTAAGCTACAAAAGAGGATATTAGGTTAGATGATCAAATACTTAGTCAGAAGATAAGTTTTAAGGAACATCCTAAAGGAAGAGAGAGAGAGAGAGACGTTAGGTTTAGGGAGTGTAAACCTAATGTGTAAACCTAGGGACCCCAAGCTGCTGAAGGCATGACCGTCACTGGTGGAGCGATTAAAATCAGGGTGTTCAAGAGGCCAGAGACAGAGTGCAAGGATTGCAGAGGGTTGTGGGGCTGGAGAAGATTATAGAGAGAGGGAGGGATTGAGGCCATGGAGGGATTTTAAAATAAGGATGGGAATTTTAAAATTGAGACACTGTTGTCAGGGAGCCAGCATAGATCAATGAGCACAAGGAGTAAACATTTTGCTGCAAATTAAGACAAACAGCTTTAAGGCCCCAGATTCCCAGAAGCAAGGGCAGGCACCATCAGCCAAATTTAGTGAAGTCAGTTCACTGGGCAAACTAATCAAGGCATTAAGTGAGGTTGGACCTTCATTTCACTCTGCATTCTTTTCTATATCTTTGTTATATTACCAAATTCAATTCACAATGGGGAGTGTTCTTTAAATGTAACCAATACGGACAAATGAGAAGGCATCTTGCAGCTCCAATAACAATGAGGCCTAATCTCTCCAATTTATTGCTATAGGCCTGCCAGACCTCAAACTCTACTGGGAACCATGAGCAATTACCTCACATAAATAAAACCCAATTTCATCTCAAAAATCTACATTGTCTGTTCAGCACATGTTGAAAACTCAAAAGAGATGTGACCTTTACCCTGTCTGACAGGCACTGGTGACAAACTGTTTTAATTCTTTCCAGACCACTAAATGTTTGAAGACATATTTACACTTCCATTGTTACGTGAACTTAGATTGTTCAAGACAAACTTCATTACCAAACAAAGCCACAGAATCAATTATATTTTTCAGCACAACTAAAAACAAAGATTGTGAAGGAGTTATATGAGTCAGTTATGTCTGAGTCTTTTTTTACTTACTGGCATTTGTAAAAATACTTTTTTTTTTAGAAAGACACTTTTTCTTCACTTCCAATAGACTGGATCAGAGAGGGTTAGACATTCTGATTTTTTTTATTAAATGTCGTCCAAACAGCTGTAGGATTAATACCATTTCATTTGGAGTGCCAATTGTTACAAGAACCCATCAGCAGCTAGTCAAAGCTCACTCTCACTAATTGAGAAGGAGAGGCATAGAATAATATTCTTGGCTCACCAATTAACCAAAAACAAAAGCCTTACCCTCAAGACATGCTGTTTGTTAGAACCAAATGACAGGCACCAATTGCTCCACATCAGCAGAGCTTCAAAAAGATTTTGTCTATGCACTTTATATCCTTTAAGAGCCTCTGGCAAATGTACGAGCTAAGGTGTATTGGATCAGCCATCAAATCCCATGGATCTGACCATTGACATATGCAGAACAAAATTACCCATCTGTTCCAGAGAATAGAGGTGGCTTATTCCACATATTCTACTTTATCTGTACTGCCATTAGCTAGCCCCATTGAGGGTGGAATGGACCTCAGAGGAACTTCAAACCTGCCTCATTAATGACAGAAGCTCAATGTTACATGCTTTAGGGCTAAAGGGTTATTTTGCTGCTTATCAATGTGAGGGATGCTGTAAGACTGGATGTAGAAACATTTCCCAATTTGGGCCCCCATTTCGTCAGGTCTGCTGCCCATAATGTTGCAAAGTATTTATAAAACAGAAACAGGCCATTCAGCCCATTGTCCATGTTGGTGTATCTGCTCCACCTGAGCCTCCTCCCACCCATCAACATGTCGTTATCTCACTTCCCTGTACTATTCCCTCCGCACTATTTGCCTCAACAACTCCTTGTTGTGAGTTCCATGTTCTAACCACTCTGTGGGTAAAGAAATTTCTTCTGAGTTCTCCAATTAGATTTATTTGTATATCTTATATTGATGGCCCTATAGTTTTGGTTTTGTCCACAAGTGGAAATATCTCCTGCACATCTAGCCCACCAGTCATAATCTTGAAGACCTCAGCCTTCTCTTTTCTGGAGAAAAGAATCTCAGACTGTTCAGCCTTTTCTAATAGTTAGAACCTTTCAGTTTAGGTATTATGATGACCAGAACATAATGAACACGCTGCTTCTCTTCTTAAAATGAAGAAAGATTATGGAATTCTTTATATCATTCTGAAGTTAGTGTTTGTAAAATTATAAACATTATAAATATGGTAAAATGCTAAGAGTTGTAAAAATTGTCTGTTTAAAAGTTGGTTTAGTTTTGTCTGTGTGCTGGGAAACTGCAGGTGCAAGAATAAAGTACAAATTGAAACATTGTATAGAGAGGCAAAACAACAGGGTTGCTGTGGTAACAGGCTTTAGCAGTTGAATCAAAACATGTTTTTGAATGTTAACCAGTCAATTTAAAATAAGCATTTGAATCGCATCAGCCTATCGGATTTGAATTTGGTGCTTTGATAACCTGCAAACCAATCCTATTGTGCAAATTTTTCTATGCCGTTGAGAGTATAAGGGCCAGAAGTGGAAGAAGACTGTCAGCCAGCAGTCTGCCATAGCTAACAGCTAGACATAGAGAGAGAGAGAGAGAGAAAGAGAGAGAGACACAGACAGACCACTCTCAGCCATTGTAAAAGCCACATTTTATGTCATGAGGGAAAGCTTCATTTCATCACAGACTAGCACAAGCAAAGAAGAAAGAAAATTCCAGGAAGACTACAAACCTGATTGACATTTAAGAGTGACTATAAAAATTCTATTTTTTTTTAATTAATAAGTGGGAATTGTAATTATCCAAACATCATTCCGTTAGAATAGTATTTGATTCAAAGAACAACAAAGAAGCACGGGAAACAGGCCCTTCAGCCCAACGAGCCCGCGCCGCCACCCCGATGTTCCCACATCTACCTGTGATTCCTGTCTATGTTTATAGATCTATGCATTGAAACCAAATTTGAGACAATTTAGGGAGAATTTGTTTTGCCATTTAGCCTAAGAGCACATCTTTGGGATGTGGGAGGAAACTGGAGCACCCGGAGAAAACCCACGCAAGCACGAGGAGAATGCGCAAACTCCCACAGACGCAGGCCCAAATCCATGTATCGGCACAGCACAGCGATAGTCACTGAACTGTCGTGTTGCCCATCAAATGATCAGTTTGTTAATTTAGTTAACCTGTTCATTGTTGGTTAGAAAATAAAGTGATACTTGTTTCTTTTAGTGTCTCAGGAAGTTATTTTTGATCTAACCACTAAAAATCGCCGTATGCAGACCGTACTATTTCTCACATGCTGTTTAAAGGGAAGTACTTATCTTTGAGTTGTTATGTTAGTTCTGAGAGAGGAGACTACACCTCCCTTCATAACAATATCCAATTGCATTAGCAGACACAGCCTCATCTGGAACATGGCATCAGCAACACTTTAGGACATCCTTCAGTCTTAGATTGAAGTGTCAACCTAGATTATGCACTCAATCCCTGGATATTTTACTTTAATACTTAAAATGTTGAAAGAAACTCAGTTTGATAGCTAATGTGTTAAAATTTAGCAAAGTCCAGGTTCCATAGGCCATTCTGATAATGCCACCTAAAATGGCCATGCAAAGCAAAGGGTTAAAGTAGGTTAGTCAACAGATAGCCATCATGTTCAGCTGACAGCTGTTTGACCTGTGGAGTGCTACATCCTGCTTCCAGTGAACAGGGGGAAACAGCTAAACTTGGAACATGAATCACAGCCTTTCCCTAACGCAGTCAGCCCGGCAAATATTTAGAGGTTCCAAACAGTTGGTGTCCCTCCCCACAATGTAAAAGAAAATGTAAATGATCACAGAGGACATTCCATCCTGTTTGCTGCTCTGATACACTTAGTTAGAGCTCCTGAGGTTTTACTGTCTCTGATGTTAAGTCATAGGCACGATAACACAGTGGTTAGCACTGCTGCTTCACAGCTCAAGGGATCCGGGTTTGATTCCCACCTTGGGTCACTGTCTGTGTGAAGTTTGCACATTCTCCTCGTGTCTGCATGGGTTTCCTCCAGGTGCTCCAGTTTCCTCCCACAGTCCAAAGATGTGCTGGTTAGGTCATGCTAAAAATTGCCCCTTAGTTCCTGAAATGTGTAGATTAGAGGGATTAGTGGGGAAATATGTAGGGTTTGGGGGTAGGGCTTGGGTAGGATTGTGATCGGTGCAGACTTGATGGGCCAAATGGCCTCCTTCTGCACTGTAGGGTTTCTATGATTCTATAACTTCAAGTTACTGAAAATGATTTGAATTTCAATTGTGACTCTGTCCAAAACGTTTTGGGTTTTTAAATCTGGTTTTATTTCAACATACCAGTGTACATAATTCCCATTAACAATTAAAGTCCTTAAGCTAAGAAGCATTCCTTTATAGAAACATTTTTATGAACACCCAGAGTTTAGTTAAATATTGATTTTATTGAATACTTGTGGTGCATATGTGACTCATTAGAGAGTGCTAGCCCTTTGACAGGATGTTGGGTCACACATGTTTAGGTCTATACTACCGTGAACTCCGCTCTTCTCAAGAGTGGAGATGATTTTCTGCAGGTTTTTATAAAGAAAACTAGTCTGGCTCCTGCACCGAAGAGTTGGAAACATGCTGTGATGAAAAAAAAAGATAAGTTTATTTAGAAGCGGTTTATTTTACATCAGGACAACTTAAAGGAGCATTGTCTTTCTTGAAAAAGAATGTTCATCGAACTATTTTTCTTTTGGTGCACTACCATCAAAGAATTGAGGCAAGGCTGAATGCTGACATAATCAGGTTATCATGACATGTCTGTAAGCAAGTAAGTTATTGTGATCTGGAAAACAATGCCTGAAAGGGCATATGGATGCAGATACGGTAATGGTTTTTTGAACAGAATTAAATAACCCTAGCTAAGGGAAAAGAGCAAGCAAGTGAGATTAATCAGCCAACTGAATCAAAGTGCCAGCACAGATGCAGTGGGCTGAATGGCCTTCTTCTGTGATTCTATGAAATAAAAATTAGTTTGCTGGCCACTTGTTTTCAAATTCTTTATGCAAATTGTCCCTAGCGAAGAATGTAGAAACTCTTTCCATATCAGGCGCTAGTTGCAGCATAAAGCATAAACGTAAAAATGTAAAGTGAAGCTACCTCTACTTCAAGAATAAGCCTCACTCCCAATCTCAGAAGAATGGCACCTGTTGCTCCAACATCGCACTTATCCATTTCCCACATCAGCCATCACGTAGTCTTGCTGAGCAACTGCATTACAACCAGCTATCAAAGATTTTCATTCTTTCAGTCTTGGGCTGAAATCCTGACTACAGCACAAAAATCCTTGCTGATACTTTAGTTCAGTACTGAGGGAGTGGGTGCTATCTTTTGGATGAGACATTAAAACAAGACCCTGCCTGTTTTCTCAGGTAAATGTTCAAGATCCCATGACACTATTTATAAAAGAGAAGGGGGGGGGGGGGCGGGGATGGGGTTCTCCCCTAGTGTCCCAGCTAATATTTATTGTTCAGTCAACATTACTAAAATCAGATTATCTAGTTATTATCACACTGCTGTTTGTGGGAACTTGCTGTGTGCCAAATTGTTACGTTTCCTACATTACAGCACTTTGAAAGCACTTTACTGACTATAAAAGGCTTTGGGATGTGAACAGCACTATATAAATGCAAGTCTTTCTTTAATCAATAATTACAAAGATCACATCACAAAGCAAACATGAAAAACTTGGAGCAATAGTCACAGGATATGTATTCATGGAAGGTGCTATATAAATGCAAGTCCTTCTTGTAATATATATTAGGTATAGCTCAAGATATACTGAAAACTCAGCCAGGTTGGTTCATGTACTGAGCTGGATATAATAACATTTGGAAACTGGGTATGCCATGTTGTAATGACACCCTCCAAATTGTGGAGGTACCACCACCAGATAAAGGGCACTATTGCAATTTGACAAATTCGTACAGGATGTCTCCATTAGGTTTAGAATGAAAATACAAAAAGTGGGGAGAGAGTGTGTGACTTTAAGATGGACGCTGAATTACTTCTGTAGCGTTGGTCTGATTTTCCTGCACCCTCAATTCCAGCTTCACTTGAGATCTACACTTAACTGACTTCCTCTGGTATGGGAGATGGGCTAGAATACTGACAATGGCTCTCGGTTAAGCAATGCATCAATTTAAAAATGTTCATCTTTTTAAATTAAACCCTTCCATTGGCTCCCTTCCCTATGTTTGTAAACCCATCCAGCCCCACAACTCTCAGATATCTGTGCTCCTCCAATTCAGGCCTCTTGCACATCCCTAACTTTACTTATTTCAGCACTGGTGGACCTGGGGCCTAAGCTCTGGAATTCCCTCCCTGAACCCCTCTCTCCTCCTTTTAGATACTCTTTAAAACCCTCACCTTTAACTGAACATCTTATTAATTGCCCTAATATCTTTAACGGTTCCACTTTCACCCCATTTCCATTTATTTTATTTCATCCTATTCATTCATTTTATCATCCTACTTTCTCACCTCCATTTTTCCACTTTATATTCCAGCTCTCCTTCTTGCCTCCTTTTATCAACCACCCCTCCACCACTTCAGGGCAACTGCCATATTCCTCAGGCAGTCCTTTAACAATCTGCACCTCTGTTCTGCCATTCACACGTTCTGATCATTTAATAGCCAGTTCATAGCACCTCCTCAGTCTTCTGTATCCTCATTTACATTCCCATTGTCCATTCCACACACCCCCACCTCCATTGTATAAGTCTCCGCTGATTCTCTTTGCTCTCAGCTCTGACGAAGGGTCATCCAGACTCAAAATGTTGACTCTATTCTCTCTCTACAGATGCTGTCAGACCTGAGATTTTTCAGCATTTTCTGTTTTTGTTTCAGATTTCAGCATCTGCTCTTTTGCTTTTATCTCTAATGGCTTGGCATTTTATTTGACAGCATTCTTGTGATACATCTTGGGTGTTTTATATGCTAAAGAGCATTATATGAATGCAAATTACTGTTATTCATTGCAGATGAAAGTTTTGATGCATTTCTATCCTTACTTTAGGAGTCGCACTTCACCATCACAGCGGCCAAAATTTGCTGTCATGCTTAAAAAATAAATTGATTAAAAGGAGTTTAAATTGATTAAACATTTCCTGTTCTGATGGAGAAGGAGCTATAAACAGAAAATGCTGGAAACATTCAGTAGATCTAGCAGCATGTGCAGAGAAAGGTAAAGAGTTAACATTTCAGGTCAATGACCCTTCATCAGAATTTATTTCACCAGTTCTAATGCATCATTGACCTGTTTCTCAGATGCTGCCTGAGTTGCTGAATATTTCCAGCATTTTCTGTTTTTATTTCAGATTTCTAACATCTGCAGTATTTTGGTTTGGGGCTAAACATTGGTCTATGAGAAGGTTGTTAAGCAATTAGTCTCTGCTTGACCTCGGGATATGTCCATTCATGGTAATTACACATTTGGCCATAGAAGGCAGGCAAGAGAGCTCAAACACACAAACACTTGTCACATTGATGGGTCTTTGCCAGCATTAGATCTAAAACCCACAAAGCTCTGGGACCCAATATTTAATCAGACCCTGATACCAGGAACAGGGGCATCGTCTCCTCTCCATGGAGAGGCAGCTAAAGGAGGCATCGTCCCCATCTCTTGAGATAACAGCCACACTAATGTTAAATGGCAATGCACCAGCCAGCCACCCAACAATGTGGTTTCCTGCCCACGAATGCAGAGAGATCAGCAAGGCATCTTCCGAAAGACTTTCAATGGGGAAACTGCAGTGCCAACAATAAGAGGCACAAATTGCATTATTCAAACATGTGCACTCTGGTGTTGTTCAATTGCTCCATGTATTATCCATGGGGGTCAATCTCTTGCCGGTCCAGCATTTTACAGACTGGCTCTGTTTATAGAGGGGACATCTTACTTGGTATAGCTAGATAGTATGGGTGCAGTGTGATGCAAGCAGGAGCTCTGAAGATTGTGCAATTTCCACTGCCACCTAAGAAACCAGCACATTAGTACGCAGAACACTTTGAACAGATTATTAAGTATGTGGCCTTTTCCTTGACATCGGAGGCAGTGCATTCCAGGAAGATTTGAGGAGCTCAGTGACTGTAGCCAGAAAAACATTTGCTGCATAATCAGATCTCAGACTGCAAGGACCTGCACACAAACTGTTACTTTTCTATTCAACATGCTTAGAAAGGAGCACCTGATAAGCCCTCTCAATGAGCATCAAAAGCAAAGCACAACATTTTCTATTTTGTGGCATGTTTAGTTTTGTCTCACACTTGACACAACTGAATGGTATCAAACTGGTGCTCGCATGCGACATTAACTGTATTTAAATCTCTGCTTGGTTCGCTTCCCACAAAAACAATACTTCCAGAGATTTTGATGAGGGCTACACCCCTGTAAAATCCCCCATAAACTTCCAAAAAGCAGCAAGTTGGCTTTATATCTTCTGCCTGTCACTTTCAGTCCATGTTCTTTATTTGGCTCCTGAAGGTTACCAAGACTGGTAAATAAAACATTAACAATTCATGTGTTACCAGACAATTACAGTTACTTGACCTTTGCCCTCCTCGCCTAGCCATACATTAAAAAGCAGAATGTTCCCAGCCAGTGGTTTGGATTGAAAACAAGTCTAGCAGGACAACAAAAATAAAAGAAAAAGTTAAATTAATTCAACATGATGGATGACTTGTTGTCTCACTCCGCAGAAGACTGAAGGAATGCAGGGGCAAAGTTACAGTGTAATTGTAATAGTTTCAACATAACAGCTAACGCACTGAAAAGAAACGACACACATACACAGGATGGTAAGAAATACCTTTGTGAGCCTCATGTTTTCTTCTCTCCTCCTCGCAGATTCATCTGGGGGCCCACACAGCTCCTTCCCGCAGCAATCGAGACTTAGAGCACAGCCCATACAGCTCTCTCTCCCTCTCTGATTGCAGCTCTGCTCGAACTCCCGGGGAGATTTTTTTTATCCGTCCTCCCCTCAGAGAAGGAGTTTTACTTCTTCTGGCACCGCCTCTATTCACCGGCAGCCCTGGTCACAGCACAACATACTTTCCTCTGGCCAGATGTGCTTGAACTTGGGGAGAGGAGGTTGCTGTTCCCTTCCCCATAAACAGGTGTCAACAAACTTAGCCGACTGGGATATTAGAAGCCTCAGCTACATTGACTGGAGCTCGGGAATTTCATAACATAGCCATCAATCAAAAGAAGAAAGGATGACGACATGCTGGGAGTATTAAAATTCAATAAACTGAACTTTTTTTCTCACTGTTTCCAGTTTCTTCTAAGGATCCTGCAAATGATTATTTAAATGAGAGCAGTAGTTGGAGCCAGCTCTGATCCAGAGCCGAGAAGTCTGCCTCAATTACTGCTCGGTCCCTGATGAGAAGCATTTGCTCGAGCTCTTCCCGCCCTTTATTTGGCACGTGGGCGCCGCACCTTCGGAAAGACGGCGAGGGTGCTGAGGAGATTTGCCAAGGAGCAATCCACTTCACTTTCCTGGAAACCGTTCTCTCTCCAACAGAAAAAAGTAAACGGAGATAAATCATGACGTGTTTTGGTCGACTAAAGAAGGAAAAACTGTGACATTGGTAACGGGGTGGGAGGGACGACCCAGATTTAAGGCGATTGGTAAAAGAACTTGAGGAAATATTTCTTTAAAAAGCAATGCAGCAAATTGTTATGATCTACCATGCACTCCCTGAAAGGGTGGTGGAAGCAGATTCAATAGTAACTTTCCAAATGCTTTTGCAAAGCTAGTGGGAAAGAGCAGGGGCTATGGAACTCATTAAATAGCAGAGACATGATGGGCTAAATGGCTTCTTTCCATACTCTTCCATTCTATGTCATGGCACTCCCTTTTCCCCCCCTTTCTAACTGCCCCCTTTCCGTCTACTTGCTTATTGCAGAGATGTCCCCTAGTTACTCTACATCATTAGAATTTAACCTCCTCCACCACCCCCTGCCTCCCTCTCTCCCTCCTGCCCCCCCTCCACCTCCAGCAAATCTTCATCCAAAATCTCAGTTATGTGCCCCACGTGCAGAGAGGAATTATGAGCAGTGTTGGTAAAAACTGAAGGTTTTATTCAGAGACCTCCATGGAGTCTCACTTGACAGGAACTAAGTTCAGAAAAATGGTATCTTTGTACAGAAACCCTTTTTCTAGGCCCTTCTTTGAGTGCACATTTGCTATGTTCACCTTCCACTGTCGCATATCTTTAAATCTGAGCTTAATAGATAAGGCAAGTAAATGGAGTGAGTCCATAGATTAGCTATGGTCTCATTAAATGGTAGAACAGGCTCAATGGGCTACTCCTGTTCCTATGATGTTGCTGACTATGACAGAGGGAAGCTATATAACAGCAACTTGCATTTAGTTTTGTTGTTTCTCTTCCCTACTGGTGCACAAGTCTGTCCCCATAGTGAGGTTTCTTCCTGGACCAGGGGCTTATAGCTTGAGGGGTGCCACTCTGCATCAACATGACTGACCAGGAGACTCTCCCATTCTTATTGCCTGCCAATGGTGTGTTTGGGAGGATTTGCAGGTTGACACGCAACCTGTTTAGCTGCATTATGAGAGCAGTTTCCTTAACTACCAAGTCTTAGGGTGGGACTCAAACCTGGAGCTTCTGACAAAGAGGGGCACTCTTGCATTTATAATGGCACCTTTTAATGTAGCAATATATCCCTGGGCACTTCATCAAAGGAAGAGTAGAAAACAAAATTTCATACCAAATCAAATAAGGAGATATGAGGTCAGGTGACAAAAAACTTGGTCAACGTTTTGACCAAGTTCCTATAAGGAGCATCTTATAATTGGACAGAGAGGTGGAAAGCATTATGAAAGAAAATCTGGAGCTTGCAGCCCAAGCAGTTGAATAGCTACCAATGGTGGAGCAATTTAAAATGAGGGATGTGTAAGAGGCCAGAATTGAAGAGAGCAGAGATATTGAAGACTTGTAAAAGGGCTTTTGCATTTCCACTTATTGGAACCTGGTTAGTTAACCAGGCTGAGCAAAGACCATTCAGCTCATCAAACCTCTGCTTCCAGAATGATACTTCTGAGAATCCTCAGAAGGGAATATTTTCTCTTTGCAGTTTGTTTTTCTAGCTGGAGGTTGGTCACTAGTGGTGTGCCACAGGCTCGGCACTGGGACCTCTTCTATTTGTAATATATATAAATGACTTGGAAGAGGGAGTAAGTGGAGTGATCAGCAAGTTTGCAGACAATACAAAGATGGCTGGACTTGCAGATAGTGAGGAGCATTGTCAGGCGATACAGCAGGACATAGATAGGCTGGTAGCTTGGGCAGATAGATGGCAGATGGAATTCAATCCTGATAAACGTGAGCTGATGTAGGGGGGAGGTATATGATAAAGGGTAGACCTATTAAGAGTATAGAAACACAGAGGGACCTGGGGGTGCAGGTGAACAAGTCTCTGAAGGTGGCAGAGCAGGTGGAAAAAGTCATGAAGAAAGCATATGGTATGCTAGCCTTTATAGGAAGGGGTATAGAGTACAAGAGCTGGCCTTTAATGTTGCAGTTGTATAAAACGCTGGTTAGATTTCATTTGGAATAGTGCATCCAGTTCTGGTCGCCTTACTACCGGAAGGACGTGGAGACTGGAGAGAATGCAGAGGAGGTTTACCAGGATGCTGCCTGGTATGGAAGGTCTGAGTTACGAGGAGAGGTTAGGCAAATTGGGACTGTTTTCCTTAGAAAGACATAGACTTAGAGAAGATCTAATAGAGGTGTACAAGATTATGAGGGGTATAGATAGAGTAAACAGGGTTAAGCTTTTTCCTAGGATGGACTCGAATAGCACGAGGGGTCACGGGCTTAGGGTGAGGGGGGTAAGGTATAATTTGGATGCTGGAGGGAGTTTTTTCACACAGAGGGTGGTGGGGGTATGGAACGCGCTGCCAAGTAAAGTGGTGGAGGCAGGCACTCTGGAATTATTTAAGAGATAATTAGATGGGCACACGAACAGAATGGTGTTGGAGGGATATAGAAAACTGATTTAAAATAGGGATCAAGATCCTTGGGAGTTCCCTGGGAAGTGTGTAAATTGTCGATGATATTGATGTATTTGTTTTATCCTATAGATACTTTGGTCCGCCTTGTTGTCTAACAAGGGGCATACACACAATGGGTCGTGAGAGGGCTGCCCTTGGATTTTTCGAGAGTATCCTAGTGCTTCACGTCGTTAGTGTACGCTTGACCTGGACCATTTGATGGGCAACACGACAGCTCAGTGACTATCACTGTGCTGTGCAGATACATGGATTTGGGCCTGTGTCTGTGGGAGTTTGCGCATTCTTCCCGTGCTTGCGTGGGTTTTCTCCGGGTGCTCCGGTTTCCTCCCATATCCCAAAGAAGTGCTCTGAGGCTGATTGGTAGAACGAATTCTCCCTAATTTGTCTCAAATTTGGTTCCAATGCATAGATCTATAAACACAGACATAGACAGGGATCACAGGTAGAAGTGGGAACATTGAGGTGGCGGCGTGGGCTTGTTGGGCCAAAGGGCCTGTTTCCCGTGCTGTTTTGTTCTTTGTTTTTTAACGCAATCTTAAACATCTTTACAACCGTGTTTACAATTTCACAACACTTGATGCATAGGTTCCCAAGCCTGTCACAGCCACCCTCCTTTAGTTCGCATCTCTCTCTTGTTCAGTTTTCCAGTGGTGTTTTCTGCACGAACTGTCATTTTGCTGAAGGACAGGATAAACAGAGGCAGGGAATTCCTCTGTCTCTGTGTACCTTCAGCCAGCATGTAATATCAGGATGGTAGTGTAGGGAAACCCATTCAGTTTGAAGTCAGTTCTTCCTATGTCGCTGAACTGAGCGTCAGAGTCAGGCATCAGGTATTGGAAAAGATTCCCAACATTTATAAATATCAATTTTGCAGAAAACAGATTTTCCCTTTGCAGACAAAGCAGAAGCTCATTTTTTGGGATAGCCTATCAGATACCGTTAGCATTTGCAAAATCATTTTTCTAAATAAACTTAAATCTTAATTTACTCTTATGAAAATGCTCACAGTGAAGAGAATCTTCATTGATCACATCTCAGAGTAGAAAAGTTCCAATCATGGCAATTCATTTCAGCTTAGTGTGTGTGCAGCTGCTACAGTAGCGGATACAGCAACATTGCCATTGTGTAAGGGTCAGAAGTCAATGGAAGTGGAAGGCAGGTACTGCTCCAGTACAGGATGAGGAACAGGGTGACACCCGGTCTCAGGCTTCCGATGCTTATCATCCTACTGGCTCATCTCCAACAACATTGAAAGAACTGGGAGCCCACGCTCTTTACCAAATAACATGTGACCTGGGAGAAATGAGAACATGCAAAAGACAGAAACATTTATTCCATGATGTGATTCCATGCATGATGTGAATTCCCAATCACAGATAAGAATTCATGACTGTTAAATCCCTCAGCAGCAGTCTAAAGTTAACACTATCTACCCACCAGCACAACAATTTTCTTCTCTCCTCATATTAAGTGACATTTGACCAGGACTGGTTATCTCCATGTACCTTTACAGTAGCCCACCACTCCCTCTCTTCCATTCCTCAATTCTCATTCTTTCTTTACATTCTTTTGCAGCTATTTTGCTCACTGCAATAAAGAAGTATGTGAAACCATTACAGAGAAGAGCAAGCGAGTCTGAAATCAGTATTAATAGGACGATTAGGTAAGCTGGAGCTGTTTACAAAAAGAGAACACTCACAGGACGGAACCTTAGAGAGTTTACACATGATAACTAATTGGACAGAGGAGATTAAACTTGCAACAATAAGCTGAGGCAGCAGAATGTGATGGCGTGAATGTAAGTTTAAGACAGGTGGAATGGTGATTATGGAGGGTGATGACACTGCGGCAATTTAAAACAATAACTAGATGCTGTTATGGGAAGAGTGCAAGGTTGATATTCTGAATGATGAGAATCATTGGGCTGAAGAGCTTTCTTGTACAAACCATTGTCTCAAGTTATCAGTGGGAGTAATACTGAATGCTACATTTACTTATTTCATCACTTCATTCAGATCCAAATCAGGACATCGGAATTCCAGTCAGGAGATCAGAGGCTTTACTCCCAGTTTTAAAGACAGTAATCACGACCACATTCCCAAGACAAACACGCTGTTATCAACTTACAGGATGATGCCCAGGATCAGCTCATATTGTCCGAGGGTCGTCAAGTACAATTACACACAGCAACCCACCTGATGAGAATAGGAGGCTTCGTTTTCCTGGAATGCAGCCAGGATTCTGTGTATTGTGATCGGATCAAGTGCTGAACTTTCCCCTCTACTTCCTTTCCTAAGTTCCAAATGTATCAGACCTTGAATTTGCACAGACCACTCATTCTGTGTCACGCATAATCATGTGGCACTGATTTTGGAGAAAGGGAGATTTTGGCGAAAGGCACTGATTTTGGAGAAATCTTCAGTTCTTCAATAGAACGCTCACTCGTCATTTTTATAAAATCTTTCCTTTGAGGTTGGTGAAGAGGTGGTTTAATTTTGGCCACATTTGTACTATTGGAGCCATATCATACATGGTGACTAATTATTGGAGTGTCCTATTCGACCTCATTCAATCTTAGAGCCAGCAGAATGGGCAGACAAGTGGCAGATGGAATTTTAACACAAAGCAGTGTGAGGTGATGCACTTTGGCAGAAGGGATGGAGAAAGGCAAATTAGTTTAAATTTCATCGTTCTAGAGAATAGCAAGAAACAGAAGGCAGCAAGACATATCAAAAGAGCTGTTAGCAAAGCGTAGGGGATCTTGGACCTCATCAATAGAGATATTGAAAGTATGTTTTTATAAAAGGTGGCATGGTGGCACAGTGGTTAGCACTGCTGCCTCAGTGCCAAGGACCCAGGTTCAATTCCTGGCTTGGGTCACTATGTGGAGTTTGCATGTTCTCCCCATGTCTATGTGGGTATCCTCTGGATGCTCCATTTTCCTCCCACACTCCAAAGATGTGCGATTAAGTGGATTGGCTGTGTAAATTGTCCATTAGCATCAGGGGGATCAGTTGGGTCAACACATGGGGTCACAGGGTTAGGACCTGGGTGGGATAGTTGTCAGTGTAGGCTCAATGGGCTGAATAGCCTCCTTCTGCACTGTAGGAATTTATGAAGTCTTCTATGAAATGGCCCTAGCAAACCACTCAGTTGTAGGCACTTAAGGATGAGTAATAAATGCTGACCTTACCAGTGGCGCTCACATGCTAAGAATAAACTTGAAAATAATAATCTTGAAGATTCCAATTAGGCTACCCAATCAAGTCTTTTCCTCCAAGGAAAATATTTCTTAATCTGTTATATTTATCAAAAGTCACAAAAACAAGTTCTAACCTGAGCATCTGGTGGACATTGAAATAAATACTCACACTTCATTATCAGAGTTAAACCTGAGTGCTTAGACCAATTTAATGTGCATACTATATTTGCAAAGATCACTTTGCCAAAGGCCATGCACCACACACGAACAAAGAGGTTTTTTTCTGCCTAGCTCAAAACAAAATTGGATCTTGACATCTTTTATTTCGAGCAGAAAATTTTTACAAGTAATTTCCTGTATATCAACTATAGAAAGGTTTAAGTGGGACATTCCTGTTCTGTATTCTGGATTGATTTGGGGTCAAGTTCAGAATTATTTTAAGCAAGACATTTTTCATCACAGTTCCACATTGAAGTCACCAGCAATTATGAAGTCCATTAAAACTAACCAACTGCAGAAAATACTTACAACCATTACTCTCTACTGGAACTTCAGGGCTTAATTTAATATACGGTGGGCCAGAGTTTCTGCACCTTATAATTATCAAGTGGCCTCTGATTGGGATATGCAAGTGTAGATGTTGGTTAAGGGCTGACTGTGATACTCACTCATCATAACATAGAAACCCTACAATACTGAAGGAGGCCATTCGGCCCATCAAGTCTGCACCAACCACAATCGTACCCATACCCTATCCCCCTATCCCTACATATTTATCCACTAATCTCTCTAACCTATGCCCCTCTAGCATCCTGGGACACTCAGGGGCAATTTAGATGACCAATCAACCTAACCTGCACATCTTTGGACTGTGGGAGGAAACCAGAGCACCCAGAGGAAACCCATGCAGACACAGAGAGGTGTAAACACCACACAGACTCATGCTTGACTAGTCCATCGGCGCATATTGCCCAGGCTAACATATCAAAACGTGAGCAGGATGTCAGAGATGACAGAAATTCCCCTGTAAATATTGACACATTCCCTTTGGACCCTGCATTTTTTTATTCATTTACTGGATATGGGAAACTTTTAGAACTGCTGCAGTCCCTGTGAGGTAGGTACACCTACAAAGCTATTAGAAAGGAAGTTCCAGGACTTGGACCTAGTGACAGTGAAGGAACACTGTTACATTTCCAAGTCAGGATGGTGAGTGGCTTGGAGTGGAACTTGCAGGTGGTGGTGCTCTCATGTGTCTGCTGACCTATTCCTAGATGGTAATAGTCATGGATTTGGAAGGTGCTTTTCTAAGAACCTTGGTGAGTTCCTCCAGTGCATCTTGTAGATGGTACACACTACTGCTACTGTTTGTCAATGTGAAGGGACTGAATGTTTGTGGAAGGGCTGCTAATCAAGCGAGGCTACTTTATCTTGGATGGTGTTCAGTGTCATTGGAGCTGCACTCGTCCAGGCAAGTGAAGAGTGTTCCATTGCATTCCTGATAGAATCCCTGCTGTGCATAGGCCATTTGCCCCATCGAGCCTGCACCAACAACATTTCCATGCAGGCACTATTCCTGTAACCCCACATATTTACTTTGCTAATCTCTCTAACCTATGCATCCCAGGTCACTAAGGGGCAATTTAGCATGGCCAATCAACCTTAGCAGCACATCTTTGGACTGTGGGAAGAAACCGGAGCACCCAGAGGAAATCCACGCAGACACAGGAAAAATGTGCAAACAATGTCACAGCAATGACCCAAGCCGGGAATCAAACCTAGGTCCCTGCAGCTATGAGGTAGCAGTGCTAACCACTGTGCTACTGTGCCAACCACTGTGTGCCATGTAGAAGGTATGGAGGTTTTGGGTGTTATTCTCCAAACAATTTATAGCCTCTGACCTTCTCTTGTATCCACAGTATTTATATGACTAGTCCAGTTCAGTTTCTGATCAATGGTAACCCCCAGGATGTTCATAGTGGGGATTCAATGATGGTAATGCCATTGAATGTGATGATACGATGGCTAGATTCTCTCTTATCTAAGATGGTCATTGCCCTTGCACTTGTATGGCACAAATATTACTTGCCACTTGTCGGCGTAAGCCTGGATATTGTCCAGGTCTTGCTGCATTTGAATATGACTGCTTCAGTATCTGAGGAGTTGCAAATGCTGCTAAACTTTGTGCAATCATCACCAAACAGCCCCACATCTGATCTTAAAATGAAAGGAAGGTAATTGATGAAGCAGCTGAGATAGCTGGATTCAGGACACTATCCTGAGGAACTCCTGCAGTGATGTCCTGGATCTGAGATGATTGACCTCCAACTAATACAACCATCTTCCTTAGTGCCAGGTCTGACTACGTTTCCAACTAGCAGAGAGATTTTCTCCTGATTCCCATTGACTTCAATTTTGCTAGGGCTCATTGATGTCATGCTTAGTCAAATACTGCTGTCAATCTCACCTCACTTCTGGAGTTCAGTTCTTTTGTCCATGTTTGAACCACGGTAAGATGAGTGATCTTGACAGAATCCAAACTAAGCAATTGCTACTTGATAGCACTGTTGATGACTCTTCTATCACTTTACTGATGATCGCAAGGTGAACAGTAAGTGGCTGAATTGAATTTGTCCCACTTTTTGTGTACAGGACAATCTTGGGCAATTTTCCACATTGTCAGGCAGATGCCAGTGTTGTAACTGTACTAGAAGAGCTTGGCTAAGGGAGCATCAGAAATCATCAGAACTATTGCTGAAATATTGTCAGGACCCATAACCTTTGCAACAGCCAGTGCCTTCAGCTGTTTCTTGATGTCATGTGCAGTGAATCAATTTGATTGAATATTAGCGTCTGTGATGCTGGCCACCTCTGGAATGGTCGATATGGATCATCCACTCAGAACTTCTGGCTGAAGATTGTTTCAAATGCTTCAGCCTTATTTTTTGCACTGATATGCTGGGGTCCGCTGTCATTATGGATGGGATTATTTGTGGTCTCCCTCTCCAGCGAGTTGTTTAATTATTCACCACCATTCACGACTGGATGTAGAAGGACTGCACAGCTTAAATCTGATTCGTTGATTAGTTGTGGGTTCATTTAGCTCTGTCTATCACATGCAGCTTCTGCTGTTTGGCACATAAGTAGCCCAGTGTTGTAGCTTCACGAGGTTGCACATTTTTAGGCGTCTGGTGTTGCTCTTGGCATGCACTCTTACATTCTTCATTTAACCAGAATTGATCCCTTGGTTTAGTAGTAATGATAAAATGAGGGATATGCTAGGCTATAACGTAATAGATTGTGGTTGAGTGCAATTCTTGCTGCTGCTGATGACCCACAGAACCTCATAGATGTCCAGTTTTGAGTTGCTAGATCTGTTCGAAATGTATCTCATTTAGCACAATGGTAGTGCCACACAACATGATGGAGGGTATACTCAATGTGAAGACGGAACTTTGTCCCCACAAGGCTGTGCAGTGGTCACCCCTGCCAATACTGTCATGGACTGACACAAAAAACTTCAGGGCAAGATAGCAGCAAAAATCAAAATGCAAAACAACCTTTTCAGCAAACTTCCTGCTCTCCATGGCACTTCAAACACTAAATCCTTAAGGACTTTAGCTTTTGCCATTGTCTATTCAAACGCAGAGTCCTGTGCACTAGTATATTACAACTCATCACATTACCAGTCATGTAGATACCCAGTTTAACACAACAATGCATTTCATCTTGGATAACCACCGATCAACTCAACACCCTGGCTCCTAGTCCTGAGCAATGTTCCATCCCCTTGCAACAAGAAAGTTCCTTGAGAAGATTTATATCAACCCAAGCCTGCTGCTACATAAGAACCTTACCAATCCACCTGCTGTTTGTTTCCTATCACAGCCCGGATGTTTAAGATGACTGTAGCAAGGAATAACAGGAAAGGCCCTGTGACAGCAGGAATGGAACAAAGAGGCCACCATTAAAAAATACTTCCTCATTGCAGACCCCACAGCCGACCCAGCTTCGACTTGCCACGCCGACATTGGGCACTCTTCAACTATTTCTGCACTGGCCAATTCTTTTGTGCAGCAAATTGGCACAAGTGGGTCCTTGCAGAGAACCCAGACTGCAGCTGTGGTACATCCCACTCAATATCTGACATCATTGAAGACTGCCTCCTGACAGAATTCAACAGAGGGCTCACAGAGCTCCGTTTAGTCACCGCAGAAGCTATTGCCTGGCTTTATGATTACCGCACACACTAAAAAAGTGAATAGCTGCACACATGGCAGGTCAAGTATATTGCAGTCCCAGTTTATCAGCTATGTTCTTTAGAACTCAGCCAGCTCAGTCTGCAGTGATGCAATTGAGCCATTCTTGGTGACAGATATTCAAGTCCCCCACCAGTATACATTCTATGCCCTGGCCATTCTCAGTCCTTCATCCAAATGGTGTTTAACATGGAGCAATACTGATTCATCAGCTGAGGGGGGAAACAGTCCATTGTAAATCAGCAGCAGGTTCCCTTGCCCACGTTTGACCTGATGCTATGAGACTTCATTGAATCCAGACTTGATGTTGAGGATTCCCAGGGTAACTTCCTCCTGACTGTATAACATTGTGCCACCATGTTTAGTGGTCTTCCTGCCGGTAGGAGAGGATATACCCAGGAATAGTGATGTCTGGGACATTATGAGGTATGATTCAGTGAATATGGCAATATCAGGCTGTTGCTTGACCAGTCTGAGATAGCTCCCCCCATTTTTGGCACAAGCCCCCAGATGTTAGTAAGGAGAACTTGGCAGGGTCAAGAATTCTGGGTTTGCCATTGTCATTTCTGGTGCTGAGGTCAATGCCAGGTGGTCCGTCCGGTTTCATTCTTTTTAGTCTTTGTAAGTATGGGCCAGATCAGGTAAGGATAGTCGATTTCCTCCCCTAAAGGATAGTAGTGAACGAGGTGGGTTTTTATGATCATCAGTAAATATTGGCACATGCCGCAGGCAACCCCTATAAATACTGACACTATTTTAAAAAAAGTAAAATTTTATTTATTAGTGTCACAAGTATGCTTACATTAACACTGCAATGAAGTTACTGTGAAAATCACTTGGTCACCACATTCTGACACCTGTTCAAGTACATTGAGGGAGAATTTAGCATGTCAATGCACCTAACCAGCATGTCTTTTGGACTGTGGGAGGAAACCGGAACACCTGGAGGAAACCCACAGGGAAAATGTGCAGATTCCGCACAGTGACCCAAGCTGGGAATCAAACCAGGGTCCTTGGCGCTGAGAGGCAGTAGTGCTAACCACTGTGCCACTCCAGGGCAGCATCTGCAAATGCTGACACACTTTCCCCAGGGACCTCCTGCAAATGCTGACATACTGTCCCTAGGAACCTCCTGTAAATACTGAGACACACTCCCCGGCAAGCCCTTATAAATACTGACACACCCATATTATCCCACTTGGAGGAAAACCTGCCTATCCACCATTTATAGTCATTGTTTCATCAATAGATTTACTCTTCTAAATGCGGCTGTCAAAAAACTAGAATCTTATGAAAAGAGAGTCTGCCAGAATTCCCACATTTTTGTTATCTGTAATTGTGGGCTTGGTGCCTAAACATTAAGGATTAACATTAACATTAAGGTATTGCAGCGATGTTTAGAATCTATCTCCAGGACATTTGGATTTGTTTTCCCCTATACTGCTCTGCAGCATAAGAAATGTTATGATTTGGTTATCCTCAAACATGTTTCCATTATAATGATCCCTCCATTCCTGGCAATCACCTTTCATGCTGCTCTCTTTGTAGTGCAGTTTGCAACTTACCCCTGATATCCAGTAGGGTGATTAAAATTGCATCCTCCTCCTCTTCTGCCCCCACGTGCTGAAAAAAAACCTATGTTTCTCAAGACACTGCTACGTACAAGTCCATAGCAATAATGATAGGAAAGTTCACTTCAATCTCCCAACCTCACTCAATTCAGGGCACAGTTGCCCTCCTGACAAGGCCCCCTCATATCCTTTTTGCTTCATTAGAAGCTAGGAAATGAAATACTATATTAATATTTCTTTCATTTTCTAACTTATTACAACAAATGTCCCACGAGCGTTTGTTGCAGCAACACAAACACTTCAGGTCCCACTTACATTGGGCTTCCAGGCATCATATCGGTTGTGGTTCTGAAGTAGCAAGTTGGAGTTTCCACCAATGACATAGTAAGAAAGAATTTCCATATGTGTTATAATTCAGATCAGAAACTCCAAGATATTTTATGAAATCAGCCTAGATCACAAGTTTGCTCTTTGAAACGTGGCATGGGTAAGCATAAAATGTTTCACTCCAGGTATGATTCAAATGACACACTAGGGGAGCTTTTATCAAACAAAGTTTTTTTTAAAGAATACAGTTAACATATAATAAAACAATTATCAATAGCTTTTACCAATTACAAATAAGAAAAAAAATCCTGATATTGTATGTACCTTAACAGCTCAATGTAGTGTTCCAACTAAATGAAACCCCTACAAACACATATCCCAATTAGGTTTAACACAGAAAATATGAAATCTCATGTGATGCTGGACTTCGCAGCTTTGCAACACCTGCTGTGAATCAGTCCTTTGGATGGAGAATTGAATCTGATTTCCCCATCCTGTAACTCCCAGCACACTGAGGTAGAGATAGAGCCACTGCTGGCCTCTGGCTTTTAGCCAGCAAACCATTTCAAAAGATGGAGACACTCATTGCCTTTAGTTACTAGGTAGCCAGCTACCAAGAGCTAAATTTCCAATACCAAGGAGAGACCCAAAAACTCACTGCTTGGAGTCCATCAGCTTCTAACTAGCCAAACTGAAAGTGAAGTTCTCTGAGAAAAAAAACTGTCCCACCTGACCTGTCAATCATTCTTCTCCCACCAATTCAAAGAGGTGGTAAACTCCAGGGCAGTGTATTAGGCCAAATTAAAAATAAACAAGTCAATTATAATGATTCTAACAACAACAATCTAATAACAATGATTCTAAGACAGATCAGTGCCTACTTAAAACTGCAGAGAAACAGGATTAAAATACATTTATTAAACGCATAGTAATGTCACATATGTCACTTTTCACAGTCTCAGGTCACCCCCAAAGAATTTTATAGCCATTGAAGTACTTCTTTGAAATGTAGTAATTGCTGTGGAGGTGATCCTGTGATGCAGTGGATACGGACCCTGCCACTGAGCCAGAAGCCTTGGGTTCAAGTCCATAGGACTTGATGACAAGGGAAGATAATGCAGCGAAGTTGGTTGAGTGTAACTTGTAAATCCTTCCAACATATGCCAATGGCAGGCAGTAAGAGTGAGAGAGATCCCTAGTCAGCCATGTGATGGGAAGAAAGTTGGAGCTTCTACCATCAGTATCCATAGCTCCAGGCTACAGCATGCATGTAGAAGTACTGTTGCCACAGCCACTCAGATTCCTTGGGGGATTGGTTTCCTTATTGGCTATATGGCTGGTATGGATCAAATTTGTGCCAGCAGTATGGAGTTTGATCCCCATTCTGTCTAGGCTGGATTGGAACCTGCCTTCTTGCTTTACCTGTGAAGGTGATGGTGCTGTAGGTTGGACCTGCCTTCAGGCAGAGAACTCAAGGAGAAAGTCTGTTGTGATGGAGGAAATATGTCAGTCAATTTACGCATAGTACACCAAGTGACAATGACCAGATCTGTTTAAGTGGATCTGGATTCCAATTTTGAGATACAAATTAACTAGTCTTGAGCAGCCTAGCCCAATTTCTTTAAAGGGACCAGTTGGGTGTCACTCCTCCTAAGCCTCAAAAAACTACCCCGACCCACTGCATGCTTGTGCAAGGCCCCCGACTGGGATTGCCTCTCAAACTCATCACTGCCCCCACCAAGCTCTGATAGTTCACCCAGCCAACCCACCATATTCAGCTATTGAGCTAACTTGGACTGGGGGCTTATTACTGGCAAATGAGGATCAGGCCGTACTCTGCCAGCTCACTCACTACCCACTGTGCACCTTAAATGGAAACGGAGCAGTAATATGCTGGGAAGCCACTGAAGGATGCAACTCATCGGGATTTCTTCGCCCTTAGACGAGGTGAATGCCTCTGATTTAGGTTCCTAATTTGCGACTACATGAGTTCCAGTCTATCAGTACAAAGACATCAAAGAAAGCAGTATCAGCAAAGTAATCTGCAATATAGACAACGAAACTGAGATAACTTTAAAAAAAGTCACTGGAAATCAGAAATGCAGAAAATATTTGAGATTGTTGTTAGGTTAACACCTTTCCAACTCACCCTCAAGTGAAATAAACGTTGCTTGGTATGCAGTATTAAAAATTTACTTTTAGGTTAGCTAACTATTTCTTACTTCTTAGTGAAAGCAAAACTGTCTGTTTGAATGAAGGGACCCATTTTAAACATTAACGTATCTTTTTTCAGTTGACCTGAGTGCCTTTCAAAATAAGAGAGCAGCACAAACATTCCTGGGCAGGGCAATTTTATTTTAATAATGAAATGCTTCAGGAATAAACACAGCGAAGCTGGGCACCAGAGCAGGATGGAAGAGGCTAGAGTGGGTGAGGGACAGAAAACTAGATCAGCAAGATTGGTTTTGGTTTGAAAGACAGAGGCGCTTAGGTCAGAATTCCAATGACCGAGGATGAGGCAGTTGAAGGCTCGATCATCACACACGAGATGAAGGAAGGATGTGGAAAAAAAATTGGAGACAGAGGAACACAACTGGTCAAAAGAGTAAAGAGTAGGAATGGTAGAGGAGAGCAGTACAAGATGCATTGAAGGGAAGCTAGATAAACACATGGGGGAGAAAGGAATAGAAGGATATGAGAAGGATGAGAAAGGATGCAAGTAGACTTGAGTAAACATCAGTTTGGATTGGTTGGACCAAACAGCCTATTTCTGTGTTCTATATTCTGTGCCACTTCTGTGCCCTGAGGCAGGTTGGCAATCTACTCGTTTTTTTTTAACCACTCCTGGAATAATCACAACACATAATTTGAGGATTCATCTGCTGTGAGTTTTCACTGATGGAAGTGCTTCAGCGTTTTGCACTACATTCAACCTGCTCAGATAAAACCAAGAGCTCACATACACTGAAGTCCTCATAATATACCCTGCTGGCCATTTTATTGTTCTCTGCTTCCAATTCTGCCTCAATAGCCAAATGGAGCTTGACTTATTTGCTGCTCAATTGGGTAGTTTAAGAGTCAATCTTGCAAAGTATTTTCAAAATGTTCACGTATGCTTCATACTCTGGTTTCTCTTCATCTTTCACCTTTTACTAAAGATTTCCAAGTTACTGTTAAAGATTTTGTTTTTAAATACAACTGATAGATTTGCCACACAAGAGTCCACAAACACTTTAACTGCCCAGCGTACTCTAACTGAGGCAGTCTGCAGAGTCTCATTCCCAAGACTGTCAGACTATTTCTGTTCCAACAGTTTACTCCTCCTAATAGAATTCCTTTCGGCATATTATTTTTCATGAAGTAATATTGAATTGAATCCAAAATGATTCTGATACTTCAAATCACTTTTTCCACACCAGTTTCCAGCTCTGGCAAATTCACTACATTTCAGTCCCATCAAGTGAGTGGGAATAGGAAAAGGCAGCAAGAAAATGCAGGCTTCCTGCACAGTGTCATGCTTCAATACGTGACAACCACAGCTCTGTACTTGATGGCAGAACCACTGATTATGCTGCCTGCTGGCCAACTGTGACCCTTCAAAACCTCTTGTGGCTTTCTGAAAGTGCTCTGTTTCCAATCTCACTTGCATTTTTAAAATTCTTTTGTGGAATATGTGTCATTGGCTAGGCCAGCATTTGTTGCCCAACTGTAATTGCCCTTGAGAAAGTGGTGGTGAGCTGTCATCGTGAAACGCTGCAGTCCGTGTGGTGTAGGTACACCCACAGTGCTGTTAGGGAGGGAGTTCCAGGATTGTTATTGGACATCAGTCAGTCCATGTGGTGTAGGTACACCCACAGTGCTGTTAGGGAGGGAGTTCCAGGATTGTTATTGGACATCAGTCAGTCCGTGTTGTGTAGGTACACCCACAGTGCTGTTAGGGAGGGAGTTCCAGGATTGTTATTGGACATCAGTCAGTCCGTGTGGTGTAGGTACACCACAGTGCTGTTAGTGAGGGAGTTCCAGGATTGTTATTGGACATCAGTCAGTCCATGTGGTGTAGGTACACCCACAGTGCTGTTAGGGAGGGAGTTCGAGGACTTTGACCCAGCAACAGTGAAGGAACAGCTGATATATTTCCAAGTTTAAGTTTATTTATTAGTATCACAAGCAGGCTTACATTAACACTGCAATGAAGTTACTACGAAAATCCCCTAATCCCCACACTTTGGCACCTATTTGGTATACTGAGGGAGAATTTAGCA
This sequence comes from Sphyrna mokarran, assembly GCA_024679065.1. Classification (NCBI taxonomy): domain Eukaryota; kingdom Metazoa; phylum Chordata; class Chondrichthyes; order Carcharhiniformes; family Carcharhinidae; genus Sphyrna; species Sphyrna mokarran. Next base: position 5,933,159 of record JAGIQG010000038.1, read on the forward strand.
TGTTCAGTGCACATAATCAGTGAATCTTTCGGACTGTGAGAGGAAACCCATGCCCCATGCAGACACTGGGAGAACATGCAGACTATGCAGACAGTGACTCATACCCAGAATTGGACCTGGGTCCCTGGCTCTGTGAGGTAGCATTGCTAACCACTGACAGGCTCGGTATCTAGGATGGTGACCTGCAGGAAAACTTCCAGGTGGTGGTGCTCTTGCATCATGCATTTCCATGGTGCCCTTGACCTTCTAGGTGAAGTTGTGGGTTTAGAAGATGGTGTTAAAGAAGCCTTGGTGAGTTACTGCAGTGCTTCTTGTAGAGTATGGCAGCAGTGTGTACTATGTGCTGATGGTGCAGGGAGTGAATATCTTAGATGGTAGATGACATGCCAGTCAAGTGTGCTTTGTGCTGGATGAACTTGTAAACACCAAAATACCTAATCGACCTATCGTAGTAAGAAGTCTCACAACACGAGGATAAAATCCAACAGCACCAGTTGAGGGAAATATCCATACCGAGGAAGGAAGTGTTAGAGCTTCTAGGTAGCATTAAAACTGATAGATCTCCGGGGCCTGATGGTATTTATCCCAGGCTACTTAGGGAGGTGCGAGATGAAATTGCTGGGCCTCTGACTCAAATCTTTGTCTCTTCTTTGGATGCAGGTGAGGTCCCAGAGGACTGGAGAATAGCAAATGTTGTACCGTTGTTTAAAAAGGGTAGTAGGGATAACCCTGGAAATTATAGGCCAGGTAGTTTGATATCAGTGTTCGGGAAGCTGTTGGAGGGGATTCTTAGAGATAGCATGTATAGGCACTTAGAGCATTGCAATCTCATTAGGGATACGCAGCATGGCTTTGTTAAGGGGAGGTCATGCCTTACAAATCTGGTAGAATTTTTTGAGGTGACGAAAAGCGAGCCGTTGATGTCATCTATATGGATTTCAGTAAGGCATTTGACAAAGTCCCTCATGGGAGGTTAGTTGAAAAGGTCAAGGCTCATGGGATACAAGGACAGGTAGCTAGATGGATAAGTAACTGGCTTGGTAATAGGAGACAGAGAGTAGTAATGGAAAGGTGTTTTACTAGCTGGAGGTCAGTCACTAGTGGTATGCCGCAGGGCTCAGTACTGGGACCTCTTCTATTTGTAATATATATAAATGACTTGAAAGAGGGAGTAAGTGGAGTGATCAACAAGTTTGCAGATGATACAAAGATGGCTGGACTTGCGGATAGTGAGGAGCATTGTCAGGTGATACAGATAGGCTGGTAGCTTGGGCAGATAGAATTCACCCTGATAAACGTGAGCTGATGTAGGGGGGGGAAGGTATATGATAAAGGGTAGACCTATTAAGAGTATAGAAATGCAGAGGGACCTGGGGGTGCAGGTGCACAAGTCTCTGAAGGTGGCAGAGCAGGTGGAGAAGGTTGTGAAGAAAGCATATGGTATGCTAGCCTTTATAGGAAGGGTATAGAGTACAAGAGCTGGTCTTTAATGTTGCAGCTGTATAAAACATAAGTTAGATTTCATTTGGAATACTGCGTTCAATTCTGGTCGCCCTACTACCGGAAGGATGTGGAGACTCTGGGAGAGCGTAGAGGAGGTTTACCAGGATGCTGCCTAGTATGGAAGGTCTAAGTTACGAGGAGAGGTTAGGCAAATTGGGACTGTTTTCCTCAGACGTAGACTTAGAGGAGATCTAATAGAGGTAATCTAATAGAGGTGTACAAGATTGAGGGTATAGATAAACAGGGATAAGCTTTTTCCTAGGATGGACTCAAACAGCATGAGGGGGCACAGGCTTAGGGTGAGTGGGGTAAGGTATAATTTGGATGCTAGAGGGAGTTTTTTCACACAGAGGGCGGTGGGGATATGGAATGCGCTGCCAAGTAAAGTAATGGAGGCAGGCACTCTGGAGTTATTCAAGAAATACTTAGATGGGCACATGAACGGAATGGGAATGGAGGGGTATAGAAAACTGATTTAAAATAGGGATCATGAGCCTTGGGAGTCCCTGGGAAGTGTGTCAATAGATGATGATATTGATGTACTTGTTTTTATCCTACAGGTGCTTTGGTCCACCTTGTCTAACGAGAGGCATACACACAATGGATGGTACACACAATGGGTCGTGAGAGGGCTGCTCTTGGATTTTTTTTTCCCTGAGGAGTATCCTAGTGCTTCACGTCGTTAGTGTACGCTTGACCTGCATGTTTATGTTTGAAGGGCAACACGACAGCTCAGTGACTGTCAGTGCTGTGCAGATACATAGATTTGGGCCTGTGTCTGTGGGAGTTTGCACATTCTCCCCGTGCTTGAGAGTTTTCTCCGGGTGCTCCGGTTTCCTCCCACATCCCAAAAATGTGGTCTTAGGCTAATTGGCAGAACAAATTTTCACTAAATTGTCTCAAATTTGGTTTTAATCCATAAATCTATAAACATAGACAGGGATCACAGGTAGAGGTGGGAACATCAGGGCAGCAGCACGGGCTCATTGGGCTGAAGGGCCTGTTTCCCGTGCTGTTTTGTTCTTTAGATGATGTTGAATTTCTTGAATGTTTTTGGACCTGCACCCATCCAGGCAAGTGGAAGGTATTCCATCACACTTGTAGTTAGCAGGTGAGTTACTTACTGCAGAATTCCCAAAGTCTGATGTGATACTATAGCCATGCATTTATCAAATCCCTACAGTGCTGAAGGAGGCCATTCAGCCCACACTTGCACTGACAAGAATCCCATCCAAGGCCTATCCCTGTAATCCCACCTGTTATACTCTGCTAGTCCCTACGACAAAGCCAGTTTAGCATAGCCAACCAACCTAACCTGCATGTCTTCAGAACATGGGAGGAAACTGGAGTGCCTGGAGGAAACCGATGCAGACACAAGGAGGATGTACAAACTCCACACTGACAGACCTCAAGACTGAAATCGAAATTGGATCCCTGGTGCTGAGGCAGCAGCACTAATCACTGTGCCATCATGCCACTCTGTGATAATGGGTGGTTTGGTTAAATTTATGGTCTGATGGAGTGCAGTTACTAAGATTTTAGAATTGTTACAGTGCAGAAGTAGGCCATTTAGCCCATCATATCTGCACTGGTTCTCCAAAACAAGCATTGACTGTGTCATTCTCTGGCCTTTTCCTGTGCCCCTGCTCATTACTTAAATAGAAACAATGTCCTCTTGAATGTCTTGATTGAATCTGCCTCCACCACACTTCCAGGCAGTGCATTCTAGACCCCAAGGAAAAAACTTTTCACACATCGCATTTGCTTCTTTAAATCTGTCTTCTCACTCTCAATCTATTGCTAAAATATTTGAGTCACTGTGCTACAGCAAAGATTTCACTTGATTCACAACCCAGTCTGCGTAAGTCAACTCACTGCCTTCTTTCAAATTGTTGAGGTGCTCGATTCTTAGGTCAAGTGGGCCCTCTGGTGGAGTTAAGATACTTGTCTTTTCCTCAGCATGCAATCAGACAGAAAGGGGAAAACAAAGCAGAAACCTCTCTATACACCTCTTTCACAATCACTGGATTTCTCAAAATTTGTAGAAAAGGTACGCTTGAAGTGTCACTGTTGTAGGGAATGAAATGCAGCAAGATCCCACAAGCAGCAAAGGTAATCACATCACCCGAATGATGTTGATAGAGGGATAAATATTGGCTAAGGCACCATGAATAACTCTCATGCCCTTCTTTGAAATAGTAGTCATGGGATCTTTTACATCCAGCCAAGAATTTAAAGTCTTACCTGAGTCAGGAGCTTTGACAGTGCAGCATTCTCAACACTGCACAGGAATATCAGCCTTGATTTGTCGTTGTCGTCTCTGGAATGGGATTTGAACTCAGAACCTTGTGACTCAGAGGCAACCAACTGAAGCATACCTGATGCACATACTCCTGGAGTATGACAGCTTATAGAATTAAATAGCAATGGCATATTATATCCACTTAAGAGTGACCACCCCTATTCAGAGAGGCTTGATTGTGTGATATGAGAAACCAGCACAATTGACACTACTGCACTCGTTAGCGAGCTACGGTGTTCATCTAAGTATTAATAATTTTTCTTGATCTTATTTCATTCCTATTCAGTTTAAAGTTCAATAATGTGAAACTACATCATATTTAGCAGAAGTAATTATTTTTGAACACAAACAATACATGATAATTATGTAATCATAGCAGCTAGTCCACACATTACCCCTATAATAGGTGGGGTTACAGGGATAGGCCTTGGATGGGATTCTTGTCAGTGCAAGTGTGGGCTGAATGGCCTCCTTCAGCACTGTAGGGATTCGATGATAAATGCAATGGCTAATAGTATCAGATCAGACTTTGGGAATTCTGCAGTAAGTACTCACCTGATTTCTCAAAACCTGTCTGCTAACTACAAGTGTGATGGAATACCTTCCACTTGCCTGGATGGGTGCAGGTCCAAAAACATTCAAGAAATTCAACATCATCCAAAGAACAAAACAGCATGGGAAACGGGCCCTTCAGCCCAATGAGCCCGTACCGCCACCCTGATGTTTCCACCTCTACCTGTGATCCCTGTCTATGTTTATAGATTTATGGATTGAAACGAAATTTGAGACAATTTAGTGAAAATTTGCTCTTGGATCCCTCGCATCATTAGCAGCTGCATCTTCAGCTGAAGACTTGCATTCTCCTTCTCTCCTTAATACTCTTCTGATGAAGCTTTTGGTCACCTCTTTGACTGCTGCAATGTTAAGTGTGTAATTCTGCTCTTTGCAACGCTTTACTATGTTGAAAGTGTATTATAAACGCAAATTTCTGCGGCTGTACTCTCAGGCTATTCATGTAACCATGCAAATAAATTAGAAAGGACATTCTAAAATGTTGTTTTAGATCTGGTATACAAATCAGTGGGAAATGCTAAATCCATTGACATCATGTTCATGGAAGTCTTTCCTGCCATGATGTCTCAAGTGGGTTCAGCAAATAACCCATTGTCCAGATAATGTACTTACAACTTGATGAGAAAACAAAAATATATTACAATTCTTCCGACTTTGCAATTGAATCAGCACAAACATTCCTCAGATGACTATTAATTCAAGAAACCAGTTAATTAGTGCTGTGTTTGCCTCTAGTGAAGATCAGGTTTAAAAATCATCCAAAAGTTACCTGTTCTTTTTGCATTATAGTTCTATGAGCTTTTCTATACCAGAGACTAAATTCATTTTTTCTATTGCCCTCTCAATTTAAACAGACCTTGAAATGGAGAATGTTGGCAGTCAGTATTTTATGACCTGGGTAGGACTGAAGTGGTTTAATAACTGCTGCAATTTTCTATTGAACTCCAAACATATATTTGGAGTTTCCCTAGTAGCAGAGGTATTTGGTTATTGTCCTGGGCAGGACTGTTTCTCATCAGATACTGTTCTGACCAAGATAAATACACGAAGCTGGTGCACAATTTACTAATGCCTAGGAGCCTATCCAACAGCTTATTTCAAATGGCTGTGGCACAAGCAGCCAGAGACTACAAATCCATGAATGCAACATATCAATTACTCTCAGCCAGCATCGTTGAATCAGTCTTTAAATTTTCAAGCCATCCAGCATTAATGCTCAATTCTTTCATTGAAATTTTTCCCACTCTATTGGACATTTGTCCACCCAGTCTGCCTTTTCCTAATTACGTTCAACAAATGCATTTTGTGCACATCTTTGCTTCAGCATGTCATGTTATCCATCCAATTGATCTTTCCCATCCTCCTCCAAATCCACACAGCAGAATAGCCAGGGGAACTTCATGCAGTCAATGATGTTCACCCTAAGAAAGAAAAGGTATGCTGACATTCAGCACAGTTAGTTTGATTGTTCATGTAGCAAAAGTTGTGTTCAGGATTGCAAGAGTGGATGGGGAGGCTGAGCTGTGGCTTGGATTTTAGGATGAAGAGGGGCAATGTGCATAAAATTAACAAAACACTAAATGTTATTCCACTCTATAGATGCTGCCAGACCTGCTGAATTTAATCGGGCACTGTTTTTATTTCAGATTAGAGAGTTTGTTTTGTAGATTTTGCAAAGCAAATCTGGTTGACTATATTAAGTTCTTGTCAGTGCTGAAAGAACTTGGAATAAACTGGAGATAGACGATTCATCAGAAACACATGGTTCAAACAATAAAGAGAGGAGCCAATGGGGAATTGGAACTGTGTGCAGTTGGAAGAGAGGTTTAACAAGGATATAGTTTATCACCTGTCTTTTTCAATGTCTATGCAGAAGAAACAGGTTCAAGTGTTAAAGATTGGAAGAGGTGCATGCAAGTGAGATTTGCAGCTGATGAAGTATTCTCTCCATGCTTACAATTGCTTTCAGTACTGTACTGTCAATTTCCTAATTTAGAGTTCAAGATTTAGTTTGTAGTTTTTAAACGCAAGGTATCCTTCAAAAAAAAAGATAGCAGGCTTGCCCCAAAAAGCATTCCATTAACCTGAACAAGCGTAGAATTGCTGTAAAAACATTGATTTGGAAAAGTGAAAAAAATTTACAATATAGCATCTTTAAGGGGAAGCAGGATAAACCACATAACTAACCTGGGTTAAGTGCAATACAAATTATGGGAAAATTCAAAAGAATCCATCATTCAGAATTAAGAGGCATTTAGTAATACTTGGGTCATTGTTGATTTGTTAAAGGGAAGCTGAGTTTCACAAATTTAATAGAATTTTTTTTTTAAAACTAAATGACTGGATAAATATGAAGTAATGCAACAGGGATATTATTAAAGTGATGGAAGACATACTGGAAAAAACTGAGCAAGGATATGAAACTGCCCTTGAGGAGAATAAGAGAAGGCCAAGTGAAATTTTAAAAGACAAAACTCTAGCATGGAGAGAATTTCCCACTGGTTGGTGATTTACTGATGAAAGATGAAAGAATGAATTTAAAATAGCTACCAAGAGGTTAGAAGAAATTCCTAAAAGAGTTCACAGACTAACCACTCCAGTTGCAATCTCAAATTTAGGATGAAAGCATCTCAAACACTAACTGAGCACAAAATATTAGCTCTCCTTAAATTGAGAGAAACCTACATCATTTTTTTTTAAATTTAAAATGACAAAATGAATAGCCAATTGGACTGAATGGGAAAAAAAGTATCCAACTGTGTTGCACTATTAGTGTCAGTTTGCTGCCTACAGCATCTCCAGGGTATGTGTCTGACAAATTCATGAACAAGGAAGTTTTGCTGCCTGTGATGGTCATGTGCACTAAGAGGTAGTTACTGTACAATTTAGGTACAAATACAAATGGCAGCATTACAATGACAATTGACAACAGACAACATCTTTCAATGGTAGGAACTATATTATCAGAACCATCCAAAACCTGCTTTACTAATAGGACGTCATTGAAGTAATGATGGGGCAAGTGAGTGGACATAAAACAAGACAAAATCAAGTGCAGGATTAATATTCAGTTATTTATTTAATCCCCACAGTGACCCAAAACAAATCATGGTATTACACTGAGCTCCTATCTCACACAAACACAAATTCATGATGGCAAGGGCTAGCACAACAAGAGTCCTTATACCAGCTTCGTATGCAAGCTACACACTTTTTGTTGTATGTAAAAAGGTTGGGGCAGCATTTTCAAATGCCAACAGAACTATCACCATTTTTTGTAAGACACGATCAAAAATCAGGCAGAACCACAATTTTGTTACAATATAAATCTTATCAATTCAGCCTGCACCCAAAAGTGCATTTACAATCCTGCAAATCTGATCAAAAATGAAAGTTTGCCCTTCCCCCTAAAATAAAAAAACTCAGTTCAGAATACAGAGAAAATGGACATGGACTCTGAACTGCTCTGCTGCCAATGGTTACTTGGCCCATTATTCACACAGCGTTAGCTTTGTTTTAAAAAGTTGCCCAACATCCTGGCAATTTCCAAATCATTCAGAATAGTCTGGGATAATTAATAATAGTTTGCAATGTATGTTTCAGTTTATCCTGAGCTGTTTCGAGTCTACTGAAAACTCTACTGGAGAAAAGACCACCCAAATTTGCAGCATATTTTTTTCCTTTGTAACCATAATAGATATTTGGGGAAACTGGCAATATTTTGTAAAACAGGATACAAAAAAGGCAGAAACTAACTTCTAATAATCTATACAGTTTAAAATGGTTTAATTCAGGACCCCACAACCCCATCAATCTCCAGGTCTGTCCAATCAGCCCCAAGTACCTATAATGCTGTCTCAAATGAACAGTAACAACTGACAGTTGAGTGAATGCACCAACACTTGAGGCAACCTACTGCAATGCAAACAAGAGGCTTGGGATCCAAGTCGACTGGGAAGAATATAAATTTTACAGATACCTTTCAATCTTCAGTACCAATTACTTTTGCCTCGGTATGCTCTCGTTTGGATAGAAAATATAAAACCATACAAATAGCACAAAATTTTTTTTTTTTTTTGTTTTTATTTTTTGGAGTAGTCTGCAGTCATAAATGCGAGTCCTGTGGTCCTCCCTCAGTGTAAGAATATAGGAGCTGGTGAAAAGGTCCCACGAGCTGCACTCTAAACAGCGCTGGGGAATGGGGCTCGCTGTCAGGTACAGACAACTATGTCAAAGGTCAGGTCAGTTCTGGGGTTACAGGTTACAAGAGGTCAATCTCCAGCTTCATTCTCCTCATTGGTGCTGCCAGTGGTGGCACTAAGTGCAGATTGGGAAGCCTGGAGATGAAAAACAGATGTATTAAAATATTCCTTTGACAAAAATATTCCATTAATCACTGTAAGCTAAGCCTTTTGAGAAGCCTGATTCTGAAGCCCAAAGCTCACTTGAGGGGCACCAACACATCCTAGATCAGGATGTGAATTTCATTGTTGGTTGCAAAGAACAAATCCTAAATGCGATAAAACTAACTTGCTAATGACAGCATCTCGATATAAACAGAGCTCCACAGATTCAAAAGTGGATATGGTTCATCTGAATGTTTGTTACTGAGCTAATTGGTTGGTTGACACGTTTGCAGTATGTCGTGGGGTCAACAGACAGAAAATAAAGGCTATCTTTCTCCATCAAGGGATGTGTGAATAGGATAAGATTTCAGCGATGCACAAAAGGTACCTTTGACAGATTTGTGCTGTCACCCTGCATTTAAGAATGTAATTCTTACGTTTCTTGCATAAAACTAACTGCAGTTCTTCAATTCAGAGATTTGCACCAGTTGGAATACTCTACAACTGGGGGTTTACAGCTCACACTATTTTCAATCGTGAGGCTGTAAAGGAGACGTGACATACTTCATACATAATGGGTGCTGTGTTATATCGGTAGCATTTACTGGGTGTTTGCTTCATGCTTCCAGCCACTTATAGAACAAATTAATTGCTTCAGCCTGCCCAAACTGTAATGTGTGCAGGCTCTACCTACCTGAAGGCCATGTGCAATATGACAAGACTACACTGAACTAGTAAGCAAATTTAATGCCATCATGGCATTAAAAATAGAAATCCACATGTTTTAAAACTCCCACAAGAGAAGATTGATTAGAAGATACAGAAACTAGATCCAATGATAGTTTTGCAGCAGTGAGTTTTAAAGGAAAAATTGGAATAGTTGTTTTTGGACAGTTCCCTCCATTGCAAAAATACACTACTTACCACCTTCTTCTTCTTCCTCCTCTTTTGGTTCCTTCGGCTAACAGAGCTTTGAAGTAGGGCCTGAAAGGAGTAAAAAGGAAAATAATTTCAATATGAACCACACGGGTAGAAAGGAAAAACAAAATGAAAACTACATAACTAATTTTACTATGAACGATTCTATCAACACAGAACAAAGAGTGGTCATGCAGAAGAACAGCAAAGAAGCATTTATTAGAATAGGGAGATTCATGGTTTAATGTGTGGCCATGATGTAATACCAGTAGGTTTGACTTGGTTAGACATCAAACACTTGTTCCTTAAAAGCATCTTAGAAATTAGTTGAACTTTGTTTATGAAATAGTATTGAAACACTCCAAGACAAACAGTTTAAAGAACAAATCAAAATTAACATGAAAGCTTTTCTCATGTTTTTAAAAATATTCTTTCATGGGATCTGAGGGCATCATGGAGGGAGGGCAGTTTAGAACAGAGTCGAGGAGGAACTTCCCTCAGAGGATAGTGAATCTCTGGAATTCTCTGTCCATTGAAGTGGTGGAGGCTACCTTGCTGAACATGTTTAAATCACAGGTAGACAGATTTCTGACCAAGGAAACTAAGGGTTATGGGGAGCAGGCAGGAAGTGGAACTGAACTACTTTCAGATTAGCCATGATCTTATTGAATGGCAGGGGAGGCTCGAGGGGCTAGATGGCCTACTCCTGCTCCTACTTATGTTACTATGAACTACCCAGAGCAGAATACGTGGGTTGGGGCAAAAACTTATGACATTTTGCAATGATTTTGCATTACTTTGAAATCAGCTTTTGATTGCAGAAGGAATAGAAAACAAGGACCGATATTAAAGAGGGACTCACCTTTAGTTCAGGATCCTTCACATCCAATTCAGACTTGTAGAGCTCATTTTCAAACGTCCCACTGGTGATTCTCATTGGACCATTGGGCATGAGTAACACGGTGAACTTAAACTGAGCCACATACTCTCCTGGAAAAGTACAAAGAACAGATATCAAGTAAAGAGCATCATTTCAAATTCAGATTGCAAGTGAAAGGTTCAATGTCACAAATCAGTGAATCAGATTTAAATAGCAAGTTCCCAATATTTCATTTAATTAAAGTATAATCTAGTCACTGGTGTTAAAGCAAAATCATAGAATCCCTACAGTACAGGAGGTGGCCATTCAGCCCATCAAGTCTGCACTTACCACAATCTCACCCAGGCCCTATTCCTGCAACCCCATGCATTTTACCCTGCTAACCCCCCCCTTCATGCAAACAGACAAATTAGAGTGGCCAACCTAACCTGCATATCTTTGGATTATGGAAGCAAACCAGAGCACCTGAAGGAAACCCAGACACAGGGAAAATGTGCAAACTCCACACAGACAGTGACCAGAGGCTGGAACTGAATCTGTGACCCAGGCAGACAGGCAGCAATGCTAAGCACTGTGCTGCGCAAATGTGCCACTTAAATTAAATTGAAAACAAGATTTCTCAGCCAGAGGACTGTTTGTGCGCATGTATGGGGAACATGAATAAGATCCAACACATAAGCAGTCACCCACACAAGGCATCCAAAGGTGCCAAACACCTGTGGAATCTTAGGTGGTCAATGGTTGCAGGGAAGCAGAGGAAAAACAAAGCTGAAGATTGTCACATGTGCTAGTCTTATCAAGGTCAACACCTTAAGGAAAGTTTCTTTGCAGTTTACAAAAAGTTGAAATCAAATATATAACATGCAGCATGTTTCTGCTTGCCTGGAGTTCCACATTTTACTATTCCTCCCCTCCCCCCCACCATCTCCCACAAAAAAGTTATAAATATTGTTGAATTATAGTTCTGAAGATGCTAGGAAACAGGTTTTTATCTCATCCACATACCCACGTGAGCAATCATCACAGGCTGATTGATTGCAGGAGCAAAATAGCCCATTTAACAACAGGCAGTACTTTTACTTAAATACAGAAAGTGAAATTCCACTTTAATTTGCTCAATGGATACACAGTTCATAGGATCTCACCTTCCTTCTCATACAGCACACTGAATGGCTGAAGTAGCTCATGCTTGGCACATTCCATAACCCCCATTTTGGCTTTTTTCTCATCTTCAAATGCCCTTTGAAAAGACAAGCCATAGTTTTACAAACATTCTAATGAACTCAACCATAAAACTCACTATTTCAAGGCTCAGGAAAAAAAAGCAAGCCTGCACATTACATCAATTTACCCCTGGTTAGATGAACAGCCACATGCCATATATCAGACATACCTCAGAGTGAAGGGCATTGCATCAAACCGTCTTTCAACCTCACTAAAAAAGGCACGAGATGTTTTCATTTTTAAACCATATTGCTGCGTTGGGTCCCTCTTGTACACAGTTGTTCTCTGACCTGCATCCTTTGCCTGAAAGCATATTAAAGTTGTGAAATTGTTTTATAACACACACTTGAGTCAAGAGAATCAACTGAACATTTTTTGGGATTATTCAAAATCCATTTTTCTCTTCACACCACTCCAAGCTATTTGTTCAACTTCACACTGTTTTTATGTCCACTTTGCAATTTCTTTTTCTTTAAGCAAAGGCCATTGAGGAATTTAGATTGCACTGGGTAAGTATTTGGTTAGATTGTGCTAAGCCATAAGCACAATTAAACAACACCCCCTGCAGTAGGGAACCAGAAGTGCAAAATAGATCAACCAAGGAAAAGTCTCCAGGCACCCAGAGACAGAAAAAAATGAAATAGTACAAGGTTTGGTCTTTGCAACAGTGCTTGTTACAGCTAGGTCAAGTGTTTAATTAAAAAGCAGTTAAGGGCAATATCCAAATATTCAGCCATATAAGTTGCAGAGAAAACGTGAACAAAATTACTCATTGTGGAACCTGAAAAGCCATTTCAACCTCAGGACAATGATAATGCTGCAGTGATTAACTGGGTAGCTTTTACTCAAACAGATTCAACACACTCCTAGAATTTTGCTTTGTCAGGGAGCAGGATAATTGATGCAACTAGGCTTACTTTCCAAAAAGTCTCTAATTATTCATTAGGTTCACAAAGAATATTTATTGCAGATTAGTATATTTACTATACAAAAGCTTTAAATCTCATGAAACTAAGTCAATTCCAGATAACCAAACTTTAAAGCATAATAATGCAACATGGTTTTGTTCACCACATAAGAAAGATGGAGGCATTGGAAAGGGTGCAGAGGAGGTTTACCAGGATGTTGCCTGGTATGATGAGTAGGTCTTATGAGGAAAGGCTAAGGGACTTGAGGTTATTTTCATTAGAGAGAAGGAGGCTAAGAGGTGACTTAATTGAGACATACATGATGATCAGAGGGTTCGATAGGGTGGATAGTGAGAGCCTTCTTCCTCGGATGGAGATGGATAGCACGAGGGGACATAGCTTTAAATTAAGGGGTGGTAGTTATAGGACAGATGCTAGAGATGGGTTCTTTACTCAGAGGGTAGTAAGGGCATGGAATGCCCTGCCTGCAGCAGTTGTGGACTTGTCAAGTTTAAAGGCGTTTAAATGGGCAGTAGATAGGCATATGGACAGCATTGGAATAGTTTAGGATAGAGGGTCATAAAATTGGTTACATTGGTCAGCGCAACATCAAGGACCGAAGGGCCTGTACTGCGCTGTAATGTTCTACATTCTATGGTGTTCAAATGCAGAAATATAAATGGTTCTCCATGGATTGTTTTTTTAAAACACACCCAATCTCTCAGTATCACAATCTACTCAATACACCATTATTAACCCGAGACTCCAGTGATTTATATACACATGACTGTTCCCACATTTTTTGATGGCGAAATGTTAGGGAGTTGGGGGTAGGATATTAGTCTGGATAGAGGATTGGTTGTCTAATAGGAAGCAGAGAGTAGGTATTAATGGGTGCTATTCTGATTGGCAGCTGGTGATTAGTGCAGTGTCCCAGGGATCGGTGCTGGGACCTCAACTATTTACCATTTACATAGATGATCTGGAGGAAGGGGCTGAGTGGAGGGTGACGAAATTTGCTGATGACATGAAGATGAGTGGAAAAGCAAATTGCGTGGAAGGTGTGGAAAGCCTGCAGAGGGATCTGGATAGGTTGAGTGAGTGGGCAAGGACCTGGCAGATGGAGTATAATGTTAGCAAGTGTGAGGTTATCCACTTTGGTAGGAATAATGGTAGGAAGGATTACTATTTAAATGGCGAAAAGCTGCAGCATGCGACGGTGCAGAGGGACCTGGGGGTCCTTGTGCACGAATTGCAAAAACACAGTCTGCAGGTGCAGCAGGTGATTAAGAAGGCAAATGCAATGTTGGCCTTTATAGCGAGGGGGATAGAATATAAAAGTAGGGAGGTTCTGTTGCAGCTGTATAGGGGACTGGTGAGGCCGCAGCTGGAGTGTGCAGTTTTGGTCACCACATTCGAGGAAGGATATATTGGCTTTGGAGGGGGTGCAGAGAAGGTTCACCAGAGATGAGGGCATTGGATTATGAGGAGAGACTAATTAGGCTACGTTTGTACTCTTTGGAGTTTAGAAGGCTGAGAGGGGATCTTATAGAGACATACAAGATAAAGGGGATGGATAGGGTAGAGGGTGAGACTCTTCCTGCTTAACAAAGACAGCAGGACTAGAGGGCACAGCCTCAAGATTGGGGGGGGGGGGGGGGGGGGGTTTCCAGATCAGAGTTGAGGAGGAACTTCATGCAAAGGGTGGTGAATCTTTGGAATTCTTTGCCTGTTGAAAGTGGTGGAGACTTCCTTGCTGAATATATTTAAGTCAAGAATGGATAGGTTTTTGATTGACAAGGGAATTAAAGGTTATGGGGAAAAAAAAGCAGGAAAGTGGTACTGAACCACTGCAGATCAGCCATGATCTTATTGAATGGCAGGGCAGGCTCAAGGGACTGGATGGCCTACTCCTGCTCCTATTTCTTATGTTATGAAAAGTGACAGCACAAGTTCACACTATGACCACTCATGAGCAAGGTTTAATTCACAGCATTATTCCTTCTTAATCCCAACCAAAGCAAACTTCACAAGCAAATGGAAATATCAAATTAAGGACCAATTATGAAACAATTCCTCACCTTGCCTTCTCCAGTACTTATTAACACATCAACAGCATAAACTTCATGAACTTCAAACGCAGTCTTTTCGTGGTCTTTCCTGTACAAGAAAAAGAACAGTCAACACCACTGAATTTCCCCATATTTCAGTAGATTGCTGTGGATATCTAAATTAGCATGCCCCTCATGATTACATGGATAGCTTGTAGCAGACTGACTAGAAATCTAACCTTCAAGATGTCAATTAATTTATCAAACTCTGCGGCACAGGGACCTGTAACATAGCTCCATGTAGAGTTATCATAAAGAAATTTAATTTTGTGGTGAAGAGATCATTTATTACAGTGTTCCTAAGACTGTTTTCTCAATATTTTACAAGAAGCTTTACTTAACTGGATTCTGGCTGATAGAACTGGGTGACCAAAAGACTGAGAAGCATTTAGGAAACAGTTAACCACGATACAATACAGCTCAATGTTACTAATAGAAAATAAAAGTCAAGGGCAAACTCTAATCAGGTTACTGCCACAATACCAAAGTGGCCCTCAGCAATCACAACCCCCCATTCTTAGCCAAACCTTCACCTGTTAAAGTAGACATGGTTGACTACATCATCCTAATCCATCATCATAACTGGTATCCAGCTAGGGGAAGTGCACTTACCTAGTTGCATTCTCATCAATCCAGTCATTGCCAAAGTGTCGTCTGCAATAGTTTCTCTTCTGACCCCTGCAGGTTAATTCTAACGTCCCCCAAGTATCTATCCTTAGACTATTTCTCATTGATATGCTGCTTCTAAATAAATGTTACACTGCTTGATCAACATCCAGTAAACTCTCTCTAGAGGACCATAGATCATTGCAGTATAATACAGCTTTGGGGATTTCATTACAGGGATGATAGAAAAATAATGGAAAAGTGTAGGTTCACAAGGAACTCAAGTACAGGTTAGACTCTATCACTCCCCCAGAAATAAGATTAAGGGTGACCCACAATAAGTTATAAAATGCTCTCTTTGATTAATTGTTTCTAGTGGTCAGTGAGATTAGGATGAAAGGACACAAAAAAAATTAAATGGAAAGTTAACCATTTAGAAACATAGAAGATAGGAACATGAGGCGGCCATTTGGCCCTTAGTCTGCTCTGCCATTCATCATGATTGTGGCTGATCATCCAACTCAATAGCCTAATCCTGCTTTCTCCCCCAAAAAATTACAATTTCACACTGTAATCGTTTATCTGCCAAAATCTACTATTCAAGTCAAACCTGCAAGTACTTTGCAGAGGAATTAAAACATTACTGAAAGCTATTCAAAAGATATGGGGAGTAACTGGAGTGGAATTAGGGTATTTCATTTAGAGAAGAAAGCAACAGCATGGATTTAAATGGCTGAATGAATGCTGCAATATAGAAACAGCCCAAAGATTCTACATCAGGACCAATTCTGAATCACAACATATACAAGCACTCAGCCTGCAAATGTATCATGCAGGGCCACTCTGTCAAAGAGATGTAAACCTATCCGAGCAGCAATTCTCACTGTACCTAATGAACAGCAAACAACACAGCTCCACTCAACAACCTTAGAAATAGGATGGATAGACTATATGGTGCTTCATGCTTACTGTCTCCCATTCAACATCCTCTGGGTAGAGAATTCCAAAGATTCAAACCCTTTGGGTGAAGAAAATCAGTCCCATCTCAGTCCTAATGAATGGTCCCTTTAGGTTCTCTGCACCTGTGATGTCAATCTCTTTCAGGATCTTGGGTTTCAATGAGATCACCTCTCATTCTTCTAAACTTCAATTTACTCAGCTTTGCATCCCAGGAAACAGTCCTGTGAAGCTTTGATGCCAAATTAAGGCAACAGGATTAAATTGACAGCACAGTGCTGTTTAAATTTAAGGAGTATTCCAACTTTTTGCTCATTCTGGCTGATCAAAAATATTAATGTCTAAACTGATAACCATTCTAAAAATCATCACACATACTGCACAGTAGCAATTAAACCAATTAGTTTAGACACCCAGAAACACCATTCCACTATCAGAAACTATTTAGAACACCACTTCTTTTTCAGACCAATTTTTAAATAACATTTCAATTAGAAAAAGCATAGAAAATAGGTGCAGGAGTAGGCCATTCGGCCTCTTGAGCCTGCACCACCATTCAATAGGATCATGCACCTTCAGTATCCCATTCCCACTTTCTCTCCATACTCCTTGATCCCTCTAGCCACAAAGACCACATCCAGCTCCCTCTTGAGCATATCTAACGAACTAACCCCAACAGCTTCACATGGTAGAAAATTCCGTAAGTTCACAACCTGAGTGAAGTAGTTCTTCATCAGTCCTGAATGGCTTATCCCTTATTCTTAGGCTGTGACCCATAGTTCTGTACATCCCCAATGTTGGGAACATTTTTCCTGCATCTAACCTGTCCAATCCCACCAGGTTTTTATATGTTTCTATGAGATCCCCTCTCACTGAGTACAAGACTGGATTTTCCAGGCTCTCTTCATATGTCAGTCCTGCCATTCCAGGAATCAGTCTGGTGAGCCTTTGCTGGTCTCCCTCAAGAGCAAGAATATCTTTCCTCAGACTAGGAAACCACAATACTCAACGTGTGGCCTCACCAAGACCCTGTATAACAGCAGCAAGACATTTTTACTGCCAAACTCAAATCCATTAGCTTTCCTCATCGCCTGCTGTACCTGCATACCAACCTTCAGTGACTGTTCCACCATGACACCCAGGTCACGTTGCATTTGCCCTTTTCTGAAACTGCCACCATTCAGATATCTTCCTTCCTGTTTTTACATTTATCTACATTATATTGTATTTGCCCATTCAGCCAGCCTGTCCAAGTCACTCTTAACATCCTCTTCGCAGCACACACTGCCACCCAGTGTCATCTGTAAATTTGGAGATATTACATCCAATTCATTAATGTATATTGTGAATAGTTGGGGTCCCAGCACAGAACCCTGCAGTACCCCACTCATCACTGCCTGCCATTCTGAAAAAGGACCCGTTTATTCCAATTCTGCTTCCTGTCTGCCAACCAGTTCTCTATCCACATCAATATGTTGCCCTCAGTACCATGAGCTTTAGTTTTGCTCACTAATGTCTTATATGGGACCTTGTCAAAAGCCTTTTGAAAGTCCAGATACACAACATCCACTGGTTCACCTTTGTCCACTCTAGTGGTCACATCCTCAAAAATTCCATGAAATTTGTCAAGCACCATTTCCTTTTAGTGAATCCATGCTGACTTGGACTGATCCTGTCACCGCTTTCCAAATGCTTTGTTATTGTGTCCTTAATAATTGACTCCAGTATTTTCCTCTTCACCAATGTCAGGCTAACCAATCTATAATTCCTCGTTGTTCCCTCTCCATTAAAAAAGTGGGGTTTATATTAGCTACACTCCAACCCACTGGAATTTTTCCAGTGTCTATAAAATGCTGGAAAATGATCAGTGTGTCCACTATTTCTAGGGCCACTTCATTGAGTACTCTGGGATACAAAGCATCAGGCCCTTGGACTTTTTGGGTTTTAATCCCAGCAATTTCTCCAATACAATAATAAGGATTTCTTTTAGTTTTTCCTTCATGCTTCAAGTACAAACAATTAAATGATATACATACAAACATATGCACAAATCAGGAGCAACAGGAGACCACTCAGCCCTGCTCCACCATTCAATATCATGACTGATCTAATACTCAGTGAAATCAAAATTTCTTTGCTTCATCTGTTTTAAATGGGTAACCCTTTATTTTTAAACAGCGACCCCCAATTCTAGTTTGTTCCACAAGAGGAAACATCCTTTCTGCATTCACCCTGTCAACACCGCTCAGGAATTTTAAGATGTCAGTCAAGTTGCCTCTTACTTTTCTAAGCTTCAGTGTATTCAAGTCTAGCTTGTCCAACCTTTCCTCAATATAATCCATCCAATTCAGGTATTAGTCTGATACATCTGACAAACAATAGTCCAGATGTAATCTTACTAATGCCCTGTACAACAGGAGCATAAACTCCCTACTTTGCCTCTGCAATTTCTCACCATTTAAATAATGTTTTTTGTTTTTCCTGCCAAAATAGATAATTTCACTTTCCAACATTCTACTCCCTCTGCCAGGTCTTTGCCCACTCTCTTACGACTATTCATAGCCTCCTTATGTTCTCTTCACAACTTACTACCCTACCCATTTTTACGTCAACAAAATCATCAACCATAGCTCCAATCCCTTCATCCAAGTCATGAGATGAAATTGTAAAAGATCGATGCTTGAGCACTGATACCTGTGGCACACCATTTGTTACACCTTGCTAATCAGAAGAGGAGACACTTACGCTGACCGAAATAATGAAAACCCAAGCTTTGGAACAAAGCTATGAATCCTCTCTGGTCAGACTTACTTTTGCTGATCTGTGGGGTTCTGAATGATCGTTTTCTCCCCATCAATAACATGCTGTTTGAGTTGATGTGATAGCATGCCTGGAAGAGAGAAAAAAATTACAGCTCAAATTCTGGTGACATCAAAACGTAACCTGCATATATTTCACATTTCAACATGCTCTCAGGACATCAGAGCTTCAACTACAACGAATTGCCTTTTGAATCTCAATATTGTAGTTCTGCAAGCAAGAGCCACAAGATGTTATGATCAGAGAGAGAGAATGACTAGTTTATCTAGTTTTCATGGTATTAGTTAATCAAATATTGGCCAGGACTTTGGGTGCTGCATAGCACCATGGCAGCCATTTGGACAGACTGATTGGGCTTCAGCTTAACATTGCATCAGAAACATGCTTAGTATAATTTCAACCCTACTGTCAGATTAAGCTTGAAGAATGCTACCAATTAAGCTAAAAAATGGGTTCAAGCCTCACTGCAAGATTGAGCACAATCTAGGCTGACCCCTGCACTGTGATGCCAAATGAATGTGAAGAGATCATTTTTCAGCTACAAGGCCCCAACTAATTGAAAAGTTCAACCTGGTTCAGAGTAGCAGAGTTATACAGACCAGGAAGGCACCATGTTCCATCAGATCTGATTTCAACGAGACAACGGTTGTGCACTACAAACTGGCCTTTGCATCTCAAATCGTTCGAGGAAAGGAAACAGCCCAGGATCCCGCCCTTCACAGTTATTCAGTGAACTTTGGGAGAAATCAGCATCTGTATACAACGTCAGGTTCATTGACGAAGCCTGTTGATTAATCTCATCATGACTCAAGCCTGATCATTTACGCAAAGTACCATTCAGAATCCCAGCAACCACGTCCAAACAGTTGATGCCTTCTGGACTTTCAAGTCAAGAAAATTGGAGGCTTTTATGTTAATTAAAGATGAGGAATGATTGCAGGAAATGAATCTGAATGCTTTTAAATCAAGAATTTCACTGTTCCTACTTTAGCCTCAAACAAGCTAACATTCAAGCACTTACACTCATCCAAAACTATGTTTCAGCATTAACCATTATAGAATTGTTGGGTGGTTGTAGAGGGTTGTTTTTCAAACTAGAGGCCAGTGACCAATGATGTGCCTCAGGGATCAGTGCTGGGCCCACTGTTATTGTCATTTAACAATTTGGATGAGAATATAGGGGGCATCGTTAATAAGTTTGCAGATGACACCAAAATTGGTGGACAGTGAGGAAAGTCATCTCCAATTGTAGCAAGATCTTGATCAATTGGGCCAGTGGGCTGATGAGTGGCAGATGGAGTTTAATTTAGACAAATGTGAAGTGATGCATTTTGATAGATTGAACCAGGGCAGGACTTAGTTAATAGTAGGGCTTTGGGGAGAGTTACAGAACAAAGATCTAGGCATATATGTTCATAGCTCCTTGAAAGTGGAGGCACAGGGGACAGAGTAGTGAAGGCATTCTGCATGCTTGGTTTCATTGGTCAGAACATTGAATACAGGAGTTGGGACATCTTGAAGTTGTACAAGACATTGACAAGGCCACAATTGGAATACTGCGTACAGTTCTGGTCACCTTACAGAATATTAAGTTAGAAAGAGCGCACAAAAGATTTACTAGGATTCTACTGGGACTTTTTGCCTGGAGCGTAGGAGGCCGAGGGATGATCTTAGAGGTCTAGAAAATAATCAGGGGCATAAGATCAGCCAGATAGTCAATATCTTTTCCCAAAGGTAAGGGAGTCTAAAACTAGAGGGTATAAGTTTAAGGCAAGAGAGGAAAGATACAAAAGGATCCAGAGGGGCAATTTCTTGTCAGGAGGATGATTAGCATTTGGAATGTGGTGGTGGTGATGGCAGTAGCAGGTACAACTTCATCTTTTAAAACACATTTAGATGGTTACCCAAGTATGATGGGCATAGAGGGATTTGGGCCAAACACAGGAAACTGGGACTAGCTTAGGGGTTAAAAAGGGATGCATGGACAAGTTGAACCAAAGGACCTGTTTCCATGTTGTAAACCTTTGACAATGAATTGCAAACTCAACACAACCTATATTACCTGGCTGGTTAGTAAGAACCAAGACCAGGAGTTCAATCCTCAAGCCTGCTCTGCCATTTAAAAGCATCATGATCGATCTTGTCTTGGCATCAACTCCACTTCCCTGCCCATTCTCCATCACCCTTTGTTAAAGTCTGCCCATCTCTTCTTTATTTACTCACTTTTGTGCCATCTACCACACTCTAAGATAGTGAATTCTACAGATTCATGACCCTTTGAGTGTAGTTTCTCATTTGTTTTAAATCTATTACTCCTTATCCTAAAACTATGACCTCTTATTCTAGATTGCCCCACAAGAGGAAGCATCTGCTCTACGTAGACTTTGTCGATACCTTTTATCAACGTAATACCTCAGTTAGATCTCAAAGAGCAAAACAGCACAGGAAACAGGCCCTTCGGCCCAACAAGCCCACGCTGCCACCCCAATGTCCCCACCTCTACCTGTAATTGCTGTCCATGTTTATTGATCTATGGATTAAAAACCAATTTGGAGAGAATTTGTTTTGCCAATTAGCCTAAGAGCACATCTTTGGGATGTGGGAGGAAACTAGAGCACCCAGAGAAAACCCACACAAGCACAGGGAGAATGTGCAAACTCCCACAGACACAGGCCCAAATCCATGTATCTGCACAGCACAGCGATAGTCACTGAGCTGTCGTGTTGCCCATCAAATGGTCCAGGTCAAGCGTACACTAACGACGTGAAGCACTAGCACACAAAAAATCCAAGAGCAGCCCTCTCATGACCCATCACGTGTATGCCCCTCGTTAGACAACAAGGTGGACCAAAGCACCTGTAGGATAAAAACAAGTGCATCAATATCATCATCTATTGACACACTTCCCAGGGACTCCCAAGACTCATGATCCCTATTTTAGATCAGTTTTCTATACCCCTCCATTCCCATTCTGCTCATGTGCCCATCTAAGTATTTCTTAAATAACTCAAGAGTGCCTGCCTCCACCACTTTACGTGGCAGCGCATTCCATACCCCCACCACCCTCTGAAAAAACTCCCTCTAGCATCCCAATTATACCTTACCCCCTCACCCTAAGCCCGTGACCCCTCGTGCTATTTGAGTCCATCCTAGGAAAAAGCTTAACCCTGTTTACTCTATCTATACCCTTCATGATCTTGTACACCTCAGACCTCCTCTAAGTCTACGTCTTTCTAAGGAAAAGAGTCCCAATTTGCCTAATATCTCCTTGTAACTCAGGCATTCCATACCAGGCAGCATCCTGGTAAACCTCCTTTGCACTCTCTCCAGAGTCTCCACGTCCTTCCAGTAGTCAGGCAACCATAACTGGACGCAGTATTCCAAATATTTTATACAACTACAACATTAATGGCCAGCTCTTGTACTCTATATCCCTTCCTATAAAAGGCTAGCATACTACATGCTTTCTTCACAACCTTCTCCACCTGTTCTGCCACCTTCAGAGACTTGTGCACCTGCACCCCAGGTCCCTCTGCGTTTCTATACTCTTAATAGGTCTACCCTTTATCGTATACCTCCCCCCTACATTCTTTCTCCCAAAATGCATCACCTTGCATTTATCAGGATTGAATTCTATCTGCCATCTATCTGCCCAAGCTACATGGTCCAGGTCAAGCTGCATTGCCTGACAATACTCCTCACTATCCACAAGTCCAGCCATCTTTGTATCATCTGCAAACTTGCTGATCACGCCACTTACTCCCTCTTCCAAGTCATTTAGATAGATTACAAAAAGAAGAGGTCCCAGTACCGAGCCCTGCAGCACACCACTAGTGACCGACCTCCAGCTAGAAAAACACCCTTCCACTATTACTGTCTCCTATTACCAAGCCAGTTACTTATCCATCTAGCTACCTGTCCTTGTATCCCATTAGCCCTGACCTTCTCAACTAACCTCCCACGAGGGACTTTGTCAAATGCCTTACTGAAATCCACAGACAACATCAACGGCTCGCCCTTCGTCCACTGATTTCGTCACCTCCTCAAAAAATTCTACCAGATTTGTAAGGCACGACCTCCCCTTATCAAATCCATGCTGCATATCCCTAATCAGATCGCAACGCTCTAAGTGCCTATATATCCTATCTCTAAGAATCCCCTCCAACAGCTTCCCTACCACTGATATCAAACTCACCAGCCTATAATTTCCAGGGTTACCCCTACTACCCTTTTTAAACAACAGTACAACATTAGCTATTCTCCAGTCCTCTGGGACCTCACCTGTGTCCAAAGAAGAGACAAAGATTTGTGTCAGAGGCCCAGCAATTTCACCTCGCACCTCCCTAAGCAGCCTGGGATAAATGCCATCAGGCCCAGGAGATTTATCAGTTTCAATGCTACCTAGAAGTTCTAACACTTCCTCCCTCGGTATGGATATTTCCCTCAACTGGTCCACAGCTCCCTCAGAGAGGAGCTGTCAACAAACCCCTCTCCTTCTGAATACCAACGCAAAGTATTCATTCAGGATCTCCCCCATTCCCTCGGGCTCTAAGCACAGTTCCCCTCCTCTGTGCTTAAGAGGTCCGATTTTTCCTCTAACCACCCTTTTATTCCTAACATAGGAATAAAAAGCCTTTGGGTTTTCCTTAATCCTACCCGCCAAAATCACTTTATGCCCCCGTTTTGCCCTTCTAGTTTCCCGTTTGAGCTCCCTTCTACTCTCTCTATATTCCTCCAACGCTGTCTCCATTCCCAGCTGCTTTGACCTATCATACGCTTCTCTTTTCTTCCTAACCAAGTCCTCAATATCCCTAGTAATCCACAGCTCTCTAATCCTACCTTTCCATCTTTCCTCTTGGCTGTCACATATTTGTCTTGCAACATTTTCAGTATTCCCTTAAAAAGAGTCCCACATGGCTAGCGTGGACTTACCCTCAAACAGCCTTTCCCAATCAGTTTCCATAAGTTCCTGCCTAATCTGACCGTAGTCAGCCTTCCCCCAATTCAGCACCCTGCCCCTAGGGCAACAAGCATCCTTTTCCATCTGTATCCTAAAGTAGACAGAATTGTGGTCACAGTTAGCCACATGTTCCCCTACTACAACATCAACCACCTGCCCTGGCTCATTACTCAGAACTAAATCCAATATAGCCCCTTCTCTAGTCGGGCTAGCCACATACTGCTCCAACGATCCTTTCAGTACACATTTTACAAATTCCTGCCCGTCCAAACTCCCAGCTCTAGGTACTTTCCAATCCACCCTAGGGAGATTAAAATCTCACACTATAATGACTCTGTTCTTTCTGCACCTATCCAAAATGTCTTTACATATGCCTTCTTCAACTACCCGCAGGCTATTGGGTGGCCTATAATACACCCCTAGCATAGTAATCGCCCCCCTTTCTACTCCTCAACTCCACCCACAGCGACTCCACTCCTAACTCCTCTGTATTGTCCTCCCTCTGCACCGCCATGATGCTCTCCTTAACTAACAACGCCACTCCCCCACCTCTTCTGGACCCTCCTCTGTCACGCCTGAAACACATACCCAGGAATATTCAGTTGCCACTGCTCCCCTTCCTTTAACCACATCTCCGTCACTGCAACCACATCCAAGTTCCTTGCAAACATTAAGGCCCTAAGTTCATCCGTTTTTCCTGTTGTGCTCCTCGCATTGAAACAGACACTCCAGACCTCCAAGCCCACTCAGAACTTCCTTCTCCCTGGTGTATTTCTTCTCATCCAAGCTTACTCTACCTCCCATCTCGCTCTCTACTGAGCTACTGGTCTCAGCCCCTCCCCCCCTCCATATTAGTTTAAACTCTGACAAAACACTCCAGCTAACCTCCCAGCTAAGATATTCACGCCCTTCCCATTTAAGTGTTCCCCATCCCTTCTATACAGGTGCCCTTCTTTCACAAAGACTTCCCAGTTATCCACAAATAGAAAACCCTCTGCCCTACACCAGTCCTTCAGCCACGCATTCAGCTGTAGGATCTTATTTCTCCCGGCCCTGAGATCACCACCCTGGAGGCCCTGCTCTTCAGCCTACCCCCCAACTCCCTGAACTGCCTTCGTATATCCTCCTTGCTCTTCCTTCCTACATCCTTCTCTCCTACATGAATAATCACATCTGCCCGTGTCCCCTCGCCCTTCAAAATGCCCTCTACCCTGTCAGACACATCTTGCACCCCTGCTCCAGGGAGGCAAACTACCATCCTGGAGTCCCTCCACAGAAGCACCTATCTATTCCTTTAACCCTCCCATCCCCCACCACTATAAAACCACATTGACTCTGAAGGATTCTAACAAATTTCCCAACAGATGTAGTCTAGTTTCCTACTTTCTATCTCTCCCCCTTTTTTTTTTACCAAGAATGTTAAATTAGCATTTTTCCAATCCAATGGAATCTTTCTTCCAACTAGTGAATTTGGGGCTATTATAACCAGTGGATTCACCATCTCCACTACACTTCCTTTGATATCCTAAATCCTAGGGCATCAGGCCCTGGGGATCTGTCTGCCTTCAATCTCCAAGTTTGTTGGCTATTTCCCGATTGATGATGACTGTTCCAAATTCCTACTTTTCTATATCTTCTGCATTACCTGTTACTATTGGGATGGCACTAGTGTCCTCCACCATGAAAACTGAGGCTTGGTATTGACTTAGCATCTGCACCATTTTAGTGTTCCCCACTATGAACTCCTTGGTCTCATCATCCAAGGGCCCAACATTCACCTTAGCTACTTTTTTTTCTTATGCTCATTAGAAGCTTTTGCTCGCCTTCTTGATATTTTGTGCTAGTTTTCTTTCATAAATTTACCTTTGCTCTTATTACTTTTTTTAGTAATCCTTTGCTGATCTTTAAAAGTTTCCCAACCTCTCACTAGCCTTTGCAATATGATACGCCTTAGTTTATCTATGTTTTTAACTTCCTTGCTTAGCCATGGATGATTCTTCCCCCTTACAAATCATTCTTCCCCTCTGGAATATATTTTAGTTGGGAGGAATTGAATGTCTCCTCAAAAAAACTGCCACTGCTCATCAACTGTCCTACATTTTAGCTTTCCTGCCCAGTCCATTCGAACCAAGTCTGTTCTCATACCTACATAATTATCTTTGTTTAACTCCAGAACGCAAGTGTGGGACTCCAGATTCTCTCCTCCCACAAACTGTATTTTGATTTCTATCATATAATGATCACACAATCTTTAACTAGAAATCATTAATTAATCCCTCCTCGTTACACTATCAAATAAGAACAGCCTAGTCTCTGGTTGGTTCCACAACATATTGCTGCAAGAAACATTCTCTAATAGAGAGAGTCATTTATTCTCCCTCCAGGTTATCCTTGCCAATTCGATTAATCCAGTCTATGCATATTAAAAGTTAAAAAAATGATTATTACCATACCTTTCATACAAGCCCCCAATATTTCCTGGTTTATACAGGGCCCCATTGCAGAACTGTTTGAGGGCCAAATAAATTACTCCCACCAGGGACTTCCCTATTTCTTCCCAGACTGATCCTACATCTTGATCTCCAGTGCTTATATCATTTCTCACTACAGTACCGATCTCCTCCTTCACTAGCAAAGCAACACCACCTCGTTTTCCTTTCTATCTATTCTTCCTAAATACTGAATGCCTTTGGATCTAGGCCTGGTCTCCTGTAACCACATCTCAGTAATCGCCACCAAATCAGACCTCTTTGTTTCTATTTGCATTGTTAACTCATTCATTTTGTTCAAAATGAATCATGTATTCAGATACAAAGCCTTCAAGTTTGCTCGATCAATTTTCCCGACTCTTGTATAATTCCTTGTTGCAAAATGACATTCACATATTGTCCTTCTTTTCATGGAACAGTTCCCTTCTTCCTGAATACTAATGCCAATGTCGCATGAATTCAAACCCATTTCTCCCATGGATTTACCTCTAATCCTATTGCCATGGTAATCTGAAGATTTTTCTGGCTCTGCTTTTTAATTTAGCCCCAGCTGCTCATATTTCCTAAGCAGAATCTTTATCCTAGCCATGTCATTGGCACCTACAGATCCAGTTGTGGACCATTTCTCCTCCCACTCCAAGTTCCTCTGCAGCCCAGACAAGATGTCCCAACCCTGGCACCAGGTAAACAACACAACCTACAGTACTCTTGATCCTGGTCATAAAGTGTCAATGCCTCTAACTATACTGTCCCTAGTAATGATAACATTTCTCTCCATCTCCCTCCACCCACCCCTTTGAATGGCTCCCTGTTTCATGGTGCTCAGTTTGCTCATCCTCCTTGCAGTCCACGTTCTTGTCCACAGACAGCAAGGATCTCAAACCTGCTGGACAAGGCTTATGGTGCTTGCAACTCCACCTCCTAGATCCCTCTATCTGCTTCATTCACATTCCACACCCTCCTGTCTTAATCACTGGCTGAATTAAAAGATAGTAAATCTAAGGGGTGTGACTGCCTCTTGAAGTACAGTGTCCAGGTATCTCTCCTCTCCCTGATGTGTTAGTATTTGGAACTCAGACTCCAACTCAATGCTGAACCAAATTTCCTCAACCACTTACTACAGATGTGTTCACTTGGAACTACAACTGGATCCACCAGCTCCCACATCACACAGTACAACACATCACCTGGCCCTCCATTACCATTTCATTTAATTAGCTTCTAAATTTAAAAAAAAAAACCAACTGGTCTTTTGGCTTCTTGATCCATAAATGGTTCTCCTTATCACCTTTAATCTGAAAGCAACTTAAAATACATAATTCAAGTTAGGAGTTACTAATAATGAAATTGCATTTTTCTTGTGACATCACTGAGGATTAAATTTTCAAAGTCAACCCACTACCCTAGTACAGAGTGTCCCTTGTCCTTTGCAGGTCCAGCTGTCTCCCCTCCCACAAACTGTGTTATTGATCAAGTTCTCTGCTCAAAGTGAAGTCTGATCCACACATCAGAGCTGGGGTTAGGAAGCAGATCCCAAATCCACCCCATTTAGAACAGGGCATTGAACCCTGTGCTGTTAGCACCAACATGTCATAGTCTGGAGCTACGGATAGTGATGGTAGACGCTCCAAGTCCTTCCATCACACGGCTGACCAAGAATCTCCAACTTTTACTACCAGTCATTGGCATAAATTGGAAGGATTTGCCAAATTGATACTCAATCTGTTTGGCTGTGTTACAAACACACCTTCCAAGGCCATCAAATCCTGGAGGACTTGAACCTGCAGCTTTTGGCCCCAAGGCAGGTATGCTACTCACTGCCACAAGATCTCCTGTTAATGGTACGTTATTTCAAACATCTGTGGTTATTTAGTTTTAATACCTACAATTGGAAAAAGGTGACAAATACACCAATCTTCTTCTCCCAAATTGAGAGCAGAGTACAGCTTAATTGAAAAACGCTTATTCTTGAAAGTGAATGCCAATATTCATTACTTACTCAAGTCTAAAGTCCCTCCATCCACAAGCCATGTATAGACAACACAAGCAACAGAAGATGATCTGCTGGAGCAAGCTGAACAGGAGGATCTTCCTGCATTGTGCACCTACTACATAACTGTAGGCAGGTCTTTTTGACTCCTCCATCAAACGTGGCTGCCAGTAATTGTTCTCCTTGAGGCTGAGTACATGTAGTATACTGGAAAACAAATTCACTGTACGTTCTATGCACCTTGTCAATTGGGGAGGGGGTGACATATCAGGAATTTTCCAAACTCACCTTGAATGTGGCCCAGGACAGAGCCTCCCAATTCCGCCCCACAATGGTCTAACTTGAATTCATCATGTAGTTAATGCAAAGAGCAATCCCCTCCCGACTAGCCAACAATGGGCATGTTTCAAGTTCTTTGAACATAAAAGCCCTGAAGGGCTGTTCCAGTTTACAAACGCTTAATAGCTGGAAACACTTTTTGTAAGTTGGAAGAAACACACGCATTCTCTTGACAAATCAGTATTGGTTATCTCACCTTCTATTGGAGTGCAATTAAAGGACTGAGCAATCTTATTCCAAGCTTCTGTCACTTGAGTGTTCTGAGGTGAAAAAGAAAATTCCCTTTAATACCACTGCTCTTATAAAAATTCAAAATAAAAGTACATACCTGATTCCAACAATCTATTCTCATGCTCTTTTCCTATTCAGGTCTATATCATGATTACTTATGGCATCACCTTATTAGGAAGCAGGACTGAAATCACTGCTCTACAATGGGCTAACACAGGTGCCTCACGTGGGCTTGAAACTGGTCTTCGACGTGCCCCTCTCTCCATTTTCAAATAACGTTCAGTCTAGTCTCAAAGAAGAGCTGATCCTTGTCCCGAAT
The DNA here is from genome assembly GCA_024679065.1 of Sphyrna mokarran. Classification (NCBI taxonomy): domain Eukaryota; kingdom Metazoa; phylum Chordata; class Chondrichthyes; order Carcharhiniformes; family Carcharhinidae; genus Sphyrna; species Sphyrna mokarran. The sequence goes on from JAGIQG010000038.1 coordinate 5,962,635, forward strand.
CAAAGGAAAGCCAAGTCAATATCAGACCAAGATTTGAACCTTGGCATAGTTTTGAAACCTAAAGATTAACTAATACAACCATCAAGCTGTCGTAATCATCATTAGATGGCCTCAATAAATAACTCTATCTAAAAACAAGAATGTGTGCTTCAAGGTGGGGAAGGAAACAAACTTTAATAGTCAATTTCAGCTGTAACTGAATGGGATGAACAAGATCAGTTTTTAAATTAGTGTCCTTTTCCAGTTTCATCATACCTGATTGCCTGGCTTCACAAGCCGCAGAGCTGCTTCTGCGCAGTAGTGTGCAGCTTTAATGACGTCAGCTTTGCGACCAGACACTGGAGTGCCCTGGAAAATCAAGTATTTTGAAGAAGAGTATGGTGAAAAACATGTAGTCTGAATGTAATATTAACCTAGAACTCTTCCCCCCACCCCCAAAATAAAAGCAAATAATGCAGATGCTGGAGATATGAAATAAAAACAAAGTGCTGGAAAACAACAGATCTGCCAGCATCTGTGGAGAGGGAGAACAAGGTTAACGTTGAGACTAATGACTTTTCTTTGGAATATGAAAAAAAGTCATTAAATTCAAAACATTAACTCTTTCACTCTCCATGGATGCTACCAGATCCTTTTCAGCAGTTTATTTTTATTTATTTCCCTACAAATCTGCCCTCAGGGTCAGTCTGGATTAAAACCAAGTGATTTTGTTCCAAAATGGGGTTGTGTTAAAGCTGGTCCAGCCCATTTTAAAAAGGGAGAAGTGAACTTAACACCAATGAAACCATCACTAAAATTATTAATGCATTGTGGGAGGTGCAATAGAGTGCCAGCTTCTGGTGCCAAGGGATAGCAGCAAGCAGACCTGTAGCTATGATTATGGTATTGTACAATTGATCTTGGTCAATTTGTGGAGATCTGGAGGAACAATCTCTCCCCCCCACAGGGGCAGGGGGGAGAGGGGGAAGCTAGCTACTGCTTTTCACCTGCTAATGGATAATTTCAGACTACTATTGGAGGAGGCCTGTAAAAGACTACCTGCCCTCCCTGCTTGGTGGGAGCCATGGAACTTGTTTTAAAGTTTTTAAAAAATTACTTCTTTAAACCAATTACAACATTTTTAAAATTTAAGGCAGTAAAATGTCACTTCAGTTTGTATGAAACGTTTTGAAAATGGGCACAAATTACAGGCATGCTGCCAAAACCAAACTCAGCTTCACCACTGTGGATTCATCTCATTAATCTAAGTGGCTTTGTTATCCACCAGGCTTGGAGCACTCCCTCTCCATACCAGGTAGAACATTACTTCTCCAGAAACAGTGCTCACAAATTAAACATACCTTATCAACACCAATAATAAAAGTGTGTGCCACGTTAGCAATGAATCCATCTACATGAACGCCCAAGTCACTGCAAAACAAAATTGGCATAAATCTCATCTGTAGCTCGTGTACACAGAACACTGCAACTGCAAATATGCTATTCATTCAGCTTCAAAGCTCCTCCATCACTACAAACAGAAGTTTAAGGATGAAGAGCTTTCCCCAAGGTGTCAGCTGGTAGAAGCATACAAGCCAAAAATACTCAAGTCATTCCCATCAGTCGAGGCAGGGTAGGGGCACTACAATTGGCTTCAGTGTGCCTGGATTGAGGAAGCAGGAAAGAGAACAAATGAAAAGAATCAAGCAGTATTGCCACCCATAGATCAATATGCAGTTAACACTTCTGCAAAGTGAATGTCAAGTAGGACCTGGATTAGAACCTCCTGTTCCAATAACATTGCACAATCTTTCACGCTTACAAGTATTCAGATTAGATTTAGTAATTAAAAAGACAGCATCTCTGTTCATGCCACACTCCTGTAGTTCTGTACCAGAATGTCATACTTAATTATATGCTGAAATCCTAGATTAGGATTTGAACGTAATAATTTAATCCAAGCTGACGTTTAAAATATAGTATCAGTTTTATAAACTTCACACCCATGTTCAAATGGTGAACATTGACTAGATCACAACAGCAAGTTCCTATTAAGTTGCCAGGCCTTAAGTCATTAGTTGCGCAGCTTTTAAGTATCAGCATTCCCGATTTGCGCCTTCAATTTCCATTTGCTGTTATTTTGCAGCTTTGCGCCTTCTTACTGCGTGGCTTTGTGCTTTTTGCGACATGATATTCAGTCTTGTGACCTGATTGGCGCCATTTTGAATTTTCTTTTTTTTCCCCCCAAAAGCAAGTTCTCAGAATATCCAAACCAGCAGATTTTAGGTTTGTTTTGCGAGGAAGAAATTGAAGGCGACTTACTTATTTCCGTGCAGAAAAGGCCTATACCATGACTATGCAAGCAGATTTTAATTTTGGAGCACCAGATATGACTGCTGTAGAGCTTTCCATTGCGCAAAGCGGCAAAGTCATTTTAAAGTCTGAAAGAGAGGCGCATTTGATACAATACACAAATGAAATTGCTTTCCTTGTCTCAGGACTTGTTTGGATGAAAAATACAGAATGCGGTATTTACCCTTCAGGAACCCAACTCCACAAACTTCTGGCTAATTTGGAGCCCCAATTTTGGCCCCTTTTCAACTTTGCAGCAAATGAGGTAGAGGCACCACTTTAAAGCCAGTGAGAAGCGCATTGTCTAAAGATGGCAAGCCAACAGGCAGCACTGCTTTGCTAATTACTCAAAGCCACTGCCACTGAAACTTTAGAGACCTCAAAAGCATCCCTGAAGAGGTCAAACATCTCCACCAACCAAAATGAGAAATGGTCATTTGAGAAGGCAGAGAGCACGAGCCTTCATCAAAAAAAAAAGAGACAAAGTCAAAGCAGCACAGAAATGGGCAAACAACTCATCTAGCTGACCCTCCAAGAAATATCTGACCAATGTGTATAGTAGCAAACTGCAGATCATGCATTGGACTGATTAGTTACCTCAGAATACATCAAACTGAAGTAGTCAGCCACCTTATTGATGACACTCCCAGGCATCCAGCTTTCTACTCAACTGTTGGACAATTTCACATTTTCATGAAAAGGCTTGACATATTAAATCAAATACAGAACGCAAGCTTGAAGATGTACTTACACTTTAACAAGATCTTCCTCCTTCAAGATGTAATCAGGATCACTCTTGAGTGGAGAGTAGTGGCAAACACAGTTGTTCACTGATATACAGGTGGGAAAGGCAATTCCTTTAAATAAAACATGAGCCACGAACAGAATTAAATCTCTCACGGCCTCACAAATAGATTACCATTAATGTTGACTTTGGCACCTTTATAACAGAAAGGTTAAAGACATCAGGCTGCTCAGTTCATTCTATAACATGGTTACCCATTGATCAAAACACAAGGTCTTTCCACCTCATTGGACAGACTGCATGCCCTAAGGACAGCAACAAGATGTAAAGCAAATCTGGTAAATTATGGCCAAGAAATTTAGGTTACTTTGAATTGTTTTTAAAAATGAGATGCTTAGTGTTTCAGAGATCAATTTCACAAACATCTTCATTTATGATTACTTAGAAAACATGAGCACCTTTGTATTTTCATAACAAAGATTAATCATATTGAATAAATTTAAGTTTTGGCATCCTGATTAAAATCCTGCCGATTTTCTGTTAACACTATGCATCAGTACAATGTTCCAGTCCATTACAACATACCTTTACCACACATGACATTGCTGAATAGCATAAACACTCTCAAGTACATAATGCAGTGGATTACAACACACCTGTATATAAAGGCCATAAATCACCCTGTGAGGCACTAACAGCAACAGCTTAGAAAATGCTTCATTATTGTGGGTAATTTACATAAAGTATAGCTTCCAATTTGAGGCCATTTTTATCTTTGAATATCTATAAATCCTTGATTGCAACATTTACATCATGTTTATGTCAGAGCAAAACTTTGACAATATTAATGCAAAAAGTGCAACCTCAAACATGGGTATCTCATACATACCACCCTGACATTAAAGAAGGGTTTGTGTGTCAAGCCACTTTACCTTTTTTCATTTCTTTCTCCTTCTTGAAGATTTTTCCCGTTTCTTCCATGATCATTTCATCACCTTTCTCACACAGAGCTACAACAGACACTCCCATCTTTGCTGCATCCACCACCATCTTCAGAACACCTGCAGCAAAAAGACATGTATTAACGTTATAATCTTGAAGATACAAATAAGGCCTGGGCCATTCAGTCCCTCAAGTCTGCTCTATTTAAGATCATGGCAGATCTGATTGTAGCCTCTAATTTCCTGACTACCCACTACACCCTTTAACTCCCTTGTCAATCAATAATTTATTCCATTCAGTCTTAAAAGAATTCAATGACCTGGCTTCCACTACTCTCTCAGGGAGAACATTCCAAAGGCTAACGATCTTCAGAGAAAATTTCTACTGAACATGACATTCAACAGGAGATCCTGTATCTTTAAACTGTTCCTCAGTTATAGTCTCTCCCACAAACAAATGCATTCTTCCATCATCCACCTGTTAATTTCCCTCAGCATCTTATTTCAGTAAGATCACCTCATTCTTCTAAACTCCACTGGATACTGGCCCAACGTATCTAACCTTTCCTCATAAGATAATCCCTTTATCCCACGAATTGGTCGAGTGAACCTTCTCCAAACTGCTTCTGATGCAATTATCTTCCCCCAAATAAGGGGACAAAAGCTGTATACAGTATTCCAGACGTGGTTTCACCAATGTCCTGTATAACTGTAGCAAAGTTTTCTTACTTTTATATTCCATTCCCTTTGCAATAAACAAGATTCCATTTGCCTGTACACTAACTTATGATTCACATACCAAGCACCCAGAGCCCTCTGTATCATAGTTCTGTAATTGCTCTCCATTTAAATAAAACTGCATTTCTCTTTTTCCTGCCAATAAAAATGGCCAAGTTCACATTCTCTCCCACTTACTTAACCCATCAGCCACATTTCTGCCCACACTTAAAAACTTACCTACATCCCTTTGCAGACTTCTGCCCTCTTCATAACTCATTGTCTACCCATCATTGTTTTAGTAACCATACATTGGCCCCTTCATCAAGTCATTTATAGAGATAAGGCCCCATCACTGATCCACGTGACACTCCACTTCTCTTCATTTTGCCACCCAGACAAGACTTCCAATTGTTATGATCTCAGCAGGCACGAGGACATTTAAAAAAATTTAAAACAAATCCCAAGTATTTACTAAAATAATGAGGCTACCTGGTTCAAAAATTACACACAAATCAAAGGACATGAATACCGTCTTAAATAGCGACAATAAAAGGGTAAAATAAAAGCACAATGAACTTGTCATTTTCTCTTTTCCAGCCAGCTGCTTCTTAAACCCAAAACTGCTAGAACACAGAATACCCCTAAAATTAGCTTACATTAAGCTTTTTTCTCCTCAATTGCTTATTTCCCAGGTAACCTGGTCACATCAATTATTGGAAGCCAGGTGTTTTCCCAAAAAAAATCATATCCTGGGAAAACCCAGAGACCATCACTTCAATACCAAATGTAGGCTCATCATCCCCCATTAAAGCACGTTACCAGCAACACTTGGCAGACTATTCATTAGCTTGAAAGCTTCAATACCTAAAAGACAAGGCCAGCAAATTCAGCACAACCTAGTCTTTGCCAATTAGACTTGGATATTAGAGATGGGCAGCATAGATGAGCAACAAAGACTTTGCTTTAAATGTCTCAGATAATTCCCCAACTGTACAGAGAAGAAATTATTTTATTATAGCTGCAGGGAATAAGAACATTTTATGTTAAAGCCACATCAACTCACTTTAAAATCAGAAGCCTGAATGGTTCGGTCAACTCTTGGCTAGAAAAAGAGGTTTGATAATACCGTGGTAAAATAAAAATAAATCTGGACTTGACTTTTCGGAATTGGTGCATAGAAGTTTCAATTTTATTTCAAAATGCTTAAATGACACATTCTCAAGTAAAAACATGAACTTGAATTTTCCTGCTGCTATTTTTCGCCTACTGTTTTGTATATCCTTTTAAAATTTCTAATAGGTTGGCCAATCAATTTGCTGACAGGAACATCAGCCAGCAGGTCACCAGTGAAAGCATGCTGCTAGATAGCACTTTCAACAGCTCCTTCCACTTCTCTGATGATTGAGCATAGGGCTACAGACCAGCAATTGGTCTATTTTTTTGTGAACAGACATACCTGGGCAACTTTTCCACACCGTCAGAAGCATGCTAGTGCTGTCATTGTCATGGAACAGCTTCTTCTGGAGCAGATACAGCACTACAACCAGAATGTGATCAGGACCTGAAGCTATTCTTACATGCTCAGTACACTCAAGTGAATCAAATGCTTTGAAATATGGGCATACGTGCAAGGATAGTGACCTTAGGAGCAGGTAGAGAAAGATCATTCACCTGGCACTTCTGACAGAAAATGGCTGCAAATACCTCAGCCTCATCTTTTGCACTTAGCTGCTTGGGCTCCACTGCTTTCGCGAAGTATATGGAGCTTTGCAAAGCCACCTTCCTTTAGTCAGATGTTCAATTGTCTTATTATTCATGCCTAGATTGCGACAGTGCTAGCCAAAATCTGAAACACGGGGTTAACCTTAGGCTCTGTCTGATTATATCTAACCATTAAGACCTGACATTTTTTTTTTTTTTAAAAAAAGAGTGCCATAAGTAGGCTTACATTACCACTGCATTTGACAAGTGGTACACGATTCTAAAAAAATTCTACCATAGATTCCAACATCTCTCATGGAATGCAAGAGACACTGAGCACCCATAAGCCTAAGAATAGAGATGACTTTTAATTCTGAAAGAACAACGCGGTCTGCTCTTTAACATGAAGAACGTAATGGTGATCGTGCAGCCTGCTAGGCAAATTCAAGTGTTGATTTCACACCAACTGCAGTGTTACTGCAGCCAAATGCACAGCCAAAGCTATCTCCTTGACACAGTTTCAAAGTAAATACTCAAGTCCCCAAAGTCATCTAGTTTAGCTGTACTTATCCTACATTATCAACTCAAATTAGTACTGATAAGAATGAAGAGGAGCTACAAAAGCAGTGACATTTCCACCCAAGATAGCAAGCTTTATTTTTGGTTAAAACTCAAAACGTCTTATAATCAGTGACACAGGACCGGGTGGTCCCCTCCATTCCAGTTTCTTGATCTCATTAGAGTTGCTAATCTAAAGCTAGATGCTCTCAACTAAAAATAAACCTGGCATTACTTGGGAAGCTCTTACAAACTGTCTTGCAGGTAATTTTCTGCACAATTCAACAAGTCACTCACTTGCTCTTTTAATTTGGGGGGGGGGGGGCAACTTTTTTAATGTCACTTCTATGCTGTTTCTACATATTTGTAGAAATTGGCTTAACATACTGAATGTATGTTAAGCCAAATTCAAAATTTTGAACTGAATCACTAGTCAGAAAAGGTTTCAATCCATCTTAACACCTGCATCCAAAATTTGTCTCAAACTATATAGATTTTGTCACTTAACTTCACTACTGTTGGAAAGAACACATTTGAGGAAAACAATTCGTTTTTCATATTTGGAAACTAGAAGGTCTTCTGAACACATGTACCCAACAACAGATTGCAGCACACATGCATCAATTAAACTCTAATTGTTAACATATTTATCCCAAAATAGAATTCTTTCCAAAATAACTCCAGCCCAACAAATTGGATGGCCACTGTGCAGAATAGATAAATAGAGATGCAGTATGCTAGGTAATTTTAGTTTCAATATACCATAAAAGTTTACGGAACAAGTTTGGCATACACATTACATTCTGCTGATTAAAGTAATGTTTAACTTCTACAGTGCAAACAGCTGCTCAGCTACTGAGCACAGTTAATATATTTCACCAATTAAGTCTGTTCTCTTGCCAGGGCATAGCTTCTACAAGTATTGGCAGCCCTCCACAAATGACCATTCTTCACAAAGGCCTAAACAATGGACACTGACTGATCATGATGGTATCATTGCCATGGTCAAACTTGCCCTTATTTGGTATTTAGGCATGAACACCAAGAACTGGGCACTGAAATTACAAACAGAAGGCAAGTCAGGCTACTCTTCTACACCTGAGAACAGGGATACTTCAGCAACTTGAAGTTGCCATAGTAAAATCTATTAACTGAGCACAGATCAGGAATCAAGACTGGAACCCTCTGATCTTTTTAGCTCAGTTGCACAAGGACTAATTCAGCCATTATTGGAGCTGTTCATAGTGGCTTATGTTCAAAATGTGTTTTTCTCCACTCCTGATATATCCTTTCCTGGAATACCTTTGACAGAGTTGTCAAAGCCTGCATGTGAATAATAACTATGATAGACATTAATCAATCAATTTGACCCAGTGAGCCTTGATAATGAATAATGGAGCGAGAGAAATGCCATACAAACAAAACCAATCTTATCTTTATTTAATACACATGCATAGATGCTTCCTTCAAGAATCATTTGCTCCTATCCCAAGGACAATGAGAATCGTGGACTCCTTCCAAACCTCAGCACACAATCTGTATGGAGTATAAAACCAGAAACACATGTAATCACCTACAGATCAGCACTCCTTAGATTTAGGATCAACATCAGTGAATCGGTTTATTGCTTATACATGGCCAACCTTAGCTTCCTTATTCTAAATGCAGAATCACAGACCCATAAAAAACTGGGCCTATAATTTTACCTCTGGGTTAAGGATATCAAAATTACTACAAACATAGGAAAGGAAATCCATCTCCTGGAATCAGATCAATTTTACACTTAAATTTCACTCTGAAATAGCGCTAAACTGTTGTTTCCATGAGAATAAATAAAATACATTTTGTAGGAAGCATGTACTAAGTCAGTAACATGAACTAGCGGTTCAACAACTAGCCAGGATGGCAGAATAATTTTAAGGCATTTGACCTCACAATGGAATTGCAAATTTGAAACAAACTTCAGTTCTGCAAGTCAGCCTACAACACAAACATTAATAAATTTAAAACACTTTGGCAGATTGTCGGACATGATTTAATATGTTTTTATTCACAGGATTATACAGAATTCATTACTTTAACATAGGTTTTTTTATTATAAAAATAATTCACACAGCCACTTTGTTTTATTGACACCTCCGTCATAAAGTTAGCAATTACACTATCAACTCCGACCACAAGCACAGGTTATGTTATTCTCCACCTTCAATTATTCCGTGATGTCATACGGACACTCCCTGTCCCTCCATTTGTCAGTCCACGTGCAACTTGATTTCAGAAGTAGAAATTTTATCAAAGACTCTGTTGAGTTCCAGTTGTTTGTACAAGTTCTATATAACTGTAAGCTTAACATTAAACTACAAAACTATTTTTAGAGCAGTTTGCTGCAAGTGCCCCACATGCATTCAAAATCAATTTCTTAATTTTATCTGAAAAAGGTGTGCACAGAAAATTAAAATTTTTCCTCACCATAGAAACTTTTTTTTGTTTAAAAATATGCATTGTGTAGCATTCTGGAAAGTCACTGGTTAATTAAATACCCATATTGATCTCAGCAGCAGCCATAGGTGTGCTACAATTAGCCTGAACTATCAAGACTTGCGCAAAGGACACGTGATGTCCATGTGGTCGAATAGCCCATAGCTACTCATGATTACGGCTCAGGCAACCGTGGGACTAGTAACGCCTTAAACAGGAAATAAAGAAATTTACGTTTTACATCTGCACGTCCTGGGTCCAAACTGCAACTAAACACCTTTAGACGAAAAGGTGAGAAAATGTGATCCGAATCTAAAAAATGCCCAATAAATACTGATGTAGCCTCTGTTGAGAGAAACAGAATTAACGTTTCAAGTCCTTCCATGATAAACAGGGTCATGGATCTGAAACACTAACTCTATTTCGCTCTTCATAAAGGCTGCGCATTTCCAGCATTTTCTGCTCTTCCTCCCCCCCAACCCCATCTGGAAGCCTGACCCACACCGCCGCAGATTTCCAGCATTTTCTGCTTTATTCTCCGATGTCCAGCATCTGCTGTATTTTACTTTTGTATTTGTGATTGTATACAAGTCAACCAACAAGAGTTGTCTAGATTGTCAAACAGCGCCTTTAGAAAAAGTATTTTCAACCTCCTTAATTCCTCATGGTAGAGAATAGGAGGAAACATGCTGGCTACTGCCAGAAGGCGGCAGATTCAGGCTCTTTGGCCACACTGCTTCGTGGTCAGACAGAAAGAGTGATTCAGGCCGGTGGAGAGTAGCCACCGTGCTTCACTCTGCCGCAGCAGATGGGTCAGGAAGCCACTTGGACAGACTGGGCCGGAGCCTGTGTCGGTGCCGAGGCCTCCCCGTTCCCCATGCGCCCACATGGCAACAACGCGCTCACACGGCTCGATTCTGCTGAGAGCTCTCCCCAATCCGGTGCCGCCTGCCTCCCTCCCGTTTCCTTCCCGGAGAGCCCCACACTCACGGTTGGCGATGTCTCCGCCCATCTTGTATTTGGTGACCACCAGGTCCTCGGCAATGGTCTGTTCCTGGCTCTCATCGTCCGACATCTTTTCCCTCCTGTTACCCACAAGCCCGCGCGACTGCTCTCCCGCCCACCACCTTTCCTCACACAGACCAACACCGTCATGCTCCCTGGGAAATGTAGTCAGGTACCACGGCCAATCCAGACTTTTATATTGAAGCTGGCATTGGCGCAAAACTACATCTCCCGGCGGGCACCACGACAACTGCGCATGCGGAAAGGAATACAGTACCTCCGGCCTTACGGGGATTTTTTTCTGTAAGTTGGGTTCTCCCTCCCCCTAAGCCACACTTAGGAAACAGTAGAGCTTGCCCCAAAGCGAACATCAATTTGAACATTATAATACTGTTATTATTCAAATCTAAACCTGTTTATAACAAAGACGAGGAACACGGGAGGAAAAAAACAGCAAGTAGCTTGGTGATAAACATTCTGAGCAGAAGCTGCTTGGTGTCAATAATAAGATACTTCGGTCTGAATAAAGCCAATATGACCACTTCGCATTGGTGACATATTTAATAGGTACCTGTTTCATGTAGAACATAGAACATTACAGCACAGAACAGGCCCAAATGATTTTCCAAACTTTTCTATGAGAGATCACCTGTAAATGTAGAACTCCTGTCCAAAGGCCAATAGATTGGTGTCAGGGACCCAGGAATTATTTTTAATGGAGCAAGAAAAGCTGGTAAATATAGAATTACAAAAATTGACAACTTCAGAGGCTGAGGACTCTCAATATTGTAATATTCAATACAGTGACTGACATTGCATCAAAATGTGTCATTTGTCCAGCAATAATTGCAATTTTGCCTCTTTGTGAAAACCATGAGAAGTCATGATAAAAGTGTTATCATATTGTTTATAGAATGGACATAGATTCAGATACTGGAACAGTCTTCCGTAAATTCAGCTACTGCAAGTTTGTATTGCAGGACGTACCAGATCTGCTATAGTAAAACTCGTTGATGCTTTATATAAATTTATAAATGGTAAACATTTATAAAATGTTACTAAATAGTGAATGGTGTCCATTCACCAACTGGCCATTATACAATTCCCCACTTAACTCTTTTATTCCATTAATAGTTGAAAATGGATATTTTCTTTGCTTCCTGGAAACTAACCATGAACATTAGTAAGCATCCAGAACCACATTATCAAAATGTTTATGCACCTGCAACCATCATTGCAATACCATTAAGGATAATCAATTTTGATTTAATATTCAACAAATCAGCAAAGACTCCCAGCTGGATCAGAAGTGACTGCCACTGAAGTGATGCTTAACTGAAAATCCTGTGGAGTTTGTCATAGCAACATTTAGGAACAGAAGTTAGCCACTTAATCAATCAAGCCTGTTCCACCATTCGATGGGATGCTGGCTGGCCTAACTCCAGACAGCTTGCCCCATGTCCTTTCAAATCTTGTTTAACAAAAATCTATCAGTCTCAGATTTAAAATTACCATTTGTGGAAGAGTGTTCCAAACTTCTCTTGCTCTTTGGTGTATAGAAGTGTCATAGTCATAGAATTATACAGCACAGAAAGAGGTCCTTCAGCCCATCATGCTAGGCATCAAGTACCTATCTTTTCTAATCCCATTTTCCAATGTTCAGTCCATAATGTTGTATGTTATAGCATTTCAAGTGCTCATCTAAATGTTTCTTAAATGTTGTGAGGTTTCCTATATTTGCCACCCCCTTCAGGTAGTGAGTTCCAGATTCCCACCATTCTCTGGGTGAAACCGTTTTACCTCCAATCCCTTCTAAATCTCCTGCCCGTTACCTTAAATTCATGCCTCCTGTATATTGGAAGGGAAAATTTTCTTCCTATTTACCCTATTTATGGCTTTCATAATTTTATATACCTCAATCAGGTTTTCTCTTTCTTCCCTCTCCCCCCGCGCCAGCCTTCTCTCATCTAGGGACAGCAAAATAAACTTATAGTTTATTATTAGCCCCTGCTCTTGTATTCTATGCCTTATCTAATAAAAGTATCCCATATGACTTATCAACCACTTTATCTACCAGTCCTACTGTCTTCAGGGACCTATGGACATACACCCCAAAGTCCCTCTGGTCCTCTATACTTCCTAGCGGCCCACTGTTCATTGTGTATTTCCTTGCCCTGTTAGTTCTTCCAAAACATCATCTCACACTTTTCTGGGTTAAATTCTATTTGCTACTGTTCTGCCCACCTGATCAGCCTATCAATATCACCCTGTAATCTAAGACTTTCCTTCTTGCTATTTATGATACCACAATTATTGTTTCATCTGCAAAGCATCAAACCCCCCCCAATTCCCTCATTCTCATCTAGATCATTAATGTACACTACAGCAAGGACCCAGCATCAATTCCTGCAGTAAACTGCTGCACACGTACTTCCAGTCGCAAAAACAATCTTATGCCCAAAAGCCAGTTTTGGATACAATTTGCCAAATTGCCCTGGATCACGGGTTCTTACCTTCATGATCAGTCTCTATGTGGGACCTTGTCAAAAGCCTTACTGAAATTCTTGTAGATTACTTCAACTGCACTGCCCTCATCTACATATCTAGCCACCTCCTCAAAAAATTCAATCACATTTATTAGACATGATCTCTCCTTGACTAAGCCATGTTGACTATGCTTGATTAATCCTTGCCTATCCAAGTGGAGATTCATTCTGTCCCTCAGAATTTTTTCCAATAATTTCTCTATCACAAATGTTAGACTCATTGGCCTGTAATTATTTGGTTTTTCTTTACTTCGCTTCTTGAATAGTGGTAATACATTAACTGTCCTTCAGTCTTCTGGCACCTCATCTCACAAGCCCTCCATATATACAGGATCTGCTCAGATGAAAAGGATTGTAACAGACACCTCCAGATGCTGAAAGATGCCCTCATAAGAACAGGATATGGCTTTCGACTCATCAATCAACTGTTCCGATGCAGTGAAAAATTGCACTGACCTCAGAAGACAAACACGGGGCGGACAGAGTACCTTTCGTCATCCAGTACTTTCCCGGAGTGGAGAAGCTAAGACATATTCTCCAGAGCTTTCAACATGTCATCGATGAAGACAAACATCTCGCCGAGGCCACCCCCACACCCACCACTCCTTGCCTTCAAACAACCGCACAAACTCAAACAGACCATTATCTGCAGCAAACTACCCAGTCTTTAGGAGAACACAACCCTGCCACAGCAACCTGTGCAAGGTATGCCAGATCATCGACACAGATGCCATCATAATATGTAAGAACATCATCCACTAGGTACACGTTATATACACTTGCAACTCGGCCAATGTTGTCTACCTGATACACTGCAGGAAATGATGTCCCGAGGCATGGTACATTGGGGAGACCATGCAGACGCTACGACAATGGATGAACGAACACCACTCGACAATCACCAGGCAAGAGTGTTCTTTTCGTGTTGGTGAACACTTCAGTGGTCATGGGCATTCGGCCTCAGATCTCCGGGTGAGCGTTCTCCAAGGTGGCCTTCACGATACATGACAACGCAGAATCGCTGAGCAAAGACTGACAGTCAAGTTCCGCAGACATGAGGATGGCTTCAGCTGAGATCTTGAGTTTATGTCACACTATCTGTAACCCTCATGACTTGCCTGGGCTTGCAAAATCTCACTTACTGTCCTATCTGGAGACAATACACATCTCTTTCACCTGTGCTTAACCCTCTCTCCACTTACATTGTCTGTACCTTTAAAACTTGATTACCTGTAAAGGCTCGCATTCTAATCATTACTTTATAAATTGAGTTTGTGTCTTCATATGCCCTGTTTGTGAACAGAACTCCCACTCACCTGATGAAGGAGCAGCATTCCGAAAGCTTGTAGCTTTTGCTATCAAATAAACCTGTTGAACTTTAACCTGGTGTTGTGAGACTTCTTACTGTGTTTATCCCAGTCCAATGCCGGCATCTCCAACATCACCTCACTTGTGGCCATAGAAGATTTGAAAATTATCAGAGCCCCTGCAATCTCTTCCATTGCCTCTCCTTCCTTGCCTCATACAGCAGCCTGGGATGCAATTCATCCAGACCTGGGGAATTATCTAATTTTAATTCCAATAAAACTGTTAACACTTCCTCCTTCTCAATGCTAATCTGTTCAATTAAATTAAGCCTCCTCCCTGCTTCCTATATTACATCTTCTTTCTCCGTAGTGAACACCTACATCTTTTAGTTCTACACACAAGTTGCCATTTTGGTCTGTAATGGGCCCCACTCTTTTCTTGGTTAACTTCTTACTCTTAAATGTACTTACAAAAAAAAACTTGGGATTTTCTTTTGTTTTGCCTGTCAGTGCTTTTTCCTGTCCACTATTTGGTCTCCTAATTTCATTTTTAAGTATCTTCCTGCACTTTCTATACTCCTCTGGGGCAACCACTGTTTTAAGCCCCTTGAATCTATCCACAGTATGTAGATAGACCAACATGAGGTGAGGCCACATTGGATTTGGTACTAGGTAATGAACGAGGCCAGGTGTTAGATTTGGAGGTAGGTGAGCACTTTGGTGATAGTGACCGCAATTCAGTTATGTTTACATTAGCGATGGAAAAGGATAGATATATACCGCAGGGCAAGAGTTATAGCGGGGGGAAAGGAAATTATGATGCGATTAGGCAAGGTTTAGGATGGGGAAGAAATCTGCAGGGAATGGGCACAATTGAAACATAGAAACTGAAATTGTTCAAGGAACAACTACTGCATGTCCTTGATAAATATGTACCTGTCAGATAAGGAGGAAGTAGTTGATTGAGGGAACCATGATTTACTAAAGAAGTTGAACCTCTTGTGAAGAAGAAGAAGGAGACTTATGTAAAGATGAGATGTAAAAGGTCAGTTAAGGCGCTTGAGAGTTATAAGTTAGCCAGGAAGGATCTAAAGAGAGGGCTAAGAAGAGCCAGGAGGGGACCTGAAAAGTCTTTGGCAGGTAGGATCAAGGAAAACCCTAAAACTTTCTATGGGTATGTTAGGAATAAAAGAATGACTAGGGTAAGATTAAGGCAAGTCAAGTACAGTAGTAGAAAGTTGTGTATGATGTCCGAAGAGATAGGAGAGGCACTAAATGAATATTTTTTGTCAGTATTCACAAAGGAAAAATACAATGTTGTCAAAGAGAATACTGAGATACAGGCTATTAGACTAGATGGGAATGAGGTTCGTAAGGAGGAGGTGTTAGTAATTCTGGAAAGTGTCAAAATAGTTAAGTCTTCTGGGCTAGATGGATTTATCCTAGGATTCTCTGGGAAGCTAGGGAGGAGATTACAGAGCCTTTGGCTTTGATCTTTATGTCATTGTCTATAGGAATAGTGCCAGAAGACTGGAGGATAGTAAATGTCCCCTTGTTCAAGAAGGGGAGTAGAGACAACCCTGGTAATTATAGACCAGTGAGCCTTACTTCTGTTGTGGGCAAAGTTTTGGAAAGGATTATAAGAGATAGGATTTATAATCATCTAGAAAGGAACAATTTGATTAGGGATAGTCAGCATAGTTTTGTGAAGGGTAGGTCATGTCTCACAAACCTTATTGAGTTCTTTGACAAGGTGACCAAAGAGGTGGATGAGGATAAAGCAGTTGATGTGGTGTATATGGATTTCAATAAAGCGTTTGATAAGGTTCCTCACGGTAAGCTATTGCAGAAGTTATGGAGGCATGGGATTGAGGGTGATTTAGTAGTTTGGATCAGGAATTGGCTAGCTACAAGAAGACAGAGGGTAGTGGTTGATGGAAAATGTTCATCTTGGAGTTCAGTTACTAGTGGTGTACTACAAAGATCTGTTTTGGGGCCACTGCTGTTTGTCATTTTTATAAATGACCTGGATGAGGGCATGGAAGGATGGGTTAGTAAATTTGTGGATGACACTGAAATCGGTGGAGTTGTGGACAGTACAGAAGGATGTTGCAGGTTACAGGGAGACATAGATAAGCTGCCACGCTGGACTGAGAGGTGGCAAATGGACTTTAATGCAGAAAAGCGTGAGGTAGTGCACTTTGGAAGGAGTAACAGGAATACAGAGTACTGGGCTAATGGTAAGTTACTTGGTAGTGTAGATGAGCAGAGAGATCTTGGTGTCCGTGTGCATAGATCCCTGAACATTGGCACCCAGGTTGATAGGGTGTTGAGAAAATGTATGGTGTGTTAGCTTTTATTGGTAGAGGGATTGAGTTTCAGAGCCATAATATCACATTGCAGCTATACAAAACTCTGGTACAGCTGCACTTGAATATTGTGTACAGTTCTGGTCACTGCATTATTAGGAAGGATGTGGAAGCACATTGGATGATAATGGAATAACGTAGGTTGGATGGGCTTTAGATTTGTTTCACAGGTTGGTGCAACATCGAGGGCCGAAGAGCCTGTACTGCACTGTAATGTTCTATGTTTTATGTTCTACTCCCATCCTCTTCATCTTTGTCAGGACACCCCTTGAAGGTCACTGTCATGTCTGCTTCTATGCACTCCCTTTGCAGTGAGTTCTGGGCATTCACTACCCTCGGTGTAAAAAAGAACTTGCCTCGTTCGTTTCTTTTAAACCTTGCCCCTCACACCTTAAACCAGTGCCACCTAGTAATTGACTCTTCCACCCTAAGAAAAAGATTCTGACTGTCCACTCTGCTCGTGCCTCTCATAATTTTAAACACAGGAGTTGGGACGTCTTGTTGAAGTTGTACAGGACTTGATGTTTTGAGTTATAAGGAGAGACTGGATAGACTGACACTTTTTCTCTGAAGCATAGGAGTCTTAAGGTTGTCTCAAAGAGATCTTTAAAATAATGGGGGGCATCTTTTGTTTTGCCTGTCAGTGCTTTTTCCTGTCCACTATTTGGTCTCCTAATTTCATTTTTAAGTACCTTCCTGCACTTTCTATACTCCTCTGGAGCAACCAGTGTTTTAAGCCCCTTGAATCTATCTACACAGTATGTAGATAGACCAACATGAGGTGAGGCCACATTGGATTTGGTACTAGGTAATGAACTAGGCCAGGTGTTAGATTTGGAGGTAGGTGAGCACTTTGGTGATAGTGACCAAACATTTTTTCCCAAAGATAGGGGAAGTCTAAAGCTAGAGGGCATAGGTTTAAGATGAGAAGGGAGAGATACAGAAGTATCCAGAGGAGCAATTTTTTCACTCAGAGGGTGGTGAGTGTCTGGAATGGGTTGGCAAAAGTAGTAGTAGAGGCAGATACAATTTTGTCTTTTAAAAAGCATTTAGACAGTCACATGGAGAAAATGGATATGGAGGGATATGGGCCAATGCGGGTAATTGGGATTAGCTTATTGGTAAAATCTGGGCGGCATGGACAATTTAGCCTTAAGGGTCTGTTTCCATGCTGTAAACTTCTATGATTCTATGAATCTGCTGCAGGTCTTTTTTTTCCTTATCCAATCCTGTATTTTCCTTCTCTGGACTTTTTGGTACCACTTTTTACCTTTACAGCAACATGTTGGCTTTGTACTCTATTTGTTTTTTGAATGTTTTCTTTAAGTGGTTTCCTAATTTCACTCCTGAAAGGTAGAGCATTTATTTTTAGATGATGTGTCAAGTCCTAGACTCCCCAACCTGTGGAAATAATTTCTCCCTATCCTAAATTAATATCTTGAAAACTTCAATCAAATCATAAAATGGTTACAGCACACAAGAATTCCATTCAACCTGCCTTGCCCCATGCTAGCCCTCCTTAAGAGCTGTTCAGCTATTCACATCCCCCTCCTTTTTCTGCAAATTTGCTCTTTTCAGATAATTATCCAATTCCCTTTTGAAAACCATGATTGAATCTGTCCCACCACACTCCCAAACAGCGCACGCTAGGTCCTAACCTCTCACTGCATGTAAAAGGTTTTCCTCATGTTGCTGTTGCTGCTTTTGACAATCACCTTACATTGGTGTCCACTGGTTCTTGACCCACTGTACCAATAGGAAGAGTTTCTCCCTATCTACTCTATCCAAATCTTTCACAATTTTGAACACTCTTAATTCCCCCTCAACCTTCTCTTCTCTAAGGAGAACAGCCTCAGCTTTGTGAATCTATCTTTGTAATGAAATTCCTTAGCCTGGGAATAATTCTCATGAATCGCTTATGCACTCTCTCCAATGCCTTCACATTCTTCTAAATTCTAACCTCCAGTGAATATAACTCTAGATTCTGTAATTTATCTTCATAATTTAGCCATTAGAATCCAGGTATTATTCTGATAGGCCTACACTATACTCCTTTAAGGTCTAAGATGTGGTGCCCAGAATGTTCACAGTGACTCCAACTGTGATCTAACCCAGGCTTTGTATAGCTGAACCTGTTCTATCCCAATTGTCTAGATATAAAGGCCAGCATTCTACCAGCCTTTTTGATTATTTTCTATACCTGTTTGTGACATTTTAAAGATTATGTACATGAACTCGAAAAGAGTTTATAAGAGAGTTTATAAGAGAGTATCCATTAGTGTTGCTCACAGTGGGTGAGAAAATCTGTTGTTTGGAGAGGAACATTCAGTTTGATAAGATTTGGGAGAGATTATGTATCGGAAGTTAAAGGGGCAGAAAGGCAGGCATTGTTGAAGAGGAAAGCAGCGAGTAGTTGGAGATGGAAAAATATTGGGGATCGGGTATTGAATTGAGCAATAAGAGCTCAGGGAGAGCAATGAGTAGTTGAGGGGGTAGAGAGTATTCCGGGTAATTGGAAGAATGAGTATTTTGGGTCAGATGGTGAGAATTCAGGTTGGTGACCAAGGACAAGCGAACATCTGGGGAGGAAGTAGTGTTGAGAAGAACATAGTGGGCATTGAGAGGATAAACAGTATGAGGAAAATAAACAAATAGGAGCTAAGCAATGGCAGCAGCAGTACTGTGTGAGCAGCTGCAAAAGAAGGCATGTTTAAATTTCTAACCCACTTACAAATTACACCATGGTAATCACATGCCTTTATGCGGACATGAAAAGCTTTATAAAATTAATTCATTTTCTCAAATTCAGATGAGGAAAGATATTATCCCTGCCTTGCTGAGTGCCCCTGAACTATGCTAACTCTCTGCTAATTAAAACTTATTTGAAGATTTTCATTACATAACTGTTAAATTGTCTTACTCAATGAAAAATTTGCTAGAAGAAGACACAGTTGTTTCCTGTGAAGAACTGGTAGGCCTTGACATTTTGAGCAGTGTACTCCACCATTTGACTGGAGGAATGATCAGAACAGGTGATCATATAGTGGAGTTGGGAGTGTGGACGGGATTTTATTGCTTAATGGTCAGGTTGAGACTCTTCTCAGGAACTCTTTTAGAGCAAATGTTACATGGCGTAACTGTGAAATCATCTTGCTCTTTTTTTTAAAAACAGTGTCTGAGCATGATCATAGACATGGAAAAGAAGCAAGAAATCAGGTCAAGTAAGCTCATCCCCCCACCCCTTAAGTATGTGCTGCCTGGACCTGTGGATGGCCACTTTTGCTTGACCCAGGAGCAGTCCTCTGAGGAGGTCCTCTGACCTGCCCGCTGTCCTGTGCCCCAGGTACATGCTTTATGATCATATCTAACAGCTGATAATGTGTCAAACTTGAGTTAAAGATTCCAAAGAATAATTTTTACTGCTTTATTTTGTTAGAAACATTATTTGCAGCCAACTTGATTATTTGGCCTTTTCTGTGTTAAACAATGTATGTAAAGACATAAATTTGATTCAACTGATAAATTGATATAGTCCATCAGCTGAAAGTAATTTGTGTTGTGCTGGAATTAATCTGTATCATAGCCAGCGTATTGCAAACATTTTGCAAGAAATGCAAATAAGATGCAACAGGAAAGTGTGAATCAAATTTTATGAGAGTTAGGGCAGGATTTTTTGGACAGCAGAATATCCCGCCCCACCACCCAAAGAGTTGGCAAGGAATACATTAACATTAATACTCGCTGCACTGCTGCAGCAATTTAACATTCAACAGGGTTTAATTAGCTAAGGATGAGGCTGCCACTCCACCTGAGACAGTAGTCCTGCCTCAGAGAGCCGCTGGCCAGCGACTCTGTAGTCTCAGCAGTGCTAAATGAGTAGTGGCTATTGCTGGGGCTACAGCATTCCCAAAGAATAGCTAATGGAGACCATACTGAAGGTAAGTCTGGGGAATTCCCCCAGCGAGGGAATTAAGGGGAGTACAGAGCCAGGTTTGAGAGACCAGGTAGGGAGGGTTAAAAGCGGAGGGCTGGGGATGGGTAATGACCCTGTCGAGTGCCTCCGATGGACAAAGGGGTCTCTTACCAGTCTGTGTAGCTGAAGCTGCTGAGCTTCCCACTTGTTGTGAGCATCCCTCTGTCATGGGTAAGATGGGGAGGAGTAGGACTCTAAAGTCACCGTTAATTATCTATTTTCTACAACCCCTGTAAAACAGGAGATAGGTCAGGAGCAGGTGAGTAGCATTTTACGAGCCACCACCACCACCTCCAAACTGGGAAGTGCAAGATTAATTCTGCTGGGTGTGAAATTTATTGTATTGTAGTGGCTCCTCAGTGTTGCTTTTGCTGAGTGAGTGTTGCTTTTGCTGAGTTGACTTTAAGTTATTTTATAACCATAGTTATCAGGGCCACGCACAGCATCTGAATAAATGGGATTCTGTGCTTATTACATCATATTCTGGAATTTCAGATATATCTTTCTGTGATCCCGTCCATTGTTCTGGGAAAGTAACTCAGTGGCCTCAATTATCGCTTTGCGTATGTATCACATTTTTATTTCACCTTTTTATTCCATTCAAGGGTACACAGTGAGATGGTGAGATTTACCGGAGTGAATGTAAGCTCATATTTTGCAGCATTTGAGCAGTGGGTGCTCATGGAATTACGTGCATTGAATCACATGGACTTTGGTGACCCTGGAATTTGACAGAACTGATGTGCAAGTTCTATGGTTTAATAGATTTGCTTTATACACATTGCATTATTAAGAACAACACTCCCCCAACTGTTCCCTTCAGTGTATAGAGTTAGTGGCAATGGTCCTACATTTCATAATGTTACAGAACATTTCCATTCTTTATTATCCTGCACCACAACAAGGTTAACAGAAATGTGCCTCTAAGTTAGACTTGTACATTTGTTTGTGTGGGTCAAATTCCCTATTCTTCCTGATGTTGGCACACTAACACTATCGGCCCGATAACAAAGGGAGTGAACCTAATCTTAAACAGTGAAATACGTCTTATTTCCATAAACTATATTAAACCATATAGTTTACATTTTAATCTACCAAATCTTAATGAAATGAATTCAGTCAGCAGATTATAAATATTCCAATCATACTGTTACAAATGAGAGATAAAGTGAACTGATGGCTTTAATTGGTGGCCATCCTTTTCAATTTCTAATTGAACACATCTGCCCATCATGTTCCAGGTTGAAACTTTGCAACATCAATACACAAGCACAGTACTCAATAATAATCTATTGGAGAGCTCATTAAAAATCTGTCTGAAGAACAGAGACAAAACTACTGTGCACAGCATCTGAATTGGGTTTGACAATTAGGCGAGTTGTGTATCCTTGACTCAGCAATTATTTGACAGGATCATGACCCAACTCCTTTCTCTTGCAAAGAGAGCACTTAAATTCAAAATTCTGGGTAGAAAATTCAGTCTCTTTTGACAAGTTCCTGACTTTGAACAGGCTGCAAATCAACAATCAGAGCTTCCAGGGGCAGAGAGGAAGCAGAAATAAAAACTGAAAAGCCTATTATTGCTTCCAGTCCATTAGAAGGTGGCAGTGGCAGAACTCCTTTGGCAGCAAGGCATCTGCCACCCTATCGATCATTAGGAGGGGAGTGTGGAATAAAAGAGAAAAACTTTGGTCCTGAAATGACACTGAGGGAAACTAGTGTGCAGAAACATCTTGATTTGAAATTTCTCACTGTTATAGTTAAAGCAGTAACTTATTTATTTTACACATGTTGACACCTCTTGTAAAATAGCAGAGAAGGAATTCCAACTGTTGCATTAAGTATTCAGACACTGCGACATCACAGTATAACTCCAAGATTATTGACAATAGGGGATTAAGTTAATAGCAAATGTTTACTTTGTGTTGCTCTCTCTCTGAGTAACAAACACCAGCAAGTCAGGCAGAATTTCACAGAACTATAAAATATCTGGCATAGTCTGTACTTGGAATTTCATAGCACACTCTGTCACTCCAGTCAACCCAATTCGAGAAAGCAGGACTCGTGGCTATTGCACAGTAATAGGAATAGTGGTAGTTCATTCTGTTCCAGAATCATAGAATCCCTACAGTGTGGAAAAAAGCCATTTGGCCCATTGAGTCTGCACCTACTTTCCAAAGAGCATTCCACCCAGGCTCTGCCCTATCCCTGTAACCCTGCCTTACAATGGCCATTCCACCGAACCTGCACATCTTTGAACACTAAGAGGCAATTCAGCATTGCCAATCAAGTGAACCTACACATCTTTGAATACTAAGATGCAATTTAACATGGCCAATCCACCTAACCTGCACATCTTTGGACAGAGAGGAAACCAGAGCATCTGGAGGAAACTCATGCAGACACTTTGTGGAGTTTGTATGTTCTCCCAGTCACCCAAGACCAGAATTGAACTCAGGTCCCTGGAGCTGTGAGGCAGCAGTGCTAGCCACATGCCGCCAGTCAAAGATGCTTTGCAGAAATCTGAAATATTGGTTAATTTGAAGCCAAAGTTACCATTATTGTTGCTTGCAATACTTCACCTTATGGAGTTGGGATAGTAATCTCACATGTTATGCCCTCGGGAGAACAATGATCAAATGCTTTTGCTTTGCACACTCTGACTTGTGCTGAATCTAACTATGCTCAACTAGAAAGAGAAGCATCAAGTGTAATTTTTGGTATACAAAAACAGCAAACAAGTCTTCAATTAAAAGAAGTGGATATTGATCAGCACATAACATTGGATTTATGGTTATTTTTAAATCACCACAAATACGAACTGAAATATCTGGTTTCATGACAGATACGATGGGGGTAGCCCAGTCACTCATTGGAACCATCTCGCACACAGCAGTGTTAACAAATTGGACTAATTCTTCAACGTTGGGATGAATTGCATCGCTCTTGCTTTGAAACTTTTTGATTGCCTATTACGCTTTATCTTGAGTTACACTTGAACTCCCTTCATTGAGCCAAATGTCTTTTCGAATATACTCATTTTATCCAGAAGATGCTGCAGTCTGTCGCTTCATTGACAAATCTGTCGATGAACTCCAGTTGAGCTATCTTCTCCAACCATGATCTTCCAAATAAAGCTGTAAAATTACCTTGGTCCACATAGAGAGGCAACTCCTCTGTTTAGCCATTCAACCCTACATTGACCATGATGTAACCTTTTAACGGCATGATATCTTTTGTGTATCTCCTTAAAAATCACATCAGTTGGTTTTAAAGGAAGATGCTTCAGGTTTTGTTGGCACGTAGTCTTAGGAATTAAAGATGCTGCAGCACCAGTATCAGCCTACATCCTAATAGGTTGTCCACTTAACTTTGGAATCACTATGTGATTCACCCTTTATGGATAAGCATTCAGTTGGAGCCCTTCGTCATATTTCTGGGCATTTTCTTCTTCAGTCATAATTCTTTTCCACCATGTTGTACATTCTTTTTATAGGATGCAACTTGCTCTTCTTCTTGAAGGTGCCCAGATTCTTCTTATGAATATTCTTCTCGAGCCCAACAATGTGACCCATTTTGCCACAATTCTTGCATTGACTACCCTTGCTCCAGCATGCACTCGCTGAATGGCCCATTTGGCACATCTATGACATGCTTGTTGTTATTTTGTTTTCTTATGGACAGTTCCCAACTTGTAGATCTTCATTCCTGCACCAAATTGTGAAGCCTCTTTAGCAGCCAGTTCCATCGACACTGCAATTTCTACTACTGTCTTTAATGTCAAAGCATGGTCAGTAAACAATCTTCTTTGGATAGCGTCATTTTGGAGACTACAAACTATCTCAAAGAGCATATTCTAAAGACACACCAAACTCACACTGTTGTACCAGCCTTTTTAAGAAGGCCACAAATTGAGCAATGCTTTCACCTTCCACTTCATTCCTTTGGTGGAACCTGAACAATTCCAAGATGATCAGTGGCTTTGCAGAGTAATATTCTTCAAGAATTTTTGTCAAGTCATCATAAGTTTTTATTCCTGACTTTGCAGGATGAACACAGTAAGAAATCTGACAACACCAGATTAAGTCCAACCAAAATAAATCAGTTGGACTTAACCTGGTGTTGTCAGATTTCTTACTGTGTTTACCCCAGTCCAACACCGATATCTCCACATCGTTGCTGGATGAATCAAATTCAAGAACAAATTGAAGGTTTTACTCCCGATTGTATTGGTACGAGCAACTTGTCTGCACTTTTATTTGCTTGAGCAAAGTACTGAAAATGCTCGACATAAAAACTCCAGAGTTCATTTTCTTAATTGAAAGGTCCCATTGACACTAATTCACTTCGCTTGCAGGCACTTGCAACTCTAGAATGCTCTGTGTATTTTTTGTTTCGCTGTCTTCCCAATGCTCTCCTTTTTATGCTGGAGATCATTTACTTGATGTATTCTTTGTCAAACGGACCCAGTTATACAAGAGAGCCCGTTTTTTTTACATATGCCAGGTACTGCATGGAATTTCACTCTTTCTTATTGGAAAAAAACCCATCTTTGAAACCACATAGCACACACTGTTGCTGCAGTCAGCTCATTTCATGCAAACAGGGGCCAGTGGCTACTACACAGTAATAGGAACAGCGATAAGTCATTTTGGTCCTTGAGTTCTTTCTCATCATAGCGGGTGCTTTGTTCTTACTTGTCTTCCTGCATTGGCACTTCAATCCTGTTGTTGCTTCTCCCCAGTCTTCTAATATTTGAAGTGTAAGGACCCACAGTGTTCTTTTTTCTCTACTTAGGATCTTTTCTCGATGTTTTCAATGAAAGAAAATCCCAACTTGTTGTCAGTTTTCTTTTTGTAATGCCCTATGTTAGGGATTGTGGGTTTTACACAAAAGCAAAAGACGTGGTGCACACATGTAGATTCAAAGTAACACAAAACATGTTTATTTTAGGAGCTCTTGCCTGTACAAATTGAAACTAAAACAGCAGCCTGTGCAGCATCTTAATGGCATCATTATCAAATCATGTGATCAGCTCTTAAAGTAATCTGTAACCACTTAAATATATAAAACAGGGGCAACAGTCTTTTCCAGCTTTCTATTGTCCTTTGTGTGAAGAATTGCATCCTGATCTCTTTTGAATCATTTGGCTTTCATTTTAAGAGTGTGCCCCTTGTTCTGGATCCTTCCATTAAAATAAATAATTTCCCTGCATCTGCCCTCTTGAATTCCTTCATCATTATAAATACCTTGATTAGATCATCCTTCAACCTTCTAAACTCCAGGGGAAAGAAATCTAATCTGTGTCATTTGATTAGGCACTTTATGACCTTGCCGACTCAACATCATGTTTAACAATTTCAGGTTGATCATTTGGACAAGAGTTGCTGATAATGATTTTACTATTTATTTACACCAGAAACCTGATCTTGCACAGGGCTAGGATTTTCCAGTGCCACGGCAGTGAATGGAGCTTTGGCTGAGTACCAAATTCTCCATTCTCGCCGGCAGCAGTGGCGGAATTAATGAAATTGGAGAATCCTACCTTTCATCTTTCCCATTTCCGCCCATCACAGACTTTATCTTTTGTTCTTTGCTCTCTCCTCCTTTCCTGCCTCTGTACTTGCCTCAAATTGGTAATATACTCCAGTTCTAACAAAAGGTCAATGCCCAGAAACATTCATTGTTTTTCTTACCTCAGATGCTGCTAGACTTGTTAAATCTTTAAAGCACTTTTTGTTTGTGTTTTGAGTTTAAGCAACCTGGCCTCATAATTTAACCCTTTAAATCTCACGTACTCAACTCAAAAGAGAAAAGAGGGTCGTGGCATAAAGTAGACAAGGAAAAGGGCAATGTTAAACTGCCCTGTCTAACCAGCACTGTGATTGTGTTTCAGACGTGTCTTTACAATTTACTCCTGATCTGCAGAGTCAAGTGAGAAGATTAGCAAGAATAATTACAATACATGGAACAAACATAGAAAAATGGCTTTTACGAGCTGCCATCTCAAAAAACTAGTGCAGATTTTTTTTAAAAACAAGTATTTATTTCAATTTCACACAAGGGGCTGAACACTCCAGAACCTCCAACCAGTCCCTTAAAGGTTGTATAAAAACAGCATTAGGTACACAACAGAATTTAAGAAACTATCTTTATATCAATATACAAAAGGAAGAGATAATCTTCCTGTCTCACCTATTTTACACAACAATAATTTTTTGTAATTAATACTCAGCAACTCATTGGTCACAAACTCAAGCTCTGAAAAAAAATCACTTCAATCCTGGTGGATCTTTAAAAAATAGAATATTAATTAAAAAGTTTATTTGACTGTTCTTCATTATAATCCACTTATATATTAAGCATTGGGTCTCAGAAAATGAAAATAAATCAGTCCTGTAAGTATTAGAATATGTTTGTGTATTTCAAGGCACAGTGGATTTTAAGTAACCATGGAGCCAATTTGACACAAAACATCCCTTTTGAATATGTTAGAAAACTGCGAGCAATAGAATAAAGGCACTTCTTTTCTCGATATAAAAAGTATTTCCCCTCTTTCCTCTGAAGGCAGTGCCGAGTCCTGGACTCCAGCTGCCCTTCAGTATTTCACTCAAGCAGATATTCTCCTTTTGAGAGTCCAGGCTGCATAAATGTGCTATTCACCATGGGTAAGTGATCAAAGCTGATCTCAGTTGTGTCCACACCAGACATCCACACTCTCTCACACACTTTCCAAGAGGAGGCAGTAATTAGGAATGGGAAACCTGGCTGACTTCTTCCTGTGCCTACTCATTGTCAATACCCACATGAAAAGAAAGGGACACTTGAGTGAGATGTTGAGAGCTGGAAGCTCCTCCTAAGCAACAGTCTGCATTTCAGGAGAGGACAGGAGAAATTTGGCTCTCTCATCAGTTTGGTGGATTAAGGCATCTTTTATTGATGCACTATATCATTGCAGACCACAAGAAACAAACTTGATTCCTGGACCATACTGAATTTGCTGATCTCAGCAATGGCAGCAGCATTGGTCTAGAGAACGGATAAGGAAACACTCAGGTTTCTCGCTGCTTTTTGCTATTCAGTGACCCCCCCCCTCCCCGGCACCATTGCCTTTTGATATATGCATAAGACAGACAGTCTAGGTGAGGATAGGATTAGGAGAATGTGTGATTGTAGAATATTCCACCAATAATCACCCCCATGAAGAATGATGATTTGTGTTGATTGTACCCCACAAGCTGAATGTGAAAGGGAAAATGTGTGTAAAATTTGATAACGTAAGACACCTAGGTAAGTACTAAATTTAAATTGCAACTAATCAGACCAGACCAGTGAATTTTGTAGTAGTTTTCCCCTGTCAGGTCACATCCAAAAACATTTGACACTAATTGCCTGATATACTTGTCACTGCTGCTTCATTTGTGAAGGCAAGAAAAGAACATGCAACATGGAACATTCATGGAAATCTACAAATATCCATAACAGCTCTTTAGATCTGTGCCTTGGTGATCTTCAGTCTCCATCAAAGTTCCTTATTCAAACCACTGATCACACATCACTATCTTCAAGTATCCTGGCTCTGCATTTCTATACATATAAAAATTTAGAATTTCACTCACTACAGTTCATGATAATCACACAATAGTAGAGGATGTTTGGTTGGGGGATGGGGAGTGAGTGAAGCCTTTCCACAATAGTTAATAGTTGCTCAGGAACACACAATCAAATAGACAATAAATTTGAAAAGCAAATAAGATTTCTTACTACCTATTATGAAACAAATATAGAATTTAACAGGAACTATAGAATCACACCCATCACAAACATGCACAAACCTATGAAAAATTTGAGATCAAATTAAGCTTTGAACATCCAGATTTCAGACTTCTAGCCACACAGTGATACACCATGCAGTGCTATCTAAACAACTTTTATTTTGGAGTCACTCAGGCTAATTTTCGATTCAATAATGAAGCCCCAAAATTCTTCCCAAATCTGGCATAGACGCCAATTTCTTCTATTGGATTCTATAGGCTCACATCTTCATTCACTTTTAATGTCTTTGATTTTGGAATCATGATTATTTTAATTGCGAAGTTCTTCTGAAATTTCCTTGAAAACACGACACATTTCCACCTTTCAGTAGCATAACACGCAGCCAACAGAAAGGCCCAGGCTGCTCAAGCGGGAATACAAACAGCCCTTTCCTGACTGATAATTTGAGCATAGCGGCAGGGTCAGGATAAAGGGGACTAGTCTTTTTCTACCCACCCCACCCCAGAAAATCATTTTTAACATGTTATATTCCCTTTCCAGTTTATAAAATTACCCCGATAGTCCTTTCACCCATTTCCCAAACTCCCTATATGGTTTCTGCCTTAGATGACTGACAATCAAAGATTAATGAAAAAAATACACTTCTGATCCACCACTTTAAAATGTAACAAAACAATTTCAATGATAATTACTGAAAAATAACATAGGTGCCCAATTTCCAGGCATTAATCTCTGATCACAATCCTTTAACTGCCTTAAACATGAAAACCAAACTGTTGTACTTTAGTGCTGAGGCAAATGAACCAGCCAATCAGTGGCTTCACTTACTGGGTTATGCAGAATTTTGAATCAATTTGAGCGTCACAATCTTCATCTATCCCATGTGAGAGCTAATCTTGTGAAGAGGGAGGTAATTATATTTTCATTCTGCCCACCTTTCAGTAGCATAACACGGAGCCAACAGAAAGGCCCAGGCTGCTCAAATGGGAATACATTATTATTATGCTGTCAGGATCAGTGATCCCTTTTCTGCTACAATAATGGCATCATAATAATGCGAGGAAGATAGTGTATTGTCACTGGATTATTAATCCAAAGACCCAGGGTAATGCTCTGGGGACCCAGGTTTTAATCCCACCACAGCAGATGGTGAAATTTGAATTCAATTAAAAAAAAATATGGAATTGAAAGTCCAGTTGACTAATGTCCTCCATGTGACTCCAGCAACGTGGTTGATTTTGCAAGTCAATTTAAGGGGCAGTTAGGAATGGGCAATAAATGCTGGCCCAGCCAGCCCACATCCCATGAATGAATAAAAAAATTAACAGAGTAGCGATTCTTCAGCTGAATAATGAACAGTGTACCATTAGAATCTGCAGTTCAATGATGTTCTGTTTTGCTTGATTAGCCTCCTTGACAAAGTCCCCTATTGATCAATTCAAAAGCTGTATGTTCTGCAAGCAACAGCATCATGAGCAGGTGAATATCAAGGATCAGAGCACTCCCACTAGATATACGAGGATTGGCCTTCTATGTTTTGTTATGAATCAATAGCACAGAAGCATTTCAACTGAATGGGCAAGGCATTGAAGCATCCCTTCCCTCCTTCATACTGTACATCAATGGCAGAAGATAGCAGTGCTCCATTCACTTACTAAAGGGGCTGGGTTTTTTTCCATGTCTATAAAAAGCATGCAACAAGGTGCAAGAAGACCATTCATTCATGTGTTTGGCGGGTATCTAGTTTACTCATAATTCTCACATCCCCTGATGACAACACAGCAACATTATTCCTGGACATTCACTGGTGTACAGGAGAGAAAGGGAGAAAACAGACTGGATCTAAACTGGATGGCATTATACACAAGGGACATCAGTAAAGCATCTATATCTCTCTAGTTGGAGTGTAAACTATTTTGATTCAGAGATTGGGATCCCTGTCCTCCTTCTTCCTCCTCCCCATCTCGCCACCGCACATTCCAAAGTTCAGAAATCAACTTTTTTTGCTTGCTGGGTTGTTAGATGTCTAAATAGGATCCTGAAGTTGATCCTCTATGTCCTCTTTATTTCTGACTTTTCTGGAAGACTGCTGTGCCAGTAGTCTGGATTATCAAAGGCATGAATGTCACCCTCAGTAACAAACACAGTACTGTCATCCAGGTATTCAGGGTTCTGCACAACGTTCACACAGCCATTGAGGTAGGCCTGTTTGTTCATGTACTCATATTCTTGGTGATCACTTGGTTTTGAGTCAGATTTCTTTTGTCTCTCGAGTGACTGGGTATCATTCAAGGGATCAACTTCATTGGCAGGCTTCAGCTTTTCTGTAGGCACAAAAGAAATATTTGTGAATCAGCAGAAAAATGACAGCGGCTGTGAGATTTTTTTCCCCTGCTTCACCACTATAAGGCCCTAGATTATGCTGATGTTCAGTTCTTTGGACCATGACTATCCTACTAGAAAGGCATCATAACCAAGCATTATTGCGTCCTCATTTGATGCCCACATGCCAGTGTTTCCAGAAGTCATCACTCAATAGCACTGAAGAGTGAAAGTCCTGTCTGATTTCAGTCCCACTTAGAAGCCCAAAGCAAAAAAAAAATCAGATAACTCCAAACAGGTCATAGACTGAAAGCAGAACTTTCCCTGGTTTTATATCTCAGCACTAAATCAGATATTGCATTTGGCAGGGGGGGGTGCAGTTACCATGCTGCAAGATTTCTATATTAAGTGTGAAAAGCAGAATCTGGAAGTACAATTAAATGGCAGAACAAACTTGCACTGTATATACACCTCACATCTTCGAAGTAAACCCCTAACCCATGAATTACTTCTGTATTATAGCCACACTTGGTATCCAAGCAACTACCACAGTCAATTATGTATAGCACAATCCCACATTCAGGAAATTAGCTAATGACCCATCAATCTGCTCCTGGCAGTGTTGCTTGAGGGAGGAATGTTGGCCAAGACATGAAGTAAACTCCCTGCCCATCCATCCAAATAGTAGGATTTTTAATGTCTGCTGGAATAAGTAGGTGAGGCTCTGGTTTATCTCATCCTAAAGCTGCATATCCTGACAGTGCAGTGCTCCATCTGTGTTGAGCTACTGTCAGCATAGGTTTTGTGCTCATGTCCTGGAGTGGCATTCAAACCCACAAACTTCTGGCTGAGGTGGGAAATCTAACACTGATCCTGATTGATGCAGTATTACACCAAATTTAAGAGGCAGTTTAGTTCCTCTTTTCATACAGCAAGTCTTATTATTTGCAGTTTTCTTGAAAAACACCACTCTTTTGTGGTCAAAATAGTCCTCAATGACTTACCAACTGTAGAGCTCCTTTGCTCTGGCATCACATAGCCATTAATGTCCACCTCTGCTTCATCAGATGGGGAAATCATCATGTTTGTGCCATTGGAGAAACGTGCACTGCTGTCCCTGGAGCGGTGGCCACGGAGCTGGAGCGTTCCATTCAAAGATATGTCTTCATACAGATCAAGTGAGGATGCTGTACCTCGGCCTTCCGAGGACTCCGAGATAGTTCGCGTCGTGGACTCATTCCGTATCCTTAGGGAGCGCTTTGACCCCAAATCTCCATTCTTCATCCCGGCCTAACAAATGAAAAGGTTACTTTGTTATATCTCATTGAATCCGGGAAGATACATATCCTTCCTCGTTATGGATTAAACAACAATTTTATTGTAGGGATATCTACCTACTCCACGAGCCCCAAGTCTTTTCTCTATGTATTGGATTTTGTTGCTGCTCTCTCAAACTTTGATTTCAGCTAAACAGTGAATTTGATCCTGGTCAAAGAGATGTATTCACAGACCATTATAGGTTTTTTTCAAAAAAACGTGTAGTACACACCCCTGTTTTTCTTTTCAAAGTAATATTTTCACTCTCATACAGTTCTTGAACTATTGGATTATCTGCATACACACCTCTACAATGTAAAATTCACTGAGACCCAAGGCGTTATTGGTTGTATTCACCCTGGAGCTTAGAGTTATGCTTAAAGCACATTTTCAGGATCATTTTCTGTGTTTCTGTTGCAGAACTTCAAATGAGGGCAACGCATATCAGGCAGTATGCCCAATTTATAGCCCGAAGAATTCCCTCATCGAACTAAATGGAGAATGATTTAGGTCACAAATCAATAGCACTGGTTCTCCATGAGCGAATTCTCAATATGCATTCTCATTTGATCTATATGAATACATTTCTTTGATTGGAACGCTCCAACTCCATGGCCGCCACTTAAGGGACAGTTGCCTGAAGCTCTACAGTGAGAGCACACACTCAAAAATGACCTCTTTATTTTTAACACTGCTGGTGGGAGGTCTCAGAACAATTTCTTGGGACAATGTGCAGGCAGTCTACTCTGCATCTACAATTGACTCCCTCTCTCTATCACCTCTACTCTAGAGTAGCCTGGTTACCCCATAAGGCACAAGCTATTGGAACAGAATTAGGCCATTCAGCCCATCTAGTCTGCTCCATCATTCAATCATGGTTGGTAGGTTTTTCCACCCCATTCTTCTACCTCTTCCGCATAATCTTTGATTCCCTCACCAATCAAGAATTGCGCAAAATGTGAGACTAGGATTCTGCAATCGGGAAAGATGGGGCAGGTTCAATCAAATGAACATGGGCACAAGTCCCAAGAGGCAATGGTCTGACATTATGCCATGATTCAAGTGAATAACTTTTTTTTCTGGCACTGCATATTTTTCACCTGTCTTGCTGCACCACAAGAAAAAGAATTGATCCAAAAGATATTAGACAACTGCTCAGCGCTTGCTACTAATGCTAATTAACAATAACAACTATACTAAATATTCAAATTATTATGGTTGTAAAGATAATCCAGGTATGTCCATTAAAATAATAACATTAAGAATATTCCACAAGATCTTAATTATTTTTAATAATGTTGTATTTGATGGTTTTCTTGTATGAACAGGAAATTGTAGTTTGTTGGAAACTACAGATAAACCTCACTGTGTACCTACCTGTCGAGAACCGTCTGGACCAATCCCATTCATTGGCATATACCCTGCTGGCAAACTGTTGCTCTGTAAAAAGAAATGGGAAAAAAAATGAAGTGGCATTTGTTAATCTATTGCAATCAATAGTGAACCAACTTGGGCCTTGGAATATCAGCATACAAATTGAAATTTATCCCTGTTATTTGGTTGAGGAAATTTGCAAGGACAGGTATTTCAGACCTACATGTTAAGGATTTAACATGATTCACCCAAGGTATAATTTTAGGGGGCTAGGGTCACATCTAATTCAGTTTTGGAAGAAGCAACCATCTATTAGTACTAAAGGCACCAAGTCTTTCTATAGTACAGGTCCAATGGTGTAGGGCAGTCTTCTCAAGTAGCCAGTTCTTCACATACTGGCTGAGATTGATAGTAGGCTATCAGGCCACAGAGGAAGGAAAATCCTAATGTCGCTTAATATTCTCACACACACACTGATTAGAGGGGCCATTGAGCTGTGATCAGGAGCAGACATTATTCTCTCCCTAGACCAGGGGTCCTACCCCAGCTAAGATCATCCAACTGGTGTGTCAATTCTAGGATTTTGCTAATCTATCCGATAGCTCAGTTATCTACTGAATCATCCAACAATCCGCTGTTTCTTATCACCATACTGAAATGTGACCAATGGTATCAGACTTCGAACTTTGTACATTGTAACACTGATGCAAAAGATCAACAGAGGGTGACCGATCCTCAGATTTGCTTTAGCTGTCTTTACTTGCTGCTCATTTTGTCCTGACTCTGGGGAACAAATATTCAAGAGCTGGCTCTCTGTGTTTACACCATTAAATCTGGCCACTCAATCTCGGTGGCAGCTATACGCTTGATTCTCAGTGGCTCTTTGACACCATTAAAATCAGTGAGAGATTCAGTGTCAGGAGCCAGCTGATGGAAGCCACTTTTCCAGAATCAAAATGAAAACACCAGCATGGAATGGCTTCTCTTTCCTTGTAGGGAGTTCTCTCCATTCTTTTCATACTTCCTTTGTGTTGCAGTCAACTGTCAGGAAGAGCATTTGGTTCCTTGTGTTCCACTTACTGGCTTGTCTATGAACCAAGACAAACCCCTCTCATATGAGATAGTCTGAGTGATGGGCACAGATTCAAATCACAGGAAACACACAATAGTTTAAGCTGCCTTGAGGGCGTCAACATTTAGGGCAGGTTAAAAAAGATGACCAATTGTCCAAAATAATTGCTGTCATCACAAATTCCTTGGTTTTTATCATCTTGTTTCATACCCTGCTGGATTCAATCCTCGATCTGAATCCTGATGTCGGGCCATCTACCATGGTTGCCATCAAATCCTCATCAAGGTCATCATAATCCATTAGGTCTTCCTCATACTCATGCAGAGTCCTATGTTCACCAGCATGTGTGTTGTTGGCCCGGTCATCACCCTGAGGAAAGATACAGAAAGATTCAAGAACCAGCTGGTGGGTTAGGAGAGGCACAGAGTTCCACTGTTACATCATCAGAACACACACAACAATAGGAGGCACTCCATCCCTAACTAACTCACTCCAGCCTGCACAAAGGTAGGGAATTCAGAATGGAAATAGGAAAAATGTAAAAAAAATTCCATCTTAGCTGTCAAATTTAAAATACAGAAGGAACCAAAGCAATCTGTAACACTTGTGGCATGTAATGTTATTCTCATAAAGGCTCAAAATAGCTCAGTTAGTGTGTTTTTAGTTACTGTCTGTGCATCATATGTGTGTAAGACATTAGAATTTATTTAGAACCTTAACCATAAAAGCAGCATTGTTGCGGTTTGTTACTGCCTGAATTCTAACATAGTTAAATTAAGTGGCAAATCTATGTAAATTAGCACTGTACTTGAGAGTTGCAATCTCCTCCCATTCTATAAGCTTCCTAGTCTTGTAACACTAGCCTCTTGTCTTGAGCATCCCCCATTCCTATTCACTCCACCATTGGTGACCATGCATTCCACTGATTGGGTCCTTTGCTCTAAAATTCCTTACACTAACTTCTTCACCTCCTTTAAGACTCTCATTAAAACTCATCTCTATGGTTGCCTGTCTTACTATCTCCTTTCTTGACTCAGGCTTTTTTCTTGTCAATATTTTTGATTGCATGATAGAGCATTTTCTACACTGAAGGCACCCTATAAGCATTGGAAACAACAAAGTCATTGTCTTTGGTCTCCATCATATATTTTGTTTCCTAGTAGCAACTTTTCACAGCAGCTATTTGCGGTTGAACTAGACTGTATTGTAAGCTCAATGGAATTCAAAGAAATTATTCTGTTTTCAGAGCTCCTTAAATACAACATTAGAATAGCTGACAAAATGTTGGCGAACTTCTTCCAATATTTTCAAGTGACTGGATGAGAACAAACCTCAATGACTAGGTATCTGGCCGGATCACGAGCCATGCGGGAAAATTCTGCACCAAGCTCTTTGAACGTTGGTCGACTGTCCTCATCAATCATCCAGCCTGATTTAAAAATATGAAGAAAATCACATTTGTTGCACCTTACATGTTTACTGAGAAGGGAAGCTGAGAGAGGAGCAGGCACTGGAAAAATAAATAATAACAGAGTGCAGGAAAATCTCAGCAGGTGTGGCAGCATCTGTAGGGAGAAGAACAGTTAATGTTTCAATTCGTATGACTTCTTCAGAGCTAAAAAAAAATCAATTCTCACTTGTAATGAAGGGATAGACTGAAGTGCAGATGTCTGAAACACTAGGATCCAAGGAGAAAGGGAAAAAAGCAGGACAAATAAGTCAAAAGCAGTGTTTCAGTGAGGCAGCATGGAATTTCATTAGACTAAAATGCCTGTCATAATTCATGTCAAGTTTTCTATAATGTGAATGTTATTTTAACTGGATAAGGTTAGCTGAGTAAACTTATTATTCATTTAAGATTCAACTGTAATAATGTATTCTTTGCAATCCAAATCTACACTGTATCAGAGCACAGAATCAATCTCTTTTGGTAAGCAACTAGTAATTTCAGTAGACTTTAGTAAGTAGTGAGGACTGGACAGAGTAGATAGGGAGAAACTGTTCCCACTCATAAAAGGATCAAGTATAAGAGGACTCAGATTTAAAGTGATTTGCAAAAAAAGCAAATGCAATGTGAGAAAAAACATGTTCACATTATGGTTGGAGTCTGTAATGCACTGCCCAGAAGTGTGGCAGAGGCAGGTCCAATCAAGGCATTCAAGAAAACATTAGGTGATCACATGAATAGAAACAAAGCTCAGGGTTATGGGGAAAAAGCAGGAGAATGATACTAAGTCATAATGCCCAACTGGAGAGCTGGTGCAGGCATGGTGGTCTGAATGGCCTCCTTTTGTGCCATAACAATTCTGAG
Source organism: Sphyrna mokarran (assembly GCA_024679065.1). Lineage (NCBI taxonomy): Eukaryota > Metazoa > Chordata > Chondrichthyes > Carcharhiniformes > Carcharhinidae > Sphyrna > Sphyrna mokarran. The sequence goes on from JAGIQG010000038.1 coordinate 5,999,481, forward strand.
ATTGTGTTACAACATAGACAACTTCCGTAAGAATGTATCCATAAATTTTATTCTTTCCACTCCATACTAATATAATTTCTAAATAATAATTCCAACTCTGTTTCTCCCAGAGCTGCTTGTAACTTAGTTGTTTGTGAGATCAGATCTTGTTGACTTGCCTCCCTTGCTTTTTGTGTGTGAGCAATACTTAAGTCCAGATCTTATACTTCTGCGCTACTTATTTTGAACCAATTTGGATGGAGGATAGCAAAAAAAAAACCCTGACAAGGAGATTTTGTGCAGAATCTACCACTGCTTCTAATATTTTCTAAGGGCTGATGTTAAAAATATCTAAATGTATTTGGATGTGTGTGTGAAAACAATTGGTTTGTAGAAATAAGCCATCTTGACATAACTCCTTATGGGTAAACCTTGGCACATCAGGAATAATGTTATCAGGTTTCTGGCATCCAGTGCCGCTAAAGACAACAGAGGGGGTGTGAAGATTTAAATTAAGTAATTGGATTACATGCCTCCTTTGAGCAATAAAACTGGAAGCTGATGAATAATTGGATTAAAATGACTACTTTCTGTAAAATGATCTGTTCCAGCATTTTTTTTGCTTTGGAACAACTTGTATCATATTGCAAAAAGAGTATCAGAATATTTAATTGCACCTCATTAACTGGCTGGAGATCAGTTGGAATTGAACTGACTAGATGCCAATGTGCCATACAAGGGTTATCACTTATTTGCATCCGACTCTTTGGTGTGCACACCCTGGCAATTAAATAGAAAATTCTAGAATCGGTTCTCCCAAATCGCTTTCAAAGTTATTTTTTAAATCACGTACTTACATTTTACCATGACCATATAGACATCAACAGTACAGATCTGAGGCTGTGGCAGGCGTTCACCTTTTTCCAAGAGGCCAGGGATTTCACGAACAGCAATTCCCTCGTACGGTTTATTGCCAAATGTCATCAGTTCCCATACAGTGACACCTGTGGAGAGCACACAATATTTCAAAGCTGGGAACCCAGTGCTAGAAATCAGTGAAAGGAATCTGATAAACTTTGGTTACTTCTCGTTATTGTACAAGTGTAGGCAAATGGAGCTAAATGTTACTTCTAGAGTAATGTGCACAAAGTTGGACATACAAGCTTAGAAATTGCTGTTGATGCAAATTAAAGATTAACTTTAAGCTTTTGTGGGTTTCAAAAGAAGCTGCTTTTACATGGATTTTCCTAATTTTAATATTTTCCTAATTTTGATGCCTGCAACAATGGGTCAGAAGAAACAAGAATCCTCATAACAGGTTGAGTGTCCAATTAGAAGTCATCCAAATAGCTGAAATTGCACTGCAGAGGCTACGGCAGCTGTTACTGGAGCAATAAAGCTAAGGAATTGAGGACTATGAATAGCCAGTTTTACCAAACAGGTGCTGGAGACAAGGGACGGAGACATTGTTTGGAACTGATGACATTCCCTTTCCCTGATACCATAGACATGGAGAAAGGTGGGAGAATGCAGCAGCAGCTGGGGCCAACAGGAAGAGACCAGCAAAAAAGATGTCAGAGCCCAAGAAATGTATTACAGTAAGCCACCTTGAACTGGCCTGGAAGATGAAAAGCAGTTGAATTAGGTTGTTTTGATACCATCCAACCATCAAAAAAGCAGGGCAAGAAATGCTCTGTCTGAATGGGAACAGTTGGAATGTACATTACACTCCCAATCAGGAATTGTATAACAAACCTCTGTGCACAGCAACAATTTTTAATGGTGTTTCACATATCCTCAATTGCCCCGAAGCTGCACCAATACACCTTTGCATACTTCTCATAGCCATGTAGTATCACTATCTCTAGTGCCGATCTGCTTGCAGGGCAGGATAGTTTTTGTTATGGATAGGAGAGACAGTTCAAACTACACCAATTTCCTCTTTCCACCTATCCATAAGCAGATGCTGTTTGAATTAGTTTTTAAAAGATTAAGCGGTGGCATGTTTTTCCAACTCCTCAGGTTTTGGGATCCAATTTTACTATTGACCTGCAGTAAATTTGCATTAGGATTCAGTCAGGTTTGTTTATTTTACATATTTAAAACCCGTGAAAGGAGGGTCCACAACATCTCCCTCTGCACATTCAGACAATAAAGGAAAGGATTGAAAAAAGGATGTTTACACAACAAGGACTACAGGAATATGAATATCAGCTCGTGTGAGTTCCAGGCTCCAAACTCAGAGTGCAATGGGGAATTTGCTCATGTAAGCAGCCAAGTTCGGCTGGCTGAAAACTGACTTTTTCATTAGAGCTGATGTCACAAGATGCACTAGGCATGCATAGATTGAGTCAGTTCTGTAGACAGCAGTATGAAATCTTCCAGCAGAGTTAGGTTTGATGGGTTGGTTGTTCTGCCTGGAGCAGCCTATTTCTTTGTCTCTTAAAACAGTAGACTGGCTGTGAAAACCAAAGATGTAATATTAAGCTTCCCAGAAGGCCAAAGGCTCAGGTCATATGGCTTTCCTTCTCCACAATGACCTCAAAAGGAATGTTTATCCAGCGTCTGGAATTGGCTTTGGTTTCAGGTCTAATGATGTCTCAATCATTTGTTGTTGAAAGAGGAGTCATTTATGTTGATGGTCTGATATTTGGGAAGCCACTGTTTCAGCAGACCCACCTACTCCACTAGCAAGGTTGGCTTACAAAATGAAAATAACATCTGTGTCATTCTCTTTGCAATCAGTCTGAACATTCTCAGGTGTCATGCTAGTCCGTCAGTAGCTGTCTAGGCATAATCATGTATGACATTCCAGAAACTAAGAAAATAATTATTTTGTCCTTGAAATTCTTGGGGTTAGCTCCCAGACAGAGGGTTAACCTTATGATCAGGTGACTTGTAGCAGTCATCTGAATTATCTTCGTTCAGCAGAAAAAGTCCAGTTTAGAAATAAAAATAGTAATAAGGGTAACATTTTAAACTATATAGTGGCGGGTTTCTTTCTATATCATAAGAATCCAGCACTGTTAATAGGAGAGAACACATCTGTATATGTGCTGGTTCCAAGCAATTTAAACAGTTGATTGTTTTTGAGGAGGCCCCTGGAATCAACTGGCTGGGGACATCGAGGGAGTGGGGAATAACGAAGACAGGTTTGATTCATCAGTTCATAGCCAGCACCATAATACTCATGTTCTGCAATACTCTACCGAGTGACTGTCAGATGGACAAACACTCGACTGCAGTAGCATCTTACTGCAATGGAAAATGCACTGCAGGAATTCACCAAGGCTCCTTGGTTAGGCAACAACTTCCAAACCTACGACTGCTACCATTTAGAAGGACAAAAGGCAGCAGATATATGGGAACACCACCACTTACAAGCCTCAAAGCCACACACCATTCTGACTTGAAAATATATTTCTATTCCTTTACTATAGCTGGGTCAAATCCTGGATCTCCTTTCCCAACAGCACTGTGGGTTCAGTTCATGAAGGCAACTCACCACCACCTTCTCAAGGGCAATTAGGGATGGGCAATGGATGTTGACCCAGACAATGATATCCACATTCCTTGAATTAAAAAAAAATTGTGCTTAAAGGTGATTATTGCAGGCTGTGTTGTGACATTTTTGTTCACTTGTATATATTCCCAAAACTGGGAGATACGATAGTCACAGCTGGTATACCTGAGCAAACTGGCACTTCACAAAACACTATGTTATCAGCAAGCATCTCTGGTAAGCAGAAGGATAGCTGCACAGACCCCAGAGGATGTAGGAGCAAGGTTCAATCCAGGGCCACATCCAACTTATGAAGCACAACATACAGTGCATGTGCCAGAAAAAAGGATGGATAAATCAGCCACAACAGCAGCAGCCTTGGCAGAATCAGATACAGAGACCTAATGGTATATAGCACAAGAAGTTCTCAGGACAAAGGCTGTCATTATAATCAATCAGCACGCTTACTCCTTTCACAAGGAACTGCTTAGGAGGAGTAGGTTCAATCAGAAACAAAATGCAAGCACTGTGGTAAATCACATTCACACATCACACACTGGTCAAATAAATGCACAACAATGGATTTGAACATTGTGCTTACATATTTATTTGTAATGTGTTTTGAATGGTGACAAAAGTCCAGCAAAAGATGGGAATAACTGTTATCTGACAAACTGTACAGGCAATGTTAAAGGCAGTGGTTTGGACACAATTATTTTGCAAATGTAGATTTGAGAAATAACACATGTAGACTTCATCTTGAATTAGTGCCAGAAGCACTAGCTTTATATGCTGCATTGATGGGTTGGCATCAAATTAATTATTACCTGCATTCTCCTGCTCTTGCTGTACCATGGCTCTGCCATATTATTTTTCAATCTGCATAGCAAGCTCTTTTTACAGGGTGAAGTAAAGGAGCATCTTACCAGGTTAGAAAAACCCAATTGGGAGAGGATAGCGGAAGCCACAGATCTGTCCAAGTCTCTGAAGCCTTGCTTTAAAATCCAATGATTTTTCTGATTGTGGCATGAGAAATTTTATACCAACGTACTGCTTTTATATATTTTTGATGCAATGCTGCCCCCCAGAAGCTCTCTGTCTCCCTTTCCCCTTCAAGTAAAGTTTCATAGGCGATTGCAATAAAACGAAGGAATCAGGACAACATCTCAGAAAGCAAGCATGACTATGTTGGTGGTCAGGTGCAAGTCACAAGTTATGAAGTGATGGGATTTCGTTTTTCTTAAAGAGCACAGTATTGTGCAGAGGGGGCCTGAATGATAACACTGGTAGAGCTGATGTGGAGTTGCCGGTGTTGGACTGGGGTAAGCACAGTAAGAAGTCTCACAACACCAAGTTAAAGTTCAACAGGTTTATTTGGTAGCAAATGCCACTAACTTTCGGAGCGCTGCTCCTCCTGATGAAGGAGCAGTACTCTGAAAGCTAGTGATATTTGCTATCAAATAAACCTGTTGGCCTTTAACCTGGTGTTGTGAGACTTCTTACTCTGGGAAAGCCAGCAGTATGCAGGGTCATCAGAATGGGAATAGCCCATCACATTACTGCTGTGATGAAGTTGCTGGGACCTGCTAAATAATATATCCATGACCTCTTGTCACAGCATTGAGGAAGCAGATGACAAATGCTAAACAACACTCACTAAATTACTGATTAGTGATGCTCCAATATCATAGTGTTTGATTTAAAGCCAACAGCAATTTCCAGCTTATATTTCCCTCTTCACCCACGTATCTTGTCCAATTTAGGTTGTCAACCTATTCCTGGCCATTTGCCTGTACTCGTCTACTGTCAGATCCCACAAGTGTGCTCCAGATAACTGGAACTTCAGTTTTTCTTCTGTACTTCTCCACGGGAAGCACCTGGTTTCTACTTTATGCCTTCCCTGAACATTGGTATCAGAAAGAAATCATTTGAGAATCTCAACGGTAAGCATAAAGGCACATTTAAACTGGATGTGTCAACCATGTATAACTGGCATCTGGTGATATTTTCCAACAGCTGGGTTATCTGATAACTAATTACACTACCTGACACTGCACATTGAGGAATTCAGCCAAGAATGCTCCCCCTCACTGAGATGGATTGAAGTTAAAAAAAATTGAAGTCACGTTTCTCAATTAGTGGAGATTCAGTTCTCTGAGAAGACTCATTCACAGAACTATAGAAAATCTCAAGTCTGAAAAAGACCATAGGTCCTCCTAGTCTGCCATCCTGCAGAAATAACAGGTGTAATCAACATCTTTTACTTTAGATACTTGTCCAATTTGACCTTGCAGCCATCTAAGTTCTTGCTCTTCGTATGTTACTCCAAAAATAAATGTTTTATGCTCTGCTTGAATGTATACTTTTCCATTTTCTACTTGTATCTTTTGTTTTTAGTAAACCACATATCACAACAGCACAATACATATCCCAGACTAAACCTGTATATTTATGAGTCTTATTATATTTGAAGACCTCAAACTCATCCCCTTTCAGTCTTCAGCTCTCTAAAAATACTACAGGTTCAGCAAGTCTCTTTTCAAATGTCTTATTTTTTAGTCTTAATCATTCTAGTAGTTCCCTTTATTACCTTCCCCAGCTTGACTACATCATTCTGCAGCAAGGGTTCCAGAACAACATATAATACTTCAAGTGTAGCCTGATCAACACTCACAATGTCAACTACGTGTCATTTGCTCTGTCATACAAACAACATGCCATTAGCTTTCTTGACCCTGGCCTGATATCTTGAGGGATTTACCATGGATGACTTCCAGATCTCTCTCCTGTTTTCCCATAATTCCTATCTTCCCTCTACTTACTATATATCTCGAAACACATGACTTTACACATATCTATATTAAACTGACCCAAGTGTTTGAAAACACAAAGTACCAATCCCAACCCTGCAGGACCTCAACTGTCACACCTCACCATAGTTTGATCTCAACTCATTTTCCATGAAACACTATCATAGCCTTTACTAATACCCAGCTACACCACATTTACACTATAGCTATTGTTTACATCTTGAGCTACTATATCAAGAAATTCTAATAAATTCTTTGGGACTTTATTGCTGTTCCTAGAATCCAAATTCCCTCTGACAATAGGACAAAGAAACGCTTGACCCAAAAACCACCACCAGATTCTTGTTTTACTGCAGTAGTTAAGATGCATTTGGAATCAAAAGTAGAAGTTGTTGAAAGTGCTTGGTTTAAAATTGCAGCACTGTAGCTTTTAAGTATAAAATAATGCTTCCATAAGTATATGACTCACCATAACTCCACACATCACTTTGATGGGTATATCTTCTAAAGTGGATGCTCTCTAGTGCCATCCATTTAATGGGCATCTACAGCAGGCAACAGACAGACAGACTCAAGAACAAAGCACAAAAGCTTGGGCAATTTCAAAAAAACATTAGGGCAAATTTATAACCCCCGGTGCAGAGATTCATGCGCCTGGAACACCTATCAGGAATTTGGGTGGATACTTGATTCTCATTCCTCCATGATTTTACTGCCCAACAAAATAAATTGGCAGAAAATCATGGATGTCATGAATCAAGTGCAAACCAGATTCCTATCGTGCACTCCCAGCACTTGAAGCTTCTTCACTAAAGGAGCTTTTTTAAAAAATATATACAGGTCAAATCTACGAGTCTAATCACAATCATGTCGCCTTTTTTTTGCACGAAGATAATGTCATACACAAGTGGGTCTGTTTAAAAAAAAACACACAATGACAAATACCAAACTTTTGATCCTCGCAATGGATCTTTCGATGCCATGAAAATATTGAAAAGTTTCCAATCTTTGGATGGTCAGATCAAGGGTGTTGCTCCTGATCTCATTGATTGTCAGGTGAACCAGCTCATACAAACCTTTTCGACTGCTCTGTGTCCAAACCAAAGGAGCTAGTCAATTTTGGTGATTAAAGATAGGTGCAGATCTGGTTCAGTGATCTGTTAAACATATATTTTGCGCTTCTGTTGTTCTGATTAGATTTTGCACCAGCTATCTGCGTTTACATTCTTAACACCAGTCCCCTTAACCTGATGGCAGTGTGTGAGTCTATGATTCTGCCAGTGGAATAAAGGAGCCAGTTTCAACAATATAAAGTATATGTTACTGTAAATCAGCAATTTTTCACTATCAAGTTGTTATATATAAATGGAGTGCTATTTCAATGTTAAACCCCTTGATCAGGTGTACTCTGAATGCCTCAGCATTTTGCGCAAAAGCATTGGCAAGCCTAGATTGCACAAAAAAAATTCTTTCCCATTTTACAATTTTTTCCAGTGAGATTCCCTTTTAGATTAATGAAATGGGTTTGTGTAGAAACATGACTCATGACACACAGTACATAGACATATAACGTCAATCAAACCATAAAACCATTAGGAAATGAGCACTGGAGACGTGTGGCACATTCTGAACAAAAATAGAAAGCTTTGCATTTATATAGCGCATTATCACATCTCAGATCTTCTCCGAAGTGCTTTGGTGCAATATAGTAATTTGAAATGCAGTTACTATTGCTTTGTACATAAATGGAGCAGCCAATTTGCGCACAGCAAGGTCCTACAAACAGCTATGAGATGAATCAGTTTTTGGTGGTATTAGTTGAGAGAGCATATTGGCCAGGACATCTAGGGGGCTCTCTGGCCTTCACTGAATACTGGCATGGGATCTTCAGCATCCATGTGATCCAATGTAACAGGCTTGGTTTAACAGCTCAGTTTAAAGACTGTGAACAATTTGCTCTTCTCTCATGACTATTTGCGCAACACCTGCTGTATAAAATGGCACAGAACTTCCAGAACAAGGCCGCCATGTCTCTTGGAGATACTTTAAAAAGTTTCTATATCTCTGCTGAAGTGCGAATAGTAAAATCAGACTTTGAAAGCGAGAGGACAACCCATTCATGCTTTCTGTTTGTAAGTGACAGAGACAGAGTATATTCAAGACTGTGATCGATAGATTTTTCCATGGTCACCATGTACCTCACCCAAGTGTCTATTATTTATGAACTTTCTTTGTGGGTCGATTTGGATCTTTCTGAATGGATGAATTAAGGTGGGCTGAAGGGGCTTTCTCAAATGTAATTATCCCTGTGATATTGGACGTCATTTGATTGTGGATGGTGTAATAGGTATCCCAGTCCTTTCTTCATTAGGTGTAAACACACAGATACACTTTCAGCAGGAGTCATTAGGCAGCAGTTGGGAGCGAGAATTCTGGCTGATCATTCCCACCATAATTCAGAGTCCCTACCATCAACAACTGACCTAGCAGATGCTGGGGACCAAACCTAGGACATTCCTGGTCTGTTTGGCTCAGCTACTCACTTGATAAGCTCACAAGCCATTGGAAAGTTTTCACAATTACAAGGAGAAAGAGAATTTTCCTTCCAGATTTTGAAAATAAATTTATAAAAATCTTTTCCCTGCACCATAATACTCAAACTCACTGGTATAGCAAGAACAACATTTGATCAAAAAAGAAGTAATAAAATAAAAGCTTTTTATTTTCTACCTTGAAGTTAATTATGCAGTCATCAGACTACTCACCTTCACTTCATCAAAGAAATATTTTTTCTCATCTAATGCCAGGAGGTTGGTAATGCCAAAGTCTGTGATCTGGACATGGCTGGGAGATTTTACCAGTACATTTCTAGCAGCTAGATTCCGATGGACCATCTTCTTCTCCTCCAGGTATCGCATACCCTGTGGTGACAATTTCAATTGATTTAATAGGGACGTTAGCAGCTGGTGTGTTATCCAAGAGTCCATCATGAGCAAATTTTGTCACCCGGGCTCTTCGGCAATTAATTTTCAACCAGGGACACACAGAACCTATTCTGCTTTTCCCTTGCTAATTATGGGATTCTCATGTAAACCAATAACTCAAAGTCTTGCTTACCTTAGCAATCTGAACACACCAGTTGAGAAGCAGCTGAGATTGGATGGTATCCTTGTTTTTGTGGAGGTATTCGAGTAGAGAGCCAAGTGGCAGGAGCTGCGTGACCAACTTGAGTGGTGCCCCAGGGCAGATTCCAAGGAGCCGCAAGACATGGTGGTGTTCCAGACTGCCCACCATCAACATGTCCTATAAGTAACACACCAGTATAAAATATTAAACACCAAACAATACACATACCAACAGTAAGCCTCTTTGCTCAAAATGCACACAAGTAATTAATGATGTTAGAAATACTGAGATCTGTTTTCTCCAATAGTTGTTGATCTTCCACTTCCTTATTCAACTTGTAAGGCAGGGAATGAGAGAGACGCTGTCATATCTCTGTATGTGCCTAGATGTCAAATTTGCTTGATAATGTTCTGTATAATGCTTTGGTTTTACTATGTTCAAGATGCTATACAAATGAAAGTAATTGTTGTTCAGCTGTACATTCTAAATGGGTTTCCAATTGTTTTGTTTTAAATTAACTTGGTTCCCCCTTTTTTCTGCAAATGTTCCCTCATTCTGTCAAAGGACTCTCTCATTTCTGGAAATATAGTTCCACAAGTGTTAGGCAATCCATATGAGGGAAAATAAAACTAAATCCAATTTCTCCAATACTTTGTGAGGACATACTCTCCTATTGGTTCAGTGTGATATTGAGCCACTAAACACATTTATTTGACTGGGATGAATTTACTGATATCAGCCCATTCTGCACGAGGGGTCACAGTGGCAACTGGGCTAGAAAACGGGAAGGGGGAAATCAATCTGGGCTCTTTTCTCTGCTCATCATCCAGCACTTTCAGCTTGGGCTCAGATGTGATGCCCCCATGGTTGAATAGACCGCCAATACTCATCTCAGTTTATACATGCCAAAAGATGACTTAAACGAGAAACCAGAAGGCTGCTGGTCAGGAACCCAGTTGGGATTGTATACAAATTCCCATGTGAATTTTCACATAGACCTAGAGGAAGAGAAACTTACCTCGCTCATACTTCTTGGTGGCTCACAGCCACGCCCTTCCTGCAGGACCTTGATGGCCACTGGAATCTTCACACTCTCGCCCTCGGGAATCCAGAGCCCCTGGGAGCAGAAACTTTATCAGGCCATCAAGAATAAAGCAAAGATGCATTTCCAGTAGCATCGTATGTGGCACAGCACCATGTGAACAGGCTAACATAGTCATTAGTTAAGCTAACCATCACTTCATCATTCAACTGATTTCACATATTCTTTACCTGCAATTTCACATCCTGTTGCTGAAACTCTTTCCAACCAAGAAATGGCCCTACATTTAAAATGAGCAACTTGATTCTATTCTGCATCATTGCTTTGTATATCATTGAGAATACGAACATACAAATTAAGGGAAGGCCACTCAGCCCCTCAAGAATCTAAAAGCCACTTGGAATAGAATCTATTTTTTGTGCAGGAAATGAAAACAGCCCAGCACGACAAACAAGCTGTACATGTTGATAACAACCCTTCCCAATTCTAGCACCACGCAGACAGATCAAGTAATACCAAAGCTCAATCTGAAGGGATTGATTATTTGTTTTGGTCTGTTTAATGTAAACTGCTCGGGCAAACTGGACAGAAATCCATAATTCCTGAAGAATGAGCTTCCTGAAAAAGTAAGACTTCCCTATGTGACAATTTCCTAATCTTGGTTGAGCAGAGACCAAAGGACATATTCGTCTGTTTGCTAATGTTCATCAAGAAAGTGTGTTAACATGAGGATAATGTGGAGAAAATACCAAGTCGTTTCATAAGGGGCAAGAAAAAGATCAGGAAATTGGTCTTCTGTCTCCACTCCAATTTACCAATTATGGTAAATCATAAGGATTTTATCTTGGAGATGGTGGGGTCCCCTATTGAAATCAACAAGGGTTTCTCCACTTTATGCTAACAAGTACTTTCTTGATTATGTTCTAATTGGAATGTAAAACTGTTCATAATTGAAAATGTAAGTGGCCTTCAGCCATCAACCTCAAGATCTTCTCGCGCTTTTTCCACCAATGTAGTTAGAATTCAACTGGTTTAAGCACTACCTCAAAAAGATAGCAATACATTGAATCTGTAATTTTACATGTACTATTAGACTGGAAGTGTGGTGCTGTCCTGCCTCAACTCACCTTGTACACTGTTCCAAATACTCCAGACCCCAGCACCTTGACTTTCCGCAGTTCTGTCTCTTTCAGGATTCGTGTGTTTACCTGATTGGGTGAGTCAGCACTGGGATCAAGGGGATCGAGCATCTAGTGAGAACAAACAAAATCACAAAGGCAAAGTGTCATCCTTCTGCCAGTACTGTAATGGAAATGACTCCCAAGTCCATGAAATAAAAGAGGGGCTCTTTAAAAAAGAAATTCTCCAAATGCTAATAAATTTTTTAACAGTTCTTTCCTTTATGTCTCAGCCCAGACATACAAAGAGATTCATTAGAGCTCCACACAATATTACTCTTGCAAAGCAATGTCAGCCTGAACACAGCTCCCATGGCACTCACATTCTGCACACTGCCCCTCTAAAGCAACCACTCTGTCCCAACTTCAGGTTGATTTCTAACCTCAGTCTCCAGATAACGACGCATTGCTCTCTTTTTCCGAATGATCTGCCTTCTCCAGTAAACGAGAGCCAGCAGCACCACAAGCATCACGGCCATCATTCCTCCAACCACTGCTGCCACAATCTGAGGGATTTGTCTAGGTTCAAAGCAAAGCACGTCAAAACAGGATGTGTCACACACGGAGTGTTAAAATCCCTGTCATTATTTTCTTAAGTAACCACATGCTAGCGAGAAGTTAGAACAAGGGCAGCCACACAGACCTTTAAGGATGACTTACCAAATTCACTAAAAGAAATTTTAAAAATATGTCCAAATTGTTAACATTTGCAAAGATGAGCAAGGGTGTTTGGAAAACAGACAGTGTGGTTTAGAGAACTCATGAACACATCTGTGAAAGCACAATGTGCGGCACGGTAGCACAGTGGTTAGCACTGCTGCTTCACAGCTCCAGAGACCTGGTTCCCGGCTTGGGTCACTGTCTGTGTGGAGTTTGCACATTCTCCTTGTGTCTGCGTGGGTTTTCTCCGGGTGCTCCGGTTTCCTCCCACAGTCCAAAGATGTGCGGGTTAGGTTGATTGGCCATGCTAAAATTGCCGTTAGTGTCCTGAGATGCATTAGTTAGAGGGTTTAGTGGGTAAATATGTAGGGATATGGGGTAAGGGCCTGGGTGGGATTGTGGTCGGTGCAGGCTCGATGAGCCTAATGGCTCTTTCTGTACTATAGGGATTCTAAGTTCTAAGTTAATGTATCCTGGTAGTCTCTTGGTTACACTGCTTGTTTCACACCAGCATATTGCAAGGTCAAGCTCCCCAAGGAACGAGCAACTTTCTCCCAATACTTTCCCCCAATTTTCTTTTTTTCTTGATGGCACTGATCCTTAAAGGGATGGTATGTTGCAGGTACCAGCTGCCCTCAGTACCTCCAAAAGGTGACCTTTTTTTGTGATTCTACACAGTGAAAGCCAACCATTTGGAAGTAGGGAGGGAGAGGGGAGGGGGGAAGAGTCATGGTCAAGCTACATCATGTCCTCAAATAACATCCACACACTTCAACTTGCCAGCAACAGCTACTGGCTAATGGCTGGGAGCAGAGATTCTGGCTGTATTTTATCCCTCCTTAATCCCAGAGGATTTGAAGCTAGTCGAATCCACTTGCTAACGTGATGCACTGATAACTTGCTAACTTCACCCAACAATGCAGATGTTGACCATGGTATGAATCAGAAGTCATACAACATCCTAACCACAAGTAGGAAGCGAAACACTAATTAATTTGATTGTATTCTTTAAAGCTCTAGCGGAGAAGCAGAAGGAGCTGTAAAACAAAAGCCCACGAAGCAGACAAGACGTTCAGAATCCAATGAGCTGGAATTCCCCAACAGAGGGAACACTAAGCTTTGCAAAAGAAATGTTGTTTAATCTGGAAAGATGGAGTGGGGATTTTGTATTGTTATGGCGAAAGATTTCAGTGCTCGTCAGGCAACATACCACACTCCCAGGCAAGTACAACACATCCACAATCAGCATAAAGTTCCCTTGACTCTACCACAACCTACCTTGGTGCTAGCCACAGGCAGACACTTGCTACTGCATGATGTGATATTTCCTATTTGTCAAATCAGCAGTTCAATTTTGCACTGTCTGGATTTTAATCTTTCTTAAACTTTCAGAATCTTACAACACAGAAAGAGACCATTCAGCTCTTTTTGCTTGTGGCAACCCTCTGTAGTCCCACTCCTATGCTCTTTCCCACAGCTCTGCAAATATTTACTTTTCTATGGATGTACCCAATTCCTTTCTGACCATTAGTATTATCCTAATAATATTCCATTTAAATTCTGAGTTTATCGTATTTGGACTTTCTCCAGATTGTATTTTTATTTTCAATCCTAGCAGTGAAAAAGTAGAATCATTCCACTCTCTGTTCCTTTTGTTAATGGTTAGCATATGTTACACTTGTGTTACTGTTACGTTGCACTATTTTGAATACACAGTAAGAGAATCTCTTACTAAACTACAGTAAGATACTTCTAATGGGAGCTGACCTTAATCTATAGTTTATTTGGATTTGCATATTTTGCGAAGCATTTGAGCTTGTTTCTGTCTTTAGAATCTGGCAAAATAATCTAGAATTCTTTTACAAAACAGAGGACATCCTTTGGCACACTTCCTATTTTTCTCAGTATCAAAAATATCCAAGCAATGAGATACATTAAAATACTGAGGAAATCCCAGTGGAAATATAGAATGAGCCAGTCATAGAATCCCCACAGTGTCGGAGGATTTGGCTCACTGAGTCTGCACCAAACACAATCCAACCATGGCACCGTGCATCTTGTAGATGGTACATACTGCACCCAGTGTTTAAGGTCATGTGAATGACCCTATATGAGTGAACATTTGACCCATGCTCTTGAAACATTGAAACTCTACCTTGCTTTGTATAATTAAGGATTGGCAGTAATAAATTCAATCTTCCTATTTATCCCTTCTTGAGGAATGTTGCAAGTGTTTCTCTTTCTCAGCCTTTAATAAGAAGCTAAGCACATTTTTGTGGGCTAACTCACAAGTACATTTTAGAATGGGAGCCAGACACTGAGTAGTAATTAAAAAAGGACACTATTACTGTTTTGTACTGATCTGATTCTCCAATTTGTTGTGTTGTTTTTCTGTTAAGCTTTATCCGCTAAGCTTCTGAGAGACAGTTATGCTGCATTTCTAGTGATAGTGAGGGAGAAACTCAAGGGATTTGGAGAATTATATTTTGCTTCTGATATCACACTTCTTCTCTAGACATACTGAGCAAGAGCAAAGGCTGGTGGAGGAATCCACGATTTTTTAATATAATGCGAGCAGGTGATTTCTCCAAAGGCAGTGAAAGTGTTTGAACAGTGACATTGTGCCACAAGAGACCAGTATTTATGGTATCTGCAGCAAAATGATTTTGTCTCCCTTAGTGGAAGAAAGGAACATTTGGGATTTCTCATACATGCTAAGGATAGACATACTTTTTGTCTCTCCATGTTTTGTACCCTGGACAAGTATTATGCTTGTGCTTAAATCGACACAATAGATTAAGGAATTAATTCATGCTTTATCCTACTTTTCAAACTGAGGAAGCAGGCAGTACTGTTCTGTAATAAGACAACGAGAGAGAGAGGACAGTTGACATTTCCTCCTCCCTCTGTTTCTCTGAGAAAGTGACTCACCTAAACTGATCACCAAATCTATTCCTACTGGCAGCTCAGTGTGTGGGAAATTGTTGGTACATACTAATAGCTCTGGCCCTGTGGTCTAGAAAATGGCAGATTGCTATATGGTGTTATCAGCTGCCTGTTCCATGTTTGTATATATCCAAAATGAAAGACAGATTCTTCCACATAAATACATGATACAATAGAAAACAACAGACAATGTAACTACCCTTAAACATGAATTCATACCAAACACGGCACACCTCAAAAGGTGCAAGTCAAATTCACACTGTTTGCTCAAGTATACAGCCAGAAATACCTCATCTGTAAGAATTCTCTCAAATCAGGCTCAATAGTAAACTTTCAGATCAGCAAAGAATGCAGCAGATCCATCCACTGCTTTCTTTTCCAAATTTCTCTCCTCCACCTCAAGATCAGCTGACACAGAGCTCAAACCTGGGGTCAGACATGAAACCTGTGTGGCTCAGTACCAGATTTGCACCCTGCAACCGAGCCACCAGGGCAGCCAAATACAATAGATTACCAAAATGTATTCCAGGGAGCCAGCAGCTGAATAACTTTTCAGCCCACTCTCAATAAGGAATTCTTACAGATAAGACTTGGAAAGGAGGAAACACCAGCAACCAAAGCAGGACAATGGGAAAGCATACTACTGTGCAGTGATTAAAACTGTGGTTAATAAAAGCACTTCCCAAAGACACACAGGAAGCATCACAATTCTGGGACATGGGGGTGACAGCAGTAGATGATGTAATTGGCTGTTAGATTCTGCACAAATTATTACAAATAAATGGTTATTTTCTGTGATACTCTGATCAATAGGGGTGATTTTTAGTGAATGCCGTGACATTGAGTGAAACATTGAGATTTGATTGACAAATTATTCAGCTCTTCGTATCCTGCAAAATACTAGAACTGATCACAATATCCTTTCTTGTCTTGGGTAATATAAAGAGACTTAAGGAGGAGGCATCAGATATTGAACGGGTAACCTCCAACACAATTTCAAATTCCAGCCTTGAAAACAAGGCCCTCTCCTACTGCAGATTCTCCTTTTTCCTGAAACCTGTGCTGTGGAGCCTAGTTTTGACTCAGGCTGCAGTGACACTATAGGTTTAGTGCTAGTGCACTGTATCACCAAAGCTACCTTGGTTTTTTTATGTGAAATGTTGAGATACCCATCTATTTACTTCACCCTGACTTCCCCTAAACCTTGCCCACTTTTTGGGATGTTTGTCACCAGCAAACTGCTAAGCTTAAGGCTGATTTTTATTTTTCCTCCTTTTTGCTCTGCCCATTCTTCTCCTCAGGCTATGTCTCCTCGACAGGAATTAGTTTTACAGGCATGAGTTATGACATGTCATCCTAGTCACCATTCTTTGTGTATGAACCAAGCCAGTAGACCAGGTGATCATGCATCATGTTTACAGTTGAGCTTATTCACTGGATTGTGATAAGGAGTGGGAAGCCTGGCTGATTTCCTCCATTTCTCACTCCACAGCCAATTTTTTTAATCGTATAATATCCACAGTGCAGTAGGAGACTATTTGGCCCATCAAGTCTTCACCGACCACAATCCCACTCAGGCTCTCTTCCTGTAATTCCACATATTTACCCTGCTAATCCCCTGACGTCAAATATAGTATCCTATTTTCCAAGTCCATTACGATTTGTTTGCTGGACACATTAGAAATGGTGAGATAGTGGCATAGTGGTAATGTCATTGGACTAGTGACCCAAAGGTCTAAGCTAATTCTCTGTGGATACAAGTTTAAACCCCATTAAATTCAGTTTATAGAATTATTTTAAAAAGCTAGTCTCAGCAAGTGACCACAAAGCTATCATCAATTGTTGTAAAAATCAATCTGGTTCACTAATCTCTTTTAAAGAAGGAAACCTGCTGTCCTTAGCCAATCTGGCCTACATTTGACTTCAGACCCACAGCAATTTGGTTGACTCTTACTGCATGCCCTCTAGCAAGCCAGGAGGTTCAAGGGCAATTAGAGATGGACAACAAATGCTGGCATTGCCAACGATGCCTACGTTGACCTCATCCCATGAAAGAACGAAGAGGAAAAAAAATACATGAAGACCTTTCTTGGTCAGGATATATCATACCTTTTAAACATGAATCACTAGGGGGAACTCATAAGTACTGTTCAGTAGAACAGAAAATAGTCAAATTTTCTCTTCAAATCTGTCCCGTTTGCCATTCAAATGTAATGTTATACTCATGTCACAGTTCTGATCTGGAGGTGGAATGATGGGGGAGATGTTACCTATTGTGTAATGCTTTAATGGGAGCCATCCAAGGATAGCGAGCGCAGTCCAACACAGTAGGACCCTTACACCTGGATTTAATCAGAATAAAAAGGTGAAAGTCACAAGGCAGCATGCACATACATATACAGACAACTGTACCTATGGACAACTTTGCCACAGTCCGCAGCCTCTGAACTTCGGCACCTGGTGTTATGGCAACAAAAGAAAACAAGTAAAACCCACAAAAGTAGTTTTCAGGCTGGTGTTCAGGAAAGAAGCAATATTTTGAAACAGTATACACTGTAAATTCCTGTGGAGCTAACCCTAGAAACTCAAAGCATACATTTTTCAGTTTATCAATGTACATTTTGCTCCTTCACTTACTGAAAAACAAAATCTGCCAACAAGTCTGAGAGGTTGTCAGGTGATACAGCTATCAGGAAGGGGTGTGCCAGCAAAGCATTGCCTTACCTACCCTTCCCACAGGCTGGCTGTGATTGGGAATGTGCAGATCAAAACCTTTCCTCATTCCTACCATACAGTGGCACACAGACACAAGGTAACATCACTAAGCGAGTACATCGGAAATAGCCAGTCTTTGTAAGTTCATTGCATGAATGACTTAAAGATTTTTTTTAAATACTCCAATTTTATTCTCCTGAAAGTACTGGGTCCTTGCTGGAGTACCACTGCACAATCCCAAGTAGCTATTATGCATGCGTGAGCCTTAATAGTAAGTACTGCTTGGTACTCACTACATAAGGCATCACAGTCATATCTGATCCTGTCCTGATCCTTATGTCTACATGTGTAGTCTCAGCAAGGGGTCAGTTATTGCATCCCAATCAGATCTGGGAACCTTGGATGATTTTTCCTAACCTCATCCAAGGTCCTGAGAGTATTTGCTGCTCCAGCTAAGGGATGGAGTCAGTCTATTCAGCACAGAGGTGATACTCACATCCATTGTGTGTGTGGGTTCCCAATCCCACTCATCTTTTGGGCTGTGGGTCCCCATAAAAGTCCTCCCACAACTTGTCAGATGGTCAATCAGCTTGCAAATCCTTCTAGTGCTTCACACTGTTTCCCAAAGGAAAGAGGACAAATATACAAAAACAACAATGTTTGAAGAGTTTGTTACTCTGTACCCACCCCTGCGTACAGTTCTCATGGCAGGGTTTGCATTCTTTGTTCTCATCCGGGTATTTGAAGATGAGACCTCTCTCTCCTTGGATTCCCTCAGGACACTTTGCCACACAGTTGGGTCCATCTTTGTAATGAGCACATTGAAAGCAGTGAGCTGGGCCCTGGAGAGAGCAGGAAAATAGACATGGCTAGATCAGGAAAAAAAAGAGGTTTTTTGTGATAAATGGCGCTCTCTTTTTTCCCTGCATTGTCAAGAGTCCGCACTCCATCTGCTATTGTAATTCCTCCTGACCTGGGAGCTCAAAACCATGGATTCCTCATTCTATCAGTCTCTCTCTCTCTCTCTCTTTCCCCCCTCCCCTGCACCAATCAACAATCTGATCTTCATATCAATGAATTACTACTCACCAAGACACTTTTCCTCCTAATGCAAGATATAGTAAACAGCGATTAAATAAGAACAGTGAAGTCCTGGGAGGAAATCTCCCACCATCTTCTTTGTCCATGACACAAAACACAGGAGGAAATAAATGAAGTCGATAAAAGAAAATATTGCTTTCCAGCATAACAGCATTTCAAAAATGTCACTATTTTTAATCTTTACCCTGTACCTTTGGATATCTCCTTTCAAATGATACCCAGCTCAGGCTCAGGAGCAGAAGGGATGCTGGATGATGGGAACTGGATTCAAAGTTTACAGCCAATTGGAGTTGAACTGGCAATTGCCGGTGCCTTCTAATGAGTAACATGGGTGTCACGGAGGCACAATGGTTAACACTGCTGCCTCACAGCACCAGGAATCTGGGTTCAATTCCGGGTCAATTCAATTCAATTCAATTCAATCTGAGTCACTATCTGTGTTGAGTTTGCACATTCTCCCTATGTCTAAATGGGTTTTCTCTGGGTGCTCCGGTTTCCTCAGACACTCCAAAGATGTGCAAGTTAGGTGGATTGGTCATTCTAAATTGTCCCTTAGCCTCTTAAGATGTCTAGGTTAGATGGATTAGGCATTAGGCTGGGTAAAGTACTCCATGAGAGAATTGGTGCAGACTTGATGGGCTGTACAGCTTCCCTCTGCACTATAGGGATTCTATGAACCCAAAGGATACGGAGCTTTAATACAGTCCTCTCTCCTCCAATTGACTCCACCCACAATATAGAAATATTCTTCCAAATTAACTTTTCTAAAGTAAGTATGAAAAACAAAGCAAGATAGGAACATAGCACCTAGCTGTCTGCCTCCCCCTCCCCATAACCATTGCTGATCAAAGTCTGTCCCATCCAGCCCTGAATATATTCAATTACCCTATCTCCATTGCTTTTTGGACAAGAAACTTCCACAACCATTTGAAATAAAAAAAATTCTCCTAATTTCCACCTTGAATGGTGGAGCCTCTTATTCCTAAGCTGTGTCCCACAAGTGGTAACAACCTCCTGAGAACCACCTTATCAAATTTTCAGATTTTTATACGCTTAAATAAAATCATGTTTCATTCTTCTAATCTTTTTTTCGTAAGACAAGCTCCTCATGCAGGAATAAGTCGAGTTAACATTCTCCTTTTTCAAATAAGGAGACTAAAACTGTACACATATTCCAGATGTGGTCTCACCATGACCCTATACAGTTGTAATAAAACTTTCCAACTATTATATTCTGTTCCCCTTGCAATAAACGATAGGGAGACACATAGGTTCAGCGTTGCTGCCTCATAGCACTGGGGACCCAGGTTTAATTCCGGCCTCAGGTCACTGTCTGTGTGGAGTTTGCACATTCTCCCATGTCTATGTGGGTTTCCTCCCAGTGCTCCGGTTTCTTTCCACACTCCAAAGATGTGCAGGTTAGGTTAATTGGCCATGCTAAAATCACCCCTTAGTATCAGGGGGACCAGCAAGGCAAATACGTAGTGTTATGGGGATAGGACCTGAGTGGGATTGTCAGTGCAGCCTCAATGGGCTGAATGGTCTCCTTCTGCACTGTCAGAATTCTATGATTCCATTTGCCTTCCTAAATGCTTGCTGTACCTGTATACTAACATTTTGTGATTCATGAACCAGGACACCCAGATCCCTCTGTAGCACTGAGTCCTGTAATCTCTCTCCATTTCAATAGTAAACTGCTTTTCTATTATTCCTGCTACTAGTGGTCAGTTCTGACACTGACAGTGTGCCAGTTTTCCTCATACCGTTCCATTGCAGGTGGGGCCTCCCTCAATCTTCTTACACTCCGGGTGACACTGCACACACATGGAGCCATCAGCATACTCTCGTTGGTCCCTGTAGAAGCAACAGTAGATCAGGTATTGATTCTGCATACTTTCCAGCAACAAGTTTAAGATTCGTCCATGATATTCTCAGCTCATATCAACCTGCAATTGTTTGCATCCATGTGCTCCTTGTTCACAGTGTTGGATTTGACAAAGAAACTGATTTAATTTGTTCTACAATCTTCCATTTACAGCACTGACATATTTATTAAATGAATCCAATGTTGTGACCACAACCACTGTTCCAGACAACCCTGTCAAGCTGTTGAGATCCATGTTGAATAAATGGACAGCTGGGAAGGTGTTACGAAGGATCCATTTGGCTTGCCTCAATTAGTAACACTGGTTGGAATTCTCCAGCCCCCTCCCTCTGCGGGTTTTCTCATGGCAGAGGAGACTCGCTACTAACCACCAGCGGGATCTTACAGTCCCACCAGTCAATGGCAAATTGCATGGCTCGTCAATCCCACTGCCTGGGAACTTGCGGCAGGAGTCAACTTCAGTGGGACTCAAAGATCCACCGGCGGGAAGGGCTGGAAATTTTTTCTAAGTCAGAAAATTGTAGATTTAGGCACCCCATCTCCCCCAATTCTAGCATTTGAGTAAATAATCTAGGCTGATATTCCAGTAGAGTACTGAGGAAATGTTTGCACCATCAGAGGTGCAGTTAAACAGAGGCCCGTCCCAAATGATTCCAGTGGACATTAAAGATTGCTTGGCGCTTTTTGAAAATGAACAGAAAGATGGCCCAGCGTCCTGGCCAACATTCCTCCCTCAACACCACTGTCAAACCACAGATTTACTGGTCAATCACTTCATTGCTGTTGGTGAACAGAGATTAAAAGTTTTTTTTCTCTTTGAAGGTCTTGACTCTTTGGAACTCACTTCCTCAAAAGGCAGTGGAAGCACATTTTGAAGAAGAGTTAGATTTTTAAGGCAGAGGTAGATTAATTCTTGATTACAAGGGGGATAATAGGTTATTGGGAATAGGTGGGAATGTGGAGTTAATATTACAGATTAGGCTTGAGGAGCCAAGTGGCCTATTCTTGCTCAGAATTTATATTTATGCTCTAATGAATCTGGGGTGATCAGATGATAAGTACAACATTCAGAAAGTACATGTTAAAAAGTGACACAAGTAAACATTTGGTATCAATGATATGGCTGGTGAAAAGGCATTGAATTTCTATGCAGGGTTCGAAGATCAGCAAGTAATTAAACAGTCTATCATTGTCTTTCCTCATCTGCAAGCATTTCTCAGTTTCTACACACTTCAATTTGATGAACAAGTCTCCTCCATATCCCAGCTGGGGACATTACTCCCAGAGTGTCCAGCAAGGGTGCTCTGTCACAGGTCAACAGCCACAGCCCAATCCAGAACAGCAAGAACCCAAAAAAGGATATTTGTTTTAAAACTCAGGAAATTGTTGTCTTGCGAGACAACTTTAACATTTTGATTTACAGGCTTCTTTTAAAGTGAGTGATAACTGTTCTCTGAATGGGTGACCAAATTCTCTCTTTCAGGGGGCAGTAAGTGCAGAATACACAATAGCTGAGAGTGTGTAACAAAGCTGGAATTTGAGAAGAATGGTTCAATGGTTGATCAACATTATCAGAGTTCCAGGATACAATTTGCCTTTGAAATACCCTCTTAGTCTTTACATCCCATACATAGTGCAATTTTAAGCAGCTTTTGGCATGACAGAGTGGGAATGCACCTGTGATTGAATGACGTGATTTGAACTGAGATATTATTGTACCACAGTGATAAAGGAATTCCTCTCTAGACAATGATAATGGAGTCAATTCATAGGACAAGCAGCGTTTAGCAGGAAGCTCCCACATTTGAGCTGGATCACATCTATCAGAAGGACTTCTCGCAGTTCAGACTAGATTAGTTTGGGCTGCAGGCACTGCATATCACTGAGGACAGGAAATGCTGGGGAAAGATTACTGAAACTTTCTTTCACCCCCAGTTCATAGAAGATAATGAAATTAGACCCAGCAGCAAGGGATAGGTGGGCAGATAGGTCAATGCTAACAGGACATTGCAGGAAGTGATTCCAGATAATACAGTGAGTGTGACAATGACCTACCCCTCCAGGAAATTACAGCTTTTCACACAGATTCCACCACGACTATAGGAGCCACACGACAAGCACTGACTGGGACCTGGGCCCCAACAGCCATCACTGGAACATAAAGGATCACACACCTTTTCCTCAGCCTCTGTGAATAAAGAGAGAAGAGAAAACACACAAACATTAATATAGGCATCTAGCAGGTTTGAGCCAATATTTAGATCTAATACAGCTCCATGCACCAATTTCGGTAGGGCAAGGGCTATTGTTTCCCAATCTCAAACATCCATTAAGAACTTGTCGTTTGCAAAGGATTCAGAGCAGACTGCCTTCCTGTCCCCCTGGTTTCATGATGGCACAGTGATGATACATTGTTCTGTTTGTGTTACTGCCCGTCAAGGTCCAAGTCTGCTCAGATTTTAGATGGAGCAGCGGAAACATTACAGTTGATTTGTGTCTGAAGTTCAGGGAGGGAGGGAATAAAATTGAGCCAGGATTCCCATCTCAGATGCAATGATTTCCCCACTTCCTAGATATGGACTTCTGAATGAGACAGGATGCACCACACAGTCAAAGAGCCACCATACACTCAATAAGTTGGGTGAGATGTCGGGGGGCAAGAACCAGATTGTCACATTTAAATAAATATTTAAATATGCTTAGTCTGTTTGAGGCTGGATACTCTGTGCTCCCGGGTTTCTCCTACTCTGGGGCGCAGCAAGGACCTGGCAAAAATGACTACTGATCTCCACAATGGAGACCAGGTGTGACGGCCATGCTGGGGAGGGGGGGCTCAGAGGCCATTGAAACCCCTGGGTGGTCAGGGACATGGCTGGGTGCTGCCACCCAGTAGTGCCAGTCTGGCATTGCCAACTGGCACCCACACACTGCCAGGTGGGCACTGCCAGGGACAGTACCAAGGGCACCTGAGGGGGAGGGATATGAAGGAGGGGTCAAGGCAGGGGTCATCAAGTGAGGGGACAAGAGGATCATGAATGGGGACCCATTGGGATGGCACTAATGCCCCAATGCCCGTGATCTTTGTTGGGAAGGGGAGTGGGAAAACATCCCTTCAATGAGGGAAGGGGGGTCCTGCAGTCCATGGTGGGAGGAAGGGGTGTCTTCAATTTCACTTTGAGATTGAGGCACTCTTTAAAAAGGGCATCTGATCTCTGTGAAGCTGGGCTTGCTGATGTGTTTAGACCCTGTCCCCTCAAAACCAATGCAAAACTCAGCCCCTCTCAAAACAAAAGACTACATTTGGACAGAAAATTGTGAAACACGCTGGTTTTCTCACCCAAAATGACACTTAAGTCATTTTTAGACTAAAATATCTAATTTGAGAAAGGTATTAAGGCCTCTATAACAGTGACAACATTTCGAAATGTCTTCACTGGCCTGCACAGGTGAAATGCAGAATACGCAATGAAAACAGGAAAAATGAGAGATGGAGGGAGCAGCACTGGCCAAACAAGCTGGCAGCCCACTTGTTTTTTTTTAAATCAGGAGAAGGTATTTTACCACCAACTGGTGAGCAAGTGGAATTTTCCATCCATCACTGACTTCACTGCTGAAACAATGACAGCAGTCTTTTGCAGTCCAGCATTAGTTGGAAACGCAAAGAGCTCAGGGCTGACTTCTAGGCACAACATTTTTCTTAATTCTCTTATCACTGATGTAACTAGATAATTGTCACCAGATAGAAATTATGTGTCTAACATACTAGCATTTATTTTGGTACCAACTAAAACCAACAGAAAGCGTGCACTCTGCAGTTTGTTGCTGCTATTAAACTCCTGTCTGTGATTGTTCAGCCAAATTGTAAAACAAGTCAAGGAGCTGAAGTTAAGCTATATGGTCTGAAGGAAGTTAGCAATCACAGTAAAAGCTCTAGCTGTCAAATATGCTTCTTTTGTTCCAGCCTTTCACAGATTTTCACAGCTGCTCTTCTCCTCTCCCAAATTCATACTGGGAGTACAAGCCACAGCGCCAACTCTTGCTCAAGGGGGACATGACTTGTGTCAACAATTTGGTGAACATTGTTGGGCTGTTCATCTGTATGAGGCACCATAACCAAGCAGACCTTATGACGACAAACCCACACTTCAAGCAAGTGGTTACTGGATCATGATGAGGTCTGGGACCCTTCACACTTGCCCTTTTCCAAATTAGGGTCGCTGACACAAATTGGAGCACCACACCTAATGGTCTGCCAACACTTGGCTAATTCAGGTCAAAACCAGAGGTCAAAATGTGGGCTTTTATGGTGAACAGAACTGCTGAGAACCTCAATCCATGTTACTCTGTGACAGGCCAAATGGAGGTTCATGAGAGCAGTGATAGTTCTTTGACGTGCTAACTTGCCACATGGGAAAGGATTCTACATTGCACTACTCTGATATACCTATGTCTCTTAAAGATAGTTCTGTGTTGCCAGACTACTTGCTTGATGTTGAATCCAGGATGAGTTACTGGATAAAAGTGATAAAAGAATGAGCCACAATTTCCCTCTTTTAAATATCGGGAAGACCACAAACATAGTTTTCAGACCCAGGCACAAATCCTGTTCCCTCACCAAGTCTCAGGCTGAATCAGTCTGTTTATAACTTCTATGTCTGACTTGACCCTGAGCTGTCTGATCCATAACCACAGCATCACAAAGGTCGCATACCTCTAATTCCATAGCATCATCTCTTGTGCTTCTGCATCAGCCAATTTGCTGCTGAAACCCTCATTTGTGCTCTTCCTACATCCAGGCTCAACGAGGCCTGCCCTCTTGCACACTTTGTAATCGTGAACTCATCCAAAACAGTGTCTCCCATATCCTAACTTGCACCAAACTCAATTAACGCCACTATCCCTATGCTTGCTGACCTACACTGGTTCCCGGTGTACCAACACCTCAATTTAAAAATTCTCATCCCTGTGTTCAAATCCCTCACTCCTCCCTATCAATTTATAATCTCCTCCTTGGTTGGCTTACAACCCTCCAATGAATCTGCATTCCTTCAATTCTGGCTCCCTTTGCCCCTTTCACTTCCTACACCCCACCATTGGCAGCTGTCTCTTCTGCTGCTTCGACCCTAACCTCTGGAATTCCTCCCTAAACCCCTCTGTACTTTTTTTAAGACACTCCTTAAAACTTACCTTTTTGATCAAATATTTGGCCATCTGTCCCAATATCTCGTTATATTGCTTATTGTCAAATTTTGTTTGATAATGTTGAAATAAAGCATGGTAGGAAGTTTCGCTGTGTTAAAGATGCTAAATAAATACAAGCTGCTGTTAAGCTTCAGAGGAAAGTGTCCCCCTCACTTACTGCAGGTTGCTTCTGGTTTGTTTCTCTTGATGGTGGCTGGAAGGGCTAGTGTCCTCCGACGGTATAGTGCTGTCCAGTTCAATGTATGATAGTAGCAGAGTAACTTATTGAAAGCCACATACACCTGCCCAGCGCCAATCTCCTTCAGCGACTGAAACCCAAGAGATGTCACTTGCTCCAGCTTCATGATCATCAGAGAAAAACCACGGCTGTAAAACAGGACAATGAGGAACACAGTGAGAACTCTCAGAACCGGCTATGGTAGCATTTCACTTGATTTCGTTCTTCTATTCCCACCCCATGCGGCTGTGTATCTAAAAGCCTCTGATCAGAAGCTCACTGTGTAGGGGATCAGATGCACAAAGCCATGTTCTAGCATTCCAGGCCCGGCCAGGCACGTTCCCACAGTGTGATGAGAAACTGACCAAAACCCTCATTCGTTATAGATACAAAAGCATAGTGGCTATGTTACTGGAGTAGTAATCCAGAGGTCTGGCCTCATGATCCAGAGACATGAGTTCAAATCCCACTGCAGCTGCCAGGGAATTTCAATTCAGTTAATTAAATAAATCTGGAATTAAAAAGCTGGTATTGGTAATGGTGACCATAAAACACCTAGATTGATGGAAAAACCCTATTTGGTTCACTGCCTGTATCAAATTTAGCCTACATGTGATTGTATGTAATTAGACCCACAGCAATGTGATTGCTGCCTCTGAAGTGGTCTGACAAGCCACTCAGTTTTGCTCAAGGGGCAATCAGGGAAGGATAAAAAAATGCTGGTCTTGTCAGTGACACTTGCATCCCAGGAATGAATTTTTTTTTATAAATCACAGTCAAAACTCCAACCCTTCCTGTCCTGACAGCTCAGAGTCACACAAGCACAGACTTCACATGCACCAGTGTGTCACCTAAATGAGACCACTTGGATGGGGTGGTGGGGGTGGCAAAGGAAATCACAGCTGAGCCCAATCCTGTTCTCACCTGATATCCACCAACTTGCACTTTGCAACTGGAGCCACTTGATTTTGAACAGAAGTAGGATTCTGAGCCGACATTTCACCACACCCTCTCCCTTACCAGGATCCAGCTGCTGAACTACCCTGGGCAACCCTTCAGCTATCCTGCTGAGATTGGCTGCCTTCACATTACTAAGCTTTCAGTTTTGTGAATTCTTACTTGTAGAGTGTCCTCCCTCCAATAGTAGTTAGATTGGAAAAGACACTGAAATCCGTCATGTTTTGTGGCCAGGACTGGATATTCAAGTAACCTGGAAACAGAGAATGCCGGTGTGACTTTAAACAACTTTAGCAATTTACAGACCTCACGCTCAAACATCAGCTTTATATATCATTGTTTTAGATTATTTGAGTAAAATTCTATTCCAGCTCATTCTAAATATTGCAGAATAGCTTCTTTTGTAAATGTTCTCTTGTTGTTTTGCAGCTTTGACTGAGATTTCTGCCTGGCTCTACTCTGTCGTCTGTGAATCGCTCTATAACTGGGCACAGACGTGTGCAAGAACAGCCCAGAGCTGATTATCCCCTCCCTCTGCATTTTTCTTCATGTCTAATTTTCAAAATCCAAGCATCTTTGGTCCCATGCCAAGAATGAACCTTGCTATGATCAACTTGGCGTTAAATCGACTACCCAGTAATCTGTGCTCAGCCTTTCAAGCTTGTACCCGGTGTAAGCTGTACTAGCAATAATATTGTTCAAAAGTCTAGTACCTTCAGGCTGTAACTGGGATGGGTCACACAGCAATACTTAAAATTTACAGATCTCTGGCTTATACCAAACCTCGGCAACACTGGTATTACATGATGTACTTACAATATAATGCTCAGGTCTGCACCCAGAATGGGCTGAAATGGAGGCACATAAGGTTAAAACTTATAGCCATCAGATACCCAGAATGAAGTACTGATCCAGTCATTAGAAGTGATTAGCAAATGCTTAAAGCAGAGGTTCCCAACCACTATGCTGTGGCACACCAGCTTGCAAGTGTGCCACAGCCAGCTGCGGGTTTTAAACAGAGCAGGAACCCAGGAAAGGTGGAGATAAAACTCAGGGACTGCGCCGGTGGGGTGGGAGCAGGCGTGATCCAGGCCTGTGTCTGCTTCGGTAACTGCCTTCTGGATGAGTTTCCTTTGTTTCTTTTAAATTTGGTGAATGCTTTTTTTTTCCCCCTCCACCCTCCAATCTCCAAGCACTAATGGACACATGCATCTCATGTGGTCCCCATTTTGAGATGTTTGTTTTGTTATGGCAAGTTGTGGGTATGTCGTCCATGCTACTTCTGCAATTTCTCAGAATCTGAGGAATTTTCATGCTTTTTAAAAGAAACAGCTTCTGTTTTAAACTCTGTTGACACACACAACCTTACTAAGCTGATTGGATGGAAAGTGTGGGGATTCCCTTGTGTCTCTGATCTGATTGGTTCATGAGATTTCCCAGCAGGCAAAATTACACAGAAAAGTCGTCAGAGGAAAAGACACATGGAAGAGCTGGACTATCTCCCTTTACCTTTTTAAAAAAGAAAATTCAATTTGCTTAAGGTGCGGATGGTTGTCTGTGATTAAAGCCACGCTGGTCTAATCCAAGTAAAGGACCGAGGAGTTAAATCTGGGAGATTTCTCAATGGATTTTCTCTGAAAATGGACGGAAAACTCTGATAGTATGAGCCTGAGCCCAACCCGTAGCATCAATCAACAGTGTCAGCTTCACCAGGGTAGAGTCCTGACATCCTCACATACAAGGTAATGAAGGCTGCCTTTTCTGTAATAGATCTTAGAGGAGATATGCTGCACAGACAAAGGGCTGTCAACTTGTTTCTTAATATCTAATGCAGCGAGTAATGCAAAAAGTAAAAGCCAGATTGTATTTATAGTAAACTGGCATGACCCACTAACTTGGCCACTATTTGGAACTATTAAATGAAATTGCAATCTTATATGTCTTAGCTCCCGCAGTGTTCCTCCAAATTCTAATGAAAGATTGTATTTAGTTTGTGGTGAGCAGGTTTGCTGGAAATCATTTGCTCCCTTTCTAAGGCCAGTGTGGATTTTAGCAGTTTTTTTTCTTAAAATAACAAATTTAATTGAACAGTTCAGGTCAATTTCCAGATATATCAAAGTCTCCCTGGTTTTGAATACAACATATTTTGTTGATTTAGTTTGTAAGTAACGGTTTCTAATATTTCCTCTTTCTTCCTGACCATTGACTTGTTTAATTGAATTATTCTTAATTTTAAATGAGGATTTAAAATAATATATAAATAAATATAATTCAAGATTTGTTGCTGTTTGTGATACCACTTTTCCACATCTTTCTTTTTGAATGGCCTGAAATGGCAAATATCCGCGCGGAACCCGCCAAAAACATAGCAGGCACTAACATTCCATCTCCATGGAAACGGGACTCCGGGTGACTGTGTCCCTTGTGTGTGATTGTAGCCAATCACAACAAGTTCGCTACATTGTGGGGTGTTTACAAGCAGTCAGTTCAGCAGAAAAATGTGGGTGTGGCGTGGAATTGTTTGTCTCATTGCAGTGTACCGTGTTACTGAAAAGATTGGGAGCAACTGGCTTAGAACACTTGAGTTAATTTAGCTTAAGAACCAGCCTTCACATCAATGAATAGAATATGCAATCACCAAGTTACCAGACTCCACATCATAATTTTCCCCGTCTGCCTAAGGTACCCACCTGTTATCTCTTGAACAGTTCCAAATACTTTCAGTTTTTCTGGATTGAGAGGTGCAATTTTGTGATATAGATCCCTAAAACCAAACGGAAAAGCTGGAATTAAATTAATTCTAAAACTAAGGCATATTTTAGCATCTACAAATCAAGTGACCCTTATACCAAGTAAACCATCAGCAAAGCCAGTGACAAAAAACTCAAAACACTTTGTAAATATGAGAGCAGCGATTTACTGTCAAATTACAAAAATAAAAAAAATCTAAACATCAAATGCACTGAAAGCAGAAAGATCAGCTTTGCAACCAATTTTTTTCTTCTTTCGTGGTTTGTGGGCATCTTTGGCAAGGCCTGCATTTATTGCCTATCCTGAATTGCCCTGGTTCAGATGACATTTTTTAAGAGTCAACCACATTGCTGTGTGCCTGGAGTCACATATAAGTCAGACCAAGTAAGAACAGCAGATTTCTTTCCTAACAGACATACGTGTTTTACAACAATTAACAATGATTTCATGGTTATCTTTAACTCCAGATTTTTATTGAATTTGAATTTCACTATCTGCCATGATGGATTCAAACCCAGGTTCCCAGAGCATTACTCTGAGTCTTTAGATTATTAGTCCAGTAATATTATCACTACACTACAGTCTCCCCATTAAACTTAATCCATGGTGGGTGTGAATAGCACAATCCATTATCTCAATGAAGTTGGAAATAGTTTTCCAAGATGACTTAAACAAAGACAGAGCTAATCTAGTGGTTCAGCCAGAAATGGCCAAACTATTCAGATCAAAGGTCCCAGGTTTCAGAGTTGAAATATTATAACTAACCTCTGGACCAACAGAGGGGGGCCGTTAGCTAGGGTTTCTATAAGACAGATCAGACGACTGCTGAAAAGTCAATTTTCTGAAGAGGAAGGGAGAATTGAATGATGGAGTGGAGAGGGGTGGTGGTTTCTGTAAGGTATGATTTGGTGAAAGAAAGACTCTGTTCCATTCAGCACTCTTCCGTATTGCCCACCACTGCCCCATCCCTAGCTAAATGGATCACTTGGGCTCCCAATTCCAGATGACAAATTCAACCAAGTTGTGCACAAGATGGGATGTGTTACAACTCTGCTAACAACATTCTCCCCACACCATGGTCTCCATTCATTATTTCCCTACATGGCAAAGATGGATGAACATTTTCACAGCCATGAGGGTTGCATGGGATTCCCATGACTACAATTTCTTGTCAGCCATCAGTCCAACCAAGTTTTCTTTCTTACCCTTTGATACCAGTGATGAGAAAGTCAAGATTTCCGGTGATCTTTGTGCAGTTGATAAACTGATCAATGTTGTTTGAATTCACCGTTTGATATCGACTTCCAGCCCCAGTTCCTGCACAAGCTGGTCACATAAGAAAGCAAAGATCGTGTTTGATTAAATGCAAGTTCTTTCTCTTTCAAGGCATACAGGCCAGAAGGGCCTAGGTTTAATTCCTAGTCTGTTCTGAATTAGCTGGTCCCAGCTAAAGTAGAAACTTGGCAATTTCCTGTCATGAAGTAGACCAATATTCACTGTCTAGTCTCACACAATGTTGAAGACGTCTGTGGAACTGTTTCCAAGAATCAGCAAAAGGGAAATTACCAAAACAAAATCAGGAAAAAGCGAAAGCGTAAATGTCACATTGGTAACCTAAGCATGGTTGAATTTGCAATTTCTGTACACTCATCTTTTGCTCAATACAGTATAATATAAAATGGATACTGTGGAATCCAAGCTGCAGAGCCACTAAGTGTCTGATGGTGGTGCTGTTGGAGAGTATTAATTTCTTTAAGCTCCACGTCAGCAGCCACAGAGTTTACACATTCTCTCTCTGTGCCATCCATCCCCCCTAAAAACAGTCCGACAGAACAATGAGACAATTTGAATGGAGATGGGCAAATCTGCCCATCTTAGCCCATTCATCCAGAAAACCTCTACATTCTCCATGTATTAACTTCCAAATACTTCCAAATATTAACTTCCAAATACTTCTTATATGATTCCAGAATGTTTGTCTCCACTGTCTAAGCTAAAGTCCACACGTTGACTGCTTTGAATGAAGAACAACAGTCCTAAATTTGCCTTTTGCCCGTTTGAACCCATGGAACTACCCAATCACACCAGTATTGACACCAAATCGCCTTGTCTTATCATCATGGTTTCTTTCAAAGAAATGTTCTGTATGTATTTTCTCCATACAATTTACTATCTTGTAATGTAGTTGAAGAGCTCATTTTTTTCCCCCTAATAATACAATCCTTTCACACTAAAAAACAGCCTAGTGGTTGTTCTCTGTCCTGCCTTCAGGATTTGAATGTTTCCCTTGTGTCTCACTGGTCAAATCTGGACACAGTAGTCAATGTGCAATCTGACCAGGGCACTGCTATTTTAGTGCAAGACCCTCTGACTTGTACTCCCCTGATTTAGCAGCATAGCTCAGCATTCCACTTGGCTGATTACTGCTTCACAGTAACTAGGTTATGTTAAATGCAAGCCTCCAAATAACATCTTTCAACTGAAAACCAGTGACTCCAGATGTTTGTACCGAATATCTGGAGGTGTCATATTAACTTGCATTGGTATAGCTCCTTTAAAATATTGTAGCAAGTAAAAATGCCAACAAGCAAACACACTACAGCTAAATGATGCAAGGACATAAATAGGTTATCTCTCTGCCAATCTCAGCTTATTCTTCAGCTTCCCAATAGAGTGAGTTAGTCAGTTCCTCCTTGATACTCTTCTACGCCTGAGTCCCAATTTCTCCCATTTACATTTTCCAGTTTAATCTTCACTTCAATCTTCTTTGCCCATTCTTTCCGCCACTGTGATTTAGCACCAATCCATTTGCTACCTTTCCCTTTTTGTTCAGTGTTCCTTTGCCCACCTTTCTCTGTCAATCCAAAGTATATTTCTGTTGTGTGTACTTCATTACACTAAAGAAAAAAAAGCTCTGTGTCTCCTATTATTCTTGCCACTGATTACATGAGAAGAGTATTGTGAATAAAATCAGTGGCTGTAGCTTCAAGCCCTACCTGAGATTTGAGCCTAGGCCAACACTTCATCGCATTAGTAAGGCAGTTCTCCACTATCGCTGATGCCATGTTTTCGATCACAGAAGAATCATAGAATCCCTACAGTGCAAAAGGTCTTTCGGCCTGCACCGACAACAATCCCACCCAGGCCTTATCCCCATAACCTTACATATTGACCCTGCTAGTCCCCCAACTCTAAGGGACAATTTAGCATGGTCAATTAACCTAACCTGCACATCTTTGGACACTAAGGGACAATTTAGCTCGACCAATCCACCTAACCTACACATCTTTGGAATGTGGGAGGAAACCAAAGCACCTGAGGAAACCCACGCAAACACAGGGGGAATGTACAAACTCCACACAAATAGTGACCCAAGACTGGAATCGAGCCTGAGTCCCTGGTGTCATGGGGCAGCAGTGCTAACCACTGTGTCACCCCTGACGAGACAGAGAATGAGACATTAAACCGAGGCCCGCATCAACCTATTGAGTGGACTATCAAGACCCCGTGCTGTTATTTGAAGCCCAGGGAGTCTGTCTCAACCAGCATCAAAAACAAACTTATCAATGATTCCTTCAGTTGCTGTTTGTGGGTCCTCTCCTTGCTACATTTGCCTATGTAAAAGTAGTAATTACACTTGAAAAGTAATGTACTGGTAGGACATCCTGAAGCATGAAAGTCACTGTTTAAAATTAATGTTCTTTCTCGAGTGTGTCAGAGGCAGTGGGAGGACCCTGTTCTGCTACTGATGGCTCACTATCAATCGATATAAAATTCTTAAACTGGCATTTATTTATTTATTTGGAATGTGGGAAGAAGACAGAACAAGCATAGTTCTGATGAAGGCACCATATCAGAAACATAAACTCTATTCTCTGCTGACTATTCCTAGCCTTCTCTGCTTTTCTTTCAAGTTTCCAACACATACAGATTTTATTTTTGAGAAAACCACAGATCATTCCCATCACAATGCTATTTTGTTTAAAATGCAACTCAATATTGATTCTGATAAAAACCACAAATTCGACAGAAGGAAGAAAAATCTTGCCATCGAGGTCTGGGTAAAGGCTGCACTCCTTTAAAGCTGGACCCCTCACAGCTAACTTGGCCTTTATTTCTACAACTAGTGGTTTGACAGGATAACATAGGGGATGGGTGTTTGGTTTTTGTTAATTGTCACCAAAAATCTCCCATCTGCATTTGTGTCTGGGATTCCTGAGGACATCTAATCATAGAATCTCTATGGTGCAGAAGGACGCCATTTGGCCCATTGAGTCTGCACCAACTCTGACAGAATATCTTACCCAGACCCACCACCCTGTAACCTCACGCATTTACCATGGCTAATCCTCCTAGCCTTGGAAAATTAAAGGAGTAATTTATCATGGCCAATTCACCTAACCGACATATCTTTGAACTGAGAGAGAAGACTGGAGCACCTGGAGGGAACCCACACAAACATGGTGGGGGGACATGCAAACTCCACACAGATAATCACACAAGACCCGGGTCTCTGGCACTGAGGCAGCAGCGGTAACCATTGTGCCATCCTGCCAAGTCAATCACATTGCTGTCAGTCTGGAGTCACATGTAGGCCAGATCAGGTAAAGACAACAGATTTCCTTCTCTAAAGGACATCAGTGAACCAGATGGGTTTTTAACCATAATCGACAATGGTTTCATGGACATCATTAGATTTTTAATCCAGATTTTTATTGAGAATTCCGATTACACCATCTATGATTGTTGGTCTTGAGCCCGGTTCCCAGAACATTACCCTGGGTCTCTGCGTTACTAGTCCAGCAAACAAAACCACTATGCCTCCCACTATGTGCACATTTTAAGATGTCCAGGTAAATTAAACAGCTTAATCTAAAACTGAATAGGTACAAAGTTAAAAGAAAGATACTTCTGGTTTAAATTGGGCACTTCAATATGAGATTGCGCTGCAGACATTTAGAACAAACCTGCAAAGATTATCTTACTTGCTGGATTTCCAAGTTATCTCCCAGCTCCAAGTTCCAAATCACATCTCTTAAACACATTGCAGTTTGACAGGCTGAATGTAATTCAAATGATAGAACTTGAATCCCAATCAGCTATCAATGGATACAGTATTAACTGAGTGGGTAGAAATGTTTGTAAGTTAAAGTGTATTTGTGCCCAGGTGAGGGAGGGAGATTGCTCTGTACTGCTCACACTTCGCCACTCACCTTTCGGACAGAGGCCGTCACACGGCTCACACATTTTCAGACCATTTTTCTCAACTTCCATCTTGTCACTGGGACAGGCACGAACACAAGAACTCTGATCGACGACAAAGTTCGCTGCAGAACAAAAGACAAAGTGAACCTTCCAGTTACATTCCACGTGCGCTTGCCTCAAAGTGCCAGTGATGATTTTCAGCAGTTAAAAAAACATTCACTACAAAGTAAATTAACCACCAGAGTCATTTTTAACTTTGGGCAAAGTTAATGACACCAAAATGGCTGCCCATTATACATTCTGCCTGATATTCCCTCCTAGTGCCTTTGATGGAAAGGAAAATTGAAATTATGTATCATGGGCTAATTCAAAATTGCCGACAGAAGATAAATTTGCAGGGTGATGGGGACAGAGAGTGGAGTGGGACTATTTGGATAATTCTTTCAAAGAGCCAGGATAGGCATAAAAGGCCAAATGGTCTAATTCTGCATTCCGTGACTCTCCGTGTGTCGAGTGTCAACACAGTAGGAATGAAACCCTATCCCAACATTCCCTTCAATGCTGGGAGTTGGGGTGAGGCAGTGCGGTTTGTAAAACCAAGATCCCAGAGCCATACAGAATAGCAAGATTCCAGGTTCCACTCTGGTCTGTTGAGTTAGTTGATCTCAATCTGGATACCAGTTGGAGGTGGATTGGGGCAGGTTGTTCTCTCAGGAAAGGGGATCATTACCATAGGTAGTCCAGTGGTCCGTTACAGACACTGCTCAGTGTTGCATGAGCTCTCCTGATGAATCCATCTGATGATTCAGAGAGAATGAAGTGAAAGGAAAACAAATTTACATCAACAGTGTAAAAACCCGGTGCACTTACCAGGACAGCTCTTCACGCAGAAAGCTCCGTACATATATTTGGTGTCTGGGTTGCGCTCCAGCTGATAGGACTGCTTATTGTAAATTAATGGCTTTGGACAGACTGGAACACAGGCATTGCTATCATTAAAACGCCTGCATGCCTGTAGGAACATAGCCTCATGTAAGAAACAAACTGACTAGCGGAATAACCATTTCACACACTGACACTTGTGCACACTGCAACCCTTCACTCACTCGCATGTAGTGGCTGTCTCTTAGCCTGTCTCAATCTGTCAGAGTCTCACACCTCTTTCTGTTAATCCCCATTGCTCACTCTCCATTCCCGTCGCTGCTCTCGCTCACTGCCTCTCAATCCCGGTCTCAATGGATTTCAGTTTCATTCACTCTGGCTATCAGCAGCAACCGACTCGCCATCATCCTCAGTCTCTCAGTTCCCACTCACTCTCCCGCTTTCATTCCAATTAGTGTCCACCAGACATTTAGTCCCTAGCACATACATTCTCATGCTCACTATGCAATGCTCATCCCACTTTTACCACATTTACCACACCAATTCTGGTTATACAATCATGCTTCCTCTCATTCACCTCTCAGTTTCAACACTATTTTCCTAATGGAGTTATTTCTGACTGTAACTGTGAGTCAGGATCATCACTGTCCCACACTCAAATCAACCACATGCAGGCCAGCACCTCCTACCTGAGGAGGAAAAAGACAAGCATTTGTCCTAGTAAAATGGCACAGGCTCAGTTCTCACTCCCGATCAAGTCAGGTACAGTTAAAATTTACACTTAATACGGCCTGATCTGCTGAGTGTTTTGAGAACCTCAGCTTTCTTTTCCAATTTCCAGTGTTCGCAATATTTTGTTTCTGTATTAGAATTCCCATATAGCCACCCATTGTCGAAAGAAAAATCCTTTCCAAGACTTACAAAACAGTTTGTATCTTTCGGCCCTGAACATCCACCAGCACACTCGCTGTGGCAGCATTCACTCGGGTTGTGTTGTCCAAAGCATCGGCCATTGCACTGAGGAGCACACACCGATTTAGTCACTGAGGGAAGAAAAGGGAAAGAGTGGGAAACAGGAAAAAGCTCAGGGTTGACAATTCTAACTGTCGGAGAAAGCTTGGAATCATTACTACTTTTTGTACTTCTCAATTTTTTTCTATTTACCTCAAGACATTGATTCATTCAGCCTTCCAGAGAGGCCAGGTACCCTCCAGTACCTCACACAGGTGAACAATTGGAGTAGGATATCCAACCCCTCAAACCTGCTCCATTCTTCATTGTTGATCTTCTATTTCAACTTCACTTTCCCCTTTCCCATAATGCTTTAGCGTCCAAAAATGTATCAAACCAGCCTCCCATCCATTGAGTCTGTCTACATTTCCCGCTGCTTCTGTAAAGCAGCCAGCAAAATCAAGGATCCCACATACCACAGATATACTCTCTACTACCTTCTTCCATTGGTAAAGATACAAAAATCTGAGAACACGTACCAACCGACTCAAGAACAGCTTCTTCCCTGCTGTCATCAGACTTTTCAATGGACCTACCATATATTAAGCTGATCTTTCTCTCCATCCTATCTGTAACTGCAACACTATATTCTGCACCCTATTCATTACTTCTCCCCTATGTACTTTATAAATGGTATATTCTGTCCGTATAACGAGCAAGAAACAATACTTTTCACTGTATCCCAGTACTTGTGACAATAATAAATCAAATCAGTATCAGTATTGAACAACTGAACATCCACAACTCTCTGGGGTAGAGAATTCCAAAGACTAACAACCCTTTGAGTGAAGACAATGTGGCATTTCAATAGCGCTGCATTCAAGAATCCACCTAGAATATGCACTCAAATCTTGCGATAAGGCTTGAAAACCACAACCTTCACACACAGCGAGCCAAGCTGACACTAATTTATAATTGTCTGCAATTAATTTGGTTTACCTTTTAGAATACCTGCACTTTGAATGAGTTATATAAATGAGTGAGAAAACAAGGGGAGCTGGCAGCCTCCATCATGTGCGATCATATTTCTTTTAATTATTGCAAAAATTTTCCTCATCTCTTCATACTTGTATTCTATTCGTCCGTTAAATCTGGCGACTGCCAGAATGCATTCACATGTTTGAGAAACGTGTGCTGTACTTGAATTGAGTTGCTATGGTGCAAATGTCTGTTACAATTCTTAAGTCAATCTTAAGCCGATGGACTGCACCTTATCCTGTCCATTTTCTGTACCTCACTATTACCTAGCAGCAGTAGGAACAGGAATAGGCCCTTGAGCTATTCTGCTGTTCAGTTAGATCATAACTAACCTGTTTTCCAGCTCCATTTATACAGTAACCAAAATGTTCAGTAACAGACAATATACTCACAAGTCTGACAGTCATTCTCACTAGGGCCCCAGCAATGTCCATTACAAGATGCATGACACTTGGCACCTGAAAAAAAAGGAGAGGGGGCCGTCTATCAGGAGAGCGATACATTTGAATGAACTAAAGCATGCAGAAGTAATTGCCTTTAATTCTGGGACCTCTGGCATTGGTCTGCAAAGAAATACAGGCCGAGACAAAATTGTAGCACCTTTCAGCACAGGAGGAGGCTATTCAACCCATCTTGCCTGAATTGGTG
The DNA here is from genome assembly GCA_024679065.1 of Sphyrna mokarran. NCBI lineage: Eukaryota > Metazoa > Chordata > Chondrichthyes > Carcharhiniformes > Carcharhinidae > Sphyrna > Sphyrna mokarran. The sequence continues at coordinate 6,038,276 of JAGIQG010000038.1, forward strand.
CTGCATTTATACGCTGGCTGTGTGACTGGGGTCTGCCAATAGGTGGATAGGGCCCGGGCTCAACTTTGGAAAACTACTTTAAGTTCTTAAATTGAGACAATTAGGGCAAGTGGATACAGATTCAAAGTTGTAAAAGAGCCATTTTCAGACTGAGATCAGAAATCCTTCTGCACATGAAAAGTGATTAGTATATGGCAAAACCCCAGGGATTATGCAAGAAAAAATTTGCAAGCTGAAATGGAGAGGGGACTTTCCAGACATTCTAGATGAATGAACAAAGATGGACCGATAGCCTTTCTCTTCCATCATTATCTTGTGATCTTCAGTAATCCTGGACAAGCAAAGATGATAAAGCACAGGGTTGCATTCACAAACCTCATGTAGCCAAAGTTTCACCCTGATGACTTAACATGACAGAGGCACAACAAGAATTGGATGCTTTCCAGTTTTGGGAAAGGCTCACCCTTCTAGAGTATGTCAGGAGAGGGAAAGACTGAATGAAAGAGGAAAGTTAGTAAAAGCCTCAGTTCCAACTTCAAACACATTCCATCCAATTTTTTCAGGTGATAAAAGACATGTTCACCTGCATTCTATCGCCGATTGCTTATTTCAACAATTTTTAAAACTTCATTTATGGGACATGGGTGTCGCTGGCCAGGCTACCGTTTGTTGTCCATCCCTAATTGCCCCGAGGTGGTGGTGGTGGTGAGCCACCTCCTTGAACCACTGCAGTGCGTGTGCCTTAGGTACGGCCACAGTGCTGTTAGGGAGGGAGTGCCAGGATTTTGACCCAGTGACAGTGAAGGAACAGCAATGTATTTCCAAGTCAGGATGGTGAGTGATTTGGAAGAGAACCTCCACGTGGTGGTGTTTCCAATTTTATATCTGATGCATACATTCCAACCTTTTTTGTTTAGCTAAAGAATATGTAGCAAGGTTTTTAAAATCCTGAGTTTAAAACTAATTAAATTCATGGATTTTTCCTTTTCTTTGGGACATTGCTTTTCACATTGGTGCTTATCGGAAGTTTTGAAATATTTTGTCTCGACCAGTTCACAGTGACTGATCACAGTATGAATGCGAACTGTGCAACAGTTGTGTCAGTTCAAGCCCCACTCCAGAGACTGAAGTGCATGATCGAGGATCGCAGACTGAGGGGGATGCTGTGATATCAGTTGAGATGTTGAACCAAGATCCCCATCTATATCCTTAGGAGAAGGCCAAAGGTTCCAAGGTAGATTTGGAGGCATGTCGGGGAGTTCTGATGTCTTGGCCAAGATTTATCCCCCACCAACACTGTCAAACCATCAACTAGTCAGTGATCACACTGCAGTTGGTGGAACTTTGCTAAGCGCAAATTTGCTTCTCCCACCTCACCTACTAATTAAACTGTACAGAGCAGACCCTCAGGTCAGCAATGTATCTGAACCCAAATCACTTCACAAAATTGAACTGCCCCTAGATTTTAAGGGGTGGGGGTGAAATCCGTGCTTGTGAGTGCATTATGTAAGGATAGGATCAGATTCTTCTGTAATGCTCTTATGGTTGAACAACAGCCTTTCACCGAGATTCACACATGAAGAATGGCCATTTAAGCAAAGTAGTGGAGGGCAAAATACACATGGAAGTGTATACCAGCCAGAATCAATAGCTTTGGAAAGGAAAGGAGATTTAATAGGAGGAGAACTTGTGCACAAGGAGTCAGAAAGTTTACAAGACAAAGTTTAATATTTGGAACATTAAGGCCTTTGCTTTTAATAAAAAGGACTAATTTACTGTGTGAAATTTGTGGAAGCATAGATTCCAAAAACTGGGTGACCCCAAATGGTTTATATACTTACAGCCTTTTCTGAAATCTTCTGTCTCATTGAAGTCCATTTTCTCTTTTGGATTGTGAAGGATGTCAGCCCAGTTGATGGTCTGCGTGTGACACAGGAAATTGTTGCTTTCCAAATAAACACCTCCGACCAGAATCTCTACCCAAACAAGAACAGACAAGGAGAGAAAGTTTAGCAGGAAAACCATTAACTCGCCATCTAAAGTGTAAATCCAGGAATGCAAGAGGATGGGAATGAGAGCATACAATCCATTGGTCACAGTTTTATTCAGGACAAATACAGGGAAAAAGTGCGAACATCGAGAATGAGTGCCAGTGCAGCAAAATCTCAAACACTAACCTTAAAAAAAACAGGTGGCTAAAGATTTATAAAAACTACGTACGCTTTCTAAAAAAGAAAATCAATTTGATATACTACAACTATTTTGAATCCAACAATTCATTTCAAATTTCCAGAGATTCCATGCAGAACTCATTTTTTTCCCTGTTCTGTTCTCTGGTTCAGAATATAATTTATTCCAACATGTGAAAAAGCTGCATGATAGCTAACAACTGGTGACATTACAAGCCAAGGGAAGCCCAGCCCTACAAAGTAGGGAGGATGAGGGGAATATTCGTCAATGTCTTTAACTAATTTGGCTCACACACTTTAAAAACTGGATTGTTAAGTACGATTACCCATCCCTTGCATTAATGTAACTTTTTGCCTTAATCTTTTAAGTAGGAATCTTTGTAATGTGCCAGCAGTTGAATGGCACAGGAGCCAGTCTACACTACAGGGGGGCTGGAGATAGCAATCTGAATATAAAAGGTTCCTTCTAAGGAGAAGGGAAAAGAAAACAACTTGAAGCCCTCTTTATACAACAACTGCAGTGTAAATGGCCACATACTCATGACATTGAAGACGACAGTGTGCAAGTTGCTGTCACAGGAGTTTCACTACGTATCTCTGACCAGAATGCCAGTAAAGTTAACTTGTTTCAGGCCCACCATTCTGATTCAGAACAGAGGTGGGCTAATCGCTCACCAACAACTTATTTCCATCCTGCAACCTTCCCAAGGTTCCTGTGCTCCTCTAATTCCAGCCTCTTGCATATTCTCAATTTAATTGTTCCACCGTTGATGGTTGTGCCTTTAGCTACATAGGCCCCAAGTTTTGGAATTGCCTCCCTAAACCTCTCCTCCATTCCTTCTCTCTGCCCCTTTCAGATGCTTTTTAAAACCATGCTTTTGGTCATTTGACCTAATATCATCGTACATAGCTCGGGGGTCATATTTTGCTGGGAAAATGCTCCTGTGGAATGCCCAGGATATTTTACTACATTAAAAGCGCTATATAAATGAAAGCTGTTCTTGCATACAGTTGCTTTAAAGTCTCATTTATGCACCTAGACTCTCCTCACTGTTGGAGAATTTGCCCTGTAATGTGATCAGGGTGCCAGGGGAGTTACAGGAACCGGCTCGATTAGTGAGCCATTTCCATGGAAGGATGCTGGTAAATAGGACATTAATGCTGATAACGGCAGGATAATTCAAAGCCTTCTCATCGCAGCAAGACTTACAGCGAGCTTCCCTCAATGACCTGATATGTAGCACAAAGCCACATCAATTTCTGGTCTGTGCTGTGAGTGCAGATATCCTTTAATATGCTGAGTGCTAACTGAGGCATTAAAATTAGCCTCTAGGCTGGAGAAGGACAATCAGCCAGGGGTCTCACTATTCAGCGCATCTCAACTGCAAAGTGCATATACGGGGGCAGATGAGAACAGAATCAGACTCAACTGTGATGCCTCTACAGTTGAGAAGCCCATTGACACAGGCTTCATCCAGGTTCCATCTTGAGAAAAGGCATCTTGGATCAGGTGCTGGAGGGGTTCCTGACACCTGTGCAAGCAACCTCAAGGGCTTTTCATGGTAACTACATTGCAGTGTTAATGTAAGCCTACTTGTGATACTAAATAAACTTAAACTCTATTGTGAGGCAATATCTTCATGAGAGGAGGCAGGGCGAGTTGGGCTGATGGAGCTTTAAGGTGGCTGTCTGCTAGCTAGCTTTCACCATGCGTGCCCTGTTTGCCGCCTTCCTTTATGAAGTTTGGCGTTATGCCTGTTCCCTGGCTGAAAATCTGGTTTGACAGAAACTGCGTGTTTCTCACTGACTCATTGCAAATGTCACAACAAATAAATCTTTTAATTACATCTGTCAAGGATCATCCAAACCCATGTATTTAACAGAATTGAGTGAGTTGGAGGGAAGCACAAAGATATTTTTGGTACAAAACAGACAGTAATGTTTTTACCTGCCTAATTTGCAAGGTAGAAGTCTTCAGATCTGAAACAGCAAAGGCTTCTCCTCAACTTAATTTGTTTCACTATTTCAGGGTTGGGAGCAGGATATTAATCTAAATTTCATTAGAGGGTAAGATTGAGCTCAACTACGATGTTCCCTTTGTTTGAATAACTCGCCAGTGCTCATGTCCATATTCTTATCAGTAGGCTAGAGCTTCCTGGGAGCCTTAACCCCTAGAAAAACAGGAGAAAATTCACAATATTTGTAAAGGCACCCATAGGCATCAAAGGTACTTGACTGGTGGGGGTGGGGGGGGGGGGGGGGGGGGGGTGGGGGGGGGGGTTGCCAAGTGCTGGAAGGGCAATTTATGTCTTGCCTCTCTATACGCACTCACTTATCCCCCTAACAGCTTCTCTTGAACCTCCATCCATCCTGCATTTCAACAATCCTACCTGTTAACTGTTTAAATCCCAGCTGCTTCAGCCCATGAACTCCATCCTTTCGATAATTGAGAATGACAGCGAGTGCGTATTTGTCATCGTACAGTGTTGTACCACGGATAATTCGTAGGTTTTCTAAAGGAAGATACTCAAATTGATTCAGGGCCACCAGCAAGTATCCAGTCACCTCCCGGATCGACTATGCAGGGAGAGAAAGAAAAATGACATCAGTATACAAGGTGCAACCATTACTGACCAACAGAAATCTTGTATTTAATGTAAAAAATTAAACCCATGTCTGCTAGCATCTAGAAGGACAAGGGCAGTAAATACCTGGGAACACCACCAGGTGTTCCCCTCCAAGCCACTCACCATCCTGATTTGGAAATATATCACTGTTCCTTTACTGTTACTGGGTCAAAATCCTGGAACTCCCGCCCTAACAACACTGTGGATGTATATATACCACCAGGACTGCAACAGTTCAAGGAAGCAGCTCGCCACCACCTTCTTGGGGCAATTGTGGATGGACAATAAATGCAGGCCTAGACAGTGAAGCTACATCGTTTTAATGAATTAAAAAAAACACACTCTTCAGTATCACTGTCTCAAAAATATTGGTTTCAATCTTTCACCAACACAAATGTGATGTATTTTCAGAGTTAGTCATTGTGATTAATACTCAATTTGTATCAAAGATCTGTTGAATGTTGCTCACATCTTTTTCCCTCTGTGCTGTAACCTATCTATGCTGCCCTTGTGGCAGTGTCAATTGAGGATTGCATTTAGCACTGATTTAGAACAAAGAACAAAGAGCAAAACAGCACGGGAAACAGGCCCTTCGGCCCAACAAGCCCATGCCGCCACCTCGATGTTCCCACTTCTACCCGTGATCCCTGTCTATGTTTATAGATCTATGCATTGGAACCAAATTTGAGACAATTTAGGGAGAATTTGTTCTGCCAATCAGCCTAAGAGCACATCTTTGGAATGTGGGAAGAAACCGGAGCACCCGGAGAAAAACCACGCAAGCATGGGGAGAATGTGCAAACTCCCACAGACACAGGCCCAAATCCATGTATCTGCACAGCACAGTGATAGTCACTGAGCTGTCGTGCTGCTCATCAAATGATCCAGGTCAAGCGTACACTAACGACGTGAAGCACTAGGATACTCTCGAAAAAAATCCAAGAGCAGCCTCTCACGACCCATCGCGTGTATGTCCCTCGTTAGACAACAAGGTGGACCAAAGCACCTGTAGGATAAAAACAAGTACATCAATATCATCATCTATTTACACACTTCCCAGAGACTCCCAAGGCTCATGATCCCTATTTTAAATTAGTTTTCTATACCCCTCCATTCCCATTCTGTTCATGTGCCCATCTAAGTATTTCTTAAATAACTCCAGAGTACCTGCCTCACCACTTTACTTGGCAGCACATTCCATACCCCCACCACCCTCTGTGTGAAAAAACTCCCTCTAGCATCCAAATTTTACCTTACCCCCCTCACCCTAAGCCCATGACCCCTTGTACTATTTGAGTCCATTCTAGGAAAAAGCTTAACACTGTTTACTCTACCTATACCCCTCATAATCTTGTACACCTCTATTAGATCTCCTCTAAGTCTACGTCTTTCTAAGGAAAACAGTCCCAATTTGCCTAATGTCTCCTCATAACTCAGACCTTCCATACCAGGCAGCATCCTGGTAAACCTCCTCTGCACTCTCTCCAGAGTCTCCACGTCCTTCCGGTAGTAAGGCGACCAGAACTGGACGCAGTATTCCAAATAAGGTCTAACCAACGTTTTATACAACTGCAACATTAAAGGCCAGCTCTTGTACTCTATACCCCTTCGTATAAAGGCTAACATACGATATGCTTTCTTCACAACCTTCTCCACCTGCTCTGCCACCTTCAGAGACTTGTGCACCTGCACCCCCAGGTCCCTCTGCGTTTCTATACTCTTAATAGGTCTACCCTTTATCATATATCTCCCCACTACATTCTTTCTCCCGAAATGCATCACCTCACATTTATCAGGATTGAATTCCATCTGCCATCTATCTACCCAAGCTACCAGCCTATCTATGTTCCGCTGCATCGCCTGACAATGCTCCTCACTATCCACAAGTCCAGCCATCTTTGTATCATCTGCAAACTTGCTGATCACTCTACTTACTCCCTCTTCCAAGTCATTTATATATATTACAAATAGAAGAGGTCCCAGTACCGAGCCCTGCGGCACACCACTAGTGACCGACTGCTAGCTAGAAAAACACCTTTCCACTATTACTCTCTGTCTCCTATTACCAAGCCAGTTACTTATCCAACTAGCTACCTGTCCTTATATCCCATTAGCCTTTTCAACTAATCTCCCATGAGGGACTTCGTCAAACGCCTTACTGAAATCCATATAGACATCAATGGTTCACCCTTCGTTGACCGTTTTCGTCACATGCTCAAAACATTCTACCAGATTCGTAAGGCACAACCTCCCTTTAACAAAGCCATGCTGCGTATCCCTAATCAGATCGCAACGCTCTAAGTGCCTATACATCCTATCTCTAAGAATCCCATCCAACAGCTTCCCTACCACTGACGTCAAACTCACCGGCCTATAATTTCCAGTGTTATCCCTACTACCCTTTTTAAACAACGGTACAACATTAGCTATTCTCCAGTCCTCCGGGACCTCACCTGTGTCCAAAGAAGAGACAAAGATTTGCGTCAGAGGCCTAGCAATTTCACCTCGCACCTCCCTAAGCAGCCTTCAAAATGCCATCAGGTCCAGGAGATTTATCAGTTTTAATGCTACCTAGAAGCTCTAACACTTCCTCCCTCGGTATGGATATTTCCCTCAACTGGTCTACAGCTCCCTCAGAGACAGGACCGGTCAACAAGCCCCTCTCCTTTGTGAATATCAACGAATTTCTTCACAAATATTCTCCTAAGTATAGTAATCAACATTAAAATAATAATCAATCAGAAATCTGGGTCTGACTATGCTCACACACAAGGTACTCAAGGGCAGCTAGCATCTTTACAACTTTAAGCACTCAGGGTGTTAAAAAGAGAAAAAACTGGAGGGCCAAAACACATTTTGTTTCATTTTCAATGTCTTGAGCTTCCCTGAATTTGTTTGTACATTATATACAATGCAACTGCATGAATGACTGACCTCTACACTCTCCCATCAAACACTCCCAGGACAGGTACAGCACAGGGTTAGATACAGAGTAAAGCTCCCTCTACACTGTCCCCCCATCAAACACTCCCAGGACAGGTAGAGCACGGGGTTAGATACAGAGTAAAGCTCCCTCTACACTGTCCCCCCATCAAACACTCCCAGGACAGGTACAGCACGGGGTTAGATACAGAGTAAAGCTCCCTCTACACTGTCCCCATCAAACACTCCCAGGTCAGGTACAGCACGGGGTTAGATACAGAGTAAAGCTCCCTCTACACTGTCCCCCCATCAAACACTCCCAGGACAGGTACAGCACGGGGTTAGATACAGAGTAAAGCTCCCTCTACACTGTCCCCCATCAAACACTCCCAGGACAGGTACAGCACGGGGTTAGATACAGAGTAAAGCTCCCTCTACACTGTCCCCCATCAAACACTCCCAGGACAGGTACAGCACGGGGTTAGATACAGAGTAAAGCTCCCTCTACACTGTCCCCCATCAAACACTCCCAGGACAGGTACAGCACGGGGTTAGATACAGAGTAAAGCTCCCTCGACACTGTCCCCCCATCAAACACTCCCAGGACAGGTACAGCACGGGGTTAGATACAGAGTAAAGCTCCCTCTACACTGTCCCCCATCAAACACTCCCAGGACAGGTACAGCACGGGGTTAGATACAGAGTAAAGCTCCCTCTACACTGTCCCCCATCAAACACTCCCAGGACAGGTAGAGCACAGGGTTAGATACAGAGTAAAGCTCTCTTTACACTGTCCCCATCAAATGCTGCCAGCACAGGTAGAGATTTGATAAAGAATAAAGCTCAGTCATATTACTTTACTGTAACCTAATAAAGCCACTTCTTACTGCAATGTAAACTTTCAGGCAGGCGCCATTCCAGTGTGGACTCCATCAGAACCCAGCTCCCATAAGCTGGGGGAAAAAACATGCTGACTCCCAGTCTCCTGAGTTTAAACCTTTCTGACCTGTGCTGCAACGGTAACACAAGTATCTTATTGCAGTAGAACACATCTGTCAGCCTTAACTAGTAGGTAACCCGGTATAAATATTGAACTGCACACTGACACGCGACCCATCAGTGGTGACAGTACCTACAGGTACAGCATGGGGGAAAGGACAACCTAAACTCAGGTACTAGTGTGACCCACTTCAATGTAATTTCTGAAAATTGACTGCCCGCCACTGACCCATTAAAAAAATGTGCCATTTTGACCACTAGCTCATTTCAGCATTCTATGGGACCATTTTATCTTGAAGCAGATCCACAATACAAACCCCCGGTCACAGAAGGAAGGAACAGGGGAAGGCCTGATCCTTTAGGAATGGGAAGGTGGGGCTGGACACATCATGAATTTCACCCAGAAAGCCTCTGGGCCCAGTGTAGGAGATGTCAGTATGGCCTGTCGTCACAACATTTGAAAAATCTGTCTTTTAAAAAGCTCAAGTCAGCTACACAGGGTCTAAATTCCAATAACTAATGGGTCTCTTTAATACATTTCTGCTTGTTAACAGATCACAGCCAAGGCAGCAATTGGAATGTTACAATTGGCCTCAGAAGCATTGGGCCAGGGAGGGAGAAATATGCACCAGGATTCTTGCTCCTAATCACAATCCAGTGACCAGTGCTGGGGAAGTGCTGGAGGTCAGTTAAAAGCACAAATAGGCTCACGTGCAAGGTTCCCACCAGTCGAATAGTTTTGCTGAGTCCACATAGTTCACAGATGAAGATGGCCTTTTGGACAAGGAGGGTGCCTAGAGGGTGCCTAGCAATCAGCAAGGAGTCAGCAGCTTTGGGGCAGGGGGGTATTGAGCAAGATTGAAAGGGAATAAAATTTGCATTTGGAGTTTTCTAGTAGCTGTTGCCAACTTCCCAGGGCCTTCAATTATTTAATGAAAAGCATCCTGTGGAAAGTTGGAAAATGAAATGAAATGTTCACTGCTTGAAGCAGTGTTTGCCTGTTTAAGGAGCATCTTCAGCATGGGTTTGATTCATATAACAACAGAAGAACCTCTGCATTTCTTGTCTCTACTCCAGTCATCCCCTAGCCCCGAGGTACACTTGGCAGGTCCAGACAGGCGACACCTTGCCTGTGGTTTGAGATAAAAGATTTGTGAGTTATTCAGCACTCCGTATCATAATGAATGTGGCAACATACCTGCATTTCAAATGGGAAAGCTACTTTTTTCTCACAGTATATTTTGCTCCAGAGGCGGGGTAGAAACCGTACAAAATAAAACCCCTGTCAATAAGACTTGCATTGCACCTTATCGCATTGTCTTAAAGTTTAAAGCTTATTTATTCATGTCACAAGTAGGCTTACATTAACACTGCAATGAAGTCATTGTGAAAATCCCCTAGTCGCCACACTCCAGCACTGTTCGGGTACACTGAGGGAGAATTTAGCGTGGCCAATGCACTGAACCAACACATCTTTTGGACTGTGGGAGGAAACCGGAACACCTGAGGAAACCCATGTAGACATGGGGAGAATGTGTAGATTCCACACAGACAATGACCCAATCTGGGAATTGAACCTGGGACCGTGGCGCTGTGAGGAAGCAGTGCCAACCACTGTGCCACCGTTCCACCCATCAAGATGTTTCCCAGTGCTTCACATTCAATGAATTACTTTCGTAAATATAGCCACTTATATCAAAGCAAATGTGCATACAGCAAATACCTACATACAACAAATCTGACTTTGGTCATGTTGGTTAAGGGGGGAAATAGTGGCCATTCTTTTTTCCATTCAAAGAACAAAGAACAGTACAGCACAGGAAACAGGCCCTTCAGCCCTCCAAGCCTGTGCCACACATTCCTAGGCTCCACAGGTAATTCTTAAACGATGCCAGCGTGTCTGCCTCGACCACCCTACTTGGCAGCGTATTCCAGGCCCCCACCATCCTCTACGTAAAAAACATCCCTCTGATATCTGAGTTATGCCTCGGCCCTCTCACCTTGAGCCCGTGACCCCTTCTGATCGTCACTTCCGATCTGGGAAAAAGCTTCCCACTATTCACTCTATCTACGTCCTTCATAATTTTGTACACCTCTATAAGGTCTCTCCTCACTCTCTGTCTTTCCAGGGAGAACAACCCCAGTCTACCCAATCTCTCCCCATAGCTAAGACTCTCCATACCAGGCCACATCCTGGTAAATCTTCTCTGCACTCTCTCTCTCTAAAGCCTCATGTCCTCACCTGAAAATGTTATCTGAAGGACGGCACCTCCAACAGTGTAGCTTTCTTTCAGTACTACACTGAAGTGTCAGCCTGGGCTGTGACATCCAGTAGAATTCTGACAAAAGGTCACTGCCCTGAAATGTTCAGTCTATTTTGCTCTCTACAGATACTACTTAATATGTATTACCAGTTTTTACAGCATTCTCTATTTCTATTTCCAATTGCCAACATCTGCGGTATGTTTGTATTAGCAATGAATTAATCAGTATTGTTATAGTTCATTAATGTCCTTGAGGGAAGGAAATCTGCCATCCTTATCTGGTCTGACCTACATGTGACTCCAAAGCCACAGAATGTGTTGACTCTCAACTGCCCTCTGAAATGGCCTAGCAAGCCACTCAGTTGCATTTCAAGAAGGCAGCTCACTACCACCTTCTCAAGGGCAACTTGAGATAGATAATAATTGCTGGCTAGCCAGCAATGTCCATGTCCCATAAGTGATTTAAGAAAAAAGTTCACACTGCAATGGGTAGAGCAGACCGTGAGACAAAATGTAACAGCATAGGTTTTCCAAATACAAGGAAGAGAGCCCACTAAAAATACATTTTCAATGTCGAATGGATTTTCTAATTGATTTTAAAATCAAGGCATTAAAGGGTGGATATAAAGCACATTGAATGATGATTATTCAGCACAGCCTGCAGAAATCACAGGTAGATCAATTCATGAATTGTAAAGTCTTCAAGGAAATAGATAGCCACTTCACTTTCCAAAACTGTTTGCAATGATTTCTCTCCATCCCAAATTGTATCTGGACAATAACTGCCAATGCTGTGAATATATACATGAAGCTCTATCTTCTGTGATAAGTATTTTGGATTTGTAGGAGCCACACTGCATTTACAACAGTGACTATGTTTCAGAATGTCTTCATTGCTTGATCGTAGTTTTTTAGCCAATGTGCAATGTAAATGCTAGTCTTTCTTTCTAGAAAGAGAAAAGGCTTTTGGACAGGATGTTAAACCTGAGGGGCCCACCTGCCTGCTCAGATAAATGTAAATGATCCCATGGCACTATTTCAAAGATGTAGAGATGCTGGTGTTGGACTGGGGTAAAGACAGTAAGAAGTCGCACAACTCAGGTTAGAATCCAACCAGTTTATTTGATAGTAATCTCACAAGCTTTCAGAAATGGTGTTCCTATACCTGATGAAGGGACACCATTTCCAAGAGCTTGTGAGATTACTATCAAATAAACTGGTTGGATTCTAACCTAGTGTTGTGAGACTTCTTACTATTTCAAAGAACAGGGGGATTCTCCCTGCTGCCCTGGCCAATATTTCTCCCTTAACCAACATCACCAGATTATCTGGTCACTATCACACTGTTGTGTGTGGGATCTTGCTATGTGAAAATTGGCTGTCACATTTCCTACATTACAACAGGTGACCACACTTGGAAAAGTACTTCATTGGCTGGAAAGAGTTTGGAAATGTCCAGTGGTTATGAAAACTATAAGTCTCTATTTCCTGTCACTGCATCTCGAAAAGGTCCCAAGTTTAAGCCTAGGTCAGTGTGGAGTTAGCCAATCTCAACAGGGGCAATTGTTAGAAGCTATAAATGACCTCAACAGCCCCGATGTAAAATAACTAATTGAGTGACAGCTCCTTCTCTGGTAATTCCCCGCTTGAAAATGTACTTCCATGCATGCTGGGTGAGTAAAGGATGGAGCAGGTGTCATCCTATCTTCATTGCAAACAGCCTGCTGCCGCTCAATGTCTGGGCAAATGCATTAAGAATGGCCAAAGACCCCAGGATCTGCAGAGTCAGGAAAAACTCACGAGTCAGCAGCAGCTGCCTGCCCATTCTGGATTAACACAGATAATGTCCTTGTAAATTTGGAGTGAAGATTGACAGCTGCAGAGAAGCCAGTTTTGGATGGACAAACTCCATACTGTGCATATCAGCTTCACGCAGGCTGACCTTGAAGTACTTTCATCCCAGCTGCCATGATGTAAAGTTTAAAAATAGGGAACTTTTGCCTGGACAAAATAAGTACATTTTAAAAAAGCCATGTAATCAGATCTCCCTCCACACCCTACCCCTATCCCACCCCCAAATTTCCTGCTCGTCTCTCTCGAGAGACTGGCTGGGGCTTTCCATCCCTCTACTCATCAGCATTCACTTTAACGGATGGGCAATCGTAACATGGTCAACACAGCAGCAGATCACCCTGGGCGCCAAGTGTTCCTGCAATGTGGCCATCTTAAACACGCGAGGCAAGATAGTGATATCAACAGGAGACGTTGGCAAGATGGAGGGGTTGGCGATGTGGAAGAGGGGGAGACAGTGATATAGTGTTAATGTTGATGCTCTAGTCATCCAGAAGCCCAGGTAATTATTTGAGGACACAGGTTCAAATCCCACCATGGCAGCTGATGGATTTTAAATTTGGTTAATAAATCTGGAATGAAAAGTTCGTGTTAGTAACGGTGACCATGACAACTATCTTCGGTTTGTCAGAAAAACCCACCTGGTTCACTAATTCTCTTTAGGGAAGGGAAGCTGCCTTCCTTACCTGGTCTGTCTTATGTGTGACTTCAGACCTACGAGATTGTGGTTGACTCTAATTGCTGTATAAAATGGCCGAGCAAACTATTCAATTCAAAGGCAATTAGGAATGGGTGACAAATGCTGACCTTGCCAGCAATGCCCACATCCCACGGAAGAATAAAGGAAAAAAAATCTCAAGTGTGAAAGATATCGCATGTTCTCACAGGATGATCTCATGCAAATATACTTTCCACTTGGGTCACTGCATAATAGTTAGGAACATGAATTTTTATCCTCTCTCCATCCTGGAGGCAGTGAGCCGAATGTAGTACCTCTTTACTACAGCAGCAACTGATGGAGAACAGACAAGTTTATGTTCCGCACACTACAATGTAGTACAACGCTATTTGGTGTTTTCTTTACCCACTGGCCAGTCAGTGGAACTCAAATCAGTCACATTTGAACTGGATTTGGGAATTAAAGTCATTCATTAGCAAGCTCCCCTGAAGTAAGAGTCTGTGAATGCAGGGCACACAGTGAGAGATTGAGCCATACAAACCAGGGAAGTCCCACACATTCACTTCCTTGTTGGCATTGGATTAGTTTATTTCAGCTGGGGCCGTGGTGGAGGCGCTTCAGTTTCCTGCATTCAGGAGGAGGGGAAAGTCAGAAAATGGTTTGAGTTTCTGCTCCTGGTTGCAATCAGGAATGCAAATGTACGGATGTTAGTTGAAGGCACAATTGGACTCTGTTGTAATCCACCCCTGCAGTAAAATTGCTTGTTGGAATTCTTAGTCTAAGGTTCTACTGACCCAGCAAGTAAAGAATAAGAAAAGACCATTCAACCCACTGTTTATCTGTCTAACTCATCCAGTCTAACTTGCAACTCTTTTCTGAACATCCTCTCCCTTAGCAGCTAGACCATTCCAAACGTTATTCACTGTTTCAGGAAAGACATTTCTTTCCCTATAATATATTTTACACTCAATTAAATTTCTGTCCACTCACCGTTCTGGGTTCACTATAATATTGTCATTTAACACATTACCTAACTTGGTGGGATGCCACTTTATAACTTATTTCTTTAAAGAGTATAGATTTGAAGTTCTCTAATTATTGTTCATTTATTTTACCCTCTCCAGTGCAGGCATGTCTGTTTAGAAGTGCACATGGTTTTCAAATCCCATCCCAAAGCATGAGAAGCTCTCAGTGTAACCTCTGTGGAATTTTGTAACTTGCTGTTCTTGATGTTTCTGAAGTCACCCTGTTCTCGTTGTTTCCTTCATTGCTTGATTATGGTGTTGAACCTTTCCTACGATATGAAAAACCAATCGCCTGTCCACTTAGTAACAAACATAGAAAATAGGAGCAGGAGGAGACTGTTCACTATGATAATGATCGATAACAGGTCGAGAATCATAGAATCCCTCCCAAAAGGGGGGCCTTCGGCCCAAAGGGGCCAGTTCAGCCCTCCAACAGAGCAATCAACCCAGGCATATCCGCATAGCCCCATGTATTTATCCAGCTAATCCCTCTACTATACACATATTGGACGCTAAGGGATAATTTAGCATGGCCAATCCACCTAACCAGCGTATCTTTCAAACTGTGGGAGGAAACCGGAGCACCCTGAGGAAGCCCACACAGACACGGGGAGAACATGCAGATTCTACACAATCAGTGACTCGAGGTGGGAATCGAATCTTGATCCCCAGTGCTGTGAGGAAACAGTGCTAACCACTATGCCACCACGCCGCCACTTTCTGAATTACTCTGCAAAACCTTAACAAAATCATCTCTCCCCATGGCACCCACATTTTAGCATCATCTGCAAAAGGAGTCATCTCGCAACTGGGTTGAGAACATAACAGACAACCATTCAAGCCTGCTCCACTATTCGATATGATATTGGCTAATCTCACACCTTAGTGCTGCCTTCCCTCACTAGCCCTTGGTTCCCTGAGTACTCAGAAACACCTATGTCTGGTTCATTAATGGATGCATTAATGGAATCAACGGATCTTGGCAATCCACCTAGCCCCTTCCCCAGTCTGTCATTGACGACCATTCATAAAAATTGCCAGTGTTTCTGGACCCATGGAACAGTAAAGCAGCATGAGTCACTGTCCCAGGAGCGAATACATCAGAACCTGTTCCATGATTAAGCACAAAATCAGTCACACGACTGACTGAAAAGTAGGCACACTGTGTAATGAGAGACGCAACTCTCAATTTGCCTCAATCTAATAAAGAATGTCTGTGCCCTGTGTGTTTATTTGCCAAAATGGTTTAGCTTCTCGTAGAAGGTGCAAGAGCCACAAAATCCTCAGAAAGAACCTATTTATAGTCAGTCAGTAGACAGAAAAAAAAACATCCAGTCAAGCCTGGATAGAAATCGGTGTACTGCTGCCAAGAAACAGAGACGCCTCATCAGTTAAGACTTAAAAAAAAGATCGAGAGGAGTGAAGTAAACACCTTGGCCTAGAAATTCAGTGGTGCATGCACAACTGCAGGAACCATGATGACCTGGTTGCTTGCAGCTTGTTCTCACAAGCCGGGTAGCAGCTCACACTATTGAGTGAGGGTAGGGGGCGAGGAAATGTGGTCACGGGAAACCAGCTTCACTTAAATGCAGCCATCACCTCTTGAAGAGGAGATATTTTCTGTCAGAATGTGTTTGTAAAGAGGGAAATGACTGTAAGAGGTCCAGAAAGACCATTCTCTCTCTCTCTTTCTCTGATGGAACATTATCCCCTGGTCAGGAGGAAGAGGAGGAGGAGGAGGAGATCCTATTTACCCCAGGATGGAGAAGCTGGTCAGAGAAAACCCTCCTGGCAACTCCAGTCAGTGGAAAGTGGTTGCAACAGAGATTAATACCAGGAAGTTAACTGCAATGTTGAGACAGGTTCAATGACCTCAACAGAATTACCATGGTAATACTCTTATTTCACACCTCACATTATGACAAGCACATAAACATCTCAAGGATGCCACTAACACACTGCTTTTCCATCCACAACTTGACAGAATGCTAAACTGGAGGAGGTAGAGCCCTGAAGAAAGAAACTGCTGGCCTACATGAGCAGCAAGAGAGGCATGGCCATGATGGCATCAGGCAATGCTGAAGACATCACGCTTCAATCTTACCCCCAACACACACCACACACCCCAAAAGACGATCCAGCAGCCGCTAGCGGCAGCCACTTCTCTCTCTTCACCCTTTCCTTTCAGCTGCTAAATGTGTGATTGCCCAGGTACAACTTCAGGAACTGAAGTCCAACGCTTCTGAAGATGATCCCTGAGATGAGACTTGATCTGTCTCGTTCATGTCACAGTTCAAACACTGCCACCATGTGTACTTTGGAAGGTAGGATAGAGAAATCTTAATGTGATGAATCACTGTGATGTGGAGGTACTGACATCGGACTGGCGTAAGCACAGTAAGAAGCCTCACAACACCAGGTTAAAGTCCAACAGATTTATTTGGTAGCACGAGCTTTTGGATCACAGCTCTTTCACCAGCTGAGTGGTGAGTTGTGTTCATAAACGGGGCATAGATTGACACAGACTCAATTACAAGATAATGGTTGGAATGCAAGTCTTTGCAGGTACAGACAAACAATGAGTGGAAAGAGAGTTAAGCACAGTTTAAAGAGGTGTGAATTGTCTCAAACCAGGACAGTTTAGTAAGATTTTGCAAGCCCAGGCAAGCCGTGGAGGTTACAGGTAATGTGACATGAAACCAAGATCCCGGTTGAGGCTCTACTCGTGTGTGGAACTTGGCTATCAGTCTCTGCTCAGCGACTCTGCGTTGTCGTGTGTCTTGAAGGCCACCTTGGAGAATGCTTACCCGAAGATTGGAGGCTGAAAGCCCTTGACTGCTGAAGTGTTCCCCGATGGGAAGGGAACACTCCTACCTGGTGATTGTCGAGCAGTGTCCATTCATCTGTTGTCGTAGTGTCTGCATGATCTCTCCGATGTACCATATCTTGGGATATCCTTTCCTGCAGTGTATCAGATAGACAACGTTAGCCACGTTGCATGAGTACGTACCGTGTACCTGGTGGGTGGTGTTCTCATGTGTAATGGTGGCATCCATGTCGAGGATTCGGCATGTCTTGCAGAGGTTGCTGTGGCAGGGTTGTGTGGTGTTGTGGTCACTGTTCTCCTGAAGGCTGGGTAGTTTGCTGTGAACAATGGTTCATTTGAGGTTGTGTGGCTGTGTGAAGGCAAGAAGTGGGGGTGTGGGGATGGCCTGGGCGAGATGTTCATCTTCATCAATGACATGTTGAATGCTCCAGAGAAGATGTTGTAGCTTCTCTGCTGCAGGGAAGTACTGGACGACGAAGGGTACCCTTTTGGCCGTGTCCCACGTTTGTCTTCTGAGGAGGTCATCAAGCGTGGCTTTTTGCTGTGGCGCATAGGAACTGTTGATCAATGAGTCGAGCGCCACATCCTGTTCTTACGAGGGTATCTTTCAGCATCTGTTGCAATCCTCCTCATCTGAGTAGATCCTGTGTAAATGGAGGGCTTGCCCGTAGAGGATGGCTTCTTTAACATGTTTAGAGTGGAAGCTGGAGAAGTGGAACATCATGAGGTTATCTGTGGGCTTGCGATACAGTGAAGTGCTGAGGTGACCGTCCTTGATGAAGATATGTGTGTCCAAGAATGCAGCTAATTCTGGAGAATAGTCCATGGTGAGTCTGATGGTGGGATGGAACATGATGATGTCTTCATATAGTTGTTTGAGTGATTTTTCACCGTGAAGAAAATGTCAGAGGCGTATTTAGTGTATAGCATTGGTTGAAGATCCTGTGCGGTGAAGAGGTCTTCTTCAAGTCTGTGCATGAAGATGTTGGCATATTGAGGTGCAAATGTGGTCCCCATGGCTGTTCCGTGTGTCTGGATGAAAAGCTGATTGTTGAAGGTGAAGACATTGTGGTCCAGGATGAAGTGGATGAGTTGTAAAATTGCATCTGGAGACTGGCAGTTGTTGGCATTGAGTACTGAGGCAGTTGCAGCAATGCCATTGTCGTGGGGGATGTTGGTGTAGAGCGCCGAGACATCCATTGTGACGAGGAATGTCCCTGGTTCAACTGCTCCATGTGTGCTGAGTTTCTGTAGGAAAGTCCGTAGTGTCACGACAAAAGCTGGGGGTTCTTTGTACAATGGGTTTCAGGATGCCCTCGATGTAGCCGGAGAGTTCTCGCAAAGGGTCCCATTGCCTTATACAATGGGACGGCCGGGTGTGTTTGCCTTGTGTATCTATCTTTGGGAGGCTGTAGAGATCTAGGATGAGAGCACGGAGGGTGATCCGAAGGTCTGGATCAATATGTGGCGGGTTGTTCTTTGGTCGGATCTGCGGGTAACTGTCTGTAGTGTTCCCCGTTGTTCAGTTGTCGGTACACTTCTTTGCAGTAATCCGTTCTGTTCAGTACGAAGATGACCCCTCCTTTGTCTGCTGGTTTGATGACAATGTTGCGGTTGGTCTTGAGAGCGCAGATGGCGTTGTGCTGCGCTTGGGTGATGTTCGGGGCTGTCTTGTGAGTGTGGCTGATGAATCTGATGTTGATGCACCTCCTGATGGCTTGGGCAGTGGCCTTCCTGAGGAGTCCAAATCGACTCTTTCCTCTTCAGTTGCTGCACTGCAGATCTCTCTGTCGGCTGTTCCAGTTCATCGGGTATCTCATTGTGTTCGCTGTTGGCCTCTTGGGGTTTATGGAAGCCTCATTCACCTGATGAATTCCTCTGTGTCTGCTACGAAACTGATGGCTCCATTTTGGTGGTGGGGCAGAAATTGAGCCCTCGACTGAGAACTTTGATTTTGTCTGGTTGAAGAGTGTAGTCTGACAAGTTGACAATGGACTTCCCTGCAGTGGTAGTATTTTCTACTGTGGTACCGGGGAGGCTTGGTTGCTGCTGGTGGTGATGCTGAATTTCTCAAGTTTCCTGTTGTTGGTTCCTATGCTACAACAACAGATGAACAGACAACGCTCGACAATCACCAGGTAGGAGTGTTCCCTTCCTATCAGGGAACACTTCAGCAGTCAAGGGCTTTCAGCCTCCAATCTTCAGGTAAGCGTTCTCCAAGGCAGCCTTCAAGACACACGGCAATGCAGAGTCGCTGAGCAGGAACAGAGAGCAAGTTCCGCACACGATCTACCAGGATCTTGGGTTCATGTCATACTACCTGTAACCCCCATGATTTGCCTGGGTTTGCAAAATCTCTAACTGTCCTGTCTTGGGACAATTCACATCTCTTTAATCTGTGCTTAACCCTCTCTCTACTCACATTGTCTGCATCTGTAAAGAATTGATTATCACTCACATTCCAACTATTATCTTGTAATTGAGTTTGTGTCTATATGCCCTGTTTGTGAACTCAACTCGCCACTCACCTGATGAAGGAGCAGTGCTCCGAAAGCTTGTGCTATCAAATAAACACACAACTTTAAACTTGTGTTTGTGAGACTTCTTACAATGAATCACTACTAACCATTCACTTTGCATCACTGTGCAAGCGTTCACTCAAGAGGATAGGATGGCACAGGTGCCAGCTTGCTGGAGGGCGAGATCACACACTAGATCTGCTCTGAGTCTGAGGTCACTTCTGATGCCATCTTTAAATACTCTTGCTGTTGAAGATGGGCATACAGCGGGAAATGTGAGGTATACAGCATGGGCAGCCTACTAGTGAGTTTGATCATAGTTGCTCAGCATATGGAACTATCAGAACTTCACACAGAGCATGGTCAGCAGTTCTGACCAACCCTAAGCTAGTGGGCAGCTCCATGGTCATGACACTGGTGCCCACCCTGTTGGAGGCTCTGCAAACAGCTCAGGACAGACTCCATGGCAGCACAGTGTTTGCTATCCAACAGCAAAAAAAAAACTATTGCTAGAAGTCAGAAATCAGTTATGGAAGTGAGAAAATAGGCCAAAAGTGCATCTGAGCAGAAACCACAGCGCCCTGATACCATGAGTTAATTAGTACCATGAGTTAACGGACAGGTTTACCATCATGTTGTGAATCAGGAACTGGACAAATCAATTTCACAAAGGGGTCCTACAACAAGTGTTACTATTTAAATATTTGGATGACCATGTTCTATGGTTCTGGCTCACGCCTGCATGCCTTTTGAGCAGCCTGATCCGATATGACAAAAGGAGCACTTCCATTGTTGAATGTACAAACGTTAATTGTTCAGGTGTCCACTTTATGTCTGCAAAACAGGGAGCAGTGCCAGCAGATTTCTGGACCCTCGTGTGAAGACTTGATAGACATTTGAATTCAGGTTTCCTTCAGTTTCTTACCAATCTTAAGGAAAAGTGACATTGTGAGTCATCCTGTCTACACGGGACTGGTAGAAAGTAGCACAGTAGTTAGTCACCCAGGTTCAATTCTGGCCTCGGTCACTGATTGTGAGAGTTTATACTTTCTTCTGGCATCTGTGTGGGTTTTCTCTGGGTGCTCCAGTTTCCTCCCACAGTCCAAAGATTGTAGATTAGGTTGATTAGCCATGCAAAATTGACCCTAGTGTCAGGAGGATTAGAAGGGTAAATGTGTGGGGTTATGGGAATAGGGCCTGGGTGGGATTGTGGTCCATACAGACTCAATGGGCCGAATGGCCTCCTTCTGAGGTCATCTCTGATGCCATCTGCAGGGATTCTATGCTCCTAAATGGGCAAAGTAGCAGTCTCTGTGATATTCTTAGAAATGTTAATTGGCTGGAAAAGTTTGATTGTGGCTACTGTTCAGTGTAGGGCATTAAATATGGAGGGATTACAAAGAGGACAGGAGTTACATATTTTTAGGTTGTAAGCAAGCTCCTTTTTTCCACCACCACTGCTCAAGGCAATGATGCTGAGATAGGGTTTCAAACTCAACACATCTTAAGACTATAAGAAATAGGAACAGGAGTAGGCCATTTGGCCCCTCGAGCCTGCTCTGCCATTCAATAGGGTAATGGCTGATGTAATATTCCTCATGTTCACTTTCCTGCCCTTTCCCCATGATCCGTGATTCCTTTACTGATCAAAAATCTGTCGCCGCCTTAAATATACACAAGGGCTCTGTCTCCACAGCTGTAAGACCATAAATCTTGATCAATTTGCTCTCAGAATTTGTATTAAACAAAAACCTTCTCAGGCCTGGGTTACTCCAGTGATAGTTCATGTTAATATAACTTGCTAGCAAACATAAATTAGAATCTCTCCATTCACAGCATTTACCGCACTTTCCACTTTGCTTTTCAGGAAAGAAGCCATTTAGCAGAGAGCACTCGACATGAGTGGGAATTCAAAAAAGGTAGGTGAGCAACATGCAACAGATCTTGACACAAATAATGAAGCTTAATCATAACCACTGATCCTGAAAATACACAACATTGCGTTGGTGAAAGAGACTGAATTGTGAATTAAAAAAATAGCAACTGCAAACACACGTTCATGATTGTCTGAGAATGCGAACATTTGTGAATATAAACCAAAATTCATTGAGACCATTAATATTTACAGAGGTTGAATAGAGATGTCTATTTGTTTAGATTGTGAACAACTTGGATTTATATAGTGCCTTTAACACAGAAAAACATCTTGGGCTTCACAAAAACATCATCTACAAAACTTTGATACCAAGACACACAAGGAGATATTAGGGCAAGTGACCTAAAGTTTAGTCTGAAAAATAAGTTTTAAGGAGCATCATAAAGAAGGAAAGTGAGGCAGAGTGGTTTAAAGAGGGAATTCCAAACGTTTGTAGAGGAGTTACCCTGGGGTCGGTATTGGGAGCCTTGCCTTTCCTGATATGCATTAATGATCTCGTTCTTGGTGCGCAGGGGACAATTTCACAGTCTGCAGATGACACAAAACGTGGAAGTATTGTAACTGTGAAGAGGACAGTGTAGAACCTCGAAAGGAGTGCGCAGATAGGTGGCAGATGAAATTCAGTGCAGAGAAGTGTGAGGTGATGCATTTTGGCAGGAATAACAAGGAGAGATAATATAAAATAAGGGGTAAAAGTCTTAAATGGGTGCAGGACTTGGATGTACATTATGCATAGTTCTTTGAAGGTGGCAGGACAGGTAGACAGAGTAGTAAACAGCATCTTAGGTTTTATTAATAGGGGCATAGCGTAAAGAATAAAGAGGTGATGCTGAACTCATACAAGACCTTAAATACATACAAGATGTTAGACCTTAAAATGGAATATTGTGTACAGTTCTGGGTGCCACAATATAGGAAGGATATGAATTAGAGACAGCGTAGGAGGTGGTTTACAAGAATGGTTCCAGGGATAAGAAAGTTCAGCTATGAAGATAGATTGCAGAGGTGTGAATGTTCTGCTTGGACAGAAGGCGGCCAAGTGGAGATTTTATAAAGATGTTCAAAACCATGAGGGGGCTGGACAGAGTTGAGAAAGACAAACTATTCTTGCTTGTAAAAGGTAAGAGGGCACAAATTAAAAGTGATTTGCAAAAGAAATAAGTGTGATACAAGAAAAAAACTTTTCCACACAGTGAGTGGTTTGGGTCTGGACTGCACTGCTTAGAAGTGTGGTGGAGGTAGGTTCATTGAGGCATTCAAGAGGACCTCAAATGATTATTGGCTGGGGTACAGGGAAAAGGCAGGAGAATGCCACAAAGCCACAATACTCGTTTGGAGAGCTGATACAGACACAACGGACTGAGTGGCCTCCTTCTGCACTGTAACAATTCTGTGATTCTGTCATAGGCCACTGAAGGTGCAGTCACCAGTGGTGAAGTAATTAAAATCGGAAATGCTCAAGAGGCCAGAATTAGCGAAATGCAGTTATCTTGGAAGGTTTTAGAGCTGGAGGAGATTAGAGATAGGGAAAGACAAAGCCATGGAGGGATTTGAAAACAAGGATGAGAATTTTAATGTTGAGTGTTGTCTAACAGAGGCAGTGTAGGTTGGCAAGCAAAAGGATGATGGATGAAGAGAACCTGGCACAAGTAAAAATGTGAAATGCTTGTGCAAATATCCTTTTACAGTGGGAAGCCGATTGTCCCTACCCTCAGGAAGGTGAGATCTCGATTGGCATTGATGTTGGTGATCTCCAAGTTGCCCATCACAATCTCGCAGTGCATGTACATCTTCTGAAGTTGCTGATACTGCTGCTCCTGGCCAAATAATGAACTCAGCTTGTTTTCTGTGCCAGCACATACTGCAAAAACACAAACAGATCCCATCAGTGAACAACAGTTTGCATTCATCAGCGAATTTACAATGTCTTGCTGTCCACATAGCAGCATACACCTATTAATTAAAAGTGGTGCATTGGGAAAGTACAATACCAGCTCCTCCATCATCTATTTATCCCATTCACAGTTTTGCTTCTCTGAGGTGGTTGTTCATTTCAGTTTACAGTGCAGAAGTATAGGATTAACCCAAGCCAATGGGGTTAGAAGTGTGGTGGGGCAACCAGAATGTATTGCAGATAGTGAACAACAATTCCTCATCCTCCTTTTGACCCACTGCAACAATCGTTTATATTTGTAGAATGCTTCCAAGGTAGGAAAATGCACCAAGGCACTTTACAGCAATAATCAAACATAATTTGATACTGAACCACATAAGGAGAATCTAGGACAGATGAATAAACACTTCGTCAAGGAGGTAGGTTCGAAGGAGCACTTTAAGAGGAAATGGAGAGGTTTAGGGAAGAAGGCATGGCTGCTATTGGTGGAGAGATGAAAATTGGGGATGTGCAGAGGTCTGAGATCTCAGGATTGTGAAGCTGGAACTAGTTATAGAGGTAGGGAGGGTGAGACCATGGAGGGATTTGAAAATAAGGGTGAGGATAAAGTCAGGAGCACGGTGATGTGGTGGTAGTATCAATGGATTAGTAATCCAGAGACCCAAACTAATAGTATGAGGATATGGGTGCAATCCCACCATGGCAGGTGGTGGAATTTCAATTCAATGAAAAAATCTGGAATGAAAAGTTAATCTCAGTAATAGTGATCATGATAACTATCATCAGTTGTCAGAAAAGCCCATCTGGTTCACTAATCTCTGTTTAGAGAAGGTATACTGCCATCCTTACCTGGTCTGGCCTACATGTGACTCCAAACCAAAAAAATGTAGTTGAGTCTTAACTGCCCAGTGCAATGTCCTAGCAAGCCATTCAGTTGAAGGGCAATTAGGGATGGGCAACAATGCTGGCCCTGCCAGCTAGTGAAGGCCACACATCCTATGAAAGAATAAATGAAAACAAAATTGAGGTGATATTCCTCAACAAAGAGCCAATGTAAGTCAGGGAACACAAGGGTGATGGATGAACTGGACCAACTGTTAAGTTAAGGTCAACTTAATGCGAGGTAGGTCCATTCAAAAGTCTGACAGCAGCAGGGAAGAAGCTATTTTTGAGTCGATTGGTATGTATCCTCAGACTTTTATGTCTTTTTCCCAATGGAAGAAGATGGAAGAGAGAATGTCCGAGGTGGGTGGGGTCTGTAATTATGCTGGCTGCTTTTCCGAGGCAACAGGAAGCACAGACAGTGTCAGTGGATGGGAGGCTGGTTTGACTGATGGACTGGGCTTTGTAGTTTCTTGTGGTCTTGGACACAGCAGGAGCCATACCAAGCTGTGACACACCCAGAAAGAATGCTTTCTGTAAAAGTTGGTGAGAGTTGTATCAGATGTGCCAAATTTCCTTCGATCATGGTTGACCTGTGACTTAATTCCACAAACCAGTTATGCCCCATATCCCTCATTATCTTTGATAGATTTTTGGTTACCAATCTCCAATTTAATCTCGAAATTGATCCAGCATGAACTGCCATTTGTGGAAGAGGGTACCAAACGTCTGCCATGCTTATGCGTAACAATATTTCCGAACTTCACTCCAAAAGGCTTGGCTCTAACTTTTCGGCTATGGTCCCCAGTCTTGTACTCCCCACTTGATGGGGATTCTCTCTAACTTAATGGTTCCCCTTAATATCTTGAAAATTTCAATTAACTAATCCCTGAACCCTCGAAATTCCTGGAAAGACAATCCCTCCTGAGAAGACAATTCTAGTTTGGATAATCTCTCTGGGTAATTTGACCTTTGCATGTTTTTGTTTTACATCCGTCCATAGGATGTGAGCTTCGCTGACTGGACCAGCATTTATTGCCCAACCCTGAGGGCAGTTAAGAGTCAACATTGCTGTGTATCTGGAGTCACATGTAGGCCAAGCCAGGCAAGGGAATGAAATTTGCCTTAAGGCCATTCGCAAACCAGATGAGTTTTTAATGACAATTGACAATGGTTTCATGGTCATCGTTTAATTTTTAATTCCAGATTTCTATTGAATTCAAAATTTCACCATCTGCTGTGGTGGGATTCAATTCTGGGTATCTGAATCACTAGCCTAGCAACAATACCACTGTGCCACACCACCACGTCCCTATGAGAGATCACAATAAGCAGTTGGGTGAATTTGTTTTATATTTCTTAAAGCTGAGGAGACAACGGTGTGATTGAAGTATTCACAATAATAAAGAGAATGTGACAGTGTTGATAGAGGAAACGATTGTTCCTTAAGCAAGGGAATCCAAAATAAGGGCAAATAATCTTAGAATTGAAACTGAACTGGTTAAAAATGAATGTACAAAAAAAACTATTCACGCAAAGAGGTTGAGAATGCAGAATGCACTGGCCTGGAAACCCTTAGAAGCCAAGTCAATTGAGGTGTTTTAAAGTTAAAACATTTACTTGGGATGGACAGATACGAGATAAGGAGAGAGGGCAGGAAATTGTGATTAAAAAGATAAAGAGCTATCATGTGGCAAACAAAATGGTAGAACAAACGCAATATCTCAGTAGTTCCTGTCCATAAACGATGATCAGATGTGTAGGTGGTTAATACCACAACCTCATAAACAAGACATAGCATGAAAACCTTGCAAATCAAGTGTGGAATTGTGATTTCAAAATTTGGCTTCTCGTTTCACCTGCTCATCTGAAATCAAGCGTGAAACTACACATGATAAATGCTATTGGCTTGATTCACAGGTAGAACAGAGCAAGTAGATTTGCATGTGGTGATAACATTGCTTCTGTCTGCGTTACCTGGAATTGCAATCAAAACATGAAGTGGTGCCAGTTCCCAGATTTGACCACCTTACAGCTGTACCACACTAACAACTCTTGCACAGAACTGAAGAACTTAGGAACAACCTTATTTTTCCTTGGAGACTTTTCTAAACTTTTTGCCCTCCTTTCCTCAAGTCACTCCAATAAGTCTCAAGTGGCCGTTCATCACTTGAGCTTAGCACTGACCCATCAGCCTGCTTTTCAACAATGGGACGTATCAGTGCCAACGTCAATTCTGTCCTTGCCCACAAGCTGTGCATGCCTATTTTCCAGCAGGAGCAATAAACAATGTGCTAAAGTGAGCTTAGGGACACTTACACCAATTATACTGCTTCTTTCACTACCCTGATTGAGATCAGTTAGTTAAGGAATCGAGGCTGGAATTGTCCTGGTATTTGTCACTCAGTATTATTTCCCCAGTGAGCTATCAGGGCACCTGGCACTGTGTACCAGCATGAAAAGGACATCAATCCCCATTTGTTAAAGTGGCAGTTGGCGGGAGGCAAAACTGTCAAACCTATCTCATGCAATTTTCCAGAAGACCTGGGAATTACTGAATTCTAACAACATTTGATCACAGTCCACTTTGCACAGTTCTGGTCCTATAGTATACAAAGGTAATAGAGGCTTGGGCAAGGTACAAAAAAAGATTTATTAGAATGATACCAGAACTGAGAGATTGTACCTATCAGAAAAGATTGAACAGGCTCATAAAATATCATAAGTACAAAAGCTGCTGGCCACACACACACACACACACACACACACATAGGAAAAAATTTTATTCAGGGAACAGAACATTGAGGTGGTTGCAGTCAACATTTTGTTTTCAGAGTCTTTGAGCCAATAGTGAATCAGGATCCAAATACATTCCATCTCGTGCCATTATTCTCCAATTTTCTCCCATTTTATGTTGGTGTCCAATTCCATGGAGTGGGTTCTGAACATCCTCTGTCATATTACCAAAATGCCCACTCTTCATTTGTAAGCACTGTCAATGAGTATATTTATATAGCACCTTTCATGTTTTCAACTTAAAATATTTTACAAGCAATTAAATTATTTTTGAATTGCAGTCACTGTTCATAGAATTCTTACAGTGCAAAAGAAGGCTATTCAACCCATCAAGTCTGCACCAATTCTCTGGCAGAGTATCTTATCAAAGTTTTGCAACACCAATTTAAAATCCAACCAATTTATTTGATAGTAAATCCACGAGCTTTCGACACTATGTTGTGCCTTCGTCAGGCAAATGCAGTGCATTGCTTCCCATTTTCGGATCACCCCAGATGGTATTTGGATCACTGCATTTGCCTGACGAAGGCACAACATAGTGTCGAAAGCTCGTGGATTTACTATCAAATAAATTGGTTGGATTTTAAATTGGTGTTGTAAAACTTTACTGAGTTTACCCCAGTCCAACGCCGGCATCTCTACATCAAGAGTATCTTATCCCCATCCCCATAACCTCACACATTTACCATGGCCAATCCCACTAATGTACACATCTTTGGACTGTGGGAGGAAACCAGAGCACCCAGAGGGGACCCATGCTGACAACGTGCAAATTCCACACAGACAGTGACCCAAGGCTGGAATTGAACCCAGGACCCTGGCACTGCAAGGCAGCAGTGCTAACCACTGTGCCACAATGTTGCCCTGTTTATGTTACTATTGTAACTAAAGAAATATGATTATCCGATTGCTGTGTGCAAATTGGCTACGACCAAAATATCTGTTCTTATAAAATGATGTTGGTTAACGGATAAATATTGGCATGGACACTGAAGAGAACATGCCTGCCTTTTTATAAAATATTGCGGTGGATCTTTTACACCTGCTCAAGGAGGCCAATGGGATCTCAGTTTCACATCTCACCTGAAAATCAGCACCTATGAGAGTCTAGCACTTCCCCAATGCTACTAGCAAGTCAATCTTTTGTGCTCAAATCCCTAGATTGGGACTTGAACCCACAACCTTCTAATTCAGAGGTGTGAGTGCTACTCACTAAGACATTGCTCACTGCCATGCAAGCTATTCAACCACAGAAGGGATCACTGCCAAAGCCAATTCTGTCCTTTCGTGTACAACTTCCAACTGTGGTTACCAGACAGTAGCTGGTCTGTCTGACTGTTCCCTCACACCACTGAGAGCAGCATAGGACATCTAATCCCACTTTGGCAGGGGGGGGGGGGGTTATTTTTCTTTGATGTATGAATTCACGCTGTGGAAGTGGCTTTCACGCACTGAGCCATGGAGGCAGTGACCCAGTTATTTTAAAATGTAACTCAACCACTTTAAAAGCATCATTGCTGAGCAAGAAATAACACAATTAAAAATTTGTCAGATACCCACTGAACCAGAGTGAAAATCTCTGAAAATTCTGGACTAGTATAGACCTGTCTTTTGGCACAATTATCTGATTACCACTGAAACAAAAGCCTATAAAACTTGGTGTTCAGCAGAAGTGTGCGTGTTCCCTGTAAGGGTGTGCCCTGCTGTTTTTTTTGTACATCACCTGACTATGTCAGGTAATAGTGTATTTCTAAAAGCAAAAAAAGTGTAAATCACTGCAATGGTTCTGATAGCATTGCATTCTGGCCCAATGTGATTGTCTACCTCGTGACTAGAGACTCAGGTACGGTTTTCTTGGGGAAAATTAGCAGCAATGATTGTTTCTGTGACACCTGGACCTGATGGGACACACCCTAGAATCCTCAAGGAAATCCAAGAGGAAATAGGTGAGTCTTTGGGTAAAATTTTTCAGACTTCAACAAAGCTTGGAGCTGTGTCAGGAGACTGGAGGCTTGCAAAATTATCCTGATCTTCAAAGCTAGTGAAAACAACATTTGGTGGCTTGAGGAGCTGTCATACAAGAGGAGAATTGTGTCAATGATTTTCGTTGGGGAGAGGGACAGTATTTTGTGGTGAGAAGGAGGGGCCAACGTTCTATTCTGGAAAGCCAGTTGGAGGTTATTACTGGAGTCCATCTTTACTTGGGCTTATGTTTATTTACAGAATGAGACATTACAAATGTACTCCTCATAACTCAACCTCAGCTTAGTTTTCAGTAAATGTCTCTTTCTACATACGCAAGTGAAATGCCAATTATTACCTCCAACTGCATCTAATTAAATACAATTATTAGGCCATTAACCATTGGGAGAACTAATTCAGGCCTTCCAAAGTGCTGAGAGAAGCCAATGATACAGGTATACAGGGGTTAGTTGATTTGGGTTGAGAGTCCAGAACTATAGCTATAAAGCAAATCAATTTTCATTATCACTTGGACATGGATCAGTGATTAGTACAGCTCAAAGTTCAGATGACAGACAGATAATAAAAGGAAAAATAGCACAAGTAATGGCCCTGCGCGCCCAATTTAATAGGTTCAGCACGAGTTTGTAAAAGTGCTTCAATAGAATACTATCATAAGTTTCACAATAAACAAAGTTGAATACGATGCACTTGGGGAAAGGTTAAACTTTCTGCAGGTTGACAATTGTGAAGGTGGTTAGCACCAAGTGATGTAAAAATGTGCATGTTAAAAGGGGAGAAAGATGGAGCATGCTCAATTTTAATTTCAAGCTGTACACATCTAGATTTCCAAACGGAGATCCTACAGTTTGATATCCCAGGGCCTGAGCAAGATTCAAACTCATTGCCAGTAGACTTTCATCCCCTGTTGGCCAGACCATTTGATAGGGTTAATGAAATTTGTTTTCTCTCAGGAAAGGTGAAAGAATTAGCAGACCCAGTGTTTAAAGTTTTAAAAGTTTATTTATTAGTCACAAGTAGGCTTACATTAACACTGCAATGAAGTTACTGTGAAAATCCCCTAGTCACCACACTCCTGTTCAGGTACACAGAGAGAATTTAGCACGGACAATGCACCTAACCAGCACATCTTTCAGATTGTGGGAGGCAACAGGGGAACTCTGAGGAAACCCATGCAGACACAGGGAGAACGTGCTAACTCCACACAGACAGAAGCCGGGAATTGAACCTGGGTTCCTGTGAGGCAGCAGTGCTAATGACTGTGCCACTGTGCTGCTCCATTGCACCTTCACTTGTTATTGGCACTGTTGGCCAACAACATGGCACTGGTGTTGCCTGTGAATGCATCACATAGGTCCCAGACTGTTTCGCCTACACAATTATCAAAAACCAAGATCTGGTGGCCACCGATAGAAGAGACTGCACTATTCTAGATTAGCATGACACAGTAAAATGTATCAGGCATCAATACATGTTGAGGTCAATCTTGTGATGGATTCTCTCATGGTGTTGAAGTAAAGCTTGTGGTGGATTCATCTCTCCTCTGTCCCCTCACCTCCACCCCAATCGTTATTTTATTTCCAACTTTCAACTCCAGTCCTGAAGGTGATTTCTCTTGCAGAATAACTATTCAAGGACATACTTGAAACAATGCCAGTTTCTTGGAAAACCCTGAGCACTGAGACAGAAGTCAGAGAAGAAATGAAGTAATTGGAATCTCAATGCTGTGCCTGTGTTGAGACAAGTTGAGAGAGATGCTAGGATCAATAGGAGAAAAATCCCCCCAGAAACATGGTAATGCGAGACGTGAGGAGACAATATCTGCCATATTTCAGCTGGCAGAGTTATTAATGCACCCATTTACTTATCCACTTGTGTTCCCTTCATTGTTAGCACTGTTATCCTGATATATTACTAAATCTAGTTCTCTTATACCAGTAAAACCTATTACGCTCTGAATAGGGAACTGGATTTAAGATTACAATAGACACCTGCCTCCTATAGTCTGAATGCGGTGTAAAAACAGCTATGGAGCATCTCAAAAAGCAAGTAAGACTTTTTTTTTAAGCAACACAGCACGGGAAACAGGCCCTTCAGCCCAACGAGCCCGCGCCGCCGTCATACTATATAGTAGCAAATCCATTATCCTATTTTAATATTCCTATATAATAATATATACATTATTCCTTATATGGAAAATTCTCACCATAGGGACAATTTGTTTCTCAATCAGCCTAAGAGCGAATTTTTGGGTTGTGGGAGGAAACCGGAGTGCCCGGAGAAAACCCACGCAACCACGGGGAGAACGCGCAAACTCCCGCAGACACCGGCCCAATTCCAAGTGTCTGCACAGCCACATCGATAGTCTCTGAGCTGTCATGGTGCCCTTCAGATGGTCCACATAAAGCACTCATTTACGACATGAGGTACCAGGCAACCCATGAATCAACATCCAAGAGCTGTACCCGCACCACCTGCCAAATGCATGCTCAAATTATGGACCGAATTACCTGTGGAAAAAAGCCGTAGTTAAACAGTCCTAATATATCCCTCTATCTGCATACCGCTCATGTGGCTGTCCAAGAGACCCTTAAACAGCCCCAGCGTGCCTGCTCCCACCACCTTACTCGGCAGTGCATTCCACACCCCCACTACCCTTTGTGTGAAAAACTGCCCTCTAATATTCGTCTTATACATAGCCCCCCTCACCCTATGGCCATGACCCCTCGTCCTATCCATTTCTAAAGGTGGAAAAAGTTTACCTCCATTTACTCTATCTATACCCCTTATAATCTTATACACCTCTATGAGATCCCCTCTAAGCCGACGTCTTTCAAGGGAAAACAACCCCAGTCTATTTAATCGTTCCTCATAAGACAGTCCTTCCATACCAGGCAGCATCCTGGTAAACCTCCTCTGCACTCTCTCCAAGGACTCCACATCCTTCCGATAGTACAGCGACCAGAACTGGGCGCAGTATTCCAAGTGAGGCCTAACCAAAGTTCTATACAACTGCAACATCAAACTCCTACTCTTGTATTCTATACCCTTTTCTATGAAAGCTAACATACTATACGCCTTCTTTATCACCTTCTCCACCTGTGAGGACACCTTCAGAGACTTGTGAACCTGCACCCCCAAGTCTCTCTGCGTCTCTATGCTCCGTATAGTTTTACCTTTTATCCTATAACTCTCTTCTACATTTTTCCGGCCAAAATGCATCACCTCGCGTTTATCCGGATTAAATTCCATTTGCCATCTATCTGCCCAGTCTACCAGCCTATCTATGTCCTGTTGTATTGCCTGACACTGCTCTTCTGTACCCGCCAATCCAAGCATCTTGGTGTCATCAGCAAATTTGCTGATCTCACCACCTACCCCTACTTCCAAGTCGTTTCTGAACTTCTGAACAAGGATTTTCATGTGTTCTCAGCGGAGGAGAAGACTGGATGAAGAGTCAACGTTTGGGTCTGAAAATAGTGCTGATAAATGTGCATGCAAACAGATCAAAGGAATATTCCCCCAACTCCCCAAAGTGACAAATATTTAAAACAGACTCCCACCAGAAGTATTACTGCCACATTGATTAGCTCCCTTTAAAGAAACATATATTGAAGGGACAAGGATAAATAGTCATAGATAAAATTTCATAGAGCAATGTGGCTCTAATCTTACTGGGAATGCCGTCTGGAATGCAACAAGATGGGGTGAACAGGGTTACTTTTTCTCCTGGGTTTTTGGGAGGATCAGTGAGGGCTTCAGCAACTTTCCTTGAACAGTTTTTATACAGGCAAGTTATTCAGTTCTGGACTTCTCAGCAACTGCCTTTAACAAGTCCCAATGTAGAATGCCGGCGTTGGACTGGGGTAAACACAGCAAGACAGGTCCCAGC
The DNA here is from genome assembly GCA_024679065.1 of Sphyrna mokarran. Taxonomy (NCBI): domain Eukaryota; kingdom Metazoa; phylum Chordata; class Chondrichthyes; order Carcharhiniformes; family Carcharhinidae; genus Sphyrna; species Sphyrna mokarran. The sequence goes on from JAGIQG010000038.1 coordinate 6,071,561, forward strand.
AGTTTTACATTTGGCTTGGAGTTGGTTGCAGGAGGCCGTCACTGTGAGAAGCTGGCGTCTCCAACATGGGGCTCCTGCGATATTATAGTTCCTTTATACTGCCCCTTGTTTAATTTGGACTCCAGGAGATTGAGAGCTGGCAACAGCATTTTACTAAACCTGGTCCTGTTCCCTGGCAGCAGAATCATTGACAAATCTGCCACCAAGATTAAGAGACAAATTTAGCGATGCAGATGTCAGGAACCAGTTCACAGGTGGTGGTTTCTTAGTATCCAAACTAAACAGTCACTGGTGTAAAAGTGACTTTGGATAATTTAACAATAACTATTTGCCTCAAACAGCAAAGAATAAATGGGGCATCTATGGCTGTGCAAATTATACATGTGCCACTTGATTGATTGGGCCCATTGACCAGGGAACTACCTCCACTTTTTGATGCCCATTCTCAACAGAATCTCCACTCACTTGCATCATGGTCCTTCCTCCATCTTTGCTCCTTCAACTCCAGGGTATCTGGTGCATGACTACTTTAAGTGTTCATCACCAGATGTGACTGGACCACATCCTGTGCTATATAGTGCCTGCACACACTACTGCAGAAACTTGCTGCGTACTCCAGGATTATTCTGGAAAGTAAAAGATAACTCTTTTCACCTCCACTTTCTTTCTTCTATTACTAACCTTTCCTGAAGTCCATCCTCACCTTCACAAGAATCGACCTTTCAGCACCTTGTTTTTAAAGGCCTTCATGGCCTCACCCCTCCCTAACTCCCCCAGCCTGACATTTCTTGCACTCTAGCCTCATGTGCATTCCACTTTACCTTCACTTCACCACTCTCACTGACTTTTACACTTGGAAATTCTCTCCATAAACCTCTTCACTTTCTTTGCCTTGACAACTCCTTTGAAAGTTATCCATGACCAAACTTTTGCTCATCCCACCTAATACCTCCTTCTTTGGCTCTCCACTAAGAGCAATTTTTTTTATTCATTTACAGGATATGGGTATCGCTGGCAAGGCCAGCATTTGTTGCCCATCCCGAAGTATAAATCTAAAGTAGTGTTTTTGTCCTATATGTTATTATTTAGTTTCCCACTCCACCCCGCACCCCTATCCTGGAAGCACTAACCCATGCCCGAGTACATTTCCAGAAGCTCAATTCTTTGCAGTTGGTTCGTCTTCATGCTGGTGTCTGGATCGTGAACCTCATCGGGCTATTCAGCTGGAGGAGCATCACAATTGAGCATGTTCTTATCCTGACTCACTCATCATCATACATGTCCCACTTTCCACTGCACACAAAATCAGGAACAAGAAGTTGAGCAGAGTTTTTTTTTATGCTCAAAGCCCAATTGTAACTGCCTCACCTCCCACACCAGTTGCAATTAGTTAATGCACCACAGACAAGGAATCAAACCTGGGGCTTGCTAGGTTAAGTTTGACCTTCCGTTGAAAACAGGTCAATGTCTATAACCCCTGTAATGTCCTGTCTCAAAAAAAAGCTCTTTTTTCACTCATTCATGAGACAAAGATGTCGCTAGCTGGCTAGTATTTATTGCCCATTCCTAGTTGTAGTTGAGAGTCAACCACATCATTGTGGCTCTGGAGTCACACGTAGGCCAGACCACATAAGGACGGCAGATTTCCTTCCCTAAAGGACATTAGTTTCACGGTGATCAGTAGATTCTTTATTCCAGATTTCTTGTATTGAATTCAAATTCCACCATCTGCCATGCAGGCTTAGAACCGGGGTCCCCCAAAACATTAGCTGAATTTCTGGATTAATAGTCTAGTGATAATACCACTAGGCCATCACCTCTTCAGCTTTACTAGGCCCTGAAGATAATATTTTCCTTCTTCAGAACCTACATTTATGAGCTCTGGAACCCAGAAGTACTTACTTTTACAGGTTACTGAGATTGAAGGAACCAACAGGAACTGCGTGAACATTTTCATAACACCTGCCCAGAAATCACAGCTGCCTGGAGCAGGTGGAGCCTTGCAATTTGATATTCTTGGCAAGCACAATCTCACATAGGGAATCTAGAAATGTATAATCTGTCAGAGTGATACTACACATTAAATACCAGCCATAATAGAACCATCATAGCTTTTGAAACACACACATTACAGTGGTTTTCTCTTTGCAATTGTCTCCTTTATTGGGCTTGCCTTTTAAGATCTAGATGGATAAGATGGATAAGCCACCTGCAAGTTTCCACAGCCATTGAGACTTCTGGTTGACAGCTTAGTGTTCCATCTTGCGTGGGTTGGGGGGGGGGGGGGGGGGCGGTGCAGCTGGAAGGCTGCGGATGGGCAAAGTTATCAGTGTGTATAAAGTCTGGTTTGACGAGCCTTGAATATTTTCTTTGTTTTCGTTCTGTTTGCCGGTCCTCCCGGCTGTTTTTCCTATTTATTTACAGTAATATCTGATGTCATTGGCACCAAATCTGGACTGGATGAACGAGTCCGGCAACTGCAGAACCTGCCTGCACCAACGCAAACTCTTTTTTCTGTAGAACAAGCCAGGCCACATCATTCAAATGACAGCAGGTCTGTGGGTTTGAGTCCAGCAAGGATCAGCACTCAGACCTGGCAGCTGCATGTGTAAATAGCTTATTGATGTGCTTGAGCTGCCAAGTACAGTAGGTGCAGTGTTGGGGTTTTTTCCTCTCTTCTCACCCCCATCTCCTCCCCCCCCCCTCTCCCAAATAACCCTCCGCCTTCCTCCTGAAAGGTGCCAATTCAAGCCAAGACGTAGATTGCAACATGATTACATCCCCTCAGCACTTGCCCAACTGACCGCTCTTTTCATGTGATCCCAGGGAACTGACTCTCAGTGGATTGCTTGACAAAGGCAACCATGATGTCTGAATAAGCCCATCCTCAGTGGTTGCTCACATGTGCATTTTCTTGAAGGACTTACTGTCCGGTAATCACATCCGGAGACCCTGGTTGAATTTTTTCTCCTTCATCCATGGAGGCTGAAGCCACTTTTAGCCGTTCAAATGCAACGATGATTGGGATCAGTGACCTCGGCAAAAAACCTCAGACTTCCTTAGCAAAACAACATACACATCCACCTATTCAATCAGCGGGCCTCATTTTCATGGGTATATTTTAAGATATTATTAATTTTCTATCTTGCTTTCTCGTGCTCCATGATTTACCTTTCCCAAAGTGAATGAAGTGTTAAAGGCTGAAGTATTCCAGGAGATATGGAGAAAGCATTGGGTGATTCTCCCACCACTCCATCTGGAGGCCCACAAGAAATCATGGTTTTGTGAACATCCATAGCTTTTACACAGGCAAACTGGAGATATGCATTATAATGTGAAACTGCCAATAGAACAGGCTCTGCACATCTATAAGAGTGCAAAATTTACTGACAGGTTTTAAGATCCAGAAGAAGTCAGATCTTCAGTGAAATTACAGAGTTTGAGACCTTTCGTATCAGTAGCCATGGATGCAGCACACACTTAGCGCACTCAAATGTAGTAACCTTCAAATGCCATGGAAACCAAGCACTGAAGCATCACTGTATACAAACGTAGAAACACAGAAAACAAAAGCAGGAGTAGGCCATTCAGCCCTTCCAGCCTGCTCTACCATTCATTTTGATCATGGCTGATCATCAAATTCAGTATCTTGATCGTGCTTCCCCCCCCCATATCCCTTGATAGAAACAGGATAGATATACTCATTACCGTCTTCCTGGGTTTCACATGCTGTGTGATCAAAAGTTCAGAAACAACTACATTCATATTATCAAAGAGCCAAGTCCCCTTTGCCCAGAATTCAAAGATCCGGAGTGAACTTCAGTCCATATTTACACAATGGCATTGCAGATATATTGAGAAAGTCATTACACACAGGCTCACTAAAGAAGGGAAAGGTGTGACAATGTGATTCGTGTAGGTTTTGCATCAACCATCACTAGATGTGGCCACATGCTGCATCATCTGCCCCACACAATTTCAGGGTCCATCCATTGTCCAATATCGCAATAAATTTTGTGGTGGATGGGTTAAATTAACCTATTCTACATTCATGGAACAAATTACCTTCTAAACTTCTTATGTACTCCAAGTCTACGTGCTTGAACATGATATGCATCATTGGGAACTAGATGTGCATCATTAAGTCTAACTCCATATGACATAAACAATTAACTTTCCTTGTGCCTGTGACTAAGTTGTGTTTATGTAAAATTATGTAAAAGCCGAAGCTTCCTTTTATCATCTTTGTCTCGTGCATTTGTTAAATTGAATAGGTTGGGGCTCTTGTCCCTAGGAAAGAGAAGACTGAGAAGTGCCTGATAGTTGTGGAAGGGTTTCATACAGTAGACACTAGAAGACATTGGCGGAAATTTTCCAGCCCTTCATGCCAGCGGGGTCTTCCAGTCCCGCTGATATAAATGGAGATTTCAGTAGCCCTCCGGCCCCATTGTAGGAAAACCCACTTTTTGGCCAATGTCTTCTTCATGTCTACCGTATGAAACCCTACCACAATTTTAAAGATTTCTATCTAGTCAACCCTCGTTCTTATCTTTTCTAAAGACAAGAGCCCCAGCCTGTTCAATCTAACAAAAAATGCAAGACAAAGAAATTCCAACCATTTTGAGGGAAACTTGAGATCTAGAGAGCCATAAATATAAAATAGTCATTAATAGAGATAATGAGAGATTTCAGGGGAAGAGAGATTTCAGGGGAAACTTTTATCCAGAGACCGGTGATGATGTGAAACTCGCTCCCATTTGAGGTGAACAGCATCAATATGTTGAAGGAGAAATTGGATAAACACATCTGGGAGAAAACAATAGAAGACTTTAGAAGAAGGGAAGAGGCTTATGTAGATCATAAATATCAGAATAGGCTAGTTGGGGAAAATGGCCTGTGTCTGTGCTATAAGTTCGATGTAAAAATGATGGACTTTCCTCAATAAAAAAGTGCATGTTTCATTGTTTCAACCTGGTGTCCTCCCCCAAACCTTCATCGAATCTCTACAGTGCAGGAGGAGGCCGTTTGGCCCATTGAGTCTGCACCAATCACAATCCCACCTGGGCCCTATCCCCATAACCATATTTATTTACCCTACTATCTCCCTGACACTAAAGGGGCAATTTAGCATGGCCAATGAATCTAACCAGCACATCTTTGGACTGAGAGAGGAAACCCACACAGACATGGGGAGAATATGCAAACTCCACACAGACAATGACCCAAGCTGGGAATTGAACCCGGGTCCCTGGCTCTGTGAGGCAGCAGTGCCAACCACTGTGCCACTATGTCGCCCTTGAGTGATAGGCTGTGTAGTATATCAAGGTATCTCGAGACTATGCTGAAGAATTTGTCTTTTCAGATTCTATTTTTAATGAAAATGCAAAGGATAGTCAGGGACAAGATACTTAGTTACTCATAAAATCCCTACAGTGCAGAAGGCGGCCATACAGCCCATCGAGTCTGCACTGACTCTTATTCAGGCTTACCCCGTAACCCCACGTATTTACCCCAGTAATCCCCTCAACCTACATATCTTGGGACTCTAAGGGGCAAGTTACCACAGTCAATCTACCTATCCTGCACATCTTTGGACCGTGGGAGGAAACCTACGCAAACACAGTAAGAACTGTACATAAAGTCCACATAGCAATTTCAAAATGCAATCACTGAATTATCAGGAATTGAGTATCCATTGTGGAGGGGAAAGCAGTCATTTTAATAAACAGATAAGTACCGGACAGCATGAACTGATCTCTTTCACACACTGCATATCAACATATAAATATAGAAAATAATAAGAATGGCTGAAGTGTTATGGGATTCAACAGACTATTGTAAGTTGCTCAGAAAATGCAAACCATTTGCTTACAGAATAATTTTGATCACTCAAAACATGTTGCTCTGCCACTTTTCAGGAAAATGTTTCTGTTTACCCCCCTATAGCCAGTGGGTTTATCCTGTGAGTAATTAAGCCACATAGATGGGGCCAGTCAGGTCAGTGGTGGGGATGCGCCAACTCGACTCTGCTTTTGGATTAGGAAAGGGAAAATGCAACACACTTCCTCACCTTGTTTGCTATCCAGCAATACCCACTGGAATGCAAGTGTGAACATGAGGCTGATATTAACATATAATGTGTCACTGTCAGCACTCACGCATGGCCTCACTGTTCCCCATCTCTGTGACCTCCTACAACCTCCCCCCCCCCCCCCCCCCCCCACCCCGAGATCACTGCACTCCAATTTTGGCCCCTTGAGCATTTAATCATTCCACCATTAGATGTTATGTATTTAGCTGCCTCCAGCTCCTAAACTCTGGAATTCCCTCCCTAAACCTCTCTCCCCTACTTTTTTATTTAAAATGTACCTCTTTGACCAAGCTTTTGGTCATCTGCCCGAATGTCACTATGTGATTTGGTGAAGAGTCATCCAGACTCGTAACAATAGCTTTTTTCATTCTCCACACACGTTCATTCAGACCTGCTGAGATTTTCCAGCATTTTCTTTTTTTTTCACAATCATCACTGTTCATGTGACTGACTGTTCAACTCTCTCATACCAAATTCCGGTCTGTATTATTTGAATGTAGTAAAGTTTTGCAACACCAATTTAAATGATTTTAAATGATTGCAACACCAATTTATTTGAATGTAAGCATTCTAGCATAGGCAAGAACTTGGGACAAGGTGTTAGACATTCTAAGATGATCAGTATCGATCAGAATTTCTATTGTCCCGTTGTAGTCTCATTGTCTTTTCACTGATGGCTGGCCCTTAATAAACAGAAAACTCTCTGCTGTAAGGGTCATAGATAAAATCGGTTCAAGGCAGCTTCAACCCACATTATAATAGGTATGGTCTGTAGTGGACCTAATTCAACAGTAATTAGTAATGTCCCACAAGGAGTCCATAACTATGGGTGTGTACAAGTAGATTCACCCCAAGGCATTTTGTTGGAATGGGAGGTGAAGCCCATGTATTGGGATAAGTAAAACAAGGCTTTACACGGATGATGCTTACACTACCTTAATGGGACAGTACTTGCTGCTGATACTAGGCAGAAAGTGTGTTTCAATCTTTATCATACCCCTCCCGTCTCTGTCCCCGCAAACAGATACAAAATGAATTTTTAGTCACCATTCAGATGCAAAAGTTCCATTGTTGACTTATTTACGGAACAGCAAACCTTTTTTTTGTTTTTCCCCCCACTGGCAAACACCCTTTGAAAAGGTTTTTTATAAAGGTTTGACTGTAAGTAGCATTGGAATGCGTGTTGGTGCAGCCCTAACAACAAGGTGGATTGTTTTATCAAGCCACCATCACGAGTTGTTTATCAAGTTTCAAACCACACCGGTTAGTGAGTCAATAAATAGTTCATCAGTGGCTTATGGTACAAATAAACTGCCAGGGAAAAAAAATGCATCAACTATTCAAGCCAGCACACCATGTGGTAGAGCAAGTTTGCACTCCCGTTCAGTGAGCTGATGTTCAGTTGCACTTATTTCCCGTCCTCTCCGATTTTCCCGCTCTCCTTTGGCTTTTATTACAAGAGGGAATGGAATTCAGCTTAAGAAACTTGTTACTTCTGTACAGGGCATTGGTGAGACCACATCTAAAGGATTGTTTACAGTTTTGGTCTCCTCATTTCTGGAGGGATACGGTTGCACTAAATAGAGAGAACGTTTACCTTGGTTGATTCCCTCGATGAAGAGGTTGTTCTCATGAAGAAGGTTGAGCAGGTTGGGCCCATGTGAACAATGGGAGCTGCTCTTAATGAAACACAAAAGATTCTGAGGGGGCTTGACAGCACAGATGCTGAGAGAATGTTTTCCCTCATATGGGGAAGGGGGGAGCAGACAATCTTGAACAAGGGGGCATAGTTTTTAAATAAAGGGTCCCCCTTTTAAGATCCTTCCAAAGGGTTGCTAATCTTTGTAATTCTTTTCCCTCCTGAGGTATTGGCGGCTGGATCATTGACTATATTCAGGGTGGAGTTAGACAGATTTTTGATTGACAAAGGAGTCAAGTCATCAAGGATTATGGAGTGCCATCAGGAGAGTGGAGTTAAGCGCACGATCAGATCAGACACGATCTTACTAAATGGCAGATCAGTTTGATGCACAGACTTTTCAGACTTTGCTCAATTGGTTATTCATCGTGCGTGTGGAAAAAAAAACTTGCATTTATATAGCACTTTTCATGGCCAGACATCTCAAAGCGTTTTAAAGCCATTGAGGTATTTTAAGTTGGCCGCTGTGCGTAGGGCATGCTGCAGACAGTAAGCTCCCATAACTGGTGACGTGACAATGACCAAATCATCTGTTTTACGTGACATTGATTGAGGGATAAATATTGGCCAGGACACTAGGAAGGACTCCCCTGCTCTTCTTCTCTCAAATATAGGGGTGGAACATGAATCCAGAACCTTGTGATTCACAGGGAAAAATGTTCCCAATTAGGCAATGGTTGACTGTTGACTATGGATGGAATGTGAGCCGGCTGTTCAATATAAAGGCTTCTTCACTTCAACTCTCCCGAGTTGATCGGATGAGCAGCTGACATCCAAACAGTATTCACATTTAAGGGGCAACATTCTGGCAAATCCTTTTGATGAAGAGGAGCCACACAGACCAGCAAGATTCCAAGTTCAATCCTTGGTTTCTAGTATATTTTTCTCGCTAAAACGATTACGGTGGTGCTCCAATTGTGTCCGGTAGCTTAGTTGGTAGCCTGAAATTCCTGCTGAAACTGTGCACCCATCAGGTGAGGACAGATCGAGTTCAGCTGTAATGCCACCTTCAGTTGAATAGCTGCTCTCACTCAATATCTAGCCTCATGCATGTGATGAATGGTTATTTGGATGAGATGTCAGAGGGCCAATAACATTCAGAGTCAGCAATTACAGGAAAAAAGAAAACTGGAAAAAACAACGAATGATGAAAAAGTCTCAAATTGAGAGATATCTGCCCTGCCTACTCATCATAGAATTCCGTTTTTGTTCCTTCACTGGTGCCGTCATTGAGCAGTATTGTTATTCTATACCACTATTCATTCGACACATTTTTTTCACTTCAAACAGAACAGTACATGAAGTTACTCAACAGATTAATGAGTCAACACATTGTCTCAAACTGATTTCTAGCTAATTGTCCCCATGTGAAGCTAGAGCGTGGCTGCTGTTTCCTGATCAGCTACCTAATTATTCTGCCTCTGGTGTGGAAAAAAAGCAAGAAACGCCTGCATATTGCCACACACACACATACAGAGAACAACAATGGCAAGGGAAGCAGGCAAAAACAAAAATCACATGATGCAAAAGGCATATCTAAGATAACAACGTTGCTAAAATGTTGCAACATCCATATTTAAACATTGGACTTAAGATCAGGAGGCCATTTAGCCCTTTGAGCCTGCTCCTCCATTTGATAAGATAATAGTTGAACTGATTATAGTCTCCATAGATCCATAGAACTCTACAGTGCAGAAAGAGGCCTTTTGGCCCATCAAGTCTGCACCAACTACAATCACACCCAGGCCCTACCGCTAAGGGGCAATTTTAGCATGGCCAATGAACCTAACCCGCACGTCTTTGGACTGTGGGAGGAAACCGGAGCACCCAGAGGAAACCCACGCAGACATGAGGAGAATGTGCAAATTCCACACAGACAGTGACCTGAGCCAGGAAACGAACCCAGATCCCTGGAGCTATGAAGCAGCAGTGCTAACCACTGTGCTACCGTGCCACCCTCAATCTCACCTTCTTGTCTGCCACATAAAATCTAACTCAGTCTTGAATAAATTCAATGACTCAACCTCCACTGTTTTCAGAAGAGAATTCCACAGACAACCCTCTGAGCAAAAAAAAAGTTCTCCTCATCTGTCTTAAAAAGGGAGACCTGTATTTCAAAACTGTGTCCCTTAGTTCTAGTCTCCCCAACAATAGCAAACATTCTCCAGGTATCCATTCTATCAAGTCCCCTCAGGATCTGATAGGTTTCAATAAAATCACCTCTCATTCTTTGAAACTTCAATGTGTATAGGCCCAAACTGTCCAACCTTTCTGCATAAGACAAGCTCCTCATCCCAGGATGAGTCAAGTGAACCTTCTCGGAAGTGCTTCTAACACAATAATATCTTTTGTCAAATAAGGAGACAAAACTGTACACTGTATTCCAGATGTGATTTCACCAAGGCCCTGGACAGCTGAAATAAAATTTCCCTAATTTTATATTCCATTCCCCTTGCAATAAACACCAGTAATCCATTTGCTTTCCCAATCACTTGCTGTACCAGTGTGCCAACTTTTTGTGATTCATGTATCAGGGCAGCCAGATCTTTGTGTACCACCAAGTTCTGCAATCTCTCCCTATTTTCTGTTTTGCTATTCTTCCTGCCAGAGTGGACAAGTTCACATTTTCCTCACGTCATACTCCATCTGCCAAAGTTTTGCCCACTCACTCAACCTATATCCCTTTGTCGACTCTTTACCTCTTCTTGACAACGTGGTGTCATCAGCAAATTTAGCTACCATGACATTCAGTCCCTTCATCCAAATCATTAAGTGGATTGTAAATAATCGAGGCCCCAGGACCACATTCCCTACCTACCCAGTGCCAATCATTAATAGCTCAGTTTTTTGGTGAAGACTTCTGTCCTGTTAAAGCAATGCGAGTGCTTTTCTATGTGGAAATAGTAACAAACAACTCCCAGGTCAAGTATAGGAGGAGCAACAGCACCAATTTACGTTGATACTGCACTTTTCAACATAGCTAAACATCACAAGAACAAAAGTAGACATGGGTGTTAGGTAATAGTTAGGGTGACTGAAAGTCTAGTCAAAGAGTTGAGGCTTCAGAGAGGCAACAAACACTGGAGGAGTTTGGGGACAGTTTCTAACTTTGTGGGAGCATAACTGAAGCCTCTGCCACCAAGGTAGAAGAGCACAAGACGAACACATAGGCCTGAAGGTGGTTACAGAAACAAAATGGGGGTGAGGCCGTGGAGCATCTTATAAAAATGGACAAAGACTTTGAATTAAATGCATGCAGAAGGTGAGGTGGTGGGAGGCGTAGCTAGCCAGTGGGGGAGGGGGGGGGGGGGTTCCAAGAACAGAGACGGTGAGGAATAGTGTTGGATAGGAGCGTGCAGTGGAGGTTGTGTAGGGGCTGCTGGAGAAGCCATGATGAAAGGTTTCCCTACACTTGTTCAATGTGCCTCAGAGTCCCAGCCTCCAAAAAGCACCTCCTACAGCTGCATCATTTCTTCACGTCACAAGGCAGTTATCTTTGTGTTCTCTTTGAATTAGGCTATTGATTTCAACTCCAGTGACCTGCCTTAGTTCATCTACCACTCTCAGTCAAAAACGATAGCCACTTTGAGTGTAATTTGCTGCATTGTGGGGGTTAACTCACAAGGAGCAGTTCAAATGTGTTTGAGAGAAATGAAGCCAATCTTTCCAGTCACACCGCACCTAATTTGGCTGGTCACAGGCCAATTGTTTTATTGCACTTTTACAAAATATTAATGATTCCAGTAAGTCTGCCAGTTTCAAGATCAAAAGTGCAGTTTCCAAACCAGAAGCAGGATAGAAATGTATTTGGAGAGAGTGTGTGTGTCTTAAAAATCAATGCCAAGCATCAGAAATTGTTTTGGTTTTCATTCATGCTCTGCTCCAAGCTACTGACCCTTGCTTTGGTCAAATCCAACAGGAAGCAGTTGACATCAGCTGATTGAGACTAGATCAAAACACTTTCTAATCTATAGAATTTTTACCTGCAGAGGCAGCAGGAGAACTTTCATTCCATTCCAATCACCCCCCACTACTCCTGTGACCCTTTGCTTCTTAATCTCACCTGAAAGTCATGCAGTGTCCCACTCCTTCCCCTGCCAACAGTAGAAAGTCTGACCATTGGTGAGGGAAAGGGTAGAAAGAAATACATCAAAGCACGCGCACATACATTTATACAGCCAAAAAAGTAGCCTGTGTTGCAGTATAAGCTTTGAGTGGGGACCAATGTTGCAGTGTTTCAGAATGAATTTAGAGGTTAAACGTCGCAGAATTAGATTCTCTCAAATCTTCCCAACATGACCTACAGAAACACCGTTCCTATCCTGAGCCACACTGCATTAATCATTAACATGGCAAGCCTAGTGCATACACTGTAAAACTTTGGCAAGGAACAACTGCTTTTATAAAACCATTGGCCTATTTGGTTAGGGACTAGCAAGAATTCTCAGCTAGTTTTAACAAAAGAGCACCAAGGACACCATTTTGATGGCCAAAAGTTAATTGTACCAAAAAAAGATAATTGATTATAATGTTAAATACTAAACAGCAATCCTGAGACCAATAATAATCTTCCAATGAAGCAGACTGAAGGGGTAATTGGACCAGACTGTAATTCAATCAGCACTTGCAAATCACAGTTTCAGTCCTTATTTTCATATTTCTATTATAGTCGTCTATTCATCTCTATGTGAACATGTCACATAGTAGCTACGTCTTTCTAAGTGGAGGTGCTGCAACATTTTCAATCGGGGGGGGAATTACAGCTTGACAAATTTTACATTAGACAGTTTCCATATAATTATGAATTCAGCAAAGGCTGACAGAAATATTGAAAGAGATATTCTAAAAGCATAGCATTGTGAACGTAGCAGTCCGAGATGATCCGTTCATCAGTTCAAAGGTGACTCTACAAAATTGTAGATATTTTGCCCATTTCTAACAACCTATTCACCTTCTCCATAGGCACCAACTGGCTGCTGGATTCTGGTTTTTTGGCCACTTCCAATGTGTGAACCAAGACTGTTATTGCCAGCATGCTATTTCAAAGGGGAGAAGGTACCACAACCAAATTCAATATGGTCCTCACAACTGCATTATCACCAATGAAGCTGGAGAGCAGTGTCAGGAGCAGGACGCCTCATCTCTCCTTCCTTGTCCTCTAGGCACAGAAGCCAATTGCAAGTTCCTCCCGCCAAGAGTTAAATTCAGATAACTCAGCATAGATCAGCCCCAGCCTAGACTAAAACTCTGATGCTAGATAACACTGAATATAGAATCTTCACCCAAGTGTTAAATGTTTTTAAACCTGTTTAGTAACTCTCTGGTACTGAATGTACTCAAGCAAATGCCAACATACAGGGCAATTGAATTCAGATCCATTGCTTGGGTGAGAGAACAGCCTTTCATAGCAGCAAAATAACAGGAGCAACAACACAATACAGTAGGCCTATTCTGCTCAGCATGGCAGAGCAGGGTCCACTTAAACACCTTAACCAAAGCACACATTCCACTATACCACAAGCAAACAAACCACATTGAAGGCGAGCAGTCCAGTGGCACAGGCTGAGTGATTGAGCACCATCTCCACTTACCAAGCAAACTCCCAAAAACAGCAAAAGCACACACAAACAACATTCTGCTTACCTGAATCCTTTTCACCAATAAAAATGAGCAAGCATTCCTGCCTCTTTCCATTGGGCTGTTCCTGGCTTGGGGCACAATGGACATTGGAATCCCTTGAATACATCCTCAAGTTGCCATTCTAAAGGGGTGAGCTTAATGAGTATTGTTGGGTCATTTTGTTGTGGATGGCATCAGGGGAAACTTTCTCTATACCAGCGTGGATTTGTTCAGACCAGACTTGCACATTTTAGGGGAATAGGACCCACATCAGTGCATTTTAGCAGAAGGCATTCAGCAGAATTGGAGCCTAAGGATTAGCAGTATGATAAGGCAGGCAGGGGGAGAGAATGCCAGTCAATTTTAAAAAAAACAAGCTCGATCTGTACAGTTTATTGCTTTTGCTGACTACTGCCCCAACTTTGTAATATCTATCGTATGAGGAGAGACTAAGTCAGTTAGGATTGTATTCATTGGAGTTTAGAAGACTGAGAGGTGATCTCATAGAAACTTATAAAATTCTAACAGGATTAGACAGGTAGATTCAGAAAGAATGTTCCTGATGGTAGGGGGAGTCCAGAACTAGGGGTCAGAGTTTGAGGATAAAGGAGTAAACTTTTTAGAACTGAGGAGAAATTTCTTCACCCAGAGAGTGGTGAATGTGTGGAATTCACTCCCACAGAAAGTAGTTGAGGGCAAGCATTGTGTGATTTCAAGAAGAAAAATTAGATATCGCTCTTGGGGCTAAAGGGATCAAGGGATGGGGGGGTGGTGAAATCAGGCTATTGAATTTTATGATCAGCCATGATCAAAATGAATGGAGAGCAGATATGAAGGGCCAAATGGCCTACTCCTGTTTGTATTTCCTATGTTTCTATTTTCACTTGTGAAAATTTAGGAAGGGCTTTCTAAGGGTTAACTGCCACAATCCATCGCAGATGGATGATGCCCGTTTTAAGTTAAATGCTTCAAACTTTCAGCTCTGCCTTTTCAGCAGTGTTCCCCTCCTAAAGGTCAGATTCCACAAGCCCCTCAAACAGCCACAGCCAGCAGCAGAATAATTTGGTCCTTTATTCAAAAACAATAGTCTTCACACAGAGAAGCCAGCGGTGGCCCTTTGTGAATTGGCACATCGTACAGACCAAGCTTTGTCAAACTGTGAGGGCAAATACTTATCAGACTTAAACTTATCTTTTCTGCTTCTGAAGAGGGGAGACAGAATCTCTGACCATTTGGAACCACTGGGAAAGTTTGACAGAGTCACCCACAGGCATTTTCTGAAGTCAACAATCAAACAATTCATAGTGTGCGAGGTACTTTAACACAATTGTCCTATTACATAGCAGTTTTTAATGCAACTGTGTGCCTTTTCCTAGCTCTATTATAGTTTATATTAAAATCTTAACTCAGTAAATGTGGATTGTCTATTTGTTTCTGTTGGAAATTCAGGTCACATTTCACACACGTACGAGGTTAACAAATGTGCAAGGGAAGTTATATGTGAAATGTTTTTGTTATTTGCTCAAAAACTCTCCTGCTCAGGCCCCAATTCAATACTGCCCTCAGAAGTCCAGCCCTAGCACAGTCAATGCCCTGGTGGTGGTAACTGTACCATTACATTAAACAAGCTTCCAGCTGGATAGTGCAAGCGAGTTCTCTGGGAAGAGAGAGGAGACTGCATTCTACATTTGACTCCCAAAGTTTTTCCTCTCTTCTTCAAATGATCAGGTCCAAACTGACAAACAAAAGCAACCGAGTTGTTTGAGAAAAGGCTGTTGATTTGGAGCTTCAAACAGCAAGGCTTTGTTGAACACCCAATGTTCTCAGACTTGAACCACAGGTTTGTGGAAACATTGTGGTAAGCAACACCCCGAGAGTCTTCAACTAGAATTATTTGCATTTTTAGAATGTCCTCCACATCCAAGTGTTCACATCTAATGAGGTCATTTTGGATTTTTCAAATCACTTCTTTGTTTTGTCATCTTAATTTCCAGGATTCACTTTTATAGTAGCTCACCAAGACTTTGTTGGCAGCATCTCCTAAATCCCCAAACTCCTCCACCTAGAAGCACAAGGAAAACACGGGAACACCAACGCCTCCAAGTTATACATCATCGTAATTAGTCTTCACACAGAGAAACCAGAGAAGTGTTCACATCAGGAAAGGTATAAACTCAAAACTCTATGACCGTAATTTTCCAATGTAGCACACCCTGCCAGTGAGCTGAGCTCAGCTAAAATACTCATTTATTGCAACAGTACTGGAGAATCCCAGCTGCAGATGAGCTTGGAGAAATCCAGCCTTGGTTTTTCAAACACCTCTTTGGTGTATAATCAATCAATCAGTCTTGTTCATTGACATAGCTTTTTTCAGGACATTCACTTTGTTTTTAAGAAGGACAGCCAACACATAAAATTCCCAGGCAAAGCTCTGGGCAGGTTACTAGCTTTACTTGTGGGAGAGAGGTGGGCAGGGCATTGAGACGGGAGAGGGGGTGGGTAACAGAATATATTGTTAGATGGGAACTTGCAGAATGTTAACCCAGCCACAGGGAAGGAACTGTGATGTTATATCCTAATCACGATGATGTATAACTTGGAGGCGTTGGTGTTCCCGTGTTGTCCTTGTGCTTCTAGGTGGAGGAGTTTGGGGATTTAGGAGATGCTACCAACAAAGTCTTGGTGAGCTGCTGTAAAAGTGAATCCTGGAAATTAAGATGACAAAACAAAGAAGTGATTTGAAAAATCCAAGAGATTTTCTTTTGCACCTTTTCTAATGTCAATATACAAGCACAACCCAAAGTTATGCAATAATTTCTCTTGTTACTAACACACTGTATTCAAACCCCATCAAATTGTCTTAATCCACCTGCCTTTTCGATCAAAAAACCTGTGAAATCAAAGTCATTTTCTTTTGCTGTCTTTTAAATGGTTGACAGATAACTCATTGGAAGAGTTTATTTGAGGTACAACAATGTAGGCTTTGAAACAAAATGACCTCATTAGCATCTCACTCCTTACGAACAGACAAGTAAAACATTCGGGGGTTTAAATTGGGACTATGGATCATTAACAAGTGATTAATGGCACAGACCAGAGAACAAAAGGGTGCGAGGCCACAACTTCCTGTGCCTAAAGGCTGCACTGTGGAAAGGAAAGAAACTTGTTTAGGATCAAAATAACTCAATATAAATGAGAACATCAATAAAACAAAGAAAATCTGTAAAGAAACAGATCCTGAAAGTATGAATAAAACTATGTGGGCATCAAATCATTACAATGGTTAATTATGGTTGTTAAAAAAGCTAAGGGACATTAATGCTGAGGAATGTTTAACACTTTCACATTTTGGGCGCCAATATTGGCACTAAACCGTTTTAGTTAGTTAGAACTAACCAGATAGATAGTAAACTGCAGCATACTTTAACCCCAATCAAGGATGGTCAATACAATCGGAAATTTCACCATTTCTGACACTGCGAAAGTTCATGACTTCTTAGAGGCTAATTGCCAACATTCACACCAAAGGACTGTTTGGACTGTTTTCTTCTCTGGGCCCATCTGGGTCAAAACTGCCCATTTCATACAAAGTCTTAATCACAACTCATTAGTAACACATCTTTATTCCATCAGTCAGAGATAGATTCGAATCTAGTTTCCACAGATGAATCCATAGAATCCTGACAGTGTGGATAGAGGCCATTTGAGCCATGGAGAAACTCTGAAAGGGCACTTTACCCAGCAACCCCTCCCCAGAACCTCACGCATTTACCGTGGCCAATCCAACTAACCTGCACATCTTTGGACTGTGGGAGGAAACAGGAGCACCCAGAGGAAACCCAAGCAGACATGGGGAGAACCTGCAAACTCCACACAAATAGTCACCCAAGGCCGGGATCAAACCGGGTCTCTGGCGCTGTGAGGCAGCAGTTCTATGGCATTCTACTGCACATGATCATTTGCTGCAAGCTTACATAGATTTGCAGTCATTAATCTTTCACTGTGGACCTCATCATGCATCAGCTGCATGGAGTGTCCTGAATGGCATCCGTAGGACAAATGCCAACAGCTCTTCATTTCTAAAATACAAAACTGACTGAAAAAGTTGGGGGAAAACCAATCCAATACGCATAAAAGATGATAAATGGGAATCAACACATGATGGCTGATAGTATCTTCTGGAGCTAAACTTTCACAAGTTTATGGTGTCATCTGAACCCTTTGATTAGATTGCAGATTTGGAATCATACCAAGATATTCATTTTACTAATATACAAAGCACCTGAACACCCCCCATCTCACCACCCCTTTAATTACAACCTTTAGCTCTCTCCCAGGTCGCTATCTCACTCTCTCTCTCTAATTACCACAGCCCTCCTTCTTCAGGTTTTCTTCAAATTGATCTGAGGAAAGACAGATTATTTTCCCTTCTTAACCTCAATTCATGTTTGCTCAACAATTGAGCAATTTGGATTGAAAATTGCAAAAGGAAATGATCATCCAAAGGAAATTGTGCGCAGAAGCAGCATGAAGAATGGGTTTGGGTGAAGATGACCAGAATGGTGTTTAGAACAGCCCAGATCAGCAAGGGGATAACCGAGGTAAAAGTGTAACTATCTCTCTCCTTGCTTCTAATCAGCAAATAGCAGCACATCCCAGACCAGGACTTCCATCCATTTAAATGAATGGACAGAAATTCATTACCTAGGGATAGGCAATTTTCTGAAATGCAGGCCGGATTGTGTCAGGAGAGAGACAATGGAATTATTACCTCTTACATCACTGATTATTACGACACATATCATACAGTCTAAGGTAGTCTAAGTCCATATATACTGGACTAATTTCCCAGCTAGAGCTGAGAAATTTCAATTCAGTTCATGAAATAAACCTGGGTTAAAAAGCTAGCATTAAAGAACAGTGACCATGAACAGGTGTCAAAACCCACCTGCTTCACTCATATCCTTTAGAGAAGGAAACCTGTTATCCCTATTCAATCTGACCTACAGGGCGCCACTCACACTGTAATGCAGTTGACTCTTAACTGCCCTCTGAAGTGGTCCAGAAAGACACTCAGTCGTATCAGCTGCTAGAATGGCAGTTAAGGAGGACAATAAATGTCAGCCTTGCACATCCCATGAACGTATTTTTTAAAAACTTCCAAATGTAAACCTGTTAAAATGCCTTCCACCAACAGCAATGCATGCAAAATTGGAAGTGTTCCAGTCTCCAGTACTTAACACCACTTGGATCCTGTTCTTATCTACTTCAAGAGAACCCAAGATCAACATGACATAACAGATAAACCTTTCTGACTGTGTTATTCCATTGTCCTCCTCAAGCAGAGTAGCTGGGAAGTTTAACTGGAACATTGGGAGCTGAGAACCAAAGATCTGGAATCATCCAGGCTGACTTGTTTTGAGTAGAATATTCATCCCATTTAAAGAGAAAAGTACAGTTCTTCATAGCTTGGCATATAGTCCATCTATCCTGAGGAAATAGCCTTGATGTTCAGAGTTTGTTGGTTGACCAGTTGCACTAGGTTGTAACTAGTCCTTTGAACAGAACAAGCAAAGCCTCTATGAAATGGGATCAAGGTCTTTCAAATGTATGCTGCTACTGAGCTTAATGAAATGTTTTAATAAACACCCACATTCCTAACATCTAACTGATATGAAGCAAGAAGTACTTATTTAACACACGAAAGGAAATAAAAAGAACAAAGCCATCTCACCAGAAACTTTGGAATTATTTTTGAATGAAGTATTTATTAATTATGACGAGGGCATACCATGGCAACATAGCTCAAAAGAAGTCATTCTTTTCCCCTCTCAATCTACATTCACCATTTTCCTGATTACTTCAATCTTCTACCAAAGGTGATTTACAACAAGGAAGTGCAGATGTCAGTTTTAAATTTGCATTTATGCAGAAACTAATCACATCTGTTAGAAATATCCAAGGTGCTGATGGTTTGTCAATATGTTGTCTACCTGATGCACTGCAGGAAAGGATGTCCCGAGGCATGGTATATTGGGTAGACCTTGCAGATGCTACGACACGGATGAATGAACACCACTCGACAATCACTAATCCTGTTGGCGAACACTTCAGTGGTCACGGGCATTCGGCCTCTGATCTTCGGGTAAGCGTTCTCCAAGGCAGCCTTCATGACACACGACAACGCAGAGTCACTGAGCAGAGACTGTTCTGCACAGACGAGGATGGCCTCAACCAGGATCTTGGGTTTATGTCACACTATCTGTAACCCCATGACTTGCCTGGGCTTGCAAATTCTCACTAACTGTCCTGTCCGGAGACAATACACATAGAACATTACAGCACAGAACAGGCCCTTCGGCCTTCAATGTTGCGCCGACCAATATAAAAAGCAATGACCCTCCAAACTAAACCATTCCCTTCTCTTCCATATACTTATCAACTAACCTCTTAAACGCCACCAAACTTGGCGCATCTACAACTGCCGCAGGCAGGGCATTCCACTCCCGAACCACCCTTTACCCCTACCTCTGGTATCCGTCCTATAACTATCACCCCTTAATTTAAAGCTGTGTCCCCTCGCGCTAGCTTTCTCCATCCTAGGAAAAAGACTATCACTGTCCACCCTATCTAAACCTCTAATCATCTTATATGTTTCGATAAGGTCCCCTCTTAGCCGCCTCCTTTCTAACGAAAACAACCTCAAATCCCTCAGCCTCTCTTCATAAGACCTGCCCTCCATACCAGGCAACATCCTGGTAAACCTCCTCTGTACCCTCTCCAATGCCTCCACATCTTTCTTATAATGTGGGGACCAGAACTGCACACAATACTCCAAGTGCGGCCGCACTAGAGTTTTGTACAGTTGCAACATGACGTTGCGGCTCCGAAATTCAATCCCCCTACCAATAAAAGCTAAGACTCCATATGCCTTCTTAACAACCTTATCGACTTGACTGCCTACTTTCAGGGATCTATGCACAAATACACCAAGATCCCTCTGTTCATCAACACTATTAAGAATCCTACCATTAGCCCTATACTCTACACATTTATTATTCCTGCCAAAGTGAATTACCTCACACTTTTCCACATTAAACTCCATTTGCCACCTCTCGGCCCAGCTCTGCAACTTGTCCAAGTCTCTCTGCAAACTATAACACCCCTCTTCACTATCTACCACTCCAACGACTTTAGTGTCATCTGCAAATTTACTAATCCATCCTTCTCTTTAACCTGTGCTTAATGCTCTCTCCACTCACATCATCTGTATCTTTAAGATTGATTACCTGTAAAGACTCGCATTCCAACCATTATTTTGTAAATTGAGTTTGTGTCTTTATATGCCCTGTTTGTGAACAGAACTCCCACTTAACTAATGAAGGGACAAAGCCCTGAAAGCTAATGGCTTGTGCTACCAAATAAACCTATGGATTTTAACCTGGTGTTGAGACTTTTTACTGAGTTTGTCAATATGCAGACATTGATTTTTTTTTAATGAAATTGTTTTTCTGTAAACGAATGTTTCAGCCAATTTGTGCACAATAAGATCTCACCAACTACAAATCAATCAAGTTTTGATTATGTCGGATGAAGGAGGAACGAGTCAGGGCATTTGGTGAACTTGTTCTTTTTGTGAAAAACACCATAGGACTTTTTACACCCACTTCAACAAACATATGGGGCCACAATTTAATATCTCATCCAATGCAATCAACACTAAGTGTTAACAAGATCATTCACTCAAATTCTGGAGTAGAGCTTGAACCCAAAATTTTCTGACTGGGGAAGAAAGTGTGAACAACTAACACTTTTATCAAGTTGACTCATTTCACCACCTTATGACTTTTCTTCCTTAAGCAGAACGAATCAGAAAATATATGAAAGGTGACAAGAACATTAAGCTCACTCCTTGCGCAGTCTCTGTACAATTTTCAGAATAATTGTTCTTGAGAGGTGAAAGATGCCGGTACGGCTAGCGTTTATTACACATCCCTAATTGCCCTGAGAAGATGGTAATGAACTGCCTTCGTGAATCGCTGCAGTCTGTGTGGTGTAGGTAGACCCACAGTGCTGTTGAGCTGGGAGTTCTGGGTTTTTGACCCAGTGACAGTGAAGGAATGGTGATATATTTCCAAGTTGGAATGATATGTGGCTAGAAAGGGAACTTGTGTGTAGTGATGTTACCATGTGTCTGCTGACCTCGTCCTAGATGGCAGAGATTGCAGATTTGAAAGATGCTTGGCAATCTCTCATCAGCAACTCCACCCCACATCTGTAATTAGAGGAAAGCTGATACAAAGCTTCTTCCTCCAATTTCCAAGGCAAAATCACTCAAATCTCTACAATATCCAGAAACCTCTACCTCTTTTTATTCAATGTTGCACAGAGCTTTTGATAAATTACATTCCTACCATTCTACCAGCACAGAAATATTGGGCGCAATCTTCTGGTTCTTCAAGCTGGCAGGACCTTCTGATCCTAGTGATGGCGTACACCCCACCCCCCCTCCTCCACCCTACCATGAGTGTCCCAGTGGTGTGGGGTGGGATCAATGGGAAATCCTATTTACAGTGGCAGAATCACAAGATCCTGCCACTGAAACTAACGCCATGGGGAGGCCAGAGAATCCCAGTGATTGCTGCCCCTTGGAGTATTTGACAACCTCCATCTACGCCTCTAGAATTTCAGTTCCATCCCCAATCTGATACTTTTGTCAGGATGTGATCTCCCATCCTCACATTAGATGGGTACCATCCAGACACGGTGGATTGGGGGAAGAACTAAGAGTGTTGACTTCCAGGATGTGGGTCTGAGTGTAACCAAGGGTAACAGGATGGCAATGTCTTCTCTGTGCTGTTTATGAACCTCAAATGAGATTACAAGTTGTGGTCAGTCTCAGCTCAATGGCTGCAAGATCCACAGCACAAAGCTATCCATAAATTCCTGGGAATTTGCACTAAAATGGGCCATCTTAAAACTAAAACGGTCACAGAGGGAAGTTGAAAGGTTGCAACAAAGCAGGAGCTCCAGGGTTGGAATTGGTTATTTTGTAAGGGAAGTGTTAGAGGAAGCTTTGATCTCACTTCACACCATTGGATTGCTACACCTGACCGGGGAGTGTTTAATGCTGCCAGCAAGTACAAAAGTTAACAGATCAATGTTCCATTTACCTTGCCTTGATGAACATGACATTCTCAGTTTACTGACCTGATCTTGGAAGTTTGGGTACATATGAAACATGTACAAATAGGTCACCTGCCTGCTTCACAACTGATACATTTGGAGTCAAAACATATTTTTAAAATGGAAGGAGAGGGGGGAGAAAGGAATGGTTTCAATGCCAATACAGACAGCCTGCTCCTCAGAGAAACACTGCGGAGGGCTGAATCAAATGGGACTGTTGGCGTTATGTTAATTGAGTTGGAGTCATGACCCTATGCTGGCCTTTATTCTCCTCAACAGATCAAGCTGGGAGATCTTCCCCAGGCTATGCATGGAATTCTCAATTGCCTTTTTGTCTTCTCTAAAAAGACATTCAGTACAATCGGGATAAAAGGCAACTAGTTGTACATGGTTGGTACTGTGTGACTCAATGAGCCCTATCATGTCAGCAATTTGAATCTGCTGTTTTTCACTCTTGCACACTCACACAGGAACAATGTAGGTAAGACTGACTTAAAGAGAAAAAAGAAAGACTGGCATTTATAAGCACCTTTCAAATTTTTAGGATATAAAAGTGCTTCACAGCTAAGACAGCAACTGTTGTATTGTGGGAAACATGGCAGCCAATTTGCTCTCAAGCTCCCGGCAATGTGATAATGTTGCTGAGGTGAGGGATTTATAATTGGCTAGGACACCAGCGAGATCCTTCCTGCTTTTCATCAAAATAGTGGCTATTGAATCCTTCAGTCCACCTGAGAGACCAGACAAGGGCCCACAGTTTAATGTCTCATCCAAACAAAATAGAAGATTTTTTTCCCTCCTCTCCTGAAGGGAGTCAGATTCAAGCACGGAATCAGGCCATTCAGCCCATCTGCTCCGTGCTGCTTTCGATGCTCCATGCAAGCCTTCTCCCACCCCTCTTCAATCTAATCCCACCAGCATATCCTCCTATTTCTTTCTCCCTCATGTGTTTATTAAGGTTTTCCTTAAATGCATCCATGTTATTTCCCTCTGGTTCCACATTCTTGACTTGTACTGGAATACGGTTCCACAGTAATTACCATCCCTCTGGCACCTCGTGCTGGTGACCAAACCTTCATTTGTGGAAGTTGGATAGTGAGAGGCAGGGGGTCCTCCGGCCCTGGAAGTAATCACAACTGGACAACTCCTCCCCTCACCTTACGTACACTCACATGTACTTTGCAGTAGGAACTGGTGATGATGGAAAGTACATTGACCTTTGGCTGATTTTTCTCCAGTATAAGATAGTGAAGCTGATTTTAGTTCCCCCCACTTATCACCACCCTGGCTAAAAATAGTTAGCAGCACAATCCCAGGAACAGAACTGGAGAATCCAAACAAGTACTGTACCAGGCAGTAGATCTGCTCATAGAGACATCATCTCTGGGACAGTATACCACTCAGTGTCAAGCTTTGAAACATTAATGAGGTGAGTATTTAGCACACTCAGTCAAATGGAGTACTCATCAAGCTTGCAATCTGATATTAACACAGATACAATATGAAGCTTCTTCAATTAATAGACCCAATTTCTTCTAATGGTAGGGTGTAGAAATGCCAATTTCAGTATTGGAGATTGAGTCATGTTAAGTTTCAGTACAAAACAGCATTGTGAATCTCCAGCCATCAGACAGCCCCCAAGAACGATCTGCTTTCAGTCACTGCAATGTCATGGGAGCTTCCCAGACAATAAGCTCAGTGTAAAGGTTAGCGAGTAGATATTTGCAGCAGAATGTAATGCATAGTCTTGGCTAATACCTATCACAGAGCCCCAGGATTTTGCAGGAAAAGTAGTCTGGACCAGAGGGTCTGCCCAGACAGACTGATCAGCAATGTACATTGCTGAAATAACACTCAAGTAGAAAGTAACTAACTGTATCACACCCCTCATTCATCTGTCCACACTACTTGGTCAGGAAAACAGGATAATCTGCCCAGCAAAACCACCACAAATACATTTTCAGTTCTTTCTCACAGTGCTTGCCTACACAAACAGTGACCACATTTCAGAAGTAATTAATAACACTTGATGCACGCATACGATTTCTTCCAGTAACAGGGATTTCCAGAAAAAGCAAATCAAGAACTGGCTGATCATTCAACAAGGGCACAACGGTTGCTGCATGAGGGTGGGTTGGGGGGAAGAGGCACTGGGAGTGGAGGGGGGGGGTGGTCAGTAGTGGGGGATGTTCTCTATGGAGAGCAGCAGGCAAGCATGGAATAGCTGAGCTGTCAGCTCGGGCAAATAGTCTATCTTTGGGAATCAGGGAGTATTTCATTCAGAGTACTTCTTCAGGAGATTAAATGAATCCACGATTGGCTTTTTCTTCTAATTAACAGGATGTGGGCATTCCTTACAAGACCAGCAAGTTTTGCCATTCCAACTGAGCAGCTTGCTGGGTCATTTCAGAGGGCAGGTAAGAATCAACCACATTGCTGTAGCCTAGAGTCATGTGTCAGAACAGCAGATTTCCTTCCTTCAAAGACTTAGTGAACCAAATTGGGGAAGACAGTGGCATAATGGACCAGTAATCCAGGAGACCCAGAGCAAAATCTGGGGACCTGGGTTCGAATCCCATCATGGCAGGTGGTGAAAGTTGAATTCAATAAATAAAAATTTGGAATTGAAGATCTAATGACGACCGTAAAACTATTGTTAATCGTTGTTAAAAAAAACTCATACAGTTCACTGATGTCCTTTAGGGAAAGAAATCCGCCATCCTTATCTGCTCTGGCCTACATGTGACTTCAGACCCACAGCAATGTGATTGACTCAAATGCCCTGTGAAGTAGAGGCTGGTTAGGGATGGGCAATAAAAGTTGGTCAGCCTGTGATACTGCAGATACTGGAAATCTGAAATAGAAGTAGAAAAATGCTGGAAATGCTCAGTGGGTCAGGCAGAATCTGTGGAGTTTCAGTGTTTTGGGTCTGGGATCCTTTATGAATCAGTTGGGTTTTTGAAGACAATCCAG
This sequence comes from Sphyrna mokarran, assembly GCA_024679065.1. Lineage (NCBI taxonomy): Eukaryota > Metazoa > Chordata > Chondrichthyes > Carcharhiniformes > Carcharhinidae > Sphyrna > Sphyrna mokarran. Next base: position 6,097,129 of record JAGIQG010000038.1, read on the forward strand.
CCGTTTCCTGGTCACCTTTACTGACTTATTTGTAATGAATTGAATTGAAATTCCCCGGCAGCCCCTGTGGTGGGGTGTAAATTCCTGTCTGTGGATTAAGAATCCAGCAACGGGGTAGAGAGTCATGGCAAGAAGCAGCTTTGATTCTTATGCTTTGGGCTTCCACATTTTTTGATTCAGTGAGTCAGAGGCCTGGGGCTTGATTTTAACTACGTGGGAACGAATGTGTGTTGTGCGAGTTAAAATTTTGCCTGTGGGGTCCAATCCCACCCGGCGGTTCAGCGTTCACTCTAAGGGAAGTTGAAAGAACAATAAGACTGGGATACAAATACGTTGATGACCTTCGTGGAAACCCAGCAATCGTCATTTTAGCTGGGGTGGGTTGGAGGGAGCTATTCGCATAATCTAAAGCCAGCTTTGTAGCGGCACTCACTTCGGTTTGGGCTTAGTTGGCTGGACAACTGGTCCGTGATGCAGAGTGACACTAACAGCATGCCTTCAGTTCAATGGTATGCTTTGTCTGTACAACACAAGAAACAATACTTTTCTTCAGGGTTTTCAAGAGGGAGACACGTGCCAATAATAAAATCAAACTTTTTTTAAAAAAAAATAAAAAAAATATCACCACCAGTCAGCTCTCCCGCTCAAAGAGGAATGCAGTTTATGGTCCTCTGCCACTATAGCAACTAAACTACAAACTCTGGGTCCCTTCTCCTGGCAGCTGAAACACAGCCCTGCAAAGAATACTTGGTATTCAGATTCTGCTGCTGTGATAAAGAACCCAGATTTAGCACTGTAAATGCTGATCTAAAAACAGGGGCAGCTTCTAAACTTTCAAGCTTGCAATCAAATGCCATCATTAAGAGGGCTGCATCTTAGCACATCCTGGCTATTTCATTCCCTCTCAACCAAACGTTTTGGGGAGACAGACACCCATCCAAGAATAAAACATGATTGTAACATTTCTGCAGGGAAGTAAGCCATTTAAAAAATGAGGATTGTTGCAAATGTTGGAAATACATTTTCATGGAGACGCATAGCAGTCAGATCACAATGACAATCACAATGACAATGGCTAGTCAAGTGAGCAGAAACAGACACAGCCAGCTCTTTCCTACAGATAGACCTGGAATTTATTATTAGTTGTTTTTGAGGCTGCAGTCCTTGGAATTCCCTAAGCCAAAATATTGACATGTCAGTAAAAAAAAACTCACGTTCAAGGGCAAATTATTTCCCATCAACCAATTGTTTTGCAACATAATGTCACATAGTGCATAAGTACATCTGAAATTGGCGGTTTTATCTGCATGTGACTTGTTTCCCTATCAGTATCACTGTAGTTTAGTGTCCCTCCATGTAAACTAATCTCTCTGTCTCTCTCTCTTGAAAACCCTGAATGGCCACTTGGCTAGGCTGAGGACCGCAATAGCATCTCTGTGAGAGAGAGGAGGGCCTTTAAGGAAGTCGGACACAGAATTAGATAATATAGAAACTTGCTGTTTGTAATGTCTCTTATTTCTGCAGTTTCCATCAATGGTTCCGTCGTTTCAATCTCTCACTTGTTTGCTCTTACTCTCTTCCACAAACTGAGACTTTGCAATTAGACAAGGTACAATGGACCTAAATCTATGCCGCAAACGTCCCTGGGCACATTCAGCATATTCCACCCACTTCTTTTGACTCAAAGCACACCCACAATAAAGAAGAGACTTACTCTAGTCTTTTGCCTCTCCTCTCAACTGAAGCTTGGCCTTCACCACAGAATGTGCGGTACATGACTCAGGGTCAGCATCTGACGTCAAACCAAAGCATTAAGAGTCAGCCTATGCAAGTTAGTCAGAGTTTTGGTTTGTGAGCTGTTACTTTTCTCTTTTCATCCATTGAGCCGGGTCGTGTACCCATTACAGGGACCCTTGGCACATCACACCTGGCAGCTATGAAGAATTCTTCACTTCAGCAGCATTTCTCACACAATCACAAAACACATTCCTTTCAATGATGTACTTAAAAAACTTGCATTTTATAGCGCCTGTCACAACCACAAGACATCCCAAAGAACTGAAAAAGCCAATTAAGCATTTTTGAAGTACAGTAACTCCTGTAAAACAGGAAGCACAGCAATATATTTGAACACAGAAAACTCTCAGAACTACTAAATGAGATAATGATCAGATAGTTTTTTTAAATGATGTTGGTTGTGGGACAAAAAAAATGGCCAGGATATCGGAGAGAACTGGTCTGTTCTTCTTTCAATGAGTGCCACAATCTTAGTCCTAGCTGAAAAGACAGATAGGGCTTTGGTTCAACATCTCATCCATCTTTGACATCACACAGCACCTCTGACAGTGCAGCACTCCCTCAGTGCTGTACTGCACTAGAGGGTCAGCTGAGACATTTGTTCTTCAGATCTGTGGGGGCAGGGACAGCTTGAATCCGATTCAGAGATAAGAAGAACACCAACTGATCCAAGTTGACATTGCACTGCATGAACCGACAGTATATTTACACTCCATTCAAGTATAGAAGTTGGAATGTCACACCAAACAAAACTCAAAGAAATGACATCACAAATGTTGGACAAGTATTTTGGAGTGTTCCCTGACAACTCATTTGTTTTCAATAGCAAACCTGCACCGCCACATAAGTAACTCTAACAAGTTTCACTCTATGCAGTACAAGAGCTACCTCAGTTCTGTTTACTCCCTTTATACAAGAGACTGGTTACAACTCAAAGTTATACATAAAACTTACAATTAATCCCCACTGTACAACTTGTATAACAATATACGGTACACCTGACTTCAGTCAGTCAGATTCCTCTTGTAACATACTGAAAAATCAGTCCACGTGACATTGTGATTAGAAGCCATAAAGGATGGCCCAGATTTGGGTAGGCTTGTTACCCAGCAACTTGATGGTATTACCTGGTATCCTGATGAGCCACACAGGTCAGCAACAGATTGTTCCTCGACCTCTGCTGATTTTTTTTTTTAAATACTAGGGTTGTGATTGGGCTGTTACTGTTGGCCTCAGTGCCCTGGGCTTGGTGGGAGATGGGGTAAATGATCAATCATGGCCTCAGATGTGGCCATTGAACAAGGATAGGATGCTACAACTAGCCTGGCATCTTGCACCGCCCATCTGAACAGGAGGTACTTTTGCACTGTAAGCTGGATACTTCTAAGCTTTCCTTTCATATCCTACACAAACATACTGGTAAGAGGCTGTGTTCCTCTCAAAATGCTGCTCACATAGCAGATAGATATTTTATGGTGGACATTCTGAACAAATCCATCAAATATTTATTTTAAGGCTAATTGCCAGCAATTGCAAAAACACTTTCCTTTAGCTCATAATTTGAATATTAACAGAAAGAGACCAGAGCACCAAACTGTACAGTATTATGATGTTATATATAGTATTGTGCGCAATAGTATTATTCAGTGTAGTACAGTATCATAGAGTATAATGCTGTTGTCTAGTATTGTGCAGTATAATGGCATTCAGCATCCTACAAATATAATGTGTAGTACAGAACTCTACAATATAATGTTCAGCATCGTACAATATAATGGTGTTGTGTAGTAATGTACTGTAAAACAATTATAATGGTCTGTTGAGTATATTATTCTCTTAATAATTCTTGTGGGTGTCGTTGGCAAGCCCAACATTTATTGCCAATCTCTAGTTACCCAAGAAAGCAGACACATTCTCAAACTGTTGCAAGTATTGCAGTTTGATCGAATCTGAGTGGCTTGATAGAGCATTTCAGGGTCAGAATTAGATAAGGACAGACAGCACGTGTGTCCCATGAGACATCTCATTGATCATTGCCCACACTCAGAGTTGCCTCATTTCACTGATTTCCATCTGTATAGTTTTTTTCCCTACCAGTGTGACTGAAGTGATTCGTACGTAAAGCAAGAATGAATGAAGTGAGATGTGTGCTGATTACACACAACATTGAGTGTGAGAGCCGTGCGCTCCCTCTATTCTCAAAGTGTCAATATTCTTTTGTTTTTACCATTTAAAGTTAATGATTGTTCTATTAATATATGATCATTTCCTATAGCTCATTATGAAATATTTAGCATGTATTAAATGTATTTAATCTTATTTGTGGGGACATGGTTAGTGGTAAAGTCTGATTTCAATTTTGCAGCCCCCACCCTTCACTGCTCATGTGTGAGAGAGAGAAAAGGTACTCGGAGAGTAATGGCTCTCTTGGTCAATAGCTTTTTCAGTAAGAGCCACCCAGATCCTGATTGCAGCCTGTTTGCTGATCTCAGCCAGCAGAGTGGTAAGGATACAACAATTAGCTTCCCAGGCAGGGTTAATTGTTGTGGAATAACAGCAGCTGAAGTTGTGCACATGTTAGGAAAGGACAGGATCAAGCATGGCTGTATAATGCATGGCCATGGTTGAATTGCCTGTTGACATTCACTGCCCAGCCTCACTCATTAAAAATGGCCAATTTGGGTAAACCACTGAACAGCAGCAAGAATTGTACAAGAGAGGCAAAACTTCAGAAATCCGAGAAACAGCGAAAAAACAAGGAGACTGCAGACTAAAGAGATAGTGATTTGCCCCAGAGCTGGACTGCAACACAAACGTTTAAAATCATCGCTGCCTGGCTGTCAGCAAAAAGGCTCTCCCTTTAACAGAAGGCTGTGCTGTGCATACCAGTCAGGACAGAAATAGAAGCAATCTGATAGCTGCACCCTGCTGCTGATGTAAAATGGACACAACACTCCATTAATGGAGAATGACAACATCACTTTTCTATAGGCAGTGTCAATCTGCAAGTTATAAGAAGCATGCATTCCACTGGACACACTTGTGTGTAAGAATTACAGGTCAGATGGTGGGGTTAGACACGACAGAATTAGATCGACAGGAATTACTGAGCAAATAGTTCTACCTATGAGTCCACATTTTGGAATATAAAGACTCAAATTCTCCTGCAGCAGATATATTAAAATACAGTGATAAATTCCAGTAAATTACTGCCACAAATTTTATAATTAATGACAGCGATTGTTCACTTAAATATAAAAGTCAATGTTAGAGATAAATATTTGTGCATAATTCTAAGAGTAAACAGTAAAAGAAAACTCATTTATAAAGAAACCTAATCATATGCTGAGGAGGTTCCAAACCACTTTAAACTCAGTGAAATACATTTTGACAATAATATTGTAGGCTACTAATCCAGTTCTGCGGGCAAACCCCACCATTGCAGCTGGTGGAATTTAAGGATGGCACAGTGGTTAGCATTGCAGCTTCACAGGGACCCAGCTTCAGTTCCAGCCTCAGGTCACTGTCTGTGTGGAGTTTGCATGTCCCCCTCACGTTGGTGTGGTTTCCTCAGGATCTCCTGTTTCCTCCTACATCCAAAAATATGCTGGTTAGGTGGATGGACCATAGTAAATTGTCCCTTAGTATCTCAAGATGTGTAGGTTAGGTGGATTGGCTGTGGTAAATGTGTGAGGTTACAGAGATAGAGATAGGGAGGGCCTCTGTAAAATAATTTGTCAGAGAGTCGGTGTAGACTCAATGAGCCAAATGACCTCTTTCTGCACTGTAGAGACTCTATGATCCCCCAGAGTTGGCGGATAGGACCTCATTTTAACCAGAAAGAAATGACATCTTGAATGTATAATTCTCAGCTAACCAATCTGTCAAGGGCTTCAAAGCTCGTTGAGTGAAAGGCAAGAGTGAGGCCATAAGCACCAAATAAACCTGTTGGACTTTAACCTGGTGTTGTGAGACTTCTTGCTGTGTTTCCCCCGAGTCCAACACCGGCAGTTCCACATCAGTACTCAGCAAGTCAGAGCACAAGCTTCTAGAGAACAGGGCATCATCTCCACCCATTCCAAAGCAGAAAGTTGCAGAGAAGACAGCGAGTCAATTCTAGGAGAATAACAGCGGGAAACGTTTGAAAGGTCTATAATCTGTTCCACTTGTGAAAGAATATCAGAAAGCCTTTTCACCAACCTAATAAGCAGCATCGATAACCATAAATATATATAAAAAAACATGCAGCTGTAAATACAGCACCATATTAAAATAAAGCTTAGACCCTCGTCAGGTGTATTGCCATGACGATAGTCCACATTCTATGTAGATTTGCATATTTCTGAGGACTGAACTCAGTTTCAGCGTCTTAAACCTCAACCAGGAACTTGGAGAATAAAACCTACTGTTCAAAACATGTTTATCTTGGGACCAAGGTAATATGACAATCACGGGTCAAAGAGAAATTAAAATAAAAAGCTATTGCCCTTTGAAGGTCATGCGTCCCATAAAAGGTTTGGAAACATTAAACAATGTTCTCCAAGTAAAGTACACAAAGTCACTTTTTTTTTTAAAATGCCTGCTCGAAGATGCTGACAGTTCAGAGTGAAGTCCTGTTTTGCAGGCACAGCCGTTCTCTTGTATCTGATACAAACAGCCATTCAACATGGGTGAACATCAACAGTGAGCATCTGTGGGCCATGGACTATGGAGAGGGGGCAGTCAAGCCTGACCCTGTCCTCACCCAGTGTCCACACACACACACACCTTCCTAACATGGAGCAGGCACCAGGCTGATTTGACGCCTCTAGAGCTCAGGACCTGCTCAGGCTATTGTAGCAGCCTGACTGTTGCCCTCACTGAGATTAAACAACCCAACTTGAACCTGGGACCTTCTGGTCATTACAGCTGTTCTGAAACTATAGGCCGAGTGTGACACCCAGCATGTGTCCCCCTTCTCACCACAACCTGAATTTATACTCAGTGCAGTCAGTCGCTGGCATCACGACACAAGGGCACATGTTACTGAGGGGGTACATCAAAGAAACGGCTCAGTTAGCCCACTCCACGTACTGATCTCATGAGGGACATGCACTGTACACAGTGTGCCATTTACTGGGGAACAATCAGCTCAGAAAAACAGCCACCAGTATTCACAGCACGTTCAGGTTGTATTTGCTGTGTGGGAGTGCTTTGTCGATTTTAAAAGCGATATTGTTTCTTGGACATTATTTCTGAAACCAGCACTGTTGGTTCTCAGCTGCATTTCAGAGGCTGTGCTCTGATCCCATAGCGAGTGTGGCTAGGCTGGTGTACATTAAATACATATTGGGAAAATCTGCAAGGCTGCACCTTGTGAAATAGCAACGCCCATTCCAGATTGGTCTCAGACTGATTCACCCAGACACACCCTGGACACAAATATTTCCAATCCAGTTCTGCAGGTGCTTTAACTCTTTGAGGTCTGGCTTCCTATTTTCCCCAGAAAATACACAAGGTTGTGTCAGGCTGCTGCAGATAGACCAGCTAGGCCCAAGTTTAACTTTTGTCTGGTCCAAGGTGCTCCATCTCAGCAATGGGTAAAGCAGCACGGAATAGGAGGAGAGTATTGCAATTAGCCTCTGTTATGGTGAACTAAGGATAAGGGAATAAAAGAAAAGGAAATCCAAGGATATTTACTAGGGAGTATGGAGAAGAACCAGTTTGGTTCTGATTCTCATCCCATGAGGAATAAGCTTTGCCTAACCTTCCCTTTACTTCAGCAGCTCTTGTATGACAAATAGTTAGCCAGAAAGACGTCAGCGCCCACAGAACGAGACCAGAGACTGCAGGGATGGGGAATGAGCAAAAAGTCTTTCAATCCATGATGTAGACAATCTGCTTTGGCCTTGAAAGAAACTCTGCAGTTACCAAGGGGATCAGGAATTCAAGCTGAGTATTATCCAGTGACTGTACAGAGCCATACCATCTAGCGCAAGGTCCAAGGCCTCACTGTCTCTTCTGAACTGAAGCAGGGTTTCACAAAACCCTGCTGGCGAATTCCGAAAGGGGACAGAATGAGGCATAGCTGCAATGCTTTCATGGTCAAATAGCTTGTTGACATTGTTAAAGATCAGACCTGGGCCAGGTAACTGAGGGTGACTGGTACCTAAATAACTGGTTACTCACCAAAGGTATCATCAACACATGCACAGAAACATAGAAATTCTCAAGCCTGGTGCTCTCAGTCCCGAGTTAAATAGCACAATTCCACTTTACGTGATCTCTGCATTTCAGCTTTTCAGTTGCTCTAAATGAGTAAACTTGTGCATGTTACATTAGCATTTTGTTGTTTGTTTGTAGATAATTCATTACATTTGTTGTAACTAAAGCAATGATTTTTCTTTTCCACCTCCCACAATCCTCATGTAGCAGGAACCAGGCCTCAGAGTAACAGGGGATTTGCACAGGCAGATGTATCAAAAGCTCAGTTATGATGTGAAAATGGTTCCTGCTGGATATAATTGCAAGGTCATGTCACTATCACCGTTCTCCCTTTGGTGAAATTAGACAACATGTTGACAACAGTTATTGTGCTTAGCGCAGAGTAGCTGCACGTTTGGATAAAGATTAAACATCAGAGCAAGGATTATGCAATGACAGATCAAAGCTTGGTCAGAGAACCCACAGAGTGCCCTCCCGTCTACCTACCAATGGTCTAGCAGACCAACGTCTGCAAAAGTCTTTTCAGACTGATCACAATCAGAGCCCCAATGTCCCAACCGTGGTTTCTGCTGCTGATTAGGATGAGGATCTAGCAACTCCCAATTGTGGATGTAGAAGGAAGGATAAGATTGGGGATTTATTTAAGATGGCCAGACTATTTGATAACTGCTATGTATACAGTCTAGACTAACATGTGAATAATGATCAGTTGAGTCAGTATCTGAGGGCTGGTAGTGTGCGTGTGTGAGGAATACAGTCTCCAAGTGTGACTTGACACCATCAAAAGGGAAGGAGGAACTGGAGGCAAGAGAGAAAGAAGGACAAACAATTTTTTGTTTTTCAGAAAAGCTGTCTGGCAACTTTTTCCCAAGACTGTCAATTGTTTCATTATTGGCTATTAACAAGGAATAAATTTGTAGCCGTGCGCAAAAACAACATTGCAAATCACAGTCAAAATAGTCAAGAGTCACTGGAAATGGTAAGAGTTGCAGGTACCTTTGTAAATATAGGATTCCATTCTCAGTTTTGTTCAGTATCAAAAATAACTTTAAATGAGAGAGAGTGATCATTGTAATTCTATGTAATCTCACCTAATGATGTCAATGACTAGGTGATGACAAGATTGGCAGAGAAATTGCAAACTCGATAATGTTATGACTTCTAGGCACCATCAGTCTCACGCTGCCAGCAATTGGGCAGCTTCCTTTCGCCACAGTTAAACAAGCAGCAGGCACCAAGACCGTGAGGGAATCTCTCATTCTCCTAACTATCTAACAATCCTAAAGGTTATAGCTGTAGGAGGCCTAATATAAAAGCAGCTCAAATTCATTTCAGAATGTGTGATGCGCTCTGATGTATAATTGTGAAACATTACACAGCATCATCACTAAAGCCTCCAGTATCAACACCTTGCAGCAAGGTGGGGTGGCATTACCCATTGACTGAAAACTCAACTGGACCAGCCATCTGAACAAGAGCAGGGTAGGGGGTGACGCATGTGCGTTCACAGCTTCTCCACCATCTACAAAGCTCAAGGTCAGGAGGGCGAGGAGTGCAGCTGCAATAACACTGCATAAGCTTGACACCATCCATGGTAAAGCAGTCCACTTTATCAGTGCCCTAGCCACCATTGGGATTGCACTGTATACAAAGTAGAAGATGCACTGCAGCAGCTCACCAAGGTTACTTTGACAGCACCTCCCAACTGTGCAAATCCTACTGTCGAGAAGGCCAACAATGTCCTGGGAACAGCGTCACCTTCAAATTCCCTCCGAATCACAGCACAAATCAAACTTTGACACAAATCACAGTTCCTTCATCCTCAATGGGGTAATTCCCTACCCAGCCCCATTGTAGGGGCGAGTGGGGGTGGGGGAAGCACCAACAGTGCAGGAATTCAATAACACCACCCAACACCTTCTCTGGGCAGGATGGGCAATAAATTGCCCACATCCTGAGAACGAATAACAAAAAAATGGCTGAATGTGTCATGCTTAGCAATCATTTCCAAATTGACCAGCAGCTCTTCAATAGTTAAATTAAGATGCTGCATAATCTCGTGAGGAAGCTTCCTCAAACACAAAAAAAAACTTTATTTGGGTTATGACAAGTACAGATTGAACATTGGCACTTGTTAGAAAAGAACTGCAAATAGGTGTGTTGTACTGGATAAAACAGAACAAACTTAATGTGTGTTTAGGGAGGTGGTGTTGGAGGCCAGGGTATTAGAGTGCTGTGTGTGAACCTGTGATATTTAGTTTATGAAGTCACCACTTCAATTGACTGTCCTCCGAACCAGGGTTTTGATCATTTTTAAGTTACTCTAGCATCATTCTCTGGAGTGATTTGACTCAGTAACTTTTTGTTTCGAACCACAGTCTCGATCATTGTCAAGTTTTGCGGACAACTTGCAGAGGCTCCAAAACAGAGTGATGACTTGTGGGCCTGTAACTGCCTTCACACAGTAAGTTCCTTATTCCATTCCTGTCTTTGTGGGCAATTGCCAAGTGGATTGCAAGCATTTCTCCACAGACAAAGATAGAACAATAAAATGATAGGATCTATTTTAATGGACTCCTTTCACGTACTGTACAGAAGCTGCGTTAAGTTTGCAAGTTAATGGTTTGGTCCCCCAGCATGTTTCTCTATTGAGCAATGGAGTCCGACAGATTCTGAACATCCCTGGTTCGATCCTCAGCAATCCAACCCAACCCAAATAGCAGAGTGAGATCATCCACTGTACACAGCTCCAGCTACCACAGATAATATTCAGTGAATGGCATCAATGTTAAACACGTTAGCTACACTCACAGCCAGAGATAACTCAGCAAGTGGCGAAGCAACTTTACCAGCACCCAGGCTACAGAAACGAGTGGACCTCAGCTGGGGCAGTTATTGGTTCAATCGATGACTGGATTCAGGATGAGGAAATTGGTCAACATTGATCACTATCTAATGATCGCTTGCTGGAGGTGTTGACGTCAACCAAGGTTGGACTGTAATCAAATAAATAGCTTCCCGATATTCCCCATTTCCTCACAAATCACCTGTTTCTCTTGCGAAAGATTGAACTTTGGCATGATCAACGTCCCACACCCATGCAGGCTTTGACTGGAGAGTCAGAGCCAGATCAGGCAGCAAAGTTGAGTCACAAATGGAGGGCAGGAGACTAGGTGACAAGATGACACAGTGGTTAGTACTACTGCCTCACAGCACTAAGGACCCAGGTTCGATTCCTGGCTTGGGTCACTGTCTGTGTAGAGTCTGCACATTCTCCCCATGTCTGCATGGGTTCCCCCCGGATGTTCCAGTTTCCTCCCACAGTCTGCGGTTTAGGTGCATTGGCCGTGCTAACTTCTCCCTCAGTGTACCCGAACAGGCGCCAGAGTGTGACGACTAAGGGATTTTCACAGGAACTACATTACAGTGTTAATGTAAGCCTATTTGTGACTAATAAATAAACTTTAACTGGCTCCCTGCCAGTCAGATGATGTTCCTGGACTAATAATCCAGAGACCTCGGAGACAATTCAAATCCCACAACCGCTGCAGAAACTAAATTTCAAATTAATACGTATGGAATAAAAAGCTAGTCCCCGTAATGAAAATCAGGACCCAATCAGCTTGTCCCAGCTGACTCACTAATGACCTTTAGGGAAGGAAATCTGCTGCCTTTACCTGGTCTGGCCTAACACATGACTTTTTTTTAAGTCACGCGTGGGACATGTGTGCTGCTGGCCAGGCCAGCATTTATTGTCCATTCCTAGTTGCCCTTGTTCAGAGGGCAGTTGAGCATCGACCACATTACTGTGGCTCTGGAATCACATAAGGACAGCAGATTTCCTTCCCTAAAAGGACATTAGTGAACTAAATGGATTTCCCAATCCACAGCACTGTGGTTGACTACTCTCTGAATTAGCTTAGCAAGCCACTCAAATTGTATCAAACCGCTACAGAGAAAAGCACTGTGGGTCCACCTATATCATGTGGCTTGCAATGGTTCAAGGGCAACTAGGGTGGGTAATAAATGCTGACTGTCAGTGACAGTTACGTCTCAGAAGCAAATGAAAAGAGAAGTATTCTGAGGACCAATTTAGGGGCACAAAACTTTCTCACCAAGGCGACTTAAAAGAGTTTGGTTGGATCCATAATCAGGGTTAAAAAAGGAGCTAGTTTGAACTGTTTTGATTTAGGGGTCTGCCCCACTGTTTAAACTGCAGAAGCGCCAAATGGAAGTCAATTTGTTAGTCAAAGCCCAGCATTAATGAGTCTGGCAGATCAATCATACTTTTAGTGATGTTCGTAAATCCCTCTTCCATCCCCAGGATTGGAAAAATACTGGGTGAAGTGAAAGCAGTCAAGGTAACACCAATCCAAGGTAACCAACTGAAACAAACTTTGATCTTCACGTTCACAAAGCTCTTCATGTAACACAACAAAAGACTATAAACATAATAGGATTTAAAAACTGAACTCGACACTGCCAGTCATTAAACTGAAAAATATTTTCTCATAATCTTAACTCTGGACCCTGGATTCTGGCCCAACCCAAATAGCAGAGTGAGATCATCCACTGTACACAGCTCCAGCTACCACAGATAATATTCAGTGAATGGCATCAATGTTAAACATGTTACCTACTCTCACAGCCAGAGATAACTCAGCAAGTGGGGAAGCAACTTTCCCAGCACCCAGGCTGCAGAAACGAGTGTCAGGTATGCGCTAGACATTCTTGCCAAGAAGAAAACAACGAAAAAAATTAGTTCCTGGTGATTCTGAATAGATTCTGTCTCTCATAGTTTTACAGCACAGAAAGAGGCCCTTCAGTCCATTGTATCTACACCAGCCCTATTCTGATCCATTTCCCAGCACTTGGTTCATAGCCTTGTATGTGTTTAAAGTGCTCATCTAAATGTTTTTTAAATATTCTGATGGTTCCCACCTCTCCCACCACCACCACCACCCCACCCCCTCTGCAGGTTCCAGATCCCTACCACTCTCTGGGTGAAAAAGGTTTGTCCTCAAATCCCCTCATCTTAAATCTATGTCCTCCTAGAAACGTTCTCCCTATGAGAAAGGGCTCTCAGCCCATCCGGATTTGCCTAGAAAATGAATTGGTTTTGTGATGGCTCAGTGATTGAATGCACTACCCAACATGATATGGAGTTGTGTAGAGAGGCTGCTAGTCTTGTCACTATTGACTTTCGAATGGTAGGAGTCGAGCTAGATGATCTTTGGAGGGGGAATAGTAGCAACTGTAGCTGAAGCCAAAAGGAGGCACAATTCCTGCTCCTGAATGCTATTCAGTGACTCTGATGGAATATTTGTGTATGTGCAAACTTCCAAGTTTTCTCCCTTGTCCCTGCTGAGCTTGCTGGAGGGAGCGGGCTACTGTAATTAGCCTCAGTGCTTTGAGGCTATTCAGCCCAGATTCTGACTCCTGAATGCTATCCCTCCAGAAACTGAGTGTGCGTAAGTGTCCAGTAAGTGGAGGACTGAGGTCAGCTACGATGCCTGGAGTTGAAACTGCCAGGAGTCAGGAAGAATGAGTGAGATATATATCGGAAGCCTCTGGAGTTGTAACATGGGGGAAGAGGTTAGAGAGGGCATAGGATGGTGGAAAGATCTGGAACCTTAGGTCATGCGTAGATCCAGTCAATAAAAAAATCCAGTCCTGGTTCTCATAGGGATGATTCTGTGGTTGAAGAACCAGTAAGAGACAGAGCGCGCGCGAGAGAGAGAGCAATACAACGTCAGTGATCAGCAAATATACAAAAAGGTCATTGGAATAGTAATGTATAAAGTGTTGCACTGGAGGTTTGCCAACATCAATCCCTATAGTTGCACAAAAAGCGAAATGTACTGTGCCAATGAGTCTGAATTTCAATCTAAGAACATCAGAATGATTTGGTTCTCATGACCTCAGTCAAGTTATCTGCAGCTGAAAGGGCAAATAGCCTTGGCCCACTTTGCCTTTCGATGTGGCCCGGTCTTTGTTGGTCATACACCTGTTCCTTAGTTTTGTTTACCTTCTCAGAAACGATAAACAAATTAATGCAATGACTCAGCACACATACACTGCCACATAGAGAGTATTCTTTATATAAAGTTACATCTGGATTTACCAATTATTGAATCCCAACGAAGGAGGTCAGTCGGCCCATCTGGTTGGTACTGACTTTACAGCAGAGCATCTGACCCAGGTCTATCCAATTTGATTTATTATTGTCACGTGTATTGGGATACAGTGAAAAGTATTGTTTCTTGTGCACTATACAAAGCATACTGTTCATAGAGAAGGAAATGAGAGAGTGCAGAATGCAGTCTGACAGTCATAGCTAAAGTTGCAGAGAAAGATCAATTTAAAGCAAGGTAGGTCCATTCAAAAATCTGACAGCAGCAGGGAAGAAGCTGTTCTTGAGTTGGTTGGTACGTGACCTCAGACTTTTGTATCTTTTTCCCGACGGAAGAGAGAATGTCGGGGGTGCGTGGGGTCCTTAAATTATACTGGCTGCTTTGTCGAGGCAGCAGGAAGTGTAGACAGAGTCAATGGATGGGAGGCTGGTATGTGTGATGGATTGGGCTACATTCACAATCTTTTGAAGTTTCTTGCGGTCTTGGGCAGAGCAGGAGTCCATACTAAGCTGTGATATATCCAAAAAGAATGCTTTCTATGGTGCACCTATAAAAGTTGGAGAGAGTCATAACAGACATGCCAAATTTCCTTAGTCTTCTGAGAAAGTAGAGGCATTGGTGGGCTTTCTTAACCATAGCATCAGCATGGGGGGACCAGGACAGGTTGGTGATTTGGACATCTAAAATCTTGAAGCTCTTGACCCTTTCTACTTCATTCTCATTGATGTGGACAAAGGCATTTTCTCCTTTACGCTTCCTGAATCAATGACAATCTCCTTCATTTTGTTGACGTTGAGGAAGAGATTATTGTTGCTGCAGCAGTTCACCAGATTCTCGATCTCATTCCTGTACTCTGTCTCATCATTGTTTGAGATCTGACCCACTACGGTGATGTCATCAGCAAACTTGATAATTGAGTTGCAGGGGAATTTGGCCACACAGTGAGAGGTGTATAAGGAGTATAGGAGGGGGCTGAGAACACAGCTTTGTGGGACACCAGTGCTGAGGATGATTGTGGCCCCATAACCCCACGTATTTAACCTGCTAACCTACACATCTTTGGACACTAAGGGGCAGTTTAACATGGCCAATCCACCTAACCCACACATCTTTGAAGTGTGGGAGAAGACTGGAGCACCCAGAGGAAATCCACACTGACATGGGAAGAACGTGCAAACTTCACATAGACAGTGACCCAAGACTGAAATTGAACCCGGGTCCCTGGCGCTGTGAGGCAGCAGTGCTAACCCACTGTGACATTCCCTCAAATTAAACCATCATTGTAGGAGAATTATAATTCAAAACATCAAACCTTCTCTTTCAGACAATGACTCCATCTATCATACAAAGATCTCTCTTCCCATCACATCAAATTAAACAAGTTGCCAACCAGAAATGGAAAGTGGTGAATATTGGAGCGAAGGCCCGTGTCTGTGCAGGTTTCCTCCTATAGTCTGAAAGACATGCTAAAGTCACCCTCGGTGTACTCGAACAGGAGTGTGGTGACTAGGAGACTTTCAGAGTGAGCGTAAATCTACTTTTGTCTAATAAATGAACTTTAGAAGGTCGTTTCTCACACGTCAACAAAATAAGCTCAATGTGAACAGTTGATTATAATACAAAAGTCACATCCAAGGATTGGTGAATATTCAAACACAAAACATTCAATTGTTTTTAAAGTGCTTTTGCCAAAGATGGTCAATGTTGGAACTAAGTTTGGCACTGTGCTGCTCCTGTGCCCAGCCAGGTGACCAAACATTAGCAGGAGCCTTGAGTGGGAGTAGTCTGCTCAGATGGCTTGGCATTGTTCAATTCTGGCCTCACTTCATCTCTGTACATGCACATCTAGCAGGTAATAGAAGAGGCTTGTCTTTTTTCCCCCCACTGTTGAAACTAATTGTCACACCTCTACCACAACACACAGCACTCGTTGGTCCTGTGACGTTGTTAGTCCATGGAGCAGTTGCGAACTATAAAGATGAGGTGAGCAAGGTATATAATTCTTCAAAATAAATACAGCCTCTCATGTTGAACTGGATTTCTGGTGTGGTTCTGATTGATTGTGATTCTATCCTTGATGTTAATGGTTCGAAAAAAGAAATGTGGTTATGTTGAATCCAAAGATGATATTCCACCCATACTATTCACCAATGTCAAAGATTTCCACAGCATCACTGAATGAAGATTGTGTCACTATTAAGTATTAAAAATGGTAAACCTTTCCCTGTTGTTAATAGTGTTTACTTCCTTTGAGACTTAGGGGAATGAAAGGGAGCAAATAACTAAGCTGAACACTTGCCTATACCAAGACAGCTCTGGAAGGTCCAAAGGTGTCAGCCATGGTTTAGTGGTTAACCTCTTGCATTTGAATCAAATGGCTGTAGTTCATCTGAGTTGCAAATGAAGGATCCTCCTGCCTTTTCAAAGGGGATGTAAAAATCCCCATGACACCATTTGGAAAAAAAAGAGCAAGAAATTCTCCTGGTGTCCTGGTCAACCAACATCATCATTAAAACAGATAATCTGGTCATTTCTCTCATCGTTTAAGAGATTCTTGCTGTGTGCAAATTGGGCTCGCAATCGAAGACTACAATGCAAAAGTATTTAATTAACTGTAAAGCACACTGAGACACTCAGATTGTGAAAGGCGCTATATAAGTGCAGGAACTTTCCTTTCCATTACAATCTTAATGGAAGTTCTTGCATTCAGTGGTGTTGGAGTCTGATCATCATACATACTCATATCATACTGTAACCCAGGGCATAACAACATTACTTCCTTGACACTTGGGTCTTCCAAATGGGTTCTCCTTCAATTCCTTCAAGTAGAGACTGAATAAAAACTTAGTACAACAAAAATCAATGCAAATTGAGAAAATGCTTTCTTTCACAAGAGGATGAACACATGGAAAAGCAGTTATGGTCAAAATGACTTGAATTCAAACACAGCTTATTATCACAAAACTAATACAACAAAGAACATACCACAATTTTCCACATTAGTCACAGAATCAGAACGTTATAGTACAGGAGGTGGCCATTCAGCCCATCGGGTCTGGATCAGCTCTCCAAATGAGCATTTCAGTCAGTGTCATTCTCCTGCCTTCTTCCCATAAGCTTGCATTTTCTTTCTTTTCTGATAACAGTCTTATTCCCTTCTGAAAGCTTTGAATGAATCTGTGTCTACACACTCTCAGTCAGAGCATTCTGGACCCAAACCGCTCCCTGCATGAAAAGCTTGTCATCTTGTTTTTGCTTCTTTTGCCAATTACTTTAAATCTGTGCCCTTTCGTTCTTGATCTTTCATGAGTGCTAACAGACTCGTCTCTCCAGACTTCTCATGGTTGTGAATATTTCTATGAAATCTCCTCTCAGTCTTCTTTTCTCCCAGGCAATCAGTTTTCATATCTGAAGTTCCTCATTGCTGGATCTGCACCCGCTTTGAGTTCTTCACATCCTTTCTAAAGTGCAGTCCCCAGAACTGCTCACAATACTCCAGCCAAACTAGTGTCTTATACAAGTTCAACACAACCACTTTGCTCTTGCACTCTATGCCCCTATTAATAAAACCTAAATATTATATGCTTTATTAACTGTGCTCTCAAATCTCTCCTACCTTCTTCAATGCCTTATGCATAGATACACCCCAATCCTGCTCCTGCGCCTCTATACAATTGTACCTTTTATTTTATAGTTTCTCTATGTTTTTCCACCAAAATGAATCATTTCATATTTATTGCACATCATTTGCCACCCACCTGCCCATTCCAACAACTTTCCTTTGCCTTTTAGAAGTTCTACATAGTTCACAATGCTTCCAAGTTTCACATTGTCTTCAAGTTTTGAAATTATGCCCTGAATCCCAAGGTCTAGGTCATTAATACATATCAGGAAAAACAAGGGTCCCAATACCCTGAGGAACAGCACTACAAACATTTCTCCAGCCCAAAAAATATCCAGAAATCACAACTCTGTTCCCTATCACTCAGCCAATTCTGTATAAATGTGCCACTGTTCCATTTATTCCATGAATTATAATTTTTCTCACAAGTTGCTGTATGGCACTGTATCAAATACACCTTTTGAAAATCCATGGGCACAACATTACCCTCATCACCCCTCTCTATTACCTCTTCCCAAAATTACAGCAAGTTAGTTACACAAGACTTTCCATTAAGAAATCCATACTGGCTTTCCCTAAATTAACCTGCACTTATCCACGTGACTGTTGATTTTGTACTGGAGTATTGTTTATATAAGTTTCCCCAACATCAAATTTAAACTGGATGTAGTTGCTGGTCACCGTTTTTTTGAAGAAAGGTGTAACATTTGCAATTCTCCAGTCCTCCAGTACCAAAATGGATAACGTCTTTAGCAATGATAAAACAAGCTGAAATAACTAAAACTAGCTCATAAACATTTTAACGACCCCTCAGCTTAAACACTTTAAAAAAAACACTTGCATGAATGTGCTAAATCTGCTAAAATGGCTTTTTGAAACTTCCGTGAAAATTTTCCCTCTGGGAAAATAGTTTCAGCTGAACTAATGGGACTTAAGAAACAATTCATTAATATAGCACCTTTCATTACCACTGCACATCTCAAAGCACATTATAGCTAAGTGAGTCACTGTTGTTACATAGGAAATAGTGCAGATAATTTACACACAACAAGCTGCCCCAATGTGATAATGACCAGATAATCTTTTTTTTGCAATGTTGATCAAGGGGTAAATATTGGTCAGGACACTGGGAAGAAGTCCCCTGCTCTTCTTTGAGTGATACCATAGTCCACTTGATAGATAATAAGGCAGACAGAGCCTTGATTTGATATCTCATTCAAAAGATGACACCTCTAACAATGCAGTATTTCCAGCAGAATGCACTGCCATGTCATCTTTGACTGAGGATGACACTGCATCATACATATATTGAAGCATCTGAAAAAGCTGTTCCAAGGAGAAATGAGAGCTTGAAAATTAAAGGTGCCCAGAGAGAACATTAGAAGCTTCATTTCATCCAGGTAGAGGTCACAGGCTCTGCCAGCCAAATCCTCTGTGTGACATATTTTTGCTAAACATTCGCACTGAATAAGGCCAGTTCAATTAGTTAAAGATTTTTCTTCAGAGACAAGCTCAAAACCAATTTCTCCATTGTTTAATTATTAAAATCATGCAAAACAGTTCCTGTATGTGATTTGACATAGCTGGGCAAGCTATCTCTCTCATCTGCTCTGAAATCAAGAATTTTACTGCCTCTGGGAGTTTTATGCAAAGTTGTGTTATTGAAGAGGAAATTGCACTCCACATGGCAAGTAGACAGCTGTAGGATTTACTGCAGAGCTGGATTTTAGAGAGAGAGAGATATAAAGGCAAAATACTGCAGATGCACGAATCTGAAACAAAAGCAGAAAATGCTGGAAAATCTCAGCAGGTCTGACAGCATCTGTAGAGAGAAATCAGAGCCAATGTTTCGAGTCTGGATGACCCTTTGTCAGAGAGAGCCATCATTACATAAAGAGATGCTGCTTTATAAAATACCAGATAAAGAAACCAGTGCTTTAAAGGGAAGCGAAGCAAAGCAACAACTTGCATTTATATAGCACCTTTAAAGTCAAAATTTTGACTTTAAGGTCCCAAGGTTGCAGTCAGGAATCATATTATTGAAGACTTTGTTGAGGTCCTTTCAGTGCTGGGTCCACCTGACCTCAGCACAATGACTGTCATGAGGTTAAGTGGACAATGCCGTTCTCCAGAAACCTCGCAGTGCTCTTGTAGCTGCCATCCAAGATGCAAAATATTGCAGGCATGATTCCCTCCTCTGATTTTTCTTCTCCGTCTGCAGGGAAACATCGTCTTTCCTGCTTAGTGTCTCCTAAGTGCTTTATTGGGATGTGGATTGAACAGATTGAGAATCAAACCTGCCCACATTCCTACAGGATGGTGCAGCAGCGAGATAAATGTTTGGAAATTTTGCTTACTTTTACTCTTTTAGGTGAGAGGGAAGAGACCTTTCCATGGGAGGTACCACAGGACGGATGGGAGTTGTGGCAGACACAGACTGTGGAAAGAATGAGCTTGATGGATGACAGCAATGCATAAATATCTGACGAATGGCAGTAAACTGCAGCATTATCAACAATTTGCAATTATATAGCATCTTGATCCAAACAGCTCTGTAATGCAGAACACTGTGCTAAACGGGCCGTTCCCAGTGGGACACACCCAGACAAACATCAACTGCTCCTGGAGGGTCATCAACTCAATGAAAGACACTCTTTGGTCTGCCCAAAACCTGTTGGTCTGCCAGAGCCAAAAGCTGTTGATGACCAAGTATTTCAGACTGGTATTTTCCAAGGTCCAGGACTATGTGCTGAGGGACGCACTTAAACTTGGGACAGCCATTGCTAAGGAGAAATGGGGAAGGCGGCTGTGTAAGACCTTGCAGCCAATGTAGACCAAAGGGCTAGCAACTGGGCAAAACTCCAGAGACTGTGTGCTTAATTCTAATGCTATGCAAATGTATTGAAGCACCATAGAGTGCAATATGGCCAATGTATACAGTTTGTAAAGAATTGTACTCTCTACAATGAAAATGTTGAAATGTTTGTAATGTTCCCATTACTGAACAGATGCACCTCAGAGTGCATCTTGATCTTAAGAGAAAATGCGAATATCATTGCACTTTACTGTTAAAACAAAACATTTTAAATTGTTGTGTCTTTCAGATTTTATATGAACAAAATATATTTTTTGTGAAAGACCCAAAACACTTCACAGAGGCCTAACCAGACAAAAATAATTGTATAGTCTTAAATTGGGGTGGAGGAGGGGGGAATCAGAGGAGAAATTTAGGAAGAGAATTTCAAGCATAGGGTCCAAATATCTGAATGCACAGCTGTCAATGCAAAGGCAGAATGAACAGGAGACTCAAGTCAAATAATTGTATAGTTCCTGGGGGGGGGGGGGGGAAGAAATATAGAAAGGACAAGGTTACAAAGGAATTTGGACATGAGGTGTGCAGGACAAGTTAGATGGATGAGTTTATATAAGGGTGGAAATACATAAATAGAGCAAGGATAGACTTCAGCAGCAAATAGACTGGGGTAGGGAAATCTGGCTGAGGCATTCCAATAGATTGTCAATTAAAATTGAGACTGTCATCCAGGAGCTTCTTATACTCCTGGAGGGTGGGGAGGGCGTTGAAGACCATCAAGAGAAGAGAGGGGGATGAATTTCCATCCAATCAAGGGTAAATATGCTTGTGTGGAGCACACATTAATAGGCAAAACTACATCTCAACTAGCAGAAAGGGCAGCAAGCAACATTATTGCAACAGAAAGGGCAGGCTCGGAAAGAAAGGGTTAAACTTGTAAGAGTCTCTGCAGTCAAAACTCCAAATCACTAAATTAACCTGACCTTGGATTTTTAAAAATATCTGTCTCAGCATCATTTAAATAAATATTCCAAATCAGCAATACAAGTAAAACTGTATTATCATTAGAAGGTTCTTAAAAATTTAATGCGTAAATATTTACATTTCTGTAGCACCGTCATGCATGCAGTAAATCACTTGGAAGTACAAAATACACAGGAACTAATTCGCGAAGACCCAAGACCCCACGAAAGAAACAAGTGTCCAGATCATCTTGAAAATGCTTTTACAACTTTGTAACTAGCTCCTGGTGCACAGTTCTTCTGCAGTTACAAACATGCCAGGATTCATCGGAGTTCTCCGCCAAGTCAGTGACATCAACAGTCGAAAAGCAGCGTGGCGACTGTATATTGACCCAGGTTCTGGACTGCACTCCATAGTGGCATCGTAGATGCTTAAGAATGGATCGGGACACTGGCATCAGGACAGAAGACACGGTTTCTGGTCGAATGGAGAATTTGCATTTGGGCGTTATTCCTTTACCAACCGACACATAAAGAAGCACCAAGTGTGAAAGCGCCTACAAACTCAGGCAAAGACTGAACGAACACTTTAAAATTATACTGAACTTCATCGCATTTGATCACCTAACAAAGGTGACTATCGCAGACAAGTGCCAATGAGTAAACCTGAAACAATTAAACATTACTTGTGGTAAATGTGGTCAAACGTCCAGCCTGTCATCATGTCTGGCTGTGATTTTCGATTTTAAAAACCTCATTCTGAGTTGGTTCCAAGCAAATGAAAGGCGCTTTTAAAAGCAAGTGTGAAGTTCAAAGCTTTCCCTGGTTTTGGTTCTTGCTCCCACTCCACAATAACTCAAGTTGACCATTAACGTGATTTTATAGCCGGTTAACACCTTGGTTGCCGGGTCCACAGGCAGGTCTGCCAACCCCGAGACAGACACTCCCATAAAGCAGCCTCAGTTTATCGTTAGATGGTTGCGCAAAAACTTTTTTAAAAAACAGGTTTTTATAGCTTCAGTTTCCGTCTCGAAAAAAAAGCTGGTCATAGAAACTTACATTCAAAAGGAAATTTTAAACGGCTGTACGAGAAAAACATACCAAGTTAGTCAGACCAAAAGTTCTGTTTAAGACATAATCAGAAATAATAAATCACCTTTATGATTAAAAGATAGAAAGTATTGGGTCGATCCCACCTACCTGACTGAGAGCTAACACCATTTACAATCCACAGTAAGCATATTCCCAACACCTGCAAATTTCTCATCTTCTCTATTCCAGATTGCGGTCTCTTCTAAGAAATCACTTCCATAACGTGTTTATCTTTAAGAGATGGCGCGATGAGCGGGATCCAGCGCTTGAAAACTTTTGAGAAATGTTTTCAGTCAAAGTTTCTGATTTCCACCCTGGAGTAAGGAGCTCAGGCAGCCCGCTCCCAGTCACTCTCACACTGAGTACTATCAATTATATTGAGCTGAGATGACACATGTGATTGGCTGCTCTCCAGCTTTCGGAGGCCAATCGCATCAGCAGGAAGGTGTGAAATACACATCTCCAGAACTTTCATCCATTGGAGTTTACCAGGGGGGGGGGGGGGGCGTAATGAATGAATGAATGAAGCTGGCGATATTATGAAGAAATACTATTTAAACTGGCTGATTTTGTGTTATACCCTTCCCAAAATATAAATTGTTCAGTTCATTGCCTGACAGCAATATTGAGTGTATACAGGGCTGATTTAAGTGTCGCGAGCACAAGGGAATACAAATAAAGATTACATGAATCGAGTGGAACAAACATTTCATTTTGCAGTCAGTCATCCTTAAATCTAAAGTGGAAGAATTTCTGTGCAACGGCTATGAATTAAAATGCCTTAAATATATAATCGATACTAAAAAAAAGGTTCCTGCTATTGCAATTCCCCAAGTTTTTTCTTACTGTTTTCAGGTGTTTATTCAGATGGCTGTATAGTCTCGTAATTATAGATACTGGAGTCAAGCCAGCCGAAACCTGAAACACAGGTACTTACCAGAGGGGGCAGGAGTGGCAACGTTCATTGTACTCTTTCGTTGAGTGTTATGGAGGGCAATTATTAACCCTCCATTATTGTTCCAATGGCACTGCTGCCTCACATTTCCAGAGATCTGGGTTTGATTCTCAGCTTGGGTCACTGTCTGTGTGGGGTTTGCATGTTCTCCCTGTGTCTACATGGCTTTGCTCCAGTTTCCTCCCACAATCCAAAGATGTGCAGGTTAGATGGATTGGCCATGTTAGTGCATGGGGATTGGGTGAAGGCGAGGGGCTGAGTGGGATGCTCTTTCAGAGAGTCGGTGCAGGCTCAATGGGCTAAATGGCCTCTTTCTGCACTGTAGGGATTCTATAATACCTTAATTGCTCCAATTCTCACCTATATACTGCACCCAGAAACATCATCAAAAGGTGTAGGTTCAATTCCACATGCACACCAATGACACCCTCAGCTCTACCTCAAACTATCTTCCCAGACTCTTTTGGTACCTGCCTCCTTAGACTGCTTGGCCAGCGTCCAGTTTTGCATGAATTTCATTTTCCTTTTTGTTGAACAGCGTGTGAAGACCCAAACCATTGCCTTTAGCCCCTGCCACAACTTGGTCCCCTTGCCAATTCCAACCTTCAGCATGGATAAGACCTCAGGCTTAACGTGCTTTGTAACTACCAGCCCCACATCCTCTCCACTACAATGCCTATTTGTATCTCTACCTCAACGTTACTGTCTGCTTCCATCTCAGAGTCAGCATGGAAACAGGCCCTTTGACCCAACTTGTCCAAGCCACTCCTTTCTTTTTTAAACCACTAAGCTAGTCCACGTTTGGCCCATATCTCCCTATACCCATCTTACTCATGTAACTGTCTTAGGCCACTGGCTACAGAAACCCAAAAATACGTTGGCCATAAATCAGGTCCGACTATTCCAATATTCACCCAGTTAGCTCCTCATTCTTCAAGTCATAAACATTAAGCCCATCGAACACAATGTTGCTATATCTACCCCACACACTTGGCAGCCCTATCGCTGCTGACCTACATTGGCATCAATGCTCCAAATGCTCTTATCCTTGTATTTAAATCTCTCTATGGCTTTACTCCTTCCTCCTTCTAAAGTTACACCTTCTTCCCAGCCCAAACCCTCCATATCGCTTTGAGTGCACTTTCCCTTCCTTCATTCCACTTCCTAGCAGCTGGACCTTCAGTGGCACAGTGGTTAGTTAGCATTGCTGGCTCACAGTGTCAGGGACCAGAGTTTGATTCTGACCTTGGGTGACCGTGTGGAATTTGCACACATTCTCCCTGTGTCTGAGTGGGCTTCAAAGAACAATGAAAAGCACAGCACAGGAACAGACCCTATGCCTGTGCCAATCATGATGTCCTAATTAAAAAAAATCTTCTACCCTTACTCAGCCCATATCCTCTACTCATGTATCCAGCCAGATGCCTCTTAAATGTTGCTTCCATCACCTCCTCTGACAGCGCATTCCAGGCATGCACTCTGCATGAAAAACTTTTCCCACACATCTCCCTTAAACTTTCCCTCTCTTACTTTGAACCTATGCCCCCTTGTAATTGACCCTTGGAAAAAGCCTCCAGGTGCTCCGGGTTCCTTCCACTGTTGAAAGATATGCAGGTTAGGTGAATTGGCCAAGATAAGCATGCATGATTACAGGCTAGGGAGGAGAAGATGGCCTAGGTAAGATGTTCTTTCAGAGAGTTGGTGCAGACTTAATAGGCTGGATGGTCTCTTTTTACACTGTAAGGAGTCTATGGGATCTAAGATTAGCATTCACAAAGGACCAAAGACTCACCTTTCACATTCAAACCGCTTTACAGCCACTCAAGTACTTTTGAAGAACAGTCACTTGTTGTGCCCTCACCTATTGTGCCCTCACCTATTGAGTAATTAAAATACTGACAACAGTTCAGTTTTAAAAAAAGAATTCTAACTCTTATTTAGGAGTAATTCATTGGTTGGGAAGAGTGAAGTATATTTTATATAAGGCAACATGTACACAGTAGTTATATTACTCTAATTATAAACTGGTAACTCGGAGACTTGGACACATCCAATATGAACTGGAGTCTGTTTGCCATCATAGTAGTTTGAGATCTGAACTTTGTTTAGATAAAATGGTAGAACCTGTAAAACATCTTTTGAGAAGTTGAAATCCTTAAAAATTCTCAACAATTTCACTAATAACCTTTAAGAGAAGAAACCCATCCTGGGTGTGAATGCAGTCTCACTCCAACATCCTGCAATGACGGACCCAATGCTGGATCATTCTCTAACCCTTGGAAGTCTTGCACGACAATTCAGTTTTATTAAATCAAGGAACCTTTCGAGCGACACCCAGAGGCTCCGAATGAAAATGCAATAATATTGCACTGGGGTTCGAGCTTTATAAATGAGTGCTTCCGGCAATTGTGAAATACTCAAACAAGGTATACTTTAAGTATGTTACCATTAAATGTTAGAACCTGGGTTTGTGCCCCTGCTATCTCCGACACAACGAATCCTTGATCTTGGTGATCGGATGGAGCAGAGGGAATTGTTCGCTATTGCTGATGCTCCATCCAGAGGCCACTTGTAGAATAACGGAGGAAATTCCGAGCACTGAAAATCGTGATGATCAGATGTCCAAAAATAAGATGTCGACCTGGTGAGCTATAACCAGAAGAGACTCCGCAAATATTTCCATCCTCGATGGAGCCCAGCATATCAGTACAAGAGATAAAGCTGAAGCATTCCAACAGCCTACCACTGATATTAGGCAAACAGGTCTTTGTTTTGTCTCTCCTTCCTTTCTTAGTGGGGTGACATTTGCTACCTCCCAATTGCAAGAACTTTTCCAGAATCTGTACTGCAAAATGTCCCACTCTCAGAAACAGGACAAATCCAGTCTGGCCAATTACTGTCTCATCAGCGTAGATCATCACCAAAATGTTGTCAACAGTGCTATCAGCACATACTCAGTAATAACCCATTCACCAATGCTTAGTTGAGTTTTGCCGAGGTTACTTGTCTTCAAGTTTTATGGCAGACGTGATCTAAACATAGACAAAGGAGCTGAATGCCACAGGTGACGAGTGACTGCCCTTGATATCAAGGAAGCATTTGAAAGCAGGGCATCAAGGACACCAAACTAAATCGAAATTAATGGGACTCAGGGGGTTGGAATTCTCCACTTGTTGGAATCACACCAAGCACAAAGGAAGAGGTTGTGGTTGTTGAAAATCAATCATCTCAGTTCCAAGACATCACTGCCAGAGTTCAATCATCTTCAGCTGCTTCATCATTGACTTTCCCCTCATCATGTCAGAATGGTTGCTTATGATTGCATAATGTTCAGCATGATTTGCGACTCCTCAGATACTGAAACAGCCTATGTCAAATTCAGCAAAACCTGGGCTGACATGACATGAATGTTATTGCTGTTTAAGTGTTAAGTAATAACCATCTCTGAACCCCCTACCATCAACATGCAGAGGGTTACCACTGACCAGAAATAGAATGAAACCAGGCATATAATTATCATGACTCCAAAGATCAGTGGTTGGAAATGCTGTGGTAACTCACCTCCTGCCTCCCAATAGCTTGTCCACCATCTACAAGGCATAAATCAGGAGTGTGTTGGAATATTCGCCACTTGCGGGATGAGTGCAGCAGCAAGATGCTTGACACCATCCAAGGCAAAACAGCCTGCTTGATCCAAAATTTACTTCTTCCACCACTGATGTACACTAGTAGCAGTATGCACCATCTACAAGATGCACTGCAATAACTCGCAAAGCCTTACAAACCCATGACCTCTACCATCCCAAAGGCCAAGTGTAAGACACATCATACATTACTACCTAGAGGTTCCCATCCAAGTCACTCACCATCCTGACATGAGCTTGGTAGATGGCTCCTGCTTTGCCCAAGACCACATGAAACTACAAAGGGTCATGAATGTAGCCCAATCCATCAAGCAAACCAGCCTCCCATCCATTGACTCTGTCTGCACTTCCTGTTGCCTCGGAAAAGATACCAGCATAATTAAGAATCCCACGCACCCTGGACATACTCTCCTGCACCTTCTTCCATCGGGAAAAAGATATAAAAGTCTGAAGTCACATGCCAACCAACTCAAGAACAGCTTCTTCCCTGCTGCCAGACTTTTGAATGGACTCGCACTAAGTTGATTTTTGTCTACATCCTAGCTATGACTGTAACACTACATTCTGCATTCTCCCCTTTCCTTCTCTATGAACGCTATGTGTTGTCTGTTTAGCGTGCAAAATATTTTTCATTGTATATTAATATGTGACAATAATAAATAAAAAAATCACTGCTCCCTCAGTCACCAGATCTACACCATGGAACTTCCTTTTGTAACAGGACTGTGGATGTCAACAGGGTCTGCAGTGGTTTGAGAAAGTAGCTCAGCATCATCTTCTTAAGGGGCAATTAGAGATTGGTAATAAAGTTGCCGGCCTAGCCAGCAATGCCTACGTCCTGTGAAATAATTTATTTGACAAGGTTGAGAGGTGTGGACAGGAGTTTGGAAAGCAATTCATAGCCAAGCTGGAGTAATTTCCACAAGGATTTTGGAGTCAGCTATACGTCACTGGTCACATTCTCAGTGCAGGACTGACTGGAGCACTACTTACAAAGATGCTGTTTTTTGAAATGAAAGATTAAATTGAGTCAATCTGCTGTCTGAGGTGGACAGTCAAGGTTTCAGAGCACTATTTAAGAGTGGGGAATTCTCCCCAATATCCTGAGTTCTGACAAAGGGTCATCCAGACTTGATGTGTTGGCTCTGTTCTTGCTCCACAGATGCTCAGACGTAGTGGGATTTTCCAGCATTTTCTGTTTTCATTTCAGATTCCAGCATTCGCAGTATTTTGCTTTTATCCTAATTAACATTCATCCTCGAAGCAACACCTAAAATGATCTGCCATATGCAGTACAATTATTGGTCATCGCAAAATAGTTTAAAACGTCTGGTGGCTGTAAAACATGCTATATAAATTCAAGCCCTTCTTTCATATTTCCTGCATTACAACTAAATGTCAATTGCACTTTTATTGGTTGTAAAGCTTGAGGATGTCCTGAGATCATTACAAATATTGTAAAAATGCAAGTTCCTTCTCTCAATTATCTTTAAACAAACTTTATCTTGACATGCATAGAACTAAAGTTACTTATTTTAATGATAAAGTTTCTAACAGCAGATTCAGAATTGGCCTCAGTTCCAAGACATCCCTGCCAGAGTTCCTCAGGGTAGTATCTTCAATGCACCCATCTTCAGCTGCTTCATCATTGACTTTCCCCTCATCATGTCAGAATGGTTGCTCATGATTGCATCAGCTAGATTAGAAACAATGGTACTTATGAAGCCTGGTCCACAAGTCAAAGGCATCATCCATCGCCATGGTTTAGATATACTGCTCAAATAGGTTTATTTAGAGTGTGCAATGCTGTTTTTTGTTAAAATTAATCATTTGAAATCATAAAGTGTGTTTGATCCCCACAATAAAACAACCTACTTTCTTAATGGACAACATGGTAGCACAATGGTTAGCACTGCTGCCTCACAGCTCCAGCTACCTGGATTCAAATCCCAGCTTGGGTCACTGTCTACATGGAGTTTTCATGTTCTCCATATCTGCATAGGTTTCCTCCCACAATCCAAAGATGTGCGGGTTAGGTGGACTGGCAATTCTAAATTGCCCTTAGTGTCCCAGGGTGCATAAGTTAGACCGATTAGTGGGTAAATATGTAGGATAGGGCCTGGGAGGGATTGTGGTTGGCCTCCTTCTGCACTTAGGGTTTCTATGATCAACTAAAAAAAATTTTCATGTTAACTTGATGCAACCTGGAAAGGTCAGGAGCTGCAAATGAGATCAGAATGTTGCAGGCCATTCAGCCCATAGAATGCTCTCAATCTAATCCCACTCCCCTACCTTATCCTTATAATTTTACGTTTTCAGATAGCAGGAACACTTCAATTGAACCTGCCTCCACCACCCTCTCATGAAGCTTGTTCCAGACTCCAAACACCCTTAATAAAAAATTTTTCCTCGCATCACTTCTACATCTTTTGTCCATCATTTTGAATCTGTGCCTGCTAGCTCTTGACATTCACATTCTATTCTCCTAAATGAACCGCCTCATTTTACTGCATGGAAAGTCATCTGCCACTTGCCTGCCCAATTCATCAATCTGCTCACACCCTTTTGAAATCATGCTCTGAACACCAGGCTAGGGCATCAATATACATCAGTAAGCGTAAAGATGCCAACACTGATCCCCCGGGAACTCAAGATTTTCCTCAAACCTGAAAAACATTTCATCACTTCTCACAGCAATTTCTTATCCAAGTGCTTACTTTCCTTTTTATTCCATATTGCTAGAATTCTGCTCATAAGTCAGTTTTAAATGACTTTTGAAAATCCACATACTCATCAATAGGCAATGTTATTCTTCAACCTTCTAGTTACCTCATATCAAACTGACACCACTGAAAAAAATCTCATCTTTCCAGAGACCAGTCACTACTGCAACCTTATGCATGATTGACCATCATCCTCTATCCAGCTTTCCTTGCTAAGTTCAATCCTCATGCCATAAAATTCCACCCCAGCCCCACCAAAATCTATCCTGAGATCCCCATTTCTTATAAGTTACTGTCTTCAATTCTCATGTCAAATACTCTGCTCCCTAGCCACTAAATAGTTTCAGGCTCAACCAAATTGCAATCTCAATGCTCTAAACTGAGCTTCTGATCCGTCACCACCAAGACCACTTCCTTCCATCACCTGTCTACTTCACTCCCTTACAATCTCAAAACTCAAGTATACCAATAGTGTCCAATGCAGCTTCCCCTCCACAAATCTTAACATTCCTGTCAGTATCAAACTTGCATCAAGTCCTACTCAAACATGCTTTCCTACATTAGCCCAAACTCTACATTTCTCCAAGACATGCACCTCACCACTAGTGGCTCCAAAGTACACTCTCCTAATAAGCTCCTTCAACCAAGCCTTTTGTCTCTTCCTTTTACGGTCATTTTTTTGACTGATCACACTCCTATCAAACGCCTTGGATCATTTTACTACATTGAAAAGCATCAAATTGGTCAAAACATCTCGGCCACCATTATTCCCATACCCAACAAACACATTTGTCCCTGGGATCTTGTTTGCTGCAAACTGGCCACTATGCCCATGTAAAAGCAACGATCTTCAAGGCACAGATCATTCGAACTGGGACATATATCAGCTTTTGCATCATTGCTATCAATATCCTGGAATTTCTGAGCCTCACTTATGTCTTCTCGGGTGCTGATTGGAACGCCGTTCCCTCACCTCAACAGCAGAAAACTCATCTACTCTCCAGCTCGAGTCAGACTTGAAACATTTACTGTTTCTCTCTCCAGATGTGCTGATTTTTTTTTTTTAAAAGGTGTTTCCTGCATCTGCAGAACTTTGTTTTTGCTGCTCATGGGGCTAATGGCTCATATGATCTACACCCTAAAACCAAAATATCCAAATTCTTTCAGCACTGTTCCTGTTGCATTCAATAAACTGCCACAGACTAGGAATAAAACCTACTGATCCATGTAGAGTTACTCATTATTGGAGATAACGAGTAGGACTGGGTAGGAAAAACAAAGGGCCATCATTATGCAGCATAGCCCTTTTCATGCCTCAAAGCCACCAACCACAAAGAAAGAAAAACCCCTGAAGTCCGAAATAAATATTCAGACAGACTTCTCAAAGGTCCAACTTTATTATTTTAAACCAAATTATTGGATTCACAAATGTTTACATAGGCTTCTGAGGAGGTCCACGTGGGATGTTGGCCTGCAAAAAAAAAAAAACTACAGGTCAGCATCCATACACAAACAGTAGTTTAATACACAATGAACAAAACCTGCTCATAAACTAACTTGCATCGTCAAAGTTGCAATTGCAAACATTGGTTAATTTTCTCTCCCTTCCGGCAGAGGTTCAAACTAGAAATTCAAGTGACAACCCAGGTCAATCCGTCATATTTGAAGCAATGGTCCTTTCTTTCTTCACCACAATAACAAAAAGTTGCACTGGTCATAAGTTTCCAATGGCAGCAGATTAGAAGATGGCAAATCTAACATTTCTATGCAAAAAAGGAGGCAGGGAGAAAACAGGCAATTAAAAGGCCAGCCCAGCTGCTAAATTTCCGGGATCTACTATTAAGGAAGTCATACAAATACTTAGAAAAGGATTGTAACGAGTGGAGTAGATAAAGGGGAACCAGCAATGTATACTTGCAATCCCCAGATGGTACTCGTGCAGTGGTTGGTCATTTAAGACCAAGATGAGAAAATTTCTTCCTCAAAGGGATGTTAATCTTTGGAATTCTGGGTCAAGGATGCACCACTCAAAATATTTAAGCCTGGGATAAACAGATTTTTGATCTGAGAGAATGGAAGGAAAGGAGAACTGAGCAAAGACGACCAAACATGATTGTACTAAAGGCTTGAGGAACCATATGGTCTACTTCTGCTCCTGCTTCTAATTGCAAGAAGCTTTGTTAAGATCTCCACATGCTCTTTAGAATCCAGTATCACACTTCTAGTGAAACTGAGTAACCATAGGTTGAGAACAAGACACGGATCTGACATCACCAAATGTGGGTAGTGCAGTGATTAACACTGCTGCCTGACAGCGCCAGGGACCCAGGTTTGATTCTCAGATTGGGGCACTGTCTGTGTGGAGTTTGCATATTCTCCCTGTGTCTGCATGGGTTTCCTCCCACATTGAGCAAGTTAGGTGGATTGACCATGTTAAATTGCCACTTAGTGTTAGGGGGACTAGCTAGGGTTAATGTATGGGGCCTGGGTAGGATTGTGGTCAGTGCAGACTCAGGCCAATTGGCCTCCTTCTACACTGTAAGGCTTCTATGAGATTGAGACCCAAATTACAGGCCATTGAGCGCTACACAGCTGAACTTCCAGTAATGGTTTCAATACTTACGCCTGGTCTGAAACGTGGAGGTGGAGTTCGGTCCTTCCTCGCCTCTCGTGAACGATTTCTTACCACTTTGCTGTGGATAGCACAGCTGACACAGTAATGCAATTTCACATATAGCTTGGGCAATACGTAAGCTGAAAATGAAGTAAGGTGTGTCAGGCCAAGAAGCAACTGCAGCATATATGAATTTTGAACAGAACTAGTGACAATTTGATAGTTCAGCTTACCAAAGTACTTTTAAAAGAGAAAAGCAGGAGAATAATCAGCTGATCACAGAAACTCACCATCAAAGACACTCGCCTCTGAAATATCTCGAACTGCAGCAGCCTCCACAATGTTGCGGATGACAAACTTCTTAATGGCCTTGTCTTTGGGGACGCAGCGGGCACAGTTTGTGCATCGAATGGGCTGGACATGGCCACGGCCCTTCTTGGCACGTCCGTTGTTCCTTCGCTTTTTAGTCTGAAAGAGAGTATTGCTTCAATTAAAAAAACTCCTTGAACACTACTATACAATTTGCTAAGATTATAAAATGTCAGATCCATTGGCATCTGCAATACCTCATCCTAGCGTGCATTCTAAACCTGCGAGTACGTTTCTTGATAGGACAAATGTAAAGCTCAGCCAAGGCCACTCTCAACTCATTTTCTTCCAACCCCCAATTTGCAGCAGGACCAAATGAAACTACATCAGTTCCTAGTATAATTTTGCCGTGGCCCAGATCAGCAAAATCCAACACATTTCATGGCTCCGGATTCACCGTTAAAAGCGGTTTTTTTTGAACAGTTTAAATGTCGGATGTAACAATTCAATGCTTTCATTGCAGCTACTGAGAGAAGTCACCTCTCCCCTCTTACAAAGACAATAGTTAAAAGCCGGGATAAAGTTCCCCTGTGGCTGGGAGCAATTTGTCACAACTCAGGGCCGATGCCACATGTTTTTTTTTGGATGGAAAGGAGAATCGCCGCTTCAGAAGTAGCAACTTCTGCTCCTCGCGAAGCCGGGGCTGCAGATGGAACAGGCCAAGGCCTCCCCAAGTATAACTCATGTTTGGCCTCGGCCTGACGGAGTCCCTCGAGCGCCGGCAAGGTGAGGAGCAGCCGCCGGGAAGCGGGATGAGAAGGGAAATGGGGGCTGTCGCCGCACAGTGCGGGAGCCCAAGCTTGAAGTCCACCTCAGCTCCTCTCGCCCTCGCTTCCTCACTCACCATCTTCAGCACGAGTCACAAAAAGGAAGACTAACCGGCGCGCATTCTTTTTATACCTCCGCCCAACCCCAGCAACCCGCCAAAACCCCAAATTGAAAACCATCAGCAGCACTCCGACAGCCCCACAGGAGCGAATCCCCCTTCGGCTTTCCTCCAAGAGTCTTTTCTAAACGCTATCACAACGCCAACTACCCGGAACTCGTTTATTTGGCGGATGCTCAGATGCGACTGCGGCAGTAAAGCGGCCTATCACAGCAGGAAACGCAGGCAGCAGCCGGAGCTGATTTGTGAAATCACCTGTCAATCATTGGATCCCTCAATCCCATTGGACCAGCCTACCTCCCCACCCCACCACCAATCAAAATACTACAGTTGCTGGAAATCTGAGATCAAAACAAAGTGGTGGAAAGTCTCAGCAGGTTAGACAGCATCTGTGGAGAGAGAGAAACAGAGCTAACCTTTCAAGATCTGTGACTTTTCTTCAGAGCATTACATTTATATAATATCTTTAACCTAAAATACAGGACAGTGTTGCAAGGCTATAGTTTAGTACTCCTTTCATTGTATAACAAAGGGCTGGAAACTCAGCTAAACCTCTCAGATTACTTGCATCAAGAAATGCTAAATATAATGTAATTGTAGATATGATCTACACTAAGTACAACGAGGCCACATACAATATCATGTATTTAACCAAAGTGAGCCACATAACACCATTTTAACTGCCACACTTGAATTGTGTTATGATTGCAGAAAGGCTACGAATTTTAAACACACTTCATAAGTCCACTAACAAAAATTGACATCAAATGACATGAAATATTAGAACAAGCAATTAAAAGCTTAGTCAGAATAGCAAGTTTGGGGGTCCTATAAAACAAATAGTACCTCCAAACGCAACAGTGCTCAGTGGTTGCCTCAGTGCCAGAGCCTCAGGTCACTGTGAGGAGTTTGCACATTCTCCCCACGTGCGTGGCTTTCCTCCCACAGTCCAAAGACATGCAGGTTTTTGGATGAACCACGCTAAATTGACCCTAGTGTCAGAGGGATTAGCAGGGTAAAGGTGTCGGATTATGGAAGTAGGAACTAAGTGGGATTGTAGTCAGTACAGACTTGATGAGCTGAATGGCCTCCTGTACTGCAGGGATTTTGTGATATGAAAATATGATACCAAGCCATACAATGAGATATTAGGATACGCAAAAGCTTGGTCAAAATTGTAGCTTTTAAAGACTGTCGTACAAAGAAAGAGAAAGATTTTGAGAGAAAATTCCAGCATTTAAATAGCTCACCAATGACGAAGTGATTAAAATCAGAGAAGCTCAAGAGATCAGAATTAGAAGAGTGTAAAAATATGACAGTTATAGGGCTGAAGGAGGTCGTGGAAATGGGGAAGTACAAAGCCACTACGAGATTTTAAAGCAAAGGTGGAAATGTTAAAATCAAGGCATCCTTCATCACAGCAGTGACTGTGTTGTAAAGACAGTGAATGGGGAGTACAGAGGTCTTTGCAAACCAAATGCTAAGTTGGAAATTTGATGTGATTGCTAAGTATTTCTCAAGTTGTAATTTAGATTAGCTGTTAGAATTTGACGAACTTTAAAACTGCCAGAGAAACTGCAAGCTATTTAACAAAGTGCCTGGTAGTAAACTATCAATCGACTGAAACTGGTTGCTGAATAAGTGTCAGTTATTGAACAGTAGGCAGCTACTGGAAAAATTGCCCAGGTATGTCTTGTCCAGAAAAAGTTGGGCAAATCTAACCCGGCCAACTACTGCCCCATCAGTTTACTCTCGATCATCAATTGCAATGGCAGAGGTCTCAAGTGGTACTTACACAGCAATAACCTGCTCACTGATATTCAGTTTAGGTTCTGCCAGGGCCAGCTTCTGATCTTATTACAACCTAGTCCAGACATAGATAAGAGCTGAACTCAAGGTGAGGCGAAAGTGACTGCTCTTGACATCAAGGCAGCATTGGAACCTGAGCAAAACTGGAATCAATAGGAATCAGGGAGAAACTTCTCCACTAGGTCGAGTCATACCTGACACAAAGGAAGATGATTGTGGTTGTTGGGGATCAATCATCTCAGTTGCTAATAAATGCATACTTTAGGACTATATTTGAATCAGGAATTGGCCTCAAATTTCGCCAGAAAATAAATTTAGGAACACAATAAAGCCAAATTTAACACCAAACCACACGGAGATATTAGGTCCACTGACCAAAAACCTCATCATAGAGGTAGGTTTTAAGGAGTGCCTTAAAGGAGGAAAGAGAGATAGAGAGCTGGAGGTTAAGGAAGGGACTTCAAATTTCAGGGCCTAAGCAGTGGAAGGTGGGGGCGGGGGGGGGGGCATAGTTGTTGGCTTAAACCTCATACACCAAGAATAGACCTTAACATACATTTTGGAATCCAAAAAAAAGTCGTCTTACAGACTAGGTCAACTTGTATGCCACAGTCTATGGTGGGTACGAAGAGAGCACTAGCTCAGATAGATTGGATAAACAGATCATTGAATCCCTACAGTACAGAAGTCGGCCACTCAGCCCATCAAGCCTGCACGGACAACAATCCCACCTAGGCCCCCTAACCACATGCATTTACTTTGCCAGGTTGAATTGCCCATACTCAATTGTCCCTTAGTATCAGGGGACTAACCAGCATATCTTTTGGACTGTGGGAGGAAACTGGAGCACCTGGCAGAAACCCATGCAGAAGTGGGGAGAACGTACAGACTGCATACAATCACCAGAGGCTGGAATTGAACCTGAGTCCTTGGCCCTGAGGAAGCAGTGCTAACCACTGCACTGTCCCAAATAAGTATGGTGATAAAGTGGGAAAATTTTAAAGGAACAATTAAGAATATTCAACCAAAATACATTTCATTAACAAAAATTGGGCAAGATAGATCTGTGGCTTATTAGGGAAGTTAATGATAGTGTTAGATTAAAAGAAGCTTATAACTTTGCAAAGAACAGTAGTAAGCCCAAGGATTGGGAGAGTATTACCAATAATAAAACGTATGACCAAAAAAATTGAGACAAAGAGGGAAGATAGAATGAGCGTAAGCTAGTCAGGAGAATGAAAACAGATTGTAAGAGCTTTAAAGGTACACGAAAAAGAGAGTAGCTAAAGTAAATGTTGGTCCCTTAGAGGCAGACACAGAAGAAATTATCATGGGGAAACATTGGAAGTAGTAGAGACATTGAACAAATCTGTGAAAATAGACATAATTTACATTGCAGAAATTAAGGGTAACATAGGGGCTAATAAGAGTGAGAAATTTAAGATAATATCAGCAGAAAAAAAGCATTGGGGAAATATAAGACAATATCAAACAGTTCTCCAGGACCTGATGGCCTATTTCCTAGGATTCTAAAAGAGGTATCTGCAGAGATAGCAAACGCACAGATTGAGATTCCAAAATTCCCTAGATTCTGGAACAAAGATTGAAGTTTGCAAATGTAGCACTACTGGGAGGGAGCAACTAAACAGGCCAGTTAGTCTGACATTAGTCATTGAGAAAAGGTGGAATCTATTATCAAGGAAGCCTTAACATCACATTTAGAAAATCATTGTATGATCAGACAAAGTCAACATGTTTGAGTCTGAAGGTAATAAAATCAGGGACAAGGGTTTCAGCAGTAGGTCAGATGAGACAGTGGTGCAGACAGGCAATATCACAGAGTTAGAAGGTGTGGTGTTGGTGACGTAGAGGATACAGGGTGCGAGGGGAATTCAGGGTCAAATTGGATGCAGAGTTTGAGAGAGACAGTGGCCAGGGAGGGGAATGGAACTGGTGGTTACAGAATGGATTCTGTGGTGAGGATCATAGCTTTGAACTGTGCACCGTTTAACAGGCAGAAATTGCTGCTCATGCAGGATTGCATAACAGACAAGCAATCTGACATCATTGAGATAGTGGAAGGATCAGAGATGTTGGTGAGATAGAACTAAATGTCATTGGCACACATGGGGAACTTGATGTCCTTTCAAAGTATCCAGTGTATGTAAAACTAGAGATGTGATAAGAGCTTGCAAACAATGCAAGTCTGTTCTTCCATTCTTTTAGACTGTTTGAAAAGCTTGCTGATACACATTATCTGGTGTTACACAATACGAACAGCTACTCGAATCATTAGAACTGTACCTCAGCGTGAGTCAACACTTTCAAAGGTTTGGGAAGCGAGGGAAAAAACATTTCCTGCAACTCATTGCTGAGAGTGCTGTCAATTTTTTCCACTATTTAATTGTCATTTTCCTTTCTAATATTCATTTCTACTTTAATTATTTTTACCCTCTGTAAACTTAACTCATCCAAACCTCTGCTGGCCTGTGTCCCAACTTGCACCAAATCCTGTTCATCCATCACTCCTGTGCACACTGACCTACATTGGTTCACAATTAAACAATCCTCGAATTTTAAATTTTCATCCTAATTATTCAAATTCCTCTGTCCCTGTAATCTTCTCCAGCCCTACAACTCTCCAAGATATCTGCGCGCCACTAATTCTGGCCTCTAGAGCATCCCCGATTTTAATTGCTCTATCACTGGCAGCCATACCTTCAGTTACTTAGGCCCTAACCTTGAATTCCCTCCCTAAATCTCCAGCTGCCTATCTCTCTTTCCTCCTTTAAGAGGAACCTATCTCTTTGAGCAAGTTTTTGGTTTCAGACCTAATATTTCCCATGTGGATTGGTGTTAAATTTGGTTCTATAATGTTTCTGTGAAACAGCCTGGGTGGTTTTATGTTAAAGGCGCTTTACTAATTTACTAAACAACATAGCAATGTGCATAATATCAAGATAATATTTTCACCGAGAACGTGAAGAAATACAGGACAGGAGCTGATAGTTTGCAAAGAATGCTTTCCATAGGATGAGGGCTGTTTAAGATCACAATCGCAGAGACAAGGAAACCATTGACAATGTCAGAATTGAATACAATCCTCTTGCTAAGGCTAGCAATTTATAAAGGTCTTCGCTTTTGTAATTTGTGCTCTACTAATAAATTCCATATGCATTTTAAAAATATATACAACAGCCTTCTCAACTTCTCCCATCACCTTCAAAGATTTTAGTACATAGGGGTATTATACAACCATGCATGTCATTTAACATGCATCAATTTATGTATTTTGTTGGTTGGGCTCTCTCTCGAGGAGAAGCTAAAGATCTTTGTTGAACAAGCCTGTTCAGTGAGCCTGTGTACTTTTGCACTCGAGTGTTGCTGACAGCACGAGAGTTTCTTCCCGTAGTTGCACTGTAGAGTCAAACATCATTACTTACGAGTACAGTAAGCCTAAATAAACATGGCTGTGCAAATGTACTGTTGAGTTAAGTCACTAGTTTAAATAAATTTGATAAGCCAGTCCTGCAGGTTTGCACTTGGGACTATCCATGTATTGTACAGTGGAGGCGAGACCCCCAACGCAGCAACATAGTTCTTTCAGGATCAAAGGCAAAAAAATAAAATCTCGAGTAATTCTTTTGGAAGTTACAGCGACATTGGTCTGCTTCTCTGTCCCCAGTATATTTTCCATTTAGTAAGGCATCATTTGCAAGCATCAAGAGTGTTCATGGGAGAAGGCATTCAGTGTTTCATACACATTTATATGTACATTATACAATGTACATTTTGCATATGCTGCACATCCATAAGGTTTATCTCATAAATTGGGCATGAGGTTAGAAAAACATTAGCAGCCAAAATAACCAGTTTAAATAAATGTCAATCGGTTGCAGTATCCCATTGACTAAAGTGAAACAAAAAAACATTTTCACATCCTTAAGAAAACCTGTTCAAATCACTTCATATTTTTTAAACTAGAGCCAGCAGCTACCTCAAAAATCAACCAAACCACTCAGTTTCAAAATATTTTCAGTCAGCATTATTTTTCCTCACCCAGATTAGTGTTTGCAGATAACATTTAGATGATCAAAATGGCACAAGGCTGAGAAAAATACATCAAACAGCTTTGAACAGCTAAACCACCTGCCAATGATGTTTTTCTATATAGTCATGACATACTCTCCAGAGCGTGGAGCACAAGTTCTACTTTAGTTTGACAAGGAAATTTCACTCGAACCCAAAAACAGATTCTGTTTGCAAGGGAATCTTCAGGGCAGCACCCTGCTTCTTCTGTACAGTGACAAGACCCAAAATTGACTATGATAG
Organism: Sphyrna mokarran; assembly: GCA_024679065.1. Taxonomy (NCBI): domain Eukaryota; kingdom Metazoa; phylum Chordata; class Chondrichthyes; order Carcharhiniformes; family Carcharhinidae; genus Sphyrna; species Sphyrna mokarran. Next base: position 6,137,084 of record JAGIQG010000038.1, read on the forward strand.
TCTTTGTCTTACAAAAACCAAACAGAACATTTACAAACTATTAAGTGAACAAAAGCAGCAGGAGAAATTCAAAATATGGATTTTTTTGTGACAGTGTAGATCTGAATATTGGAATTCCTTGGAATAAGGAGACTTCTTTTAAAAAGCATGACTGAGGGGATGGCAGTTATTTGCACATGGTCATAAGGGAATATTTATTTGATGCTTTGGTGATGATGAGCTCAAACAATATAGCCAGAACCAGGTCAGAGCACATAGTAAATGGTCCTGCTTAAGATGCTATTTGTTGAAGACACACTGGTAAAAGACTTGGTTGCACACAACAAAGACAACATCAGCATTTTAAACAATCTTTCATAAATAACTTAAATAACAGTTTTCTGGAAAAAAAACAAAGTAACCATTTATACCACTTGCTTTATACCAAAGCAAGTTTTATATCATGAATAATCTAACATGAATAATCTAACATGAATAAGGAGCAGGAATAGGCCACTCAGCCCCTTGAGTCTGTTCCACCATTCAATAAGAGCACAGTTGATAGATTGTAACTTCAACCCCACATTCCTGCCCACTGTTAACCATTCACCCCATTGTTAATCAAGAATCTATCTAACTCTGCCTTAAAAACAAAGACTCTGCTTCCACTACCTTTTGAGGAACAGAATTCCAAAGACTCACCACCCTCTAAGAAAAACCATTCTCCTCATCTGTGTCTTAAATGAGCAACCCCTTGATCTTAAACAGTGACCCCTAGTCCTAGATTCTCCCACAAAAGCAAACATCCTCTCCACATTCAAGGCTCCTCAGGATCTCATATTTCAATCAAGTCACCTAAACTCCAACCGATACAATGATTAATAAGAGGATCAAGGGTTATGGGGAATAGGTAGGAGCATGGGGATGAAAAAAAATATCAGCCAGTTTGAATGGCAGAGCAGACTCGATAGGGCAAATGGCTTAATTCTGCTCCTATGTCTTATGGAATACAAGCCTGGCCTACTGAACTTTTCCTCATAAGACAACTTGCCCATTTTAGGTAGTAGTTTAGAAAACTTCCGAATTGCTTCTAATATATTTACTCCCTTAAATAAGGCAACAAATACTGTATACAGTGCTTTAGATGTGATCTCACCAATGCCCTACATAACTGAAGCATAACCCACACCGTTCCTTGTGGCATATCGCTCATTACATCCTGCCAACCAGCAAATGATCTATTCATGCCTAGTCTATTTCCCATTAGCTAGCTAATCTTCAATCTGTGCCAATACGTTACCCTTATAACATGCATTTTTACTTTTGGCAATAACCTTTGAAGTGGCATGTTATCAAATGCCTTTTGGAAATCCAAGTACAGTACATCCACTGGTGCCTCTTTATCCATGTTCCTTTTCAAAAACTCCAATAAAGTAGCAAAACACAAAACCATGTTGATTCTGCCTTGATTTTTTTCCTAAGTGTCCTGCTATAGCATCTTTAATAATGGTTTCCAGCATTTTTCCTCTGACAGATATCAAGCTAACTGGTAGCATTTTCCTACTTTGTCTCCCTCCCTCATTGAATAAAAGAGTTACAATTAGATTTTCTATCTAATGGAGCCTTCCTCTAATTTAAGGAATTTTTGAAAATTAAAACCAATAAAAACTATTGGTTTTGATGAAGGAAAAAGTAACATTTTCATCTTAAGTAAATAGTATAACAATGTCTGTATCTTTTAGTTTTCTTTACAGGACATGGTTAAGTTTTATCTCAAATTTCATATTATTTGAGAACGTTTGCCACATTATAATCACGGTCAAGCTATTTTGTTTGGGTGGCGTGGGCTCGTTGGGCCGAAGGGCCTGTTTCCCGTGCTGTTTTGTTCTTTGAAGCAATCACCCAAGTAAACATCAGAGACTGTACTTCAAGTTCCATGCTACACCCGAGCAACACTATGAGGTCTAGCTTTTTTAAAATTGCATATAGAACAAAGAACAGTACATCACAGGAACAGGTCCTTCAGCCCTCTAAGCCAGCACCAATCATGATGCCTACCTAAATTAAAACCACATGCATTTACAGAGTCCTTATCCTTCCATTCCCAATCTATTCATGTATTCACCTAGTTGCCCCTTAAACGTCGCTATTGTACCTGCTCCCACCACCTCCCCGGCAGCACATTCCAGACATTCATCATCCTGTGTAAAAAAAAAAACTTGCCTCAAGTTTTCCTCTAAACTTTTCCTCACGCACCTTAAACCTAGGTCCCCTAGTACTTGACTTTTCTACCTTAGGAAAGAGCATCCACTCTGTCCATGCCACTCAATCTTGTAAAGCTTTATCAGGTCACCCTTCAACCTCCATTGTTGCAGTGAGAACAAACCGAGTTAATCCAACCTCTCCCCACAGCTAATATCCTCCAGACCAGGCAACATCCTGTAACCTCTCCAAAGCATTCACATCTTTCTGGTAGTGTGACCAGAATTGCACACAGTATTCTAAATGAGGCCTAACTAAGGTTCTGTACAGCTGCAGCAAATTTTGATACTCAATGCCTCAACTGATGAAGGCAAGCATGCCGTATGCCTTCTTGACTCCTTACCATTGCCACTTTCAATGATCGGTGGACACGTATGCTCACATCTCTCTGCCTGTCAATACTCCTAAGGGTTCTACCATTTACTGTATAATTCCTACATGCATTGGACCTTCCAAAAATGTATTCTCTCGTACTTGTCTGGATTAAATTCTATCTGCCATTTCTCTGCCCACGTCTCTAACTGGTCTACATTTTGCTGTATCCTCTGACAATTCTCTTCACTGTCCACAACTCCACCAATTTGTGTGTCATCTGGGAACTTAATCAGCCTCAAAAAAAACTTGATCAAGTTAGTGAGACACGATCTTCCCTTCACAAAACCATATTGTCTATCACTGCATACATAGAGAAAAATGAAGGTAAGCTGAAAGTATTTTGTTGCCCTTTAAGAATAATATATGCCTCTCAAACAGACTTCACCTAAACAGAGTTGGTATTTTTCTTCTTTTGAGGACAATTCTAACTATCATTCTAGTATTCTAGGTTTCATTATTAATTTGTGAGCCCCAAAAAGGGGAACAGCTAGCTCAATCCTGTCCTCACGTGGAGTTCATGCATACACTTTTTCAATAAATGTCAATATCTTTGACAATCAAAAGCAATTGAGGAATGGAAGCTGATCCAATTTTTACCCTCCTTAAGCTAAGCCAATTGCAGTGCTTCTACTATTATCCAGCTATCATCCTAGATAGATCTAGGACTTTCCTGGTCATGTGGATCAGCTACTCCGTTGAACCACAAATAAAAGCTTTTTGAACTGAGAAGTATGCGACTAAATCAGTGCCTCTTAAGATAATTCTGTTGTACTTAGCAATATTTGTAGTGCTGAATTCCAACTAACAGATAAAATAGCATGCAAGAAATCAGTTCCATTAAGTTTTTCAAATGATAAATACTATGAATCAAGAAAGATTTGAATGACATTTAAATTATCTTTGTGTAGATTTTTTTGATCAACAGACAGAGATGGGAAGAAAATGAAAACTTCAGTTTTCAACTTTTTATATCACCCATTTCAGATTCATTTTTCTTTTCGGATTTATATATCTTTTAAGTTTCAACACAGTGCCATATTTAGGAAATATAATAATTCATATTTGTTTCAAACATATGTCTGACAAACATTGTCTCAGAAACCGCATTGTACAATTGGTACATACATGGCATATCACCAAGGTCTGTGTAAAGTTAGCTGAACACAGTGAGGGAAGCATTTGGGGCTTAACAGCCCAGAATAAAGGAGGGACCAATGACCCTTGCTGTGAAGTGTATGTTTGTGAACATTGTCCAATGATGGGATTGAACAGAACTGTGGTACTGTTAAGTCAATTAATCTGCTGACGATCACTGCCAAGGTAACTGACTAGTTACGAGAGGTATTGGGGGCTGCAGCAAGTGAGAAAACTGGATCAAATAAATACATAACCCACTGTCATTCTCTCAAAAAAAGGCAAGTTGAATTAAAATGTCCACAAGTCTAAAAAGATTATTGCTCACAAAACTCACTACATACAATTCAGTGTAGTTTGTCCAATATGTTCAACACACACCACAGACACGTGGTAAATTAATGCACTTAATAAGATGAGAGATTTTAATCATATAGGCATCAGAACTCTGACAGCCCATTTGCCAGAGGACATGGTTCATGACTTTATCTGGATGCAATCCATGGCCACGTCAAAGCAAGCAGAAAATTCTGCAGTAGAAACTAACTCCATTAAAATATATGGTCAAGTGGCCCACATTGAAATAAAAACATGTTGAAATATTTTAGCTGTTAGGAACTAGATATGGCTTTAAATTTATATTTTTTTTTGTGTTGAAACGAAACCAGAGTTTGGTTTCATTTTGGAGGGTTTTTTAAAATGCAGTCTCCAACCCCTGTTTGTGTACATGTACTTTTAATGTGGTTTTACAACTCAAAAGGGAAGAGATGGGCAATCAAGGGGTTAGTAGTTTAGGGAAATTAACAAACTTCAAAGTAGAAAAAAAACTGTGCTGTTGTTTAGCAACAGGGGATCAAAGAAAAGACCTGTAAGAAGACAAAGAGAGACAAGAAAAGCAGTTTTAGTTTCAGTTGATATAAATATACCATAGACGAATTGACAGAAAGGTATCCAACTAAATTGACACTCTTGCTGAAAATACCAGATTGCTGAAGAAGCAAATTTAAAGAACTCATATGTAAAGCTCTAAAGTTAAAATAATAGTGAATTTAGAGTGAGTTTTCTGCATCTCAAGGGAGACACCAATTGTGGAAAGACTTCTAGTGAATGTTTAGAAGTCAAAAATAAATGTCTGCTGTTCCAAACTCTCACCACCTGCTGAGTAAAAAGGTTTCTCCTCAACTCCTCTTTTAGCCTTCTACCTTTTACTTTAAATTGATATCCCCTAGTTATTGATCCCTTTGCCAATGGAAGAAAGTTCCTTCCCATCTGCCCCCATCTATGCCCCTCAATCTTACACACCTCTATCAAGTCCCCTCTCAAGCTTGCTGCTCCAAGGAAAACAGCCCCAGCCCATCCAATCTTTCCTCATAGCTCAGACCACATCCTGACAAATCTTCTCTGTACCCTCTTCAGTGCTATCACATTCCTCCTCTAATAAAAATGAAAAAAAACTATAATCCATCATGCCAGGTTCAATTCTAGGATGTGACTTGTTTTGTAATATCAGCAGTGCTCATAACTTTGCTACACCTTTATTAGACGCTGTGTAATGATTATTTACTGCAACTAAAAATATTCTGCAGTGCAATATTGTTCATCTTTAATCTTGTCCTTCAATCCTAGTTGGTCTCTTGGAGTGTTACGAGATTCATCCCATCCTTTGGATATACGTTTTGTATCATGTTCAAATGTGATCTGCCAGAAGTTTGATGATCATCAAAATCCTATTGGACAACTCTGGTTTAGTGAAACACTTTGTATGAAGCAAACAAGTGCAACATCACTACATTTCCAAACCTGTCACTTTCATTTTTTTTTAAACAGGAGCTCTAATAAGGAAGTCACTTGCTAGTACAATTTGCTTTCTTAAAAACAATTTACATTCAAGATTTTTCTTTTCCTTCTACTCATCTTCTGAAGGTCATGACTCACACTGGGGTTTATATCCATACAACCATGGGAGTCGAGATAGTACATTTCCACAAGATGTTGTGGCAAGACAAGCTTTGTCTGACTTCACCAGTTAGTCACACACAGATGCACTTTCCAGGAAGGGTTACTGGACAAGTGATCGAGTGAAAAACTCTGATTATTTGTCCCCGTCGAATGCCCCATCATGTCTGAGATTAGCTAAAAAGAACCAAACCCAGCACTTCCCTCAATCTGTATGGCCCTATATAACATCTGGCTGGACAATTTATCCACTGAGCCATCAGAAAGTATTTTAAACCTAGAATTATACTGTTGTTCCTCACTATCTGGAACATAGATTTTAAATATGTAAAAAATTAATGAAAACATTTAGCTGTAATTTTGAGTTCTCAATGTAAACTCTAAGCCTCACAAAGTCATTTCCCTTAAATCATTTAGAAAAAGTACAAAAACACAGAGAGCATGAGCTAATTGAGAATGTTCTCTGCATAATAACTGCTGCACTAATTCAATGGTGTTTTTCTTTTCCTTGTAATTGAGAGTACATATTGTATACTAGGACAATGTAAAAATGTCAAACTTAGATAACTTCCCTGACAAGCAATATGAGTTACACATCATAGAAACATAAAAAGGAGAAGTAGGCCATTTGGCCTTATGAATCTGCTCCAATATGATCACAGTTGATCCTGTATCTCAAAGCCATTCTCCTGTGCTCTCCCCATATCCTTCGACACTGTCTAGAAATTTATTTCCTTCTTAAACATATTCAGTGATTTTGCTTCCACGGCCTTCTGTGGTAGAGACTACCACAGGTTCACTACCCTCTCAGGAAAGAAGTTTCTCCTGATTTCAGTCCTAAATAGCCTATTTTGTATCCTGAGACTGTGATCCCTTATTCTAGACCCTCCCAGCTAGAAGGAACAACATTCCTGTGTCTAGTCTATCCAGTCCTAATGGCATTTTATCCATAATTCTCCTCTCATTCTTCTAAATTCCAACGAATATAGGCCCATCAACCCAATCTCTCCTTATACAATAATCCTTCATCCCAGGAATCAGTCTGGTGAATCTTTGCTGCACTCCCTCTATGGCAAGTATATCCTTTCTTAGGAAAGGAGACCAAAACTGCATTCAGTATTCTAAGTGTGGTCTCACCAAGGCCCTGTAGAGCTACAGTAAGACATTGGTAAAAGTAAATTACTGCAGATGCTGGAATCTGATTTCAAAAGAGAAAATGCTGAAAAATTTCAGCAGGTCTAACAGTATCTATAAGGAGAGAAAAGAACTGACCTTTTAAACCCAGATGACCCTTTGTCAAAGCTTTGTCAAAAGGGTCATGTGGACTCAAAATGTCAGCTCTTTTCTCTCCTTACAGACACTATGAGACCTGCTGAGATTTTGCGGCATTTCCTCTTTTGGTTACAATAAGAATTGTCGTTCTGGTACTCAAATCCTCTTGCAATGAAAGCAGCATAACATTTGCCTTCCCTCTTGCTTCACCTGCATGCTTGCAGCAAGTGTGCACTGGTGTACTGGTCCTTTTGTATATCAACATTCCCCAATCTATCACTATTTAAATAATATTCTGGAATTCTGTTTTTCCTACCACATTTATGCATATTATACTACATAAGGTATCTAAACCTTTCTGAACATTGCAGTTTGGTGCACCCAGTGACAGTATAGATTCAAAGTACTCAATATCCAGCTGCACTAAGAGACAGGTTTCAGTTGTTTTAACAGCCATCCTGTTGCAGGTATTCATGCTGTTGTATTTCTGTATAAATCAGTTTGTCTGAAATCATTATTTTGGGTTATGTAAGCTTTCAATTAACCCTTTCAAACTACCTTCACAAAATGCCTTTTGGATCCACAAAATCTGCTAAAGCAGTCAACAATTGCATACTTTTTAACCCCATATACTATAAATATTGCAACATTTGCAAATTAAAGCTCAATTGTCTTTATTACCTCTTTGATGATAAAGATTCCAAATCTTGATCAGCCATTAGGCAAAACTTGTTCCTTCCACAATTTCCTCCAGCATGGACTCCATCCGACCCATTTATTCCTGAGGATTGAAACTGGGATCCTTCTGGTCTGTATGACTCAATGCCACAATATACCTAGCCGAGTAACAGGACTTTTTATTTGCATGGAAAAATTGAATGTTACAGATCAACACTGAAATCATTGCCCCACCCTATCAAACTGCTATTTGAAGGATGAAAATGAGAGACATCCTTCAGATTCACACGCTTAATTCTGTTACAACAGTGACAACACTTCAATAGCACTTAATTGCCTATAAAGTGCATTGGAATGGCAAGAGGGCATGAAAGACACTATATAAATGCAAGTCTTACTTTAGTATTCATTAATTGAGCTGAATCTAATTGAATTTGATTTTTCCATTCAATACTTGTTAACTTTGTGCTTAAATTCATTTTTGTGATTAGGAAAATGTCATTTTTTAAAAAAATGTTCAAAAAATTTAAAACCAGCCACTACTTCAAATCAGACACCGCATTGATCAGATCCACAGCAAAGTTCCTCTACTTTGCCCATCCGTGTCACTTTCTTGTCAAGTTAACATCTGTGTGCTGTGGCCCGGGGCTCTGCAAGCATATAATAGCAGCCCCATTTATTACCTTTACTGCTAGAGGGAAATTACACCTCAATTCCATCAATCTGGAGTTGGATACAAAACCTGCTCGTGAAAACATTGCACCCCCAGACTATCAATATCAATTGGTTTGAAAGAATCATTTAGTAGCCATCTGGTCGGAATCATTTTCCCATTTTTATACAGTTGCATGTTCTAAGTATTTATACAATCTCCTCCTGTAGATATGATCTGATCATCAATCTATATTAAACATGATTCAAGTGAGGGGAGGGGTGCCATCAATTTCTTTTGGCCAAGTTTTGTGCTCATCAAGGTGAGGGCATTATTGGTGAAAACAGAAACTCATCTTTTGACAGTCAAATAATCCAAAGTTAGGTGCTGTGCATATTAAAAAGTAAATCTTTCTACACTGCCCAATAATGTCATCCAATCAACTTCAAATTTTGTTTAAATTTATTTCTATGTTAGTCAACCTTATGCATTTTTGCAAAATTGTCTGTTCGTAGACAGTTTTTGTGCTGTGGACTCGTCAGAAACTAGGCTGATGCAAAACAAACCTCACTTAATAGGACTGTATATGATCAAAATAGAAGGTTTTTTTTAAAACAATTTCTGCCCCACGTGAGTACAAAATATGCTATTCCACTGTACCACCCAGCAATCTATTACTTCTTCCTAAAAAGAGGCAAGTTTGAGTCACATTCTTTCTAGGAGACCACATAGGTGCAGAATCAGACACCTACAGTTTAATTGTGCTCACTTCCTTTCCTCCAGGTTATGATTTCCCCATTTTCACAAGGCTCTCCAAGCTTCAGTTGAGGACATTTACAAAACAGAAAACAAGCATGCATCTTAAATAATTTGTTTGAACATGGAACACATGTGTGTTAAAAACCACATTCAAGAATTTAAACACAATCTAGGAGAACGCTTCATTGCCTTATTGAAGGAGTGCTGCCATATCAGATGGGAAGCTAACATGAGGTCCCATTTGCCCTCTCAGGTGGATGTAAACGATTCCAAAGCATTATTTGAAGAGCAGGGAGTTTTTCGGTATCCTGACCAACATTCTTATCATAACACCATCAGAAATAAACTGGCAGTTCATCTCATTTGCTGTTTGTGAGCCTGTGTTCAAAATTGTTGCTGCATTTACCCATAAAAAGTGGCTAGACTTCAAAGCAATTTGTTGTACAGGAAGCACTTTGAATATTTGAGATGTATTACAGCATTATAAAAAATGCAAACCTATATAAGTGTAAATTATTCCTCACCCAAAACATATGAATGGGTTATTTACCTCATTGCTCTTTGCTGCGCATATTGGCTGCCACATTTGCCTACATACCAATAGTGACTACACTTTAAAAAGTGAGAAATGCTTTGGAATGTCCTGAGATGTGAAAAACACTATATGCAAAATTTTTATCAGTTTCTTCAAGGAAAAAAAAAATGACACAGTAGGCTTCCTTGCATTTATTGCACAGTCAAGAATGTATCTGGCTCTGTTTATACAGAATCAAGCAATTACAGAGCACACTTGGTCACACGTACAATCTGGTGAAAATAACCAACACTTCAACGGGTTCCTGAGTTTTTCAAGTTTATTTTAGTAGACCTTCAGCCATGACAGTACAAAACTTACAGTAGTTTTTCTCCAGTACACAAATATATATAATTATAATATAATACATGTACAAAGGCTCTGGAGCAGTTTTAAAAGCAACATAATGCAATTCATATTGATCACAGGAGAAAAAAAGTCAAGACAATAACTGTCTGTTATCGTACTTACACACAAACGTATACGAATAAGTCCATCAAGAAAACTACTGTAAAGAGGGACAGTGGAGTATTGCACTTGGAATTCCGTACATTTGTATAAAAACACAATATTCACGCATTTCAAACACGCTATGGGTCAGCTTTTTTGAGGCAGCACATCTTTATTAAGATTACACTTTACTGTCCTCAGACCAATTAATAACGGCTTCAAACTAAACAAAATTTTACATCTACAGGTTAGAAAACTGCTTGCAAAAATCAAATCAGCAAGGTACAACGATTGCGATTATTCATAATTGATAGTCGATCCAGAATAGTCAGTTCATCATTGCTAATGTCATATTCACATTTTCATGAGGTATATAAGAATATGTGCATGTTTTGTTAATAAAAAAAGTCAAATAACATGAGGGACTGGGCTTACTTCCTCATCAGAAGTAGTTCAGAAGTAGTTCAGAAAAAGTTAGAATTTCTCTATATAGCCAAAGACATGCAGTCTACGTCACTTTTAGCATGTATCGAGTGTACATGTTCTAAGTGTATAAACGTTAAAAAAAAGTTTCCCTCCAAAGAAGCTGCTTCTTTAGGTTAATGTAGCATATCGTTACACGCTCCATATATACACCACAGTGAAATAGAAACAGAAAATGGTGGTGATACACAGGTCTGTCAGCACCTGAAGAGAGAACGTTTACTCTCTCATTTCTCAGATGGTGGTTGACATGCATACGTAACCATTTTATTTTAGGTTGCCAGCATTTGCACTTTTTTTCTAGCTACACATACAGTGTATAACTAACATAAATATCTCATTCTCCCCACTGCAAATGACAATTTCAACTTTTTAACAGACAAGTTCAATAGCTTAAAAAGGAATATACTTCCAGGCAAGCTTCATAAAATCTTGTACACCATACTCTAGTATGGACTAGTTCCTGGGGTTAAAAAAGTGAGTCTTAGAAAATGGCCTTGCACTTTATATAAATCAAGGATAATAATGACCTTCACATTATCCCTCAATTGCTTGGTCTCCAATCCAGGAGCAAAATCTTCCTATAACTATCTATTACATTCTTATTCTTTTCAGCTGAGAAGAAATCCAAAAGGATCACCCATTTGTGTCATTAGGCTTATGTCGTTTATTAGCTCATAGTACAGAGAAACTAAAATCACTTATGCCAACATGCTTTAATGTTGCACAGTTTTCTACTTCAACAGCTGAAACGGTGACACACTGGTTGGTACTTCATCCTCACATTATGAGCTCAAAATGCTCTTTCCAGGGATCGAAGTTTGGCATGGCAAACTAACAACTGTACTGAAATGTTCATGACAGTGATGCTGTCTATTGGGAAGCTGATAAGATTTTATTTGAGGGAAACCCGTCAATTTAACACTGAAATCAGGTGTCTGAAGGATATGGTGTTCAGCATTTCCACATCTTCTATTTAGGATTGCAAAACTCCAAAAATGGGCAAGGACACAGTTTGGTTATTGCCACTTTCTTGATATGCTGTCAGACTACACTCATGTAAAATATTAAATGTACTAATGTGTAGATTTTAACATCTGGAACTGGCAAACAACAGGGTAACTTTGACAAATACAGTTATTTGAGAGTAAAAAGGCTGCTCTGAGGTAAGGAACCAGCATTGTTGGTACACAAGTCAGAAAAGAGTGACAGCAGCACAGATCATAGGGTCTGTACTCCTGTAAATACTGCTTTGGCATTTCAGAGCTTTCCTGTTGGGGTGAATTCTCCTGCCTGCACCTTCAGAAGGCCAGACAGTACCATTTAAACGGTTTAAGAAGAGGCATTCCGTCTTTGGCCTGATTTCATGGTAGCAATGTTTGCTGGGTACCCAGAAAAGGCTCACATTGTGGCTTTCCACTGAATCCTGGAAGATTCCGGAGCAGGTCAAAGATCTGAAGTTGAAGTTAAAAAAAAATCCTTCCCACTTTGTTTAAAAGTCTCTAGCCACAGCCAGAATCACTGAAACCAGAGGCAGCTACAAAATTGAGAAGGCTGCAGCTGCTGCTAATTTTCTTGCCCCTGCTGCTGGTCCAATGGTACGCTTGGGCCATTTAAATGATCTGGGACAGGAAGTAGGGGGCAAGTCAGAGGTTGGACATGAGTAGTACACTTCAGGTACGTTTAATGCCCAGAGAAGAAAATCAGTCCTAAGAAAAAAACTGTGGCACATTTGAGCTTAATTTTAAAGATTTAGGAACTGACAGATACCAGATTAAAACTGGCAAGTACAATTACTAAAGAGATTTCCTTCAACAGTCCAAAGATCATATTTCTAAAGTTTTTTTTAGTGCTAAACATCTCAGCTATGTCCTAAATGGGTTTGTTTTTGTACTACAACATACTACGTACTGTTCTTGAGTGCAAGATTAAAAACACCTTAGTAAAGCTTTCTGTAATGCACAGTTTAAAAGCAACAAAATAGAATATTTTAGGAAATACACAAAATTACAGTGGGCAGACATTTAAATTCATCCAAAAATTGTCATGCACCTTTTGAAAGACCACTTCTCATATCACAGCATGTATTTGATGCTGGTAGAATAAAATATGAAGCACAGGCATGTAATTGCAATGATCTCAGATGCACCAAGATCATCAGATGAGTTCCAACAGAAAGTGACAACTATATCTGGAAAAAACCCATTGTATTCCTAACAACTGCACTGCAATCATGTAGATGGTAACTTTAATGGACAGCACTGCAAGGAGGTTAATAGTCACAAGTAAAGCAGATATTGCTGTCACTCAAATACACAAATATTTGAGTGACAGCTGGCCACAACTTATTTTAAAAGGTACATTATGAACAACTTGTTTTTGTAATTTAAGTTGTTTGGTGATATTTTTTGCGCTTTTAAGGCAAAGGATGTCAAGCATTGCAAAAATTCATTATTTTGCATTATGTACACCAACTAGGTAAAAACTGAGTTCTCCCAGGTCAGGTTTAAAACTGCCAGATCCAGAATAAATCTGTCTCCACAATCTACTTCAACTTTAGAAGAGCACTCCTCATTAGTGCTAGTGTTTTCATTTTCCACATCAGTCTGTGGGCTCACTTAGATTTGTGCAGAGTGACAAAGGCAGTCTCATATTTTGGACTTGAGCCATCTAGAATTTGGGTCAAGATTACAAAACATAGTTCAAGTAGTATACAACTGGCTGAGAAGAACGACTCATGGTCTTGACCGCATTCCAGTCCAGTTCTCAGAAGTGAAAGTTTAAGGTGTGAACCCATGGCACCAATCTCACCGCAAAATTTGTTAAAAATTATTCTTGGGTCGTCACAAGTATGGAGTATTGTTTTTTTTTAAAAATGTGCCCTATAAATCAAATTAAATACACTCACTTTAAAGCAGCTCACTGCTACATTTTAGTTTATACTTCGAACAGATTGGAAATGCTCACATTGTAAGAGCAGATCCACTAAACTAAACAGATATTCTGGGACAGAATTTTCCAATATGGTTTTCTCAACAGAGAAGGGATTGGTCTGTCCATTGGAGTTAAGCAAATCCTACAGTAACATGTTATCTAAAACTGTTTATTGTGAGGACAATGAAACTTCATCTGGTGAAAAGGTTGAAAACTCAAGATACGCCTCTTTGTCCAGGCTTTCAGTCACCCTTCCTTGCTTAACAATTTTTCTTAAACCCAGTCTCAAAGTATTTTGGAACATTCCTTTGTGTTAAAAGCACTGTATAAAATAAGTTGTTTTTGTTAGGAGCCATTAATCCAAGATATTTTATGTAAAATTAAAGTAGCAATTTATTTTTAAAAATAAAGCCAATATTTGAAAGTATGTAACTTTAATTATAGAGGATGTATATTATAAAAACGTAATAAAATTGAGTTTTTTGGTGTTTAAAGTGAAAAATGACAATTTCAGTGAATAATCAACTGACAATAGAAACGATCGATTATCAAGTTCTTAAATAATTCAGCTAAACAACCACTAATCACTGCACCAGCTATAAATATTGAGAAAGTGCTTTGGAAAGCTGTTTGAAAAAGGTTCAAGTTGTTAGCTCTCGCGTGCGTGACTGCAAAAGCTTGATTACTTCAGAAATCAAACACTTGTTTTGTAAAAAACTACATCTTTCGTATAAAGACCAGTGTCCCAAGGAAACACAGGTAGAACCACAGATTTTTTTTTGTTTTGTAAAGTTTTATGATTCACAATCAAAATGAGAGCAAAATGAAAATTGATGACTATTTAAAACTCTTTACTGCAACAGACACACACGTACCAGTGGGGCATTTTATCCTCGATCAACATGGTTACAGTCACAGTAATACAGTATTCCTATTTTGCCCTCATTCATAAACGAAATACATACATACGTACAGTAGTTAGAAAAACAAGAAGCTCAAGAATAAAAGGAATAACTTCATTCCAGATCTAAAATACTACAAGTAAAAAGCCTGGGGTATGGCAAGACAGATGACTGCCTTTTTTGTTTTTGTTCTGCACAGAGGAACCTCCACACTTGATATCACTACTGATTGCATTTAGAAGTAATGTAACCTAATGTAATGTTTTTTCCTTTTTTTGGATCAAACAGCAAGGATAGAAGGCGCAAATCCTCAGAATACATGCTATTGAAAAGTCACTTAAACCGAACATAATCCACCCTTTACCAATGAATGGTTAAGCACAATATATTTTCAGAACAGACTAGAAAGAGATATATAAATTACATAATATACACTCTATATTATATAATTATATATACGTACAGAATGTAGTAGTCATTAGGTGAGGCTAATAAAAAGATGGGTTGCCTGATAGCCATTAAAATAGTCTTTCATTATTGATTCCAAACAGGCTTGAAGGTTTCTGCCGCATGTAAATTATGTTTGGAAACACTACATACTAAAAGTAAAACTGTGAACTCTATCTGCAGTTTAGTTTGTTTTTTAGTTATCTTATTGGCTATCAGGGACTACAGCAAAATTTACAAATAAGCCTTTAACAATCTCTATCTTTAATGTGCCCTCAAAACACTATACTTTGTCCAGTTTACGACATTGAGCATCTTTAAGACAGCTTCCTCACCCCTTCTAACAAACGTACCCAGAATTTTTTCACTACAAAGTAAAACCGAGGAAGTGCGGATAACGTGAAAAATCTTTTGGCTTAAACTAATGTTGTAAATGCAAAAAATCTGTTCAGTTTACAGTTTCAAATCAAATCAAACCAAACACTGAAACATCTCTTTTGAGGTTAAAGATTCTCAACAGACAATTCAAATTCTGATCCAAAATAAAAACTTGGGCTCTTGGCCTAAAATTGCAGTACTGCATATGTTAAGACCTATCATTTGTTCCAACATATGTGCAGGTCTGAGGCAAAGCATAAAATAGCATGTAAATGGGATTCAGCTCAGATTCAATGCAACATCTTTGGACCAGATTCACCTTCCTCCACAAGTAAAATAGGGCACAGTGTTCAAATAATAAAAAGCAACACAGGTTCTCTTCGGCAGTTCCCATTATCAGTATTAGGTATTTGCCTGAAGTGTTTAAAACGAGCAGTTCTTCAAGATTGCATGCAGGTTGTTTACTTATGGAACAAGGCGCCAAAGAGCAATTTATATCTTGTACCAATTCTTGGGTCAAACAGCAATAAGTATAAAGGAAAAACTCTCAAAAATCATTTCAAAGAAAGCATTTTGCTGTTGCTGGAAAATCTACTTGCTCCCTAGAGGAGCTGATTATTTTACAAAATCACTGGCAAGCTATGGCAGTTGTTGAATACAGGAAATACCAGCTGTGGTAACAAGGTAGTTATGCATTGGTAGTTGATCTGTAGCTTTATTTACATATTTTATAACTCAAAAGTCCAACCTTTGTCCCAGTCAGATTTTCTTTCCTCACTCCATTCTAGCCAGCTCTTCTTTATCACTTCCCATCCCTAAATCCCTATTTTTTCCTGTCAGAGGGTCAGAGACTGCTCTATAAATTCACATGGAAATAGTACTCTGTATAGATTAGTGGTACAAGAATTGCATTTGCATCAGAACAATGTCAGTTTAAACAATTTGCCCACTATGAGTTTACATGTGAAGAGAGTGGGGTTGAGGAGTCTTAATAGAAAATAGACCATATAAACAGTGCATTGAGAGATTTAAAATAATCAATAATGCCATTGTTGACAATGGCATGGGTTGTTCCAACAACAATTTAACCTCAAAACCACTACAGGATAAGGGACTTAATACCTGAGGATTTTCAAATCAGAAATATTTTTTGGTGCCTTGCTCAGCATATTGTATAATGCTCTTTGGAAATTGTACAAAGATGTGCACAGGGGAGGGGTCAGAAAGTTAATATGATTTCTCTAATGCAGAATATATAAATGCACTACCTTCGAATAATCAGATACCAAAATATCTCAGGACCTGTCAGGTATAATTTTATCCACATTAAGTTCCCACATTTGAAGGATTAATCTAAAAACAAAAATCACCAAAGGACATGACTGAATGACAACACTACATATAATACAAAAGTTTTAAATACAGAAGAGGAATCAAAAGCAATAATTCTGCTGAGTTCAGAAAACAATGATAAACAGTTCAAGCTTTATTCTGGTAGCTTATGCCATCATCCGAACACTTGTTTATCATCTTGTAATTCACTCCCCAGTACTTATTACTGTACAATACAGAAGTCACAGCATAACTAAGAGCCTTTTCAAGGATTGGTGAAAGGGTAGGTATAATGAGGTTGAAAGCAGTTCTCCAATAAACAGCCAGGGGAAGAACTTTAAGACCACAATGGATTACCTCAAATTATTTATAAAACACTGCAACAATTGAGGAATTCATACGTCAAATCCCTTTAACCATCTGAAATTTTTATTTCAGATTGGACTCAAAGATTAACTTTCATCAACCAATATTTGAATGGTTGATGTAGAGATATATTATTCCCTGGTATTTAAAATTTTACTAATTTTCACTCTAGGACAATTGGTCAAGTTTTAAATGACTTAAATTCACAAGGATTAAACAATGGATTGCTAACTGGGAAAAACCAACAGCACAGTAAATCTCATGAGCCTACAGAAAAATTAAACGCGCACACAACTGGTGGAAACCAAAAATGTCAAAAATACTGAGGAGACCCTTCAAGTAATGTTAAACATTACAAAAATATTGCAAAGATGTGATGTGAAAATCCACTTATGCAAAATTCATTGGCATATATGATTCCATTGAAAGTTTTACCAATGCAGATCACCAAACCAACAACCCAATTAATGCCCAAATCCACAGTCACTAAGCTGGCAGCTTTTCTTTTTCCGCCAAATAAAGTTTCAGCCAAATAAATTCTCAAGTAACTGCTGGAAAAATTCTGCCGTTTTTGATAATCTCATTTACTTTCACAAATACATAATGGGGTTGCATTAGGAACTAGTTTCATTCATGTTCTTGCAAGATAGCATAGAAAGCCCATGCAACCATAAGGACATTCTGTCACAGAACTATTATGTGCATAGCAACATTCAAGTCACTAATGAAGTTGTACGGACTTATCAAATAAATTCTCTATTCAGAGTTCCCCAAAGATTTTGGAATTATCCACAAAATAATAAAACCAATTAAGTTTCTTTCAGTTTTATAGGGTGGTGACATTTTGAATCTCAAGATTCCTTGGTATGCACTCTGTTAATAGCACAAATTAAAATATTTAAAATTGATTTAGGAAGCAGTGAGCAAACTTCTGGGAAGTCATAGCAGTTATTACAGGGTCAAAAAGATGAAGCTATTTCCACTGCTGAAGATGAATTTATGCAGTAAATACATATATAGTAAACTTTAATTAGCCTAAGATTTATGACTGTTTTGATCAGGGGACCACATTGTGAACAATGGTTTGCACAGCTTTGATTTTTTTCAATACAGCAAAAAAATAAAATGGCGTTGCAGTATAAAGCTCAAAGCACTGCTGCACAATCCAAAATCTATTTTTTTGGGGAAAAAAATAACCAATTAAGCCCCTTTAATTAAAGAATAGTATTGAATTTGCCTATTTTAATGCAGTAAGTCAAATTGGTGTGACTAGATAAGGCCATAGGCTCCAGCCAGATCAACAACTTGTGATTTTAAGTCCCACTTAAAGATGACATATACAAAATGGCTTGCAATGCTATCTCCATAATTAAAGGCACGGAAGGCTATTTGTTTCATGTTATAATTATTTTGAAAGTGCTTCAGCATTAAAAACCAGTAAATTGGTATTGAAACTTGAAAGCAAGTTTCCTTAATATGGTTTGTGATTATAGTCAACATGGAGCCATTTTACTGGGTTATCTACTGTATATGTTGGTTGAAGGCCCCTTATTAGTTGCAAACAAAAAGCTAAATTTAATCTGGTCTAAATGTACATTACCTGATTCAGACACTTACTGGAATGCTGGTTTGATGCAGGTTTTCCTCCTTCAGGCAGATCTGCTCAACACCACAATGAATAACTATTTTGAAAATGAGATCTCTTTAAGCAGAGCCACATTGCATAGACAATGAGCCCAGATTCTAAACCGTCAAATAAATTTGCTGCACCAGGGTGACATTACTATTTCAGAAATGCTCAATTTTTGTAGCCTTTTGCAGTCAAATTGCAGTTTTAGCGCAACACCTAATTTGCCAAAATATTATGGTACCATTAAGCGACAAATGCAGGCACAAAAAATGGCACAAAAAGCATGTCGGACAAATAAACTTAAACAGTCTTAAACACAAACCTCCTACAATAAACCATCTTCTATTACCACTGCTTAGGATTTCCCATGGTTCAAAGCAACCTCATCTTAATTTCTCTAAGGAGCCACTTTTTCTAATTTTTTTTAAAAAGTTGGCTCAGGAACAACAATCAAATTTAAAACTTGCTCCCTTTGCATCTAACTCAACTGTGACAGGACAGACAAAATTAATTTCCTAGTTTGTCTGTCCCTACAGCTTAGAGGACTAGCACTGTTCCCCTTAAGAATCTGTAGCCTGTCCCACTTCTTCAGAGACTAGAAATACAAGATTGTGTCAGAGTTTGGACACAGAAATATAGCAGGGCCTTTTAAAGTTGGTTTAAGTAATTGTACTTTTGCACAGATTAGAAAGTTAAATCTCAAGAGTGCTTAAAATAACTGGGATGAGAAAAGAAGGTATGAAATTAGATATTGGATCTACAAAGGAAATTGGCAGCTAGTTTATGCTGCCTTAGCAGTGTGCAACACATTTCTGTGTTGGAAACTAATGTGCAAAGACAATTTAAATACACAAATTCAGAGAACAATTCTTACATGTGTCAGTTCAAAACAAAAATAATTAAATAACTGAAAATCTGAAAAAAAAGAAATTGGTTAAGAACTAGGGTTGGACAAAAAAAAAATGAACCAGTAAGCCTCCCTCAAAACTCAACATAGAATTTACACTGGTGTCTTGGAAACTGATGATATCACAGAGTTTTTTTTTTATAAAAATCTATTAACTCCACACACTCATCCTTTTGGAACAGCAGCTGAAGAACCTATTAAAGTTATTCTATGATGACTGTGTGCATTTATATAATATCCTTTACTGAAAGGCAGACAAACTAATTTTTTTCTCTTGCCTTTCTCCTTCCTCTCCCATTACGCAACCCCCACCCTTCCACCCCTAAAAAAACCTTTCCTGTCCCTCACTGAAATAGAGTAATTGACAATATTCAATCCTCATGAGATGTTTCATTCAGTGTGCAGAGAACTGATCACTATTCGCTGTGACTGTGGTTGATGTGGCCCAGTTCTGTGACTTGAGCTGACAACCACAAGATTTTTATACTACAGAGTTTTATTATAAACATAAACGTTGACAATATTTAACAACCTCCACATTTGGGAAAGTCCTTTCAATAGATTAGAACACGTTAATTGTTTAAAATATATTAACCTTCTTCCTTCAACCATATTTGGTCAGAACTCAAATATTTATATTATATGATTAAAGTTTTAAAAGCTGCACATTCCTACATAACTCACACACTTCTTTACAGCTTCCAATACAAACGCTGCTCCAGTGCTGGTGAGCATGAACACAGTTGGCTACTCTTTTCAGAGTTTAAGCGCTGCAGTGTTTCAGACAAAAACTAAAGGAATTCTATGCACATGGTAGTTAGTGAATTGGAATATCGACTTGAGAAGGTTTAAACTTCGGACAATACATATATTAACTGTACTGCCAGGCCACAAGTCAACATTTTATGAAAACTGGGTACTGGTGCTCTTAACCATAGAACATACTGCGCAATAGAAATGATCAATAAGTCTGCGCATTTTATTATGTGTACACTAAGTGGTTGGCTACACTGTGACATCATCAAACAACTAACTTGGTGGTGAGGGGGAAGGGAATAGGCAAGCATTATCTATGATCATTAGCCACCAATTCAAAGCCTCTTGTAACCCAAGGTTGCATCATGGTAGTTATTATATCCAATAGTGAGAACGAGGTAGTTTGGATTACCTATGACACCAATTACATAAATTGTCTGATTTCACGACAACAGCTCATTGAATTTCACGCATCCCCCACGGCTTAAATGGCCCTGTATATTGCCAGGGTACTCTGTGGCTCAGCAGACAGGCTGGTCACATCGCACAGGGTAAGATGGTGCATTGATTCAACAGGAATTTGACAAAGCTCACCACATGTACAGGAGGCAAGTGAACATGAACTATCGATAGGGTTTGAATTTATAACTACAATGACAAAAGAGACACATTCACTACTACATTATTGGGTATCTTCAACTTGTAGTTAAAAACTTTTGTTCTTCTAAAAAGGTTAATCGCAACAATAAATCCCTCCCCACCAACCCCCCCTTCTGCCTCCCCTCTCTCCAACCCCTCTACCTCCTCCCCTATCCCACTCCCATAGTACTAGAGAATCTGGTTGGATACCTTACACTGTGTAACTGGCAAGTTACAATGCTCTGGGATTAATCCACAGGTTTTGAACTGGGACTTGGAAACAAAGAGTGAACAAGTCATATCTTTTGTCATAAATGTCAAAATTGCCAAGATGTTTAACTCAAATAGTTTAAGTCTTCAGCTCATTAATATTAAAAATGGACAATTGTGAAATATTAAATTCCAAAGACAAACATCACTAATATGAAAACATAGGTGCTTCTCTTTGATTCAGGTCATTTGGATAAATTACTTTTATTTATCTAAGAGTTCATATGATGCTAAAAAGGTCAGTAAGGGTAACCAAATTACTCCCTTCAAAGTTACACATGGTCTTCAGGATTAAGAACAATTGACATCCCTGCTGTCTAGAAGGTTAAAAAGTTTGAGCCCATAACTAGACGCTTCGGTAAGAATAAAAATCTAATTTTCAATTTATCTCTATTAAGTAAAACACACCTATACTGCCTTTTATACATAAATAAATCAGTGCTTGAAATAAAATGTACAACAATCTGAATTTTCATTAACTGGCATCAACCGTAAAATTGGGCTTGAAAGATTGGACTGCTTTTCTGCACTAAAGTTCAACGAAATGGATCAAAAGATACAACAAAAAATCTAGATGGGGAACATATAGTTCTAATGGGAAAAAACAGCCAAATTTAACCCCAGTTCTTTCTGTAGATTAATCCTTGAAAACAATTATCTTGTCCAACCCTAGTAAGACCACCTCCTTCTTTTAAATGAAGCCAGCGCAAGGGGAGTAGAAAAGTGAAGTCCATGTGGCCCTCTCTAACTCACTTTGTGCTCTCCTCGGACAATGTGAGAGGAGAATTCGTACCGATCCTGGCTGTGGTGGCCGCAGATGTTGCACTCAAAAGGGTCTCTGAATCCATGGCAACCCATGTGAATGGTAAACATTACGTGGTCAAGAAAGAGAACCCGGCAGTGGTTACACTTATAGGCCTTAACTTGTTCTCCATCTTCATTTAAGACTCTTAGGACCTCTTTGGCTGAGCTTTGAGCTGCTTTGGCAGATGATGGGGGCTCCTGTGCCTTTGGGTCCTCTTTGGAATAGGCCGGGCTTTGCCTTGTGGCATAGTTACTAGGGAAAGTTTGGGCATTCCTGTCTTCATGGCTGCTTTCTGTATCTGTAGAATCATGGCAGCCATTGCTTGGAGACACTCCAAGCTCTACCAGTTGGTTTTTTGCTCTAGAATTCAGATGTTCTGGCATGTCTTCATGGCCTTCTGCTGCCTCTCGACTTCCCTGTGCCTCAGCTCGGCTGTGGATGGGATGTACATGGGAGTAGACAGCACTGATCACTGGTGTGATCTCCGGTGTACAACTGGTCATAGGGAGCCTTGGAGGCCTCATTGCTTCTGTTCCTAGATAGGACAGTGCACTGCCCAAATTCTGGTCCATGGGGTGAGGAGCCATCATCTCTACATCCTTCTCAAAATTGGAGTTCACCTCAAAGTGAACATCAGTTAGGTTGAGGCGTATGTGTTTATCACCTGGAAGAAAGGATTAGGATTTAAAATCAGAACAAAGAGAAAATAAATCAGTAATAAAGAAAAATTAAAATGTAAATTAATTTACAATTATCCACTCAACCGCCTCCCCACCTTTACTCCCCAATTCTGTTAGATCAATATACTGTAAATAAAATCAGTATCAAAGTTAATCATTCTTGTTTCAGGAATTGTAACAATTGAAATTGTCATTTATCAATTTTATTACAATATCAGTTGTGCACTTCAAAAGATGTTGCAATATTCATTCAGAAACACGTATGGCCTTCAAGACAACATCCTCTTGGCATTATATTGACCTAGTCAAAGTTCAGGATTAAGGATTGTCAAACTCTTGGACTGTTTGTTCCATCATCACAAGGTAGACAGCAGGAAAAGCATTTCTGAAATCACGAGCTTACAATTTCTGATCAGTGAAATATGGATTTGCCAATTTTAAACAGTCAGCAATCAACTTAAGGTTCTCTCAATCTGAAATTAAAAGAACAATGCATAAAAAGAAAATGGAGCTCAATATACAAACAAGAAGAAAATTCCATGACAAAATGAAATTTTTATTCCTTTGTCAAAATTTGCAATTTTTTTGAAAATTATGCAGCACACTCAGGTGCTGCATAATTCTGCAGAAAACAAAATCAATATGATATGCAGCCAGATCACTACAGTGGATTTATAGAGAAAGCACTAGATCCACCACTAACTACATCATCCAATTTGCTCCTTGTAGGATTAGAATTCTCCTTTAATTTCAAAATGGAAGAAAACATTTAAGTTGTCACGGGGACAAGTATGTGTAAGGACAAAGACATAGAAAAACATAGCTGTACAACAACCTAACCCTTCACTGTCCTTTTGCAGCATTAAAGAGAAACACAGAAGCTCTTACCCACAAATTTCTGCGGAGTAGATCTTTTTCGTTTTGCAATGGTGTTAGCAAGCCTATCTATAAAAGAAGGCCTGTCAGGGGCTGGTTGAAGGATATGGTCAGGCATCACATCCATGTCACGGTTCTCCTCCCCTGCTGATGAGAGAAAGCACCCTAAAATCTGGTGATCAACTGATGCATATTGTACAGGCAGCATTGGGAACAACAGTGGGAGTTGCTTGAACCAGCTTTAGCGATCATTTTATACTGCACAAAAGTTAAATGCTTGTTAACCAATTCACTTTGGCAACAAAAACAGAGCTCCAATATATTTTACGAGGCATTTTGCGCATTTGCGCCACAGTTAGAGACCAACAAACTGCCTACACTTCTACAGTTTTGCCAGCTCTCAAATGTAATTTTTCAGAAGGTGTCACACAAGCAGAATTCATTTTAGTTTTCTTTTGAGCATGGTGCAGGATATGAGATATGCAGATTGAACCCTAAACGACACTGAGTGCACTCACAGCATTCACTCCATGTAGCATGCATTCTCAGTGCAGTTAAGGTCATCGATTTATTATGTTTGAGTAGCGCCATGTCTTTAACTAGATATTTTTTAAAAAGTTATGGAGGTTGAACAAATGAGGAGAAGCCTCTGTTTGCACCATTTTACAGTCACTCTTCAGGACATTAAATTGCCACCAAGTTTCAAAATGGAGAGGAAGAATATGAAAAGATTGGAATATCCAATTCCTACTGATACACCATGAATGCTCCTTTATCACTGACCTCTCCCCTCCGCCCTCCACACTTCCGAGGCCTTTCCAGTTTCCTCCAATGCTGTGAATAAGACACTCGCTACAGATTTGCATTGGTCATGATCATTTTGCAGTTGTAGTGCTGTGTAATTTGTTCCAACAGAAATGCAAAGTTTAATTCTCCCAGCAGATTGGTTAAGTCAGGTCCCAAGTTTGATTTCTGGTTTGGGGCGACAAAGGGGCATGGGGGAGGGGTGGGGGGAGCAAAGACAGAGAAGAGGAGGACAGCCAGGGTTCCTGCTTCAAATCACAACCCCTGCATTGATTCACATAAAGAATGGCCAACGAGCAAATTATTCAATGCTAGGCAGCACCCATAGAAGCACACTCTAGCAAGGAGTCAATTCTTTCAGAAATAAGTTGGGGAAAAGCAGGAAAATTGGGAGGGAATATACTGGATTTGAAATACACTGGGAACCAGAAGACTTGCCTTCAGGTAGCAAACAGATCTCTTATTTTCAGTATTTGACTATTAATTTGGTACTGCATAAAGAAACTGGTTAAAATATTAAATATTAATAATGGAAGACCTGATCCAAAGTCTTCAACACAGTTATACTTCATTTCACTTTACCGTTTACTCCAATTCAGGGACGTGGGGACTGTCCATCTCAACAGACACGAGGAAGGGTACACTCAAGTTGGGATGCCAATCCGTTGCAGGACATGTACACACACATATATGCAAACATCCAGGGGGCAATTTACTGTGACTGATCCACCTAACCTGCACATCTTTAGACTGTGGGAGGAAACCAGAGCACTTAGGGAGAACATGCAAACTCCACACACACCAGCACTCAAGACCAGAATCAAACCCAGGTCACTGGAGCCGTGAGACAGCAGTGTTAACCACTGCACCACCATGCCACCTTAACATGGTTATACTGTAAAATAAGACAAACAGAGCCACTGGATCCATTCAACAACAGATATCGTTCTGTGCGATTGCTATAATATTGAGTGTGCTCTCTATTTTGCTGCTGTGAGTTGATTCCAAATATCATTATTCCTCCCCTTCTCAACCCATGCACCACCCACCCCTCCAATTAACTCTCTCCTGAAGGCACCATCTTATGTCCCAATTATGGACACCACATGTAGGCACTGGGGGAACTTGCTCCTTCTCTACATATTTTATTCATATTTCAAAGACAAAATCCCAGCACATAACTTATGTATATTGATAAAGGCAGCACTCCATACGTCATCCAAGTGACTACTTTTTATGTGTAAGCCTAGATTGACTATCACGGGGGCATGTTACTGCCTTTGACCACACAGAGGTTTGCTGCAGAAGTTACTGAATAGTAATCAGAAGCGGGATATTTCCATGTCCTAAATGAGGGTGAAAAGCTGAATGATTTAAGCTGTACCATTAGGTTCAAATACCATATTATAGTTGAGTCAGGTGGCGCTATCATTTTTGTTTGATTTTGTGGCTTCCTTTAGGCTTGCATAAAATGAAAGCTTAAAACAACATAGTACATGTCCTAAGTTTAATGATCAGCTGTAAAGTGCCACCAGGGAAATGAACCTAACTATTTGACTTCTACTTGGAGTTAAGAAAGCTTTAACAGAGCTACTCTGAAAGGTCTGCATTTTTAGAGCTGGTAGACAGCAAACAAGTAGTGAATTGATTCCATGAAAACCAGCAATATAGCATTGCAATTAAACCAATCTCAGAGTACAGCAATCTCAAAATGTACATTTTATATGCAGAAATTGAGTAAGGCTCAGTAGATATAAACTCTGCAAAGAAAAATATACAAGAAAACCAGTGTGAGCTATCGCAAAGTGAAACTCTACTCATTCACTAGTCTGTGCTATTTTGCAGATTCCCAAACATTACATTATTGCAAGAGTTCACTAGTATTAACACAAAAATCAAGCCACTACATTTTTGAATATTGGAAATAAGATACTAAATCTACTGCATAAAAAGTGTGAGCTTGCATTTGTGGAAGTACCACAGCCCTAAAATTACTGTTTGTGACATGAGCATACAAGACAAAATGAAATGGTTAATAACTCTGTTAAAACAGCATATAAAGGAATACCATGATTAACTCATTTACCTCAAAAAATGTTCTTAGGATGTTGGCAACGCTGGTAAGATAGCATTTATCATTCAGTTATAGTAGCCCTCAAGATGTTAAGGATCTGTTCTTAGAGACAGAGTTATGTGTAAATAAGACTGGATTGGGGTGCCAGGCCCCTTCCTGATATCAGTGGATCAGTTGTTTTTACAACAATCTGATCATTTCTTTTCCTAATGGCAGCTCACAACTTACTGAATTCATTCTTAAAATGCTATGGTGGAATGTGAACTCATCACCTCCGGGTTACTAATCAAAGCCATAACCACAACATTACAGGACCCCCAGATAAAATCGCAAACAGTAATTTCTAGGCTTAGGCAAAGTCTTGTTTGGTGTATTCAACCACACAGAGTATAACCTTTTATAGTTCATTTGAACAATTACTTACACAGCATCACACTTCACTATTTATTGTCTCTTGCTAGCAATACAAGCAACGCCCCATTCCCTGATTAAGAGTGTGAATAGACAAGCTAACGTGCTCTCAAGTCTTGAGGTACAAATGGCCCAGTATGACATTAATACTTGTGCTCCCATGGGAAATGCCAGGAAATCGGTAATGCCTCATATTGGAGTGAGTCATAGGCAAAGAAAGATGACCTACCTTATACAGTCTTCATCATTCTGCGCATGATAGCATCTCTCACACACCAAAGGAACTTTGTCCAATCTGGATTGGTCCTGGCAATCACACTTCCTTGGATTATGACATAATTGAGAGTACCCCTCATGTGACATCTTGCTCCCACACTGTACAAAATATCCAGGACCTGTGCAATAATTCTGTTCTTTGGACCTGTAGTAACCTAAGCAAAAAAAAAAATCCCCAAAATATCCCCAACCATAAAAACAAAAAAATAGTGGAGATGGTGGTGCACAAGGAATGCTGAAGACACTAAAAAGTTAGTTTTATTTTAATTTAGGCACAAACCACAAGATTCGTATTAAAGCACGACCAACTTAGGATGGGGAAAGACCCTAGCTGCAATGCTGCAAGTTCATAGAATCAAAGAACCCTACAGTGCAGAAAGAGGCCCTTCAGCCCGTCGAGTCTGCACCAAACACCATCCCACCCAGGCCCTACCCCCATATCCCTACATATTATATCCACTAATCCCTCTAACCTACGCATCTCAAGACACTAAGGGGCAATTTCTTAGCATGGCAATCAACCTAACTCACACACCTTTGGACTGTGGGAGGAAACCAGAGTACCCAGAAAAAACGTACGCAGACATGAGGAGAACCTGCAAACTCCACACAGACAGTGACCCAAGCCGTGAATTGAATCCAGGACCCTGGAGCTGTGAAACAGCAGCGCTAACCACTGTGCTGCCCAGTTCTGCTATCAAAATAGATTCACGAAATATCTGGACGTAGACTAAATCTGAAAAGTATTATCTGATAATTATACAAAGAGCAGACCAAATAGCTAGCCTACTAACACTGCCAAAGAAAAGCTTTGAAAGTAACACTAATTTACAGATATGAAGCTTAAAATAGATTTGTGGTGGTCCACCAGGTCATGAAGGACCACTTTAACATTCCAGTTAGGAAAAAGAGGAAGTTTATCTGGATGATACTTCCAGAAAGTGGCATTTAAGAGGTTAATTGATAAGTATATGGAAGAGAAGGGAATGGTTTAGTTTGGAGGGGCATTGCTTTTTATTTTGGTTGGCACAACATCGAAGGCCGAAGGGCCTGTTCTGTGCTGTAATGTTCTATGTTCTAAAGTGATAAAAAACTAGACCCAACTTTGAGAGATGAGGCTACATGTGCTCATCTACATGTGCAGACCTGCTCAAAGCAATCCTGACAATCAAAAGTATGAATCTCTCAAGTGATAGTGAGTGTAAAACTAACTGCACATAGAAATTTACAATAGAAAAGACTTCACCATATTGTTTCTGTGCTGGTTTTATACCATAACATAGGCCTATATTTTCCTCTGCTTGAAATATTTATCATTTTTCTCCTTAAAAGATATAAGATATGTGCCTCAAACATTCCCTCTTGTAAAATATTCTACGTGTCAACAACTCCGAGTAAAGAACTTTCATGAACTAATTTCCTTTTTTTTAATGATACGTGCATCCCTAGTAATGCAGCATTTGCTCCAAGGGCATTTAGTCAACTAGATAGTTTGAAACACAAGTTTGCTAGCTCTGAAGGACATAAATGAACTAGCTGAGTTCTTGCAAGGATCCTGCAGCTCTCACATTCGTTTTCTGGTGTATGCCCACAAACTGCCAAAGATATTGATTATCTGCTGGACTACCTTTCGGCAATTTAGACACATCAGTCAGTTGTTTAGATATGGTACTATAATCAAATTTAATTTTTTAGGATTTAGTTGTTTCCCAAAATCCAAAAATGGAGTAAAGGCCACAATAAAGTAATAGGAGCAAAATCCTGCAACAAGAATTATGTATTTCCTCTTGCAAGTGGATATTCAAATTGTTTAAACTTTTTCTCCCTGATTCACAGTATGATCCAATGCTTAAAATATTGACTGGCCTAGGCAAATTCAATAGCCTTGAATTAATAAAATGGAAAAGATCTCCCTAACTAGTCCCAATAAGTATTTTGTACCTGATTCAGGACAGTTAGAGAGACATTTTCCATATTATTAATTCAAGGCTGTTGAATTTGTCTGGATGTGGAGATGCTGGCATTGGACTGGGGTAAACACAGTAAGTCGTCTCACAACACCAGGTTAAAATCCAACAGGTTTATTTGGTAGCAAACGCCACTAGCTTTCAGAGAGCTGCTTCTTCATCAGGTGAGTAGGAGTTCTGTTCACAAACAGGGCACATAAAGACACAAACTCAATTTACAAAATAATGGTTGGAATGTGAGTCTTTACAGGAAAGAAAGTCTTAAAGACAGACAATGAGAGTGAAGAGTGTGTTAAGCACAGGTTAAAGAGGTGTGTATCGTCTCCAGACAGGACAGTTAGTGAGATTTTGCAAGTCCAGGCAAGTCGTGTGGGTTACAGATAGTGTGACGTGAACCCAAGATCCTGGTTGAGGCCGTCCTCATGTGTGTGGAACTTGGCTATCAGTTTCTGTTCAGCAATTCTGTCCTGTCATGTGTCACGAAAGCCGCCTTGGTGAACGTTTACCCGAAGACCGAAGGCCGAATGTCTGTGACCGCTGAAGTGTTCGCGAACAGGAAGAGAACACTCTTGCCTGGTGATTGTTGGGCAGTGTTCATTCATCTGTTGTCGTAGCATCTCCCCAATGTACCATGCCTCAGGACATCCTTTCCTGCAGAGTATAGACAACGTTGGCCGAGTTGCAAGAGTATGTACCATGTACCTGGTGGATGGTGTTCTCACGTGAGATGATGGCGTCTGTGTCGATGATCCAACATGTCTTGCAGAAGTTGCTGTGGCAGGGCGTATGGTGTCGTGGTCACTGTTTTTCTGAAGGCTGGGTAGTTTGCTGTGGACAATGGTCCGTTTGAGGTTGTGCGGTTGTTTGAAGGCAAGTAGTGGGGGTGTGGAGACGGCCTTGGCGAGATGTTCATCTTCATCTTGCCTGGGCTTGCAAAATCTCTAACTGTCCTGGTTGGAGACAATACACATCTTTAACCTGTGCTTAACCCTCTCTCCACTCACATTGTCTGTACCTTTAAGACTTGATTACCTGTAAAGACTCAAATTCCAACCATTATTTTGTAAATTGAGTTTGTGTCTTTAAATGCCCTGTTTGTGAATAGAGCTCCCAGTCACCTGATGAAGGAGCAGTGCTCTGAAAAGCTTGTGGCTTGTGCTACCAAATAAAATCTGTTGGACTTTAACCTGGTGTTGAGAGACTTCTTACTGAATTTGCCCGGGCCTGTCAATAATTAAGAAGCCAACTGTTATTCTCATTAGTCCCAATAAGTGCTTCGTACCTGATTCAGGACAATGAGAAGAACAATCAGCCTCAACGATTTTTTAAAATCAATGACGATTTTTTTTTTTTTAAATCGTTGACAATCAATGATATTTATCAATGTTTTTTCAATAATGATTATTTACCAATGATGGTTATTTATCAATAATTCTTGAGTACACTCAATCTTTGCTGACAAATCTATTTTTGTTGCTCTCCTGAATGATAAAATAAGATCTAACACAACTCTGCTGATTTTTTTTCCCCCGTTTGGCTAAGTATTGCCAGATTTGTTAAAAATTGGTGCCATTACGATGTTTCACAAATTCAAGGAAATTATGCCACAAGTGACTCATGGCATTAAATAGTCCATAGCATAATTTTTCTGGGACTTGTGTGCTATTGTAGAGACCTTTGCTGAAAAAAAGTTGAAAAGCTAATTACACCACACTCCCCCCACTCTGTCCAGGTTAAAATCAACAGCGACATTGTGTCTGTTGAATTAATGCTATTGTGATTCCAACAGCCACTTAGATCATTACATAGAGCAGAACTGGAGGGTTCAGAATCAGTAAAAGCAATCGTTCAGCATGTTGCCTGAGGATAGGACTTCTTCTCAGAACTTTCTTGAAATCTAAGTAAAATGAGTGTTTTTACAGCTAGGCATGTCCCAATTTTTCCTCAGACTTATATTTTATTAATATATAATTATTATAATTAAATATATATTATATAATTAATAATTATTGAGCTTGCATACCAAACATAAATTACAACCAGTAATAAAATATGGTTAGGGATCATATGCAGCTCCTAAAATACCCCAATACATTTGGGTGCCTACTTAATATAGATTTATATAATGGTTGCAATATAAATTCATCAAATTAAATCCAATCCAGGCATATTGTGACCCATCCTCTCATTACTGGATTTGAGCCACTGCGCAGAATCAAGTCCCTGTTAAAACATAGTCTCGTTCAGCATCAGGGTCTGATACCATCAGACGTTGACTGCGCTGCTGATCTATTCCTTTGCTAACATATTCCAATTACATTTCCAGTAAATTGTTAGTGGGTTTTCCACTGAAGATGATCAAAAGTTTAACATAGCATTTGTTAATTGAATTATTGGGCAGATCCTGGGCCTTGATACAGAGTTTTATATAGAGAAAGCTTGTCACGAGAGGTAATGCTGTTGATGCAATTTAACTTAAACGTGATTTTCCAGAATCAATCTTGTAAAACTAAATTCTAGATTGGACAAGTTCCTGGGGGGTGTGAACGATACCTGAATAACAAAACACACTTTTGCAAACATCAAATACACTGCAGTGTGTCTGATAATGCGCAGCTAATCAGATAATTATGCAACACTATTATCATTAGGAAAAGCCACTGCTAGTTATACTCTCACTATCTGTTTCACCATCCTGAGGTAATTGTAATAACTGCTATAGTGCTTGCTGCCCTAGACCAACTATGACACTGGTGGTTACAGACCTTGCTGAGTAGATGGCTGTGGAGGCTCAGTATTCAGACTCTGTAGGTAGTTGTGACAGCGCTCCTTGTGCTCCTCCAGTGAGCTCTGCTGCTTGTAACTCCGACCACAGTAATTACATTTGTAAGGCTTGCCAACAGTGGGAGAGGAGACTAGAAAGAGACACAAATTATCTGATAAGCATTAGGTTATTTAACATGTCAGATATCAAATCTATGATGCTGCATTGAATTGGATACATGAAATTCAAAACAAAATGCTGGAAATATCAAACACTATGTGAGGTTAATACTCCATGCAAAATCCCTTCATTTCTGTGCATGTTTTCTTTCAGATTTCTACCATTTTCAGTTTTTCCATCCATTCCAGTGCATGACCCTAGTACAGTCTTCTCAAGCCACTATAATTCCAATATGGATATCACATGGATAGAAAGTATCCCCCCCTCGACAACAACAACACTGATTTTTTTTAAACAGGTTAACGAGCAGTTTGTTAGAACAAATGGTACGTATAGAAAGAAAACCAATGGTAAATAATTTGTTCACAAAGTAACTCAATGTGAAGAGCTGCATCTGTACAAATGAAACTGACTGTTAAATCATTGTGCTCAGTAATGTACGATACAAAAATTAAAAATACAAGGCTCTGATATTTATGGAAGTGTTTGCATAAATAGGATCATGCACCCATTGTATCTTACAGATAACTTAAATAGGTGATAGTGAAACAGAACAGAATCGGGGAGCAAAGGTATATTCAATACTTGACACATCAAAAAGCTGGTTGAATGTATAATATGGGTACTGGGTCAGTAGAGTACAAATCAAATGTCTTCAGAGAGATCAAGGAGAACAAGACAGGATAACACATCTAGTCACAGAGGATACGTTTTGGGACTAGATTGGGGCCATCTCAGCGCTTGTAGGAAATGCAAAAATGCACTTGCAGAAATTCAAATCAGAGGACATGCAAAAGATGGGCATAGATTTCGGAGGCAAAATTGGTCCAGAATTTGTGGTTGTGGTGACTGCAAAACTGTCAAGATTGGCTGTCATTTCTGTGCAAAGCTGATAGCAACTCACGGTGTCCACACACACGCAGTTAAATGTGAGTATCCCAAAGGTTGCTGTTGGTAATAGCTTGCTCCTCTTTAAGATGCACTATTGCGGTTTCCGCAGAATCAGTCTGCACAAAGTCAATGATTTAATAAGAACTTCAACTTAACGTACTACTGCCACTGTAAAAGCCATTTAAAAATTTAAATTTGTTTAATAAAGTACTTTTAATTGGCATACTAAGCCATATTTACTAATTGAGTCACCTTCCTGGTCCTGAAAAATGCAGTTTGGAAGTCTGGAGTATCATTCTTACATTCCATGACAAAAATTTAATATAATTTTTGAAGTACTAATTTATTTTATTTGAAGTTTTTTATATTTCGGTTTGAACTCCAACCCATGTGTATGTGGCTGAATTATTTTACAGAAAGAAAAATAATGATTAAAAAGTCAACGATCAACAAAATTTCTGTTTTCACAGTTTGCTCGAAGAATTGTTGAGATTGGCTGCTGAGCCGGATTGATAACTTCACTGTTCCTGGACCCTACTCTCTCCCAAAAATGGCACCAGAATGAAATCGACAGCCGAATAGTGGAAATCAATGTCACAGAGTCCATTAAATCTTTCTGGGCAGCGGTAAAGGGACAGTGCTTGCAAAGTTTGGGTTGCTGCTTTCAAGGACTTCAGAGGATAGGGAGCTTGAAGATAGAATGGAACGGAATGTTACAAGGACAGAGTAGTCAAAGGTAGGTTTTTTTTCCCCTGGTGGTAGTGATGATAAGCATTTTGAAAGGCAGGAAACATTACCTGAAAAGGTGAAATCATTTATAATGTCAGTGAGCACGGAAGCCAGAAAGGCAAGGTGGGTGGTCAGCGGTTTAGTGGCAATATTATTAAGGAGAAGGTCTTATCGACAAATTAGGCTTGGAGAGATTATGAGAGAGACAAGAAAATTGCAGATTTGGAACTAGGGCAGGGGTGAGATTTAGGTCAGTTGGAAAGGGACTTAACAGAGGCAGCTGAGCAGATGGTCTCAATCTAAGTAAGAAGTCTCACAACACCAGGCTAAAGTCCAATAAGTTTATTTGGTATCACAAGCTTTCGGAGTGTTGCTCCTTCATCTGGTGAGTGAGCTCACCTGAAGATAGAGCAGCACTCTGAAAGCTCGTGATGCCAAATAAGTCTGTCAGACTTTAGCTAGGCATTGTGAGATTTCTTCCTGTGCCCACCCTAGTCCAATGCCAGCATCTCCACATCAATCTAAGTGCTGAACTTGTCAATGAATTCTATGCACACTGAGAGAGGAGGGATGAAGGGGATAAGGTGATGGGTGGCTGTGGAGAAGCAGCAGCTGGGGATTAGCCAGTATGATTCTAGGGTAGTGATGTTTTTAAATAGAGGCCCAATAACATGAAATGTGGTCCAGTATGGTGGAGGGCTAAAACAATTTTGTAACAGATACTGATCACTAAATGTAATTCTTGAGTTGATTTGTTAACCCTTTCCCCCATAGAATCAGTTCCTGTTTGTATAGCTTATCCAATATTATCACTATCCTTCAGTTTTTAACAAACTGAAATTAACTTTAGTCGCTGAAAGCAGCAGCTCATACAGAAATGAACAGTGAAGTGAAAAACATTTCAGACACTAACATTATGAAGGAAAAGTGCCATTAATTTCCTTCGCTGTGGTCAGTGTACCATACTCAATGTAGTTCCAAAGAAATACTAATTTCTGTTACAAGCAGTCAAGCTGGTTTCGGTAATTAGCACTTCCACCACCAAACCTCTTACCCTACCTTCAAATACAGATTCAATTGGTGTGGTCAGTAAACTGCTCTCAAACACCTACATCAATAAAGAAACATAGGCGTATAGGGGGTGTCAGGGAGAGGTAGTACTCATCTTCAGCTGCCAAGAAAAATGCTTTTACCAGTGCTCGGACAGTCCAGAGTAAACTGCGTAAAATGCAGGATGCCTGGCTGAGCACCAAGGCAGATGAAATACAGGGATACGCTAACAGAAACAACTTGAAATGGTTTTATGAAGCCCTCAACACTCTCTATGGACCTCAATCTCTCAGGAGTTCCCCACTCCTGAGTACAGATGGTACAACTCTCATTACAGAGAAGGTTCAGATCCTGCAGAGATGGGCTGAACAATTTGAAGCCATCCTTATCCAATCATCAACTATTAATGATGAGGCAGTAGATAGGATTCCCCAGATTGATACCAACAGCGCCATGGTTGACCCACTGGTAGTAACTGAAATCACGAAAGCTGTCAGCCAGCTATCCAGTGGCAAAGCCCCAGGGGCAGATGCCATACCCGCAGAGATCTAAGTGGTCCTGCACTTATCAAGAAGTTCACTGAGTTGTTCCAGTCCTTTGGGAAGCAAGGATCCATTCCTCAGGAACTTAAAGATGCTTCCATCGTACACCTCTACAAAAGGAAAGGCAATTGACAAGTATGCAACAACCACCGAGGAATTTTGTTGCTCTCCATCACAGGAGAGACGCTCGCAAGTGTCCTGCTAAATCGTCTGGTCACTCAGCTGGAGCTGAACCTGCTTCCAGAGTCACAGTGTGGCTTCTGCAAAGGTCGTGGAACTACTGACATGATTTTTGCTGTGTGCCAACTTTGGGAGAAGTGTCAGGAGCAGAATCGCGAGCTCTACACAACCTTTGTTGACCTTGCAAAAGCCCTCGACAGTGTCAGCCGACAGGGCCTATGGAGGATCATGTCAGAGTTTGGCTACCTCCCCAAATTCATTCAGATGGTACACCAGTTCTATGATGGCATGATGGCCAGAGTACTGGATGGCAGAGAATCCTCTGAGGCATTCCCACTCACCAATGGCATCAAACAGGCTGTGTGCTCACACCCACACTGTTCAGCATTGCCATGCTGAATGAGGACAGTGTTACTGGAATTAGTCTCAAATATAGAGTGGATGGGAAGCTTCAAGCTATTTCCAAAGTGAAGGAGACTGTTCTGAGAGATTTCCTCTTTGCCGATGACTGTGCCCTGTATGCTGGCTCAGAGCCAGTGATGCAAGTCAGTATGGACATATTTTCCACGGCTTGTGACAACTTTGGACTCACCATCAACATTAAAAAGACCAAAGTCATGCACCAGCCTGCTCCTCATGCACCATACACAGAACCTAGAATCACAATCAAAGGGCAGAGACTACAGGCAGTGGACCAGTTCACTTATCTTAGCAGCGCTCTCTCCCAAGCAGTGACTATTGATGCAGAAGTTAACTGTAGAATAGCAAAGGCAAGCTCTGCTTTTGGTAGACTGTGCTCCACCATATGGGAATCAGCCCAGCAACAAAATTGAAAGTCTACAGCGCCGCAGTACTCACTACGCTCCTGTATGGACTGTGTATCAAAGGCATGCAAGACAGCTCAATCATTTCCACGTGACTTGTCTTCGCAGAACATTACGCATCTGATGGCAAGACAAAGTACCAGACACTAAAGTTCTCTCGAGAGCAAGTCTAACATCAGTCCACACACTGCTGATGACAGCGCAGACCTGGTGGGCAGGTCATGTCATCTGTATGTCAGTCCAGCATATACCCAATCAGCTCCTTTTTGGGGAACTGTCTGCTGGATGATGCTCACATGAAGGGCAGAAGAAACGTTTCAAAGACACACTCAAGGCTTCCCTGAAGTCGCTTGACATTGACACGACCACCCAAGAAACGCTGGTACAAAACTGCACTACCTGGTGCTGCTTCATCCATAAAGGCTGTCAAGCTCACGAAGCAAGGTGTATTGCTGAAGCACAACTTAAGTGCGAGCTGCGCAAGTCCAGAGCCACTAGCGCAATAATTATGTCTATACAAGTCTGTCCAATATGTGCCAGGACATTCTGTGCCTGAATTGGCCTGATCAGTCATCTTTGGACACATTGCAAACAGCCTCAAAATGACTAATGGTGTTAAGGTCCTCATCAATGATGATGGACGAACAACATAGTAAAGAAACACGCATATCCTTGACCATCCATCTCAGATGCATCTGAAATACAGCAAGCACGTATCAATTTCCTCTCACTGTTCCTTGTGTAATTATGTCATATTCAGTGTCCTGGATCCTTATGCACCAGTTTGATTTACCATTTTGTATCACAGATGCCCCAATTCTTCCCACTCCACACACCTACTATCCAATCAATAGCACTATAGCGCAAAGAATTAATGGGACTATGGCTAGAACATTGATGCACTTTCATCGAAACCAACTGCGCAATGTCACTATGATGATCCTCCACCTTAGTTGCTTAATGTTCAACAGCAAATGTTGCCCTAGTTAAATCACGTTCTTGCATCTTACACAAATAATTGTTCCAATTTCAATTGTGAATTAGGGAGTGTTCGCAACTGCAGTCAATTGAAACAGCAGAATAAAAGCCAACGGCATCAAGGAGCATTGCTGTGTTATATTGGCTGTACCAGTTCATTTTTAAAACAAAGTCACTGTGGAGTGAGCACACCTAAGTAGCTTTGCTTTGTACAGCGTGAATGCTCTCAGCTGGAGAATTCCAAAATCCTGCCTCTCACTGACTTACACTGCATGCACTTTGCGGAACAACTTCCAGGAATGCTTCAATAAGGTAACTGCAATTCCTGATGTGGATGCAAAATTTATACATTAAGCCAGTTTCTACAGTGTTAGATCTAGATTGAAAAACAAACATCCATTTTAAAAGTCTAACCTGAACTAGCTTTTCTACCCCCACTTGGGCGGTGGCTGTGGTGGAGAGGAAAGATAGAGGTTAAGAACTTTAATAAACACAGTTATTCATCTCTCCTCTTCCGCTTTGTCACTAATATTTGTCACTTTGTACATAGAGTCATAGAGGTTTACAGCATGGAAACAGGCCCTTTGGCCCAACTTGTCCGTATTGCCCAGTTTTTACCTCTAAGCTCGCCCCAATTGCCCACATTTAGCCCATATCCCTCTGTACCCATCTTATCCATGTAACTGTCTAAATGCTTTTTAAGAAACAAAATTGTACCCACCTCTGCTACTGCCTCTGACAGCTTGTTCCAGACACTCACCACCCTCTGAAAAAAAATTGCCTCTCTGGACCCTTTTGTATCTCTCCCCTCTCACTTTAAACCTGTGTCCCCTAGTTTTAGACTCCTGTACCGTTGGGAAAAGATGTTGACTATCTAGTTGTTGTATGCCCCTCATTATTTTATAGACCTCCACAAGATCATCCCTAAACCTCTTATGCTCCAGGAGAAAAAAGTCCCAGTCTATCCAGCCTCTTCTTATAACTCAAACCATCAAGTCCTGGTAGCATCCTAGCAAATCTTTTGTGCACTTTTTCTACTTTAATAATATCCTTTCTATGATAGGATGACCAGAACTGTACGCAGTATTCCAAGTGTGGCCTTACCAATGTCTTGTACAACTTCAACAAGACGTCCTAGCTCCTGTATTCAACGTTCAGACTGATGAAACCAAGCCTGCTGAATGGCTTCACCACTCTGTCCACCTGTGACCTGAACGTGCTATGAACACGTATCCCTAGATCTCTTTGTTCTGCAACTCTCCCCAACGCTTGACCATTAACTGAGTAAGTCCCTGGTTCGGCAAAATGCATCACCATGTAGACTCCCTTGCAACACTTTCAAAGACATAGCATTCAAAGTAGAATGCTAATATAGGAGGTGGCACCATTTTTGGGGAAAGGGTCAATTCTATGCACTCTTATTCACATCAGAAATTCTTTAGACAATTCTGTACTATATACTATCTTACCTGCTCTTTTAACAGTTTAATTCACAAGCCAAATGCTCAGTTTTTTTAACCTTAGTTTATATTGTCTTTTCCTAGCTAGATTGCAGTTCAGCTTTGTATCTCCTGCAATTATTCTCATCTTAACAAGAGAAACAAAATCAAATTACACGTGGATAACAAACCCAGTTGAATTTAACAAGTTTAGAAACACAACCGTTCCCTCCCCGAAGGCGATGCAGCATGTTCAGGGACCGTGAGGCATAATTCATTCTTCCCAATGAGTCTTCAGCAGAGACATCGATCTGGACCAGATGAAAACAGAGGTATTTATTCCCTGTCCCTCTCTCTCTCTTCTCACTTTCCTTCCCAACACAAGAGCAAAAGGAAAGGAAGTATAAGCAGGTCCATCAGTACCTGCAAAAAAAAAAAAGACCAAGACTATGCTTTCAACTACAAGTCTCTGTCAGTTGTGTATTCATTGCCCATATTTGGCATTTTTCTCTTCCACAACACCATCCCCATAAAT
Source organism: Sphyrna mokarran (assembly GCA_024679065.1). Lineage (NCBI taxonomy): Eukaryota > Metazoa > Chordata > Chondrichthyes > Carcharhiniformes > Carcharhinidae > Sphyrna > Sphyrna mokarran. The sequence continues at coordinate 6,176,224 of JAGIQG010000038.1, forward strand.
GGGCAAACTTTTAAATGTGATAAAGCAATTAGATTTTAAAATGTAAATTACTGTGATAGTTTATTAATAACTATTTACAAACTTTCATTAAAACTAGAGATGAATATGAGAGTCCGGCTGGTGTGGGAAAAATTCATGGGGCATTGGCATCAGTATTGGGTCAAGTGGTGGGATAGTCTGCACCTGAATCATGCTCAGACTAGTGTTCTTCTAGTCAGCTACATAACTAGTGAAGCAGAGAGGGCTTTAAACTAAATAGTGGGGACAATGGATCCAATTTGAGAACATGGTGTAAATCAGAGTAGAGAGACAAGCAAGAGGGAAAGGTATTAGTATTTGAAATAATAAAGATTGTGACAGGAAGGGACAGCAAGTCTAAGAGTAAGCCAGCAGATGATGCTGAAGGTTACAAAAATAATAGGAAAAACTAAAAGACTCTGTATCTATAGCATTTAAAACAAGTGAACTGATAGTTGTAATTGAAATAAATAAGTACGATCACTTAGCCATTACAGCAGCGTGGCTGCAAGATTACATGATTGGTACCTGAATCTTGAAAAATGTGACATTTAGAAAGGATAGGCAGCTAGGAAAAGCTGAAAGGGTGGCTCTCAATTAATAGTGGTATTAGCATAATAGAGGGATGAAGTACCAGTGGGGGACCATTTTGGGAATAGTAATCATAGGTTTAGTATCATCATGGAAAAAGTCAGACACTGATAAAGAAATTGAAAGAATCATCAGCCAGTGTCCAAATTGTGAAATCCAACAGTCATTACCACCATGGACAAATATGCACCCACAGAAATGGCCAGAGAGACCATGAGCAAGATGACACAGATTTTGCAGGTTGCTTCATGTTTCTCATTTTGATTGATGCACATTCCAAATGGTTGGATATCAATTAACGATGAAGACCACAATGACCACAGTCACCATTGATAAGCTGAGGCAGACTGTTGACATCCATGGCATCTGAGGTCTTAATGTCAGACAATGGCACAGCAAATGAAATTCAGAAATTTGAAAGTCAAACCTTATTCGCCATGTTTCCTCAACATCTTATCATCCAGCTTCCAATGGGTTAGTAGAACAAACTGTACAAACATGCAAATTGTCAAAGAAGAAACAAAATCATCGGCCTTTGCCTTCATATTTAGCAAGTTTCTTACTGTCATACAATGCCATGCCAAATGCAATCATAGGGATCATGCCAGCTGAATTACTGATGGGACATCACCTGCAGACCTGGTTGAATTTAGTTTTTCTGGATTTGGCAGAGAGCGTGGATGCTAGACAAGCCTCTCAAAAACAAAATCATGAATCAAGGAAGATGATCTAGTCCTGGCCAGGAACTTTGCAGCAGAACCTACATGAGTGCCTGGAAAAATTGTTGAAAGAACTGGACTGATCTCCCTATATTGTCGAAGTACAAAGACATTGTGAAAAAAACATGCAGATAGAATCACCACACAGTGCAGGAGGCCATGTGGCCCATCAAATCTATACTGATAACAATTCCATCTAGGCCCTATCCCCTATACGTTATAAGTCGAGGTTGATACTGAGGATCAACAGGTACCTCCTGTGGAGCACTCAAGTTCATCAGTTGCTGATACAGGGATCCCCATGATAAGTATATGGAGCCAGGGCATTTGAGTTCGCTGAAAATGAGATGACAGCAGCTTCTGAAGAGGGTCTCGACCCCGATTGATGAATTTACATTTGCAACAGCTTGCCCAGATGCCTTACTCACTGAAGATCGGAGTACTGAATTGAGACTTTGCTCCAGACAGATTGAATTTGTATCGAGTTTCTCCTGATGTTTGCCTTCGTCTTGTTGAGTTGTGCTTACCTATGTTTGATAATGTTCCTTCCATTTCGTTCATAGGTAAACTTCAAAGTTAGGGGGAAGGAGTGCGGTAGCATGACCCCTTTAATGGGATGATTCGTGAGGGCATGTGATCGGGCTGGACCCTATGGAAAGCCAGTGCAGGAAGCTGAGTGGAGAAACTCAGTTGGAGCCAGACAGCAGAGTGTGTAGTCACATCTTTAGTTCTGTCTAACCATTGCTTGTGTGTATTGGTATAAACCCTTCAGAAGTCATCCTTATGTTGTTACATCCCAGAAATAGCTGTTTATCAGGAAATGCAGGGAAAGGAGGATATCGGAAAAATTACAATCACCAGGGAAGTCATATTGAATAAATTGTTGGAACGGTCTGCTGACAAATCCTAGATCCTCATGGACTTCATTAGGATCTTAAAAGAAGTGGCTAGTGAGATAGTTGATGTATTGGTTTTAATTTTCCAAAATCCCCTAGGTTCCTGGCAGGTACCATTCGATTGAAAAATAGTAAATCTAACTCCTTTATTCAAAAAAGGGAGACAGAAAGCAGGAAGCTACATGCCAGTTAGCTTATCATAGGGGAAATATTTGAAGCCATTATTAAAGATGCTATTGCAGGGCATTTCAATAAATTCAAGATAATCAGGCAGAGTCATCATGTCCCATTCCGTTTGGTCAGTGCTTGGACAGTGATCCTAGAGATGGAACTACTTATTATTTAGAAAATATTAATCAAGTATTAATGGCTCAGGCAAATCAAGAAATTTAACACCACAAAGAAAAGCATGTTTCATATTCAATGTGGTGCTTCTAACTTGAAACAAATTAATTTACAGAACTTCCAACATAATTGTACAATGTCACTCCCCTGACCAGTTCATCCAGCGAGTAGCCTGCAACAAGCAGGAAGATTCCAAATTTGATTTCCAGCCAGTGGCAATCAGTGACTGATCTCAACTATCTTTTAATAGTTTATGAAGTACACGAGAGGAAGATTGTTAGTTTTACAGACTATTACATAAAGGAGATTGGATCGTGCAGTGAATTGGAAGCTTGACGTTCATCACAAGGCTCTCAGAGGAATGAAACTCAGATTGACAGGAGGAATGTTGCCTTCTGGGTTAACAGGCTAAAAGGTGTTTAGCCATTCTCCGCCCAGGTGCCAGAGGCCATCGTCTCCCTAAAAACAAAGGTTTCTAACTGAAATGTCTACCAGTAAACTTCAGGATATTAATCTACAAAAGCAAAAGACTGCAGATGCTGGAAAACTGAAATAAAAACAGAAAATGCTAGGAACACTCAGGTAGGCAGCATCCTTGGAGAGAGAAACATGAATATTTCAGACTGATGATTTTTGATGAAAGGTAAATCTGAAAAGTTATTTTTTTCTCCCTCCATGGACATTACCTGAACTGCTGAGTGTTTTTATCATTTTCTTTTTATTTTAGAATTCTATTTGTTGAAGGTATAGAAATGCCACAATGATGAAAAACACTGAAGATCAGCTTAAATAAACTCTAGATTTTCTATCTTATACAAGGTCTGGAATTTAGATGAAACTGGATATTTTCTTCTGAGGCTTTGTTCACAAAGGACTTGTAAAAATGAGTAAGGGGCTAAAAGGTTATATAATGTCAAGGTGATTAGCATTTGTTTTGAATAGGGATGTATATGAATTATAGAAGCCTTTAGTTCCCTAGTAAAGCTGGAAGCCATGCTGCTTGAGAAATGAGATGAAGGCATTTCCCCTCATTACAAAGAACTACAGGAATTCAAGGGTGACATTAGAAGTTCAAGGTTGTACTTAACTAAAGATAGGAAAGAAAGAGAGAATCAAGGTTTAAAAAAACTCCAAAGATGCAGCATTCTTGAATAATATTCCTGGCTATTCAGATATGAAATAAAACGCAAATTTGGAAATAGGACATTAAAGCTTCAAATACAGAAGTGATCAAGTATTTTGTTAACAGAACAGTCAGCGAATAGCTTGTGTCTCTTTGTCAAGATTGACCAAGTTGGAAATATCTGCCAGCTGATGAATAAAATGGAAAATTTGAGATGCAAGAATAGAAGGCAGTATACACATGAAATAAGGCTACTCTAACAATCACAAACAGCTCTTTATAAACCCCAGATTCAAATCTGAAAGCAGCAAACTTTCAGAAGCAGAAGCAAATGCAAATGAGCCATTTAAAACACTCTGCAGATGGCTTTGGCTATTATATTGATTTTGATAACTGCAAAGTAAAAAGGACCCCTCTAAACAAGTTGCTAATAAAAAAATTCTCTCAAAAACATTTTAGAACTGTTTTCTACTTTTCGTAGACTGGTTACATTAAAAATACATTATATGGAAAATATACATTTTGTAAGCAATGCAAATGTTGCTCCTGCCAAATTGTTTGCAATCCTATTGAACATTGGCACATGAACTCCGAGTACCAACGTCTTGCTCTGAAAGATCTGAATGTTTATAAGCATCCTCATTTAAGTGGTTCAATAAATAACAACGAGGAAATGCTGGAAAATCTCAGCAGGTCTGGCAGCATCTGTAAGGAAAGAAAAGAGCTGACATTTTGAGTCCAGATGACCCTTTATCAAAGCTAAATGTCAATAGCTTGAACATCAATGAATTGCACTGCACAGTAGCTGGGCAAAAGTGTTTACTATGATTGCCCATCGAGTGGGGCCAAAATTTAAGTTGGAGGGATGCTTAGCATAGGCCAGGCACTTGCCTACAGAATGCAACTATTTCACAAACTCTTTAAAGAGCCTAAGTACAAGTTAAACCATGCTGCATTGTGCAATAAGGACACAGCAGGGCTTATTTGCTTTAAATCAAAATACTAAGTTATGTGAAACACTGTAGCTGCATCAACCACAACATCCCACAAATGATTGGATGCGTACTGTCAAGCCACTTTCTCATTAACCATCCTCACCCTGAACTGTTATCAGTCTTCGTTGTGGTTCGAGTTCCTTCTTAACACACGGACTTCTAAAACAACCAAATTGTGGTATAAGGATATCTTACACATTCTGCAATTTACTCCCTCCTACAGCACTGAGTTTATCTGCATGAAGTGTTTCCCTAAGCATCTCCTTAACTGCAAGAAATTTTAAAAGACTTGACCAGCAGGAGCTTAAAAGAAAAAAACACAAATACATTATCGAGGAAATGCAACATATTGTGATGATAGTAATGCAATTGATATGGATACATTTTTTTTTTGTGTGTTTAAGGGGCATGTTCAAAAATTCAGCTCAGATGCAACTCTGATTAATGATAGACAGGGTCATGTGATGATGTGGTTATAGGAAGACCTGGTTCTGTGACAGAGGGGAAAAAGCAGTTTAGTTTGCAGCTGAAGCCTAATTGAAGTTAGACTTTGCAGGCTTCTGGAACTCACTCTCTCGGAAAGCTTCAAGACTGTCTGCACTCATTATAGCAAGTGTATTTATAGTTGCTAATAGTATTTAAAGTAGCATTTAAGTTTATTGGTTACTTGGAATGGAAACGGTGAAAATTAGAAATTAAAGTTATTTCCTTTGCATTAAGTATTGTTCAACTGTTAATAGTTCAGTTCCTTCATTTGATACGATTATATTTCAACAGTTAATAAATTTTGTTTTACTATAACATATCCCTTTGTCAGTGGAATCATTCCCGGAAGGATCCTTTCTTAACATTTATACCAAAATAGAAAGAATGTTGGATCTAACCTGGCGCCTGAATGTAATTTGGGATTCAATCTGAGATCCTAACACTATAAAGGTAATGCAAGCAGCCACTGTAAAAGTGCATTTGAAATCTGCTAAGAACAGGATCAGGCTTAACTGTGATGTCACCACACTTAAATAATCTGCTAAAGCTCCCTGTCCCATCTCACAAGAAGAATAACCACTTGAACACAACACCAGAAGTGTGCCAGGTCTCAAGAATGTACATCAACATGATTCAATGTGTTCAGGAAAGGAAGGATAATCAAAAGTAAAGAACCTTTTATGTCTTAAATTACCACTTTAAAAGTGATTTAACAATTTCAAATTATAAATCATCAATAGAATCGTAGAACCCTACAGTGCAGAAAGAGGCCCTTCGGCCCATTGAGTCCGCACCGACCGCAATCCCGCCTACCCCCATATCCTTACACATTTTACCCGCTACTCCCTCTAACCCACGCATCTCAGGACACTAAGGGGCAATTTTAACATGGCTAATCAACCCAACCCACACATCGTTGGACTGTGGGAGGAAACCCACGCAGACACAAGGAGAATGTGCAAACTCCACACAGACAGTGACCTGAACCAGGAATCAAACCCAGGTCCCTGGAGCTGTGAAGCAGCAGTGCTAACTACTGTGCTACCATGCCATATTCTTTCTCTCCATATTCTGGGATGGATTCCATCAGGTTTTGGGGACTTATCTACCTTGATGCTTTTCAAAACACTCTACACCACTTCCTTTTTTTAATCAAAATGCCCCAGAATATCAACATTACCCCTCTCTGGACTCATCATCTATCATGCTCCTCATCTTTGTGAATATTAGTGCAAGTATTCATTAAGGACCTTGCCCATTTCCTCTGCCTCTACGCATACATTTCCTCCTTTGTCTTTGAGTGGATCTACTCTTTCCACAGGTCCCTCTTGCTCCATATATTACATATTTATGTATATGTAAAATGCTTTGGGATTTTCCTTCATTCTGTTTGCCAAGGACATTTCATGACCCTTTTAGCCCTCTTAACTCCTTGCTTATATTCTTTGAGGGCTGTCTATCTTCAGTTTCCTAAATCTTATGTATGTCTCCTTTTTCTTTTTGACTAAGCTCAATTCCTCTCGTCATCCAAGGTTCCCAAATCTTCTTATCCTTCAGGCAACATTTTACAAACAGTCAGACGCATGGTCAGTACGTAAATTGCAGAAAGTAGAATGTAGTTTATGTATATAAAAAAAAATCACCCAGTTAAGGTCTTGTTGTCATAACTTCAGTTTTGCAACATTGGCAGGCTATAGAGTCTTATTTAGTTTTCCCTCGTTTGCAATTTTTCTTTACTTGCATAGTATTGTTTCCCCGGGAGATAAACCAGTTTTATGTCTGAAGTTAGCCATGGGATAAAAATGCTTACCTAATGCAGACAAAAAAAAAACAATTTTCTCTATTTGCACTTTGCATTATGACTGGAAACAGTGACATTATCCATTCCACTTGTCTACCATATTGGATCTAAACAGTTTCAAAATGAAAAACTCACTCGGTGTGAATGACACATTGAATGGCATTAATGTGGGTTTACATCATAACAGTTGTGGAAAAAACGTATAGTTAATTCATAAGTTAGGTTTATCAAACCTTGCTCAGTCATAACCAATTTAAAACTGTAACCTATTTTAAACTTTGGAAAGTTATAAATCCATCAACATGGAGAAATCTTATATATTTGTATACTGGGGAGTGATACCAAATTACAGCCTCCTACATTAGGGTACGGATCAGAAACCCCAAGGTATAATACAAAGTTACAGTAGACCCCATACTATTTTGGCATTGAGGGGATAAGGTCTTTTGCTCCACGTATGGTTCTATTGACACACGAGGCTTTTAACAAAACAAGCCTTGTCTAACTATAACAAATCAATTAATTTAACATTTGAACAATACTTAAACATGGCAAGACACAATGGTCAACTGCTAACCTAGCTCTATTAGTTCCAATTCAAGCAGTATTACAGACTTAAAACCCCTCTTCAAAATGAGTTAGCAAACAGCATGGGCTTACGTTGTATACTGGTTAATAGTCCAAGAACTTTTAGAACATTGAGAGAGAGTGCATGAGAGCACGCAAAGCTTTTAAATAGTTCCAGTGAGCAACTGCTCAATTTTAAAAAATGAAACGAAGAGTCTTTCCTGCATGCTTAGCTTCTCCTGTTAATCACATGGTTTTGTCAGTCAACCTAATCAAAACCACACTGAAACCCCAAGGGAAACCAAAGTAAACAAAAATGAATCAACTGTTTAAACAAACACAGCCTCTCATCACAAGCCAACTCTCTCAGCATGCAAATCAATCCAGTGAACCTTCACTAAACTGCCAAGTATATCCTTCCTTCATACGGAGAAGGACTGCACAATGCTCCAGGTGTTGTTAAACTAAAGCCCTACACAATTGTAGCAAGACCTCCTTACTCTTGTACTCCAATCCTCTTGCAATAAAAGAGGAATGAATTTGCCTTTCGAATTGCTTATTGTACCTCTAGTAAGAATACATCCAAACTCTCTGAATATTTAACTTTCACATCCACTAAACAAAATGTTCTGCTTTTGAAAGTACTGTGCCTTGTGTTTCTCTGCAGAATTTTATTGGCACTATTGTCTACAGCTGATGCCTTCTAATTGTTACTGAAACAATATAATGGACATCATACTAATTTTAATCTGAATTAATGTAGGGTCCTGTGGTTTTTAGTGTTCCTTCGGATGACAGGCTGGGGTTTGATTGAGGATGATTGCCAGGGCAGATGACATCCCTCAGGATAGCTTTTATTTCCCCAAAGGCCTCAGAGTTGGTTCAACATTCTAAGGACTAATTCGCAGAGGTGTTGAATGAGTTAATCCAGTATCATGTGAGCATACTTATTTCTGTGGGAAGTCTGAAGAAAGGTGTCTGTCTGTGAGATGGTATTTAACTTGGAACAGCAGAGGTGCCTAACAGTTAGAAGCTATACAGTGTGTCATGTTGAAATCTTGTAATTGATAAAAGTTATACTAATTCTTTTTGTTCTATTTTAACTGTGCTCTTAATAAACTATGCTTGATAAAAGCTTCCTTGTGGGTCATTTGAAACATCTTATGCTGACCCACTCCAAAATCAAATGGGCTAACTTCATAGAAAAATGAGAGTTTTCTGGCCTGGGTCTTAACATTTTACTCTTCTTACTACAAAAGTGAAACTTCACACTTTCCTATATTGTACTCCAGCTGCGTCCTTGTTGTACACACAGTCATAAGAACATAGGAAATAGGAGCAGGAGTAGGCCACCTCGCCCTTTGAGCCTTCCCCACCATTCAATAAGATCATGGCTGATCTGAAGTGAATCAGTTCCACCTTCCCGCTTTCTCCCCATAACCCTTAATTCCCTTGTCTATTGGAAATTTAAATTAGATTTCTAAATCTAAATAAACACTCAATTTGTCAATATCTCCTTATAGCCTTTGTGCCCTCCTCACAGTTCACATTTCCTCAAGTTTTTCCATCAGCAAACTTCCAGAGAAATTATCTTCGGTCTCTTTGTTGAACTTGTTAGTTAGATTTTAAAAACCTGAAGCCCAAGTATTTATTCTTTCTGAGCTCCAGGTTTACTTCCTCACCCCCCCACCTCCCAAGGTCTGTTAACCAATCCTCCATTCGTACTAATATATTACCCCCAATTCCATGAACCCTCATCTTGCATATTAACCTTTTGTTTGGCACCTCATCAAACACCTTTTGGCAATCCAAACCTTTAGACTGGTTTCTAAATATTTTGCAATCAAGATACACTTGCAAAGGAAACCTGCTCTGTGTATCTGCTTCAATATGCAGAAGGAAGTTGAGACACACAAGCAAATAAAAGGGGCAAGGGGAATATCAAACAATTAACCAAATATCACAAAGGAGTGATTTACTATTTTGTGATCGAACCTCTTCAGTTGAATAAATATAATGCACAAATCAAGCCTTCAATATAATGTAATGTAAATGCAAATGCTGTGTAAAGTGGCACCATCTGGGCAGAATTGGAGATATGAGAGTACCAAACTATCTTTTAGAGGAGTTGCTGTCTATGGGAGTTTGCGCATTCTCCCCGTGCTTGCATGGGTTTTCTCCGGGTGCTCCAGTTTCCTCCCACATCCCAAAGATGTGCTCTTAGGCTAATTGGCAAAACAAATTCTCCCTAAATTGTCTCAAATTTGGTTTTTAATCCATAGATCTATAAACATGGACAGGGATCGCAGGTAGAAGTGGGAACATCGGGGTGGCAGCGCGGGCTCGTTTCTATTTTCATCATAAAGGCACAAAACCTTTTTTGCTGAAACTGTCACTTATTCAGAAACATAAGTCCAACACTAGTCTCCACAAAACTATTAAAGAATCCAGACTACAAGAAACCATTATTGATTATTCTTACATTTATACTGCTAAAATTATTTATCAAAATAAATAGCACTCAGTGTAATGTAAACTTAGCCCAAACATAATGTTTACTTGAATTGGACAGGCACAAGACTTGCATGTACAAAGAACAAAAACAGCATGGGAAACATGCCCTTCGGCCCAACGAGCCCGCGCTGCCACCCCGATGTTCCCACTTCTACCTGCGATCCCTGTCCATGTTTATAGATCTATGGATTAAAAACCAAATTTGAGACAATTTAGGGAGAATTTGTTTTGCCAATTAGCCTAAGAGCACATCTTTTGGATGTGGGAGGAAACCGGAGCACCCGGAGAAAACCCACGCAAGCACGGGGAGAATGCGCAAACTCCCACAGACACAGGCCCAAATCCATGTATCTGCACAGCACAGCGCTAGTCACTGAGCTGTCGTGTTGCCCATCAAATGGTCCAGGTCAAGCGTACACTAACGACGTGAAGCACTAGGATACTCTCGAAAAAAGTCCGAGAGCAGCCCTCTCACGACCCATCGCGTGTATGCCCCTTGTTAGACAACAAGGTGAACCAAAGCACCTGTAGGATAAAAACAAGTACATCAATATCATCATCTATTTACACACTTCCCAGGGACTCCCAAGGCTCATGATCCTTATTTTAAATCAGTTTTCTATACCCCTCCATTCCCATTCTGTTCATGTGCCCACCTAAGTATTTCTTAAATAACTCCAGAGTACCTGCCTCCACCACTTTACTTGGAAGCGCATTCCATACCCCCACCACCCTCTGTGTGAAAAAACTCCTTCTAGCATCCAAATTATACCTTACCCTCTCACCCTAAGCCCGTGACCCCTCGTGCCATTCGAGTCCATCCTCGGAAAGAGCTTAACCCTGTTTACTCTATCTATACCCCTCATAATCTTGTACACCTCTATTAGATCTCCTCCAAGTCTACATCTTTCTAAGGAAAACAGTCCCAATTTGCCTAATGTCTCCTCGTAACTCAGACCTTCCATACCAGGCAGCATCCTGATAAACCTCCTCTGCACTCTCTCCAGAGTCTCCACGTCCTTCCAGTAGTACGGCGACCAGAACTGGACGCAGTATTCCAAATGAGGTCTAACCAACGTTTTATACAACTGCAACATTAAAGGCCAGCTCTTGTATTCTTACCCCTTCCTATAAAGGCTAACATACTATATGCTTTCTTCACAACCTTCTCCACTTGCTCTGCCACCTTCAGAGACTTGTTCACCTGCACCCCCAGGTCCCTCTGCGTTTCTATACTCTTAATAGGTCTACCCTTTATCATATACCTCCCCACTACATCTTTCTCCCGAAATGCATCACCTCACATTTATCAGGATTGAATTCCATCTGCCATCTGTCTGCCCAAGCTACCAGCCAATGTCCCACTGCATCATCTGACAATGCTCCTCACTATCCACAAGTCCAGCCATCTTTATATCGTCTGTAAACTTGCTGATCACTTCAGTTACTCCCTCTTCCAAGTCATTTATATATATTACAAATAGAAGAGGTCCCGGTACCGAGCCCTGCGGCACACCACTAGTGACCGACCTCCAGCTAGAAAAACACCCTTCCACTATTACTCTCTGTCTCCTATTACCAAGCCAGTTACTTATCCACCTAGCTACCTGTCCTTGTATCCCATTGTCCTTGACCTTCTCAACTAACCTCCCATGAGGGACTTTGTCAAACGCCTTACTAAAACCCATATAGACAACATCAACGGTTTGCCCTTAGTCCACTATTTCCGCCACCTCCTCAAAAAATTCTACCAGATTTGTAAGGCACGACCTCCCCTTAACAAAGCCATGCTGCGTATCCCTAATCAGATCACAACGCTCTAAGTGCCTATACATCCTATCTCTAAGAATCCCCTCCAACAGCTTCCCTACCACTGACGTCAAACTCACCGGCCTATAATTTCCAGAGTTATCCCTACTACCTTTTTAAACAACGGTACAACATTAGCTATTCTCCAGTCCTCTGGGACCTCACCCGTGTCCAAGGAAGAGACAAATATTTGCGTCAGAGGCCCAGCAATTTCACCTCGCACCTCCCTAAGCAGCCTGGGATAAATGCCATCAGGCCCAGGAGATTTATCAGTTTTAATGCTACCTAGAAGCTCTAACACTTCCTCCCTCGGTATGGATATTTCCCTCAACTGGTCCACAGCTCCCTGAGAGAGAGGAGCTGTCAACAAACCCCTCCTTCGTGAATACCAACGCAAAGTATTCATTCAGGATCTCCGCCATTCCCTCGGGCTCTAAGCACAGTTCCCCTCCTCTGTCCCTAAGAGGTCCGATTTTTCCTCTAACCACCCTTTTATTCCTAACATAGGAGTAAAAAGCCTTTGGGTTTCCCTTAATCCTATCCGCCAAAATCATTTCATGCCCCTTTTTTGCATGAAAAACTCCCCGTTTAAGCTCCCTCCTACTCTCTATATTCCTCCAACACTGTCTCCGTTCCCAGCTGCTTTGACCTATCATACGCTTCTCTTTTCTTCCTAACCAAGTCCTCAATATCCCTAGTAATCCACAGCTCTCTAATCCTACCTTTCCCATCTTTCCTCTTGGCTGTCACATATTTATCTTGCAACATTTTCAGTATTCCTTGAAAGACTCCCACATGCCTAGCGTGGACTTACCCTTGAGCAACCGTTCCCAATCAGTTTCCCTAAGTTCTTGCCTAATCTGACTGAAGTTAGCCTTCCCCCAATTCAGCACCCTGCCCCTAGGGCAACAAGCTTCCTTTTCTATCTGTATCCTAAAGTAGACAGAATTGTGGTCACTGTTAGCCACATGTTCCCCTACTACAACATCAACCACCTGCCCTGGCTCATTACTCAGAACTAAATCCAATATAGCCCCTTCTCTAGTCAGGCTAGCCACATACTGCTCCAACGATCCTTTCAGTACACATTTTACAAATTCCTGCCTGTCCAAAACCCCAGCTCAAGGTACTTTCCAATCCACCCTAGGGAGATTAAAATCTCCCACTATAACGACTCTGTTCTTTCTGCTCCTATCCAAAATGTCTTTACGTATGCCTTCTTCAACTACCCGTGGGCTGTTGGGTGGCCTACAATACACCCCTAGCATAGTATTCGCCCCCTTTCCATTCCTCAACTCCACCCACAGCGACTCCACTCCTAACTCCTCTGTATTGTCCTCCTTCTGCACTGCCGTGATGCTCTCCTTAACTAACAACGCCACTCCCCCACCTCTTCTGCACCCTCCTCTGTCACGCCTGAAACACTTATACCCAGGAATGTTCAGTTGTCACTGCTCCCCTTCCTTTAACCACGTCTCTGTCACTGCAATCACATCCAAGTTCCTCGCAAACATTAAGGCCCTAAGTTCATCCGTTTTTCCCGTTACACTCCTCGCATTGAAACAGACACACTCCAGACCTCCAAGCCCACTCGGAACCTTACATTTGCTCTCTCCATTTTCAATGGAAAAATTGTACATGTACAAATCAACAGTTCAAGTTAAACGCCCAAAACTAAAGCAAAATAGCGTGGATGTTACATATCTGAAAGGAAAACAGAAAACGCTGGAAATACTCAGCAGGTCTGACAGCATCTGTCGAGAAAGAGAAACAGGGCTAACGTTTCAGGTCGATGTTCTGAAGGACATAAGAATGTAAGAAATAGGAGCAGAAGTAGGCCATCTAGCCTCTCGAGCCTGCCCCGCCATTCAATAAGATCATGGCTGACCTGAAGTGGATCAGTTCCACTTACCTGCCTGCTCCCCATAACCTTCAATTTCCTTATCGATCAGAAGTCTATCTACCCGTGACTTAAAACATATTCAACAAGGTAGCCTCCACCACTTCAATGGGCAGAGAATTCCAGAGATTCACTACCTTCAGAGAAGAAGTTCCTCCTCAACTCTGTTCTAAACTGCACCCTCCCCCTTTATTTTGAGGCTGTGCCCTCTAGTTCTGGTTTCCTTTTTAAGTGGAAAGAATCTCTCTATCCTATCTAGCCCCTTCATTATCTTATATGTCTCTATAAGATCCACCCTCAGCCTTCTAAATTCCAACAAATACAGGTCCAATCTACTCAATCTCTCCTCATAAGCTAACCCCCTCATCTCCGATATCAACCTGGTGAATCTTCTCTGTACTCCCTCCAAGGCCAATATATCCTTTCACAAATAAGGTGACCAAAACTACACACAGTACTCCAGTTGCGGCCTCACCAGTGCCTTGTACAGTTTCAGCAAGACCTCTCTGCTTTTATATATTCTATTCCCCCTCACGATGAAGACCAACATTCCATTTGCCGCCTTGATCACCTGCTGCACCTGCAAACTGAGTTTTTGCAATTCGTGCACAAGGACCCCCTTGTGCACAGTAGCATGCTGCCACTTTTCACCATTTAAATAATATTCCATTTTACTATTATTTCTTCCAAAGTGGATAACCTCACATTTGCCAAGTCCATCTGCCAGGTTCTCGCCCACTCACTCAGCCTGTCCAAATCTCTGCATACTTTCCGCACCCTCCACGCAATTCACTTTTCCACTCATCTTCGTGTCATCAGCAAACTTTGTTACCCTACACTCAGTCCCCTCCTCCAGAGTACAGTCTACGTATATGGTAAACCGTTGAGGCCCTAGCACTGATCCCTATGACACGCCACGAGTCACCAATTACAACCAGAAAAGCACCTATTTATTCCAAGTCTCTGCTTCCTGTTAGATGGCCAATCCTCAATCCACACTAACGCTTTACCCCCAACCCGGTGCACCCTAACCTTTTGCAGCAATCTTTTGTAAGGCACCTTATCAAACACCTTCTGGAAAGGACCATTGACCTGAAATGTTAACAGTTTCTCTCTTCACTCATGCTGCCAGGCCTCGAGTATTTCCAACATTTTCTGTTTTTAGTTTCAAATTAAATGCCTAAATCAGTCTCCTTTTCCCAATATATTCCAAATATTCACAAAGCAGTTCCCTCACAACAATCATGCGTCCTGATGAGTTACACAACTACGAATGGAATTATAACATCTTACAAACTCAGTTGGGTTGCAGAAAGACTCTGCTATATCAAGTCATTGCATCCCTTTATTAAATTATTGGTTGACCAACAAAGTAACGAAGGCAAAAATGCAGTCAAATAACACTTGAAAAACTGCTTACTTCTTTAACATTTGCACAAGCATCGTACATTCAACCTCAAGTACTTCATTGGCTGTGAAGCACTTTAGTATGTTCTGGATAAGGAGGACTTTCCAGCTATCGAAGTGAAAGATGTTACACACTGCTTAATTCAAAGAATTTTTCTCTCATCAGGGAGGTGTTTAACAATAATAAAAATATGGGCTTTCCATTATTCTGCACATCTACAATTTATTATTTACCTCTTCCTGCACTGCTAATTCAAAATTCAAAATCATGGCAAGCTTCAAAGCTAAAAACACTTTTACCTAATTTATTTTTAAATACATGTACATGTTTGCAACCTGACTGATTTTATCTTGTGAATTGTTAAACAGCATGGCTGCATTAGGTAAAGTCAGACTTTGAAAAAAAGGGGGTGGTGGGGGTTTTCTCTCTCAGTTTCTGTTTCAACAGAAAATGTGGTACCTGCTCTCTTGGCAAGAATGAAAATACCACAATGATCTCCATTTGAGAACAGCAAAACATAACCAATGATGACAAATCATTTCAGTTAGTGCCCAAGGGCAAATTTACATCATGGAATCTTATATAAAGATTCCAACTGGAAAGTATTTTCTTGCTTAAAATAATGCTTGGATACAATAACTAAACTGCATGACTGCATTTTGGAAGAAAAGCTACTTGGCCATTAAATTGTTCATTTGACAAACCATATATTAATTTGAATTCTTATCGAGTTCACTTCAGTAATCCCTGGGTAAACGGGAAACCACAGGTAAGTGTTTCCAAGATAAAACAACTTTCTCCTGGATTGTCAACAGTAATCTTGCAACACTTGAGGATATCAAACTGACATTACAATCTCCACCATTCAATCCTAGCCAGTTGCATTCCATGAGAATATTGTCATGATGTACACAGCACAAGAACTGATTTGCTCCAACCAGTCATTGCTCTGCTCTATAACAAAAATCTAGATATTTGTTATTAACCATTTAACCAAACTCTTTTAAAAACGGCAACATACTATTAACTGCCTTTGTCAAGTCTATTCCAATTGTTTACTGCTCTACGTGGTTTTGCAAGACTCAGTTATCACTGGATGACCATAGGAGCTGGAACTTTGAGCAATTTGTAATCCCCCCCCCCCCCCCTCAAATCCTGAGGAAGCAGAGATCAATTGGATCAGCTATCACAAAAGGTCTCAGGAATTGAAAACTGGCATCTTCCTGATCTGTACGGATCAACAGCAAACAAGCTGTACATGTACCCATGGAAGCATTACAGAACATGAAACCTTGGAGAAAACACTACTAAAACAGCATATTATAATGAATGGATTTTGTACA
Organism: Sphyrna mokarran; assembly: GCA_024679065.1. Classification (NCBI taxonomy): domain Eukaryota; kingdom Metazoa; phylum Chordata; class Chondrichthyes; order Carcharhiniformes; family Carcharhinidae; genus Sphyrna; species Sphyrna mokarran. Next base: position 6,192,739 of record JAGIQG010000038.1, read on the forward strand.
GTTTCTTTAATTAAAATCTGAAATACGTCCTGATTAAATTGATTTTAAAACCTTTGTCAGAATGCTTTGTTTCAACTTCCATTTCATGACCAAGTTGATATTCTGCATCTTACCCCTCCCATAAATATAATCCCATCGTCCATAATGTCTGTTCACTCAATGTCTTCTTGAATCTTGAAAATAGCTGTTGTGCAAGAGAAGGCTAAGATTTTTTTGTAATAAAAAAAGGTCACTTTTCTCTCCACGTTGGCTTCAAGATTCCACCCACCAACCTGCGTGTGTTCGGAGGTGTCCGCTGAGTGCATCTCTTCTCCGACAGGCATAATTACAGAATGGACATTTAAAAGGCTTCTCCCCAGAGTGTAATTTGATGTGCCGCAGGAGGTTTCCTTTCTGTGTGAACGAGGCACCACACTGGTTACAATGAAAGGGGCGTTCGCCTGAGGAAGAAAGATGGGCAGAAAGGTCAAAGAGCTAGCAAGAAGAAAAAAATAGATTTAGAAAACATACCAGCCTTTCAACATAATACTTTTGTGTTCATTAATGTGAAGGATGACAGTGCTGGAAAACAAAGGATTTTCCATTTCTGGAATTCAAGGTGATGTATACCACATATGGAATTAAAAGGACTAAAAATTAAAAAGTGATGAGCACAAACAAAATATAATAATTTGTATTTGTAGGATGTTTGTGTCTCCCATGGCATTCTAAAGCATTTTACTTACAATGAATTGCTTTGAAGTGCAGTTAGTGAATGCAGCAGCCATCTGACAAGGTCGCATTAAATGGTTATTCATCTCACCTGTTAATGTTTTTGGTATTGAGGACCAACCGTTAGACAGGATGCTCGATAAATTCCTGCACCTTTTTAAATAATGCCACTGAATTTGACATTCACCTGCACTATGGGAATAAGCAGATGGAGCCTTGGCTTATTGTTTCAACCAAATGGCATCTCTGACAATGCAACACCCCCTTAGGTGCTACTCATTTTATACTCAAATTCTGGTGAGGTTTAAATACAGGACCTTTTGAGACAATAATAGTGTCAACTAAGCCAAGTTGACACTGGACCAGAAAAAAAACTAGAAGATGCTTGAATCTGACACACAACCATCAGTTGCTGTATAAATTACAAAGTTAAAATTGCTTTGGAAGGATCAAATAAGTGATCTATTACCAAAACGATTAGCTGTGCATTCAGTTTAATGATACACAGATCAGACTGTCAAGCTTAATCAGGAAAAAGCTTTCATGATGTCTCATTTCAGATAGAGTATAGCTCCTGCAGTTTATAAAATGTACTAAATTACAATAGAAAGCAGATTAAAATACATCTTATTTGACTATTTATGATCTCAAGAGTTTAAACATCAGCATCAGATACCCTGACGTGTAAATACACAATTACAAAACCAGTTCAATGTTGCAGCTCGATGCACCCAGAGGAAAAATTTACAAGAAAACAAAAAGAAAAAAAGTCTAAACCCAAGCACTAGAAGGCCTTCCTCAGCCTTCTTGCCGCAGCACTGGTCAAAAATTATTTATAGAAATTCCAGTAAACATACATTCTGTAAACACAGCATTCTGGTAGTAAACAAACGAACAAAGGCAACTTCTTCTAGTAAATTTTGTGCTCATGCTGAGAGACATCAATACTGGGAAAGGGATTTTGTGTTGGCACCCACATGTCTGATATGTCACAGGTTTGATGCAAGATAAAGCTCACTCGGTCTCGATGCACTTTAACTCCAGCCACAGAAGAACCACCCCTGATGCATCAATGCAACACTTCCATTCTCCTCATAAGCCATCTGCGGGGCTTCAGCGAATTTAGAGCCAACATATTATAGTTTTGCGCTGTGGACTCCTTTGTAATGGAATGGAGTTGAAACCCTTTTGATTTTGTAGATATGCTACTGTTGTGGGTTGAGAGAAAAAGTGCAGATGCAAGTGTAAAAGAACAAATAAAAGCTCCAAGAACATTTGCAGAAAGGTTTTGAAAGACTTCTAAAATATGTCGAAGCTGAATTCTATACTTCAGAGTTTAATTTGTCTGCTCCTGTAACTGCAGGCTCCCAGGGTCAAAAATAACTGGCTAAACTTCATGGGCAAATAAATCACAAGCGAGTTTAAACAACTGCCACCACAGATAGAGACTTTAAGCCCCACTACACGCCACTCCATTTCCTTACTTGTGTAAGTATACTTACCAGTGTGGCTCCTCTTATGTACCATAAGAACATTCGGTCCGATGCAGACCATTCCGCATAGATCACACTTCAGTTTTCCATTAGGAAGGCGAATCCCTCCAGGAGAATGAGGTCCCTGCCCCGTGCCCTCAAAGAATCCTAGCGGGTCCGAAAAAGACACATCCACAATGACTGCTTCATCTTTATCACTAGCGCCATCCTCCTGTGCCAGAAGCCTCCCTGCCTCTTGATCGCTGTACATCTCAACCTTGATGGAGTTGGCTGCAAATGAACATCAGAAATGTCAGATGGAGCCACAAGACGACAGGGCTAGACACCAGGTATGGGGCGCTGATCAAGACAGGCCAGGTGGCAACTGTACAGCAACCAATTTTTGTAAACCCTCATGGAGCATCCTAGCCAAATAGTTGGAAGCTTGAAGCAAGAGAGGACCCAGTATTGACGGCAAGCCTCATCTGGGAGGTCATTTGCGTACAGAAAAAGTGTTCTGGGGGGGAGGGGGGGGGGAAGCGGGCAAGGGATCCAATTCTACAGCACTGTTGTCCTTCAGCGTATGAGCACACAAAGTAGATAGATACAAATAAAAACGCAAGCACACAAAACACCCACACACATCCACCCACCCTCCATTCAGGCCATTTTATTGATCCAAGTAATTAGCACCATTTGACAACAGCAAACCTAGAAAACCTCCTTCTGGAATGAAGCAACAATTAGGATAAAATATGGAACAAAAATCACTTCAAGAATGCAGTTTGGAAATGGACAGAATTGGGAATCAAATTAGGATAATGACGACTTGGAGTAGCAGACAAAAAAATACGTGGCACAACTATGACTACAGAAAGAAGAGAAAAATTGCTGTGATTAAAAGGCTCCCAGAAATAACTAGACAGAAAAATATATATACCAGTTAAATAGATCCATTTTGATATAACCCCCTTTAAACACTTGAGATAATCTTGCCATTTCATCTTCTACCCAATAGCTTACCGGTGAATGCTCTCCTTTAGCTGAGAGAGTAGGCATGAATTTTATTCTCAATAACAGTAGAAATTAGTGAATAGCAGGAAGAGAAAATTTACACAAGGTGTGTGTTACTTTTCAGCATTCAAAAGTATATGAATTTATTCCTGTAGTTTCAGGACAGTACTATTTACTGGTCAAGTTAACGCTCATCACTGCTGGGAAATGAGGTATTTTTCTATCTCTAGTGTGCCCAATGATACCATTCAGCACTCACGACATATACAGTGTAGAAAAATACAAACATACGACCCTAATATGCTGGTCCAAATCGGCATTAGGATGCATCGTTCACAAAACTCTCTCTGTTAGAGGAGTTTGTAACAGTTTTGTGCGATAGATTCAATGCTCCTAGGAAATGGTTGATACTGGTCAAAATAATTTCATACCGGAAGCTTCCAATCTTGCAGCTTTGACTGTGGAAAGCCAGCTCCTGGAGGTGACAGTAACACTCCATCTCCAAAAACAATTTCAGACACAAATCATTAGGAAAAATCCAAAAGGTCTGATGTACTGTACATCATTATACATCAAAGATCAAATTGCTGGAGAACTTGGTTCCCTACATTTGTCATTTATCATTAACGTTCATCTTTCAGCCAGGAAATTGGTCAGTTTGGACCACTGCCTTGTCCATAGCTTCCATCAAGACTGCTCAACTAGTCAGGAGAAAGTGTGGTTTTGCAGAAAAGTCCCATTCCTACCCATTGTAAAACACACTTGTTACGAGCTTCAGAAAACACCATCTGGATGCAAGTCCAGCAACTACTGAGAGGTTCAATCTCAACAGCAATCAGGAAATACAATTATTGTTGCATATTGCCCCTACTACAAACTCTAATTATATAAAAAGGCTTCTTTAAATTCAACTCTGGTAGCAACCAGTTAACAAAAAAATAAATAAAAGCAAGCATAAGGAGCTTCAAATAACCCGAGTTTTAAAGCTGAAATATTTCCTCTTACTTGAAATTTATCTTTTCCTTCAAATTTGAAAATTAATTATTAAATGCTACAAGCACTACAAGCATGAATGAGATTATGAATATAACAAAACCAAATTTATGACAGAACAAAACTGCAGTCTCTCAGAATTTGCATATCTTTCCAACTGTCTAGGAGAGTTTTTGATTTAAATTCAGGGATTAAATTCACATAAGCATTCAGGTTAAGTGAAAATGCCACTGCACAGATTCAATCCCAAAACTAAATCATATTATTTTGGATGAAATGTAGCCATGCAATTTTGTCATTGTATCAGGGTTCCAAGTCAAGCAGGATACCAACTGACACTCAACAAACCATCCCCGCAGTACAACTCCCACAATCCTTGGCCTTTCAGTTCTATGAATGCAAAATTAGTCCGAATAAAAAAAAGACTTTCTACTTTGTGTATTAAAATATCCAATTCAAAAACTGTCATGGCAACCAGTGCATTTGCCATGGTAGCAGACCACTCTGGTACTGTAGTAAATGCCTGCTGAGAACTAACTGGAACTCTCAAAAATAACGAGCAAAAAAAAACCTGTCATTTAAAACACAGGTCATATTTTCCATCTCCATTTCTTTCTTTCCAATTTGCAAACCGTGAAAATGCCAATATTTTCTGGGTTATGGTTTCACAGTTGCTGGCTGTACCTTGTTCAAATGGCTATTCATGTGTGAGCTTAGATGGTGAGTGCTAACAGCTTATTTGATTTTTTTTTAAAAAGAGGGATTCAAGAGAGGATGAAGGATAGTAGCAAGGGGAGGAGACAAAATGAATCTCTGAGCTGAGTGCTCAATCACAGGAGTGCCTGGAGCAAAAAATCATGGCTGTGTTTTTCCTCCCACCCCAGCTCTGCAGCAGTGGCTGGCACACTTACTGCCAATTTTATCTCATGTGGCACAGAACTGTGTCAAACCTGGAACGTTCTGTTTTGTGTGGTTTTGCATTCATGCCAAGCTGTGTCCAAAATCACTAAGTCAGTCATCAGGCAAGACCCCTTGCCCATACATGCAGTTACAAGTGGTGTACCTCAAGGATCTGTTTTAGGGCCACTGCTGTTTGTCATTTTTATAAATGACCTAGATGAGGGTGTAGATGGTTGGATTAGTAAATTTGCTGACGATACCAAAGTGGGGGGAGTTGTAGACAGCGAGGATGGATGTTACAGTTTGCAGAGGGACATAGATAGTTTGCAGAGCTGGGCCGTGAGGTGGCAAATGGAATTCAATACGGATAAGTGTGAGGTGATTCACTTTGGTAGGAATAACAGGCATATGAAATATAGGGCTAATGGAAGGACCCTTAATAGTGTTGTCGAGCAGAGGGATCTTGGGGTACAAGTACATAGCTCTTTGAAAGTTGGCACCCAGGTTGATAAAGTTGTTAAGAAGGCGTACGGTGTGTTAGCTTTTATTGGTAGAGGGATTGAATTTAGGAGCCGTGAGGTTATGTTACAACTGTACAAAACTCTGGTGCGGCCGCACTTGGAGTATTGCGTACAGTTCTGATCGCCGCATTATAAGAAAAATGTGGAAGCATTGGAAAGGTGCAGAGGAGGTTTACCAGGATGTTGCCTGGTATGGTGGGAAGGCCTTATGAGGAAAGGCTGAGGGACCTGAGGTTATTTTCATTAGAGAGAAGAAGGTTACGCGGTGACCAAATTGAGGCGTGTAAGATGATCAAGGGATTGGATAGGGTGGATAGTGAGAGCCTTTTTCCTCAGATGGTGATGACCAACACGAGGGGACATAACTTTAAATTAAGAGGTGGTAGTTATAGGACGGATGTCAGAGGCAGGTTCTTCACACAGAGTGTGGTGAGGACGTGGAATGCCTTGCCTGCAGCAGTTGTGGACTCGCCTACTTTGGGGGCATTCAAATGTTCGGTGGATAGGCATATGGACGATATTGGAATAGTTTAGGTTAGAGGGTCCACTGGCCGGCGCAACATCGAAGGCCGAAGGGCCTGTACTGCGCTGTAATGTTCTATGTTCATACTCATTTAAAATGTCTAATTCCTTTCACTGTGTACGGACCACCTTGAGCTCTAGAAGGCAAACATATGGGCCGTTTCCTGGTTTTAGCAACACTTTTCAAGATAGTAAGTACTTCAAGAGCATCTTCGAGTGACTCAGCTGCCATTTCCTTTCTGCTCCATCTTCAGAACCTTTCAATTATACACAACACGCTGTACGTGGGAATATCAAACACTCCCTTCTTCAGTATATCACAATGGAACAATACATCAACCCATTTCATGCTGATCAGGCTAATAATTTTTGCTATACATTAGTAAATTGGAAAATATCTCAAAATCAACTTGAAATAATCAGTTTGGGTTTCTGTGCTCCTCACTCTTGACAATAAAGATTTCACATCTCAAACTATACCTTACATTTGTACTGTCTGAGCGAAAAACTAATCTTAATTTCATGATACTGACATGTTCATAGAACTCTACAGTGCAGAAAGAGGCCCTTTGGCCAATACAGGGAGTCTGTATTGAACATAATCCCACCCAGGCCCTACCCTCATATCCTTACATATTATACCCACTAGTCCCTTTAACCTCAGCTACCCTGGACATTAAGGAGCAATTTCTTAGCACGGCCAATCAACCTAACCCGCACATCTTTGGACTGTGGATGAAGATTGATATTGGAAAGTTTACATACTGCAGTACACATTTTCATTGTATTTTTTGTATAGAATAGACAGCACTAAACAAACGAGCACAGCACAGAATTCTGCTGCATGTATCAGGTCAAAATTCTGAAATGACAAAACACATTCCCATCACAATTCTTAAGGCAAACTTAAAAGTTACCTGGTTTTAAAATCAGGGTAATTGTAGGTGAGGAAGAACTTTCAGCTCATCGTAACTTATTCTTGTACAATGGCCAATTGACCCCAACTGCAGCATCAAATTAGGTCTAAAATTCACGACGACCTAGGAAATGCTGGCACAAAAATGCCCTATCTGGCGCTGCCTCATCCACAAAGGCTGTCAAGCTCACGAAGGAAGGTGTATTGCTGAAGCACAACTTAAGCACGAGCTGCGCAAGTCCAGAGCTACCAGCACAACAACTACAGTGTCTGCACAAGTCTGTCCAATATGTGCCAGGACATTTCGTGCCCAAATTACCCTGATCAGTCATCTTCTGACACATCACAACCAGCCTCAAAATGACTAATGGTGTCGAGGTGCTCATCATCAACGATGGACGAACAACAACAAGGTCTAAAATAGTTCCATGACTTTTCTCTCACTTCTTTATCTAGGATTCCATCTACATATTGATCACCATGAAGAACCTCCTAATATTAATCTTAAACTTGCCTTTCACTCGTCTGAACCAGTGTTCCCTTGTCCTTTCAACTGAATTAATGTAATTTTCTAGATTTTCCATTTTCACATCAATTATTCTCTCATGCACCTCTGAGATCACCTCTCAAGTCTCATCAAAAGTCCAAGTTTTTTCTTTTTTTTCTCAAGCCACACTGGTACCTTGTAGCATCTTTATAAAGAAGATGGAGGGAGGCAAAAATGAAGATATAGAGAGAGACGAGGGAAAAAAAGGAAAAAGGAGAAAATTGAATTATGCTCCACATTTGTGGAATTAATTTAAAACTGATCAAAACACACCAACTAAAGTTGCTTTAACAAACTTCAACATGAAAAAGTTATCAAATGCAGAAGTTAGCTAAATTGTGAAAGAACTTGCAACCAGCCATGGTATGAAGAAAAATAAGTTTGCCATACACGGAGCAAATATATTCAAATCAAGTAACCAAGGGCAATATGCACTTTTCGGTAAATTTGCAAATAAAGAAATCTATGATTAGTTCAGATTTCATTAGTTTCATCAAATCTATATGTCTTCACATACAATATAAACTATTTCACTACAAGGTGGTCCTACTAAGTCCTATCAATGTCAATTTTGTTTCAATTTACTGCTAAATTTTTTTTGTTATTTAGCAGCCTGTACATCGTTCAGTCAAAATTTCCACACTTCATCCTTTTAGGGATGGCATTACACATTGCGAATTCTATGACTGAATTCAGCTACTGAATCTTAAAGGGAGCCATAGGAAGGAATCATGGCTGATCATTCCTTTTCATGTACTGAAGTTCATAAGACTAAAATGTATGTTTTGCATAATAATAAAAGCAAAATACTAAAGGTGCTGGAGATCTGAAATCAAAAAGCGCTGGTAAAACTCAACAGGTCTGGCAGAAAATGAAGAGAGAGAAATTTGTCACAAGTCCAATATGACTTCTTCAGATATGAAGAGTCAAACTGGACTTGAAAACGCTCTTGCCACAGATGCTGCCAAACCTGCTGAGTTTTTCCAGCACTGTTTTTGTGTTCTTTGTATATTCCTTTGCATACCTTAATCCAGTATATAATATTACAAGGAAGGCCAAGCCTTCCATCATGTCAGTTCCTAAGCTGTTAGTTAGGCTTATTCGTTTCCCCAAAATTGAAATCCATAACTTATGTTAGCTTGGCTTGGTTGTTGCATTTTATCTTTGATTTCAAAGGCTGTGGATTTAATCCCACTGCAGGACTTGAGTATGTGAGCTAGGGTGACAATCTGCACAGTATTAAGAAAGTGTTGCGTGCCGATATAATAGTCTTTGGATGAAATGTTGAACTGAAGTCCTATGTGCTGGCTCCAGTGGTTCAGGTGAACATTAAGAATTTCATGCTGATGCTTGAAAACTAGGACATTTGACAGATATCCCAGTTAACACTGGGATGTTAAGTAAGACAATGAAGGGGACGGATAGGGTAAGACGTTGAGAGACTCTTCCCGCTTAGCAAAGACAGCGGGACTAGAGGGCACAGCCTCAAGATTTGGAAGGGGGGGGGCAGTTCAGATTGGAGTTGCGGAGGGGTTTCTTCACACAAAGGGTGGTGAATCTTTGGAATTCTCTGCCTGATGAGGTGGTGGAGGCTTCCTCACTGAATATGTTCAAGTCAAGAGTGGATAGGTTTTTGATTGACAAGGGAATTAAGGGTTACGGGGAGAAAGTGGGAAAGTGGTACTGAACCACTACAGATCAGCCATGATCTTATTGAATGGAGGGACAGGCTCAAGGGGCTGTATGGCCTACTCCTGCTCCTATTTCTTATGTTCTTATGTTCTTAACACTGCTTACTCAACCATAACATATTAACTTAGTATTTGTTTTATTGTGGCTGGTTTTTTGTTTGATTCCAATTCAATCCAATCAAGTCCAATTCAGAGTCTGAACAAGTTGAGACATTCCCAATCCAAGCTGACAAGATAGGGCTCTCACGTCCTGCTTTGGGCTTGATCTACATGATCCAAAGTGATTGGAGTAGGTATAGCTCCTCTTCCAAGGCTTGATCTCATTTGCATCTTAGCCAAAAGGCCAAGATGCTGCTTTAAAAAATTGCTTCAAAGGAAGCTGAAATGTAACCTAATGACTTCAACCAAGCACAGCACATTGATACTACACTTGATTTTAGCCAAAAGGTTTGCACAACTCACTGCACCATTGACTACTTAAACAAACTTTGCACTTTATGGTGATACATTGTAAGGGAAGCACTGAGAAACTTTCGAGAAACATAAGCTGGCATTACATGATTGCACGTCTTTTGTTTTGGCTGTTCCATAGCTTGTATTTTACGCTATTGTTTGAGGTGCTCCAGAGTATCAAATGCTGTTTGTCAGTAATTTCTCCCTGACGGGACAGCATCTCAAAAATGTAAGCACACAGGCAACAAAAGTTGTGGCGAAATTGAGGCCTCGGCAAACATTAAAAACACAACAGTTGTTATAAAATTCTCCCATGTGCAAAACTAATATGTAGCTCTCTCCCCCTTGGTCCACAGTGTAAACAGCTTGCCATTAATGTAGAAAAATATCCCAAGACTCTTCAAAGAAACATAAGCAAACCAAGGAAACAGATATCAAGAGGAGCGACTCCAAGATTGATCAGAGAGGGGAATTTGATCTTGAGAATGAAGTGCAGTGGAGAAAATTAAAGAGGGCAGTGTAGAACATAGAACGGTACATACAGCACAGTACAGGCCCTTCGGCCCTCGATGCTGTGCCGAGCTATGTCCGAACCCAAGATCAAGCTATCCCATTCCCTATCATTCTGGTGTGAACCATATGCCTATCCAATAACCGCTTTAAAGTTCCTAAAGTGTCTAACTCCACTATCACAGCAGGCAGCGCATTTCATAGCCCAGCCATACTCAGTGAAGAATCTACCTCGGACATCCCCCTTACATCTCCCACCATGAACCTTATAGTTATGCCCCCTAGTAACAACTACATACACCCGAGGAAACAGTCTCTGAATGTCTACTTTATCCATCCCCCTCATCAGCTTAAAAATTTCTATTAAGTCGCCTCTCATCCTCTTCTGCTCCCTCAACCTTTCCTCATAAGACTTACCCTCCAACAGGCAGCATCCTGATAATATCTCCTCTGCACTCTCTCCAATGTTTCCACATTATAGTGAGTTGACCAGAACTGCACACAATATTCCAAATGTGGTCTCACCAAGGTCCTGTATAGTTGCAGCATAACCCCACGACTCAATCTCAAACCCCCTGTTAATAAAAGCTAACACATTATAAGCCTTCTTCACGGCTCTAACCACTTGAGTGACAACCTTCAGAGATCTGAGACAGCCAGTTACTTATCCAATTGGCCAAATTTCCTTCTATTCCACACCTCCTTACTTTCTTCATGAGCCTACCATGGGGAACCTTATCAAACGTCTTACTAAAATTCATGTATATGGCATCAACTGATCAACCTTCATCTACACACTTAGTTACCTCTTCAGAGAATTCAATCAAATTTGTGAGGCAAAGCTTACCCCTTACAAAACCGTGCTGACTATCCCGGATTAAGCTGCGTCTTTCCAAATGGTCATAAATCAGATCTCAAGACCTTTTCCATTAACTTACCGACCACTGAACTGGCCTAAAATTACTAGGGTCATTCCTATTTCCTTTCTTGAAGACAGGAACAACATTCGATACTCTCCAGTCCTCTGGCACAATCCCTGTGGACAGTGAGGACCCAAAGATCAAAGCTAAAGGCTCCATAATCTCATCCCTTGCCTCCCAAATTATCCTAGGACATATCCCATTTAGCCCAGGGGACTTAACGACCCTCAGGTTTTTCAAAGTTGCTAATACATCTTCCCTCAGAACATCTAGCTCCTCCATCCCATCAGCCTGTATCACATACTCATCCTCAAAAAAACATGGCCCCTCTCTTTAGTGAACACTGAAGAAAAATATTTATTCAACACCTCACCTATCTCTTCTGATTCCATGCACAAGTTCCCCCTATTATTCTTGATTGGCCCTAACCTCACCTTGGTCATATGTGAGAAATAAAAGTAAATGTAAAAAGCCTTGGGGATTTTCATGATCCGACCCGCCAAGGACTTCTCATGCCCCCTCCCAGTTCTCCTAAGCCCTTTTTAAACTCATTCCTAGCTATCTTGTAACCCTCAAGCAACCCAAATGAATCCTGTTTCCTCATCCTTGCGTACGTTTCTATTTTCCTCTTGACAAGACATTCAACCTCCTTTATGAACCATGGTTCCCTCACTCCGCCATTTCCTCCCTGCCTGACAGGGACATACCTATCAAGGATACGCACTATTTGCTCCTTGAACAAGCTCCACTTTTCATTTGTGCCCATGCCTGACAGTTTCTGTTCCCATCTTATGCTCTCTAATTCTTGCCTAATCGCATCATAATTACCCCTGCCCCAATTATAAATCTTGCCTTGCCGTGTGACCCTATTCCTCTCCATTTCAATAATGAAGGACACCAAATTGTGGTCACTATTTCCTAAGTGCTCTCCCACAAACAAATCTAACATTTGGTCTGGTTCATTACCCAGTACCAAGTCCAATGTAACCCCACCTCTTGTTGGCTTATCTACATATTGTGTCAGGAAACACACTGTAGAAAAAGTGCCCTATCTGAACTATTCGACCTATAAAGATTCAATCAATATTTGGAAAGTTAAATTCACCCATGATAACTACCCTGTGACCTCCACACCTATCCATAATCTGCTTTGCCATTTCCTCCTCCACATCTCTCCTACTATTTGGGGGCCTATAGAAAACTCCTAACAACATGACCAATCCTTTCCTATTTCTAACTTCAGCCCTATATTACCTCAGTAGACAGATCCCCCTCAAAATACCTTTCAGCAGCTGTTAAACTATCCTTGATTAACAATGCTACTCCTCCACCTCTTTTACCACCTTCTCTACTCTTACTGAAACATCTACATCCCGGAACTGCCAACAACCATTCCTGTCCCTGTTCTAACCATGTCTTCGTAATGGCCACAACATCATAGTCCAAAGTACCAATCCACGCTCCAAGTTCACCTACCTTATTCTGGATGCTTCTTGCATTGAAGTAGATACACTTCAACCCACTATTCTGTCTGCCTGTACGCTCCTGCAACCTTGATACCTTCCTCAGTACCTCACCACCCTCAACATTGGCTTCTGGACTACAGCTCGTTTTCCCATCACCCTGACAAATTAGTTTAAACTTGTAGAACATGGGTCCAAATGGCAGAAGGCACAACTGCCAAATGGTGGGGCGAACAGACTGGGAGATGCACAACAGGCCAGATGAATACGAGTTCTCGGAAGGTATAGTGATGGAGATAGTTACAGATCAACGAGGCAGTGAAGTTTTACAATGCTAAAAAAAAAAAGAATTTACGTTGGAGGCATTGGCAGACCAGAAGTCAACACAGGTCATTGAACACTGGAATGATGCACGAAGGGAACTTAGTGTGAAATAGGGTTCAGGCAGCAGTGTTCTGATAAGCTTAAGTCTTTGACGGGTGGAATAAAGGAGGCCAACAGGAAAGCATTACTACAGTTAAGTCTGGAGAAAACAAATCTACAGATGAGGGTTTCAGCAGCCAGGCTGAGGCAGGGACAGTTATAATAATGGGCAGTCACAAAGATGGAAGTAGACTGCATGATAACTCTTGAAAAACTAAGTACACAATTTCACCAACAGGACAAGAGCATTGTTGAGTGGCATAAACACCAGCTTAAAAGGTGTTAGTCCAGCAGTAATTAATTAATTTGAATTAATGTACTTAATTCAAATAATTTTAATACGAAAACTTCCTGAAGTCCACTTTCTTAATTTACTTTTCGAAACAAACTTAGGAAGCTTTTTGTTCCACCATTCCACTTCCTTTCAGCCAATTTTGAACTCAGGAACAAACGGCATACTAAGAAGCCCAATGATTTACACTCCATGTAGTCACTTGAGCACAATTTATGGATCTCTTCCCATTGCCATCATAATGAGTGTTTAACAAATCTATCCTGCATAAATGCTACCTTTGCAATAGAATAACCACCTTAATTTTGTTTCAATGTGCTGAATAACCACCAAAACCTGAGTTTACTCAGCAATATAAAACTTTTCTACAGGCCCTCATTTAAAAATAAATTACTGTTTCCTCATGTACTTTAGTAAACAGCAGCCAGCAATGCAACAATCAGTGACAAGCTCTCCACATAAAAGTTATTTTCCCTTTTAGAATCAGACAAATATTTATTCAAAATGAAGACTATTTAAAATAAGACAACATTTTGAGTATCCAATTGTAACCTCTTGGATTCCCAAGCAATTTTTTTCTGACCAAAACGTGCCAATTTGTGAACAACCCCTGAGTACTTCTGGGTATTTGGGTTATAAAATTAAATCAAAGAGATTTCTTGGGGTTCATATCCACAGATCTCTGAAGGTTGCCACTCAAAGGATAGAGTTGTGAAGAAGGCTAATAGTGTGTTAGCATTTATTAACAGGGGGTTTGAGAGCCATGGGGTTATGCTGCAACTATACTGGACATTAGTGAGACCACATTTGGAATACTATGTGCAGTTCTGGTCACCTCAGTATAAGAAGGAAGTGGAAGCATTGGAGAGAGTGCAGAGGAGATTTACCAGGATGCTGCCTGGTTTGCAGGCTAGGTCTTATGAGGAAAGGTTGAGGGAACTGGGGCTTTTCTCTTTAGAGCAGAGGAGGATGAGAGGCGACTTAATAGAAGTTTATAAGATGATGAGGGGATTGATAGAGTGAACGTGCAGAGACTATTTCCTTGGGTGGATGTAGCTGTTACTGGGGGGCATAACTATAAGGCTCATGGTGGGAGATATAGGAGGGATGTCTGAGGGAGATTCTTCACTCAGTGTGGCTGGGGTGTGGAATAGACTGTCTGCTGTGATAGTGGAGTTGGACTCTTTAGGAACTTTCAAGTGGTTATTGGATAGGCACATGGAGCACACCAGAATGACAGGGAATGGATTAGCTTGATCTTGGGATCGAACATAGCTCAGAACAACACTGAGGGCCGAAGAGCCTGTACTGTGCTGTACTATTCTATTTTCTATGTTCTAAACTGGGCATGTGTCAAGCTGGACAGCAGAGGGATCACTCCAAACAGCCAAGGTATCTCTAGGCTTTTCTGATGTGATTGGAAAATGCGTATTTGCACGAGGCCAAGACAAGATTGAGCTCGCTTGCAAAACCCCATATGATTTTCTGATGCTCACTGTACCAGCTCATACAAGAAGAATGTGTGATAGTATAAAAAAGCAGCATATTGCAATGCACCACAAAATGGCAAGAACATGGGAAGGTCATTCAGCCTATCTCAGTCTACTTGCTACTTTAACTGTGGCAAATCTCACATTTCCTGCCTGTCCATACATCTCAAAAACTACACTTAGTGTTAGGCAACTTGAGACATTGCAATCCAAATTTCCACAATTTATTACATTAAGGTATTCCTCCAGCATTTACCTTCCATTCTAATTTTATGACATTCCCATACTCTAATTCCTGTTGAGGGAAAAGCCTTTCATCTGCAAATCAATTCCCTTACTGTTGATACCTGAATTACATAATTTCTTAATATTCTTACATAATCTGCATCTTTAGGGAATACAACCCAATTTTACCTAGTCTCTTAACATAATTGTGCCTCTTTCCTTGTTATCCTGGTGAATTGCGGATGTGATGAATGGTCATGCATGGAAATCTCTGCATGGCAAGATCTTAATCTTGCTGTGCAATTAAGAGAAGACATTGAGTTGAGGCCAAGTGCTTCTCAAAAGAGAAGAGAAAAAGGCACAGGGCACCTGAAGCATAAGATTGGCAGAGGCTTGCAATTTGCTGGACAATTCCCAGTGAAGGATACAGTGATGAAAAGGACAGAAAAATTCTTATGACATCAATAGGCACCTTTCTGATGGGCTCCATAAACTTAAAAAAAATGATCAGGAAGGTCACAGATTTGATTTCTGACTTGACTCATCTAAGCAGAGAAACAGGGTACTATAATTGGTTGGATTGGCAAGGTAAAGAGAAACAAGGTTGCTGCTCCTATTCCCATCTGGTAATCTCTACACATTATCAAGGGAGAAGTCAAATCAGTAACAACATGCAGGGCACATTCCCTCTGGTTGAACAAGTCAACAAGGCTTAAATTAAATGACTACTTTGATCAGGTATTGGAGAGCAATCACTGTTAAAGAAGCTGCACCAGAACATGGAAATGCAGTAGCATAGGCAGTTATGTTACTGGACTAGTAATCCAGAGGCACAAGTTCAAATCTCATTGTAGCTGCTGGGAAATTTATATTTAGTTAATAAAATAAATAAATCTGGAATTAAAAAGCTATAATCAGTAATGGTGGCCATGAGTCCACTGACTGTCTTAAAAACCTACTAGTTTATTAAAGTCCTTCAGTGAAGGAAACCTTCAACCTTTACCTAGTCTTTGAACACCAGATCCATAGCTCTTAGCTGCCCTCGGAAATGTGAAGGACAATCAGGAATAGGCCTTACTAGCAACACTTAAATCCCATGAATAATTTTTAAAAAGAAAATCAAGAAGCCAAACTTTTAGGCGAGGCAGGGAAAATATTAGCAAGTGGGGGAACAAATGAACCTAGCAGCACCATTTGGTCATATAAAAACATGCCTTGTATGTTTTTCCTTTCCAAGCCCTGAAGCAAACACTTAACGTATAGGTATAATGAATTTAAAAAGCTTAGTATTTTTAACCGACACAATAAATATGCAATTCTAAAATATACACAGGTATGAACATCACACTAAAATAAGACCTTTCCCAAAACTAAATCATTTTTAGCAAACATAATGTATTCCAAAACTGGGCTGGCAAAAGGGAAAGCAGTAAATCTTCAGTGGATTGCACAGTACTGAATTCTTTTAACCAGTGAGGAAGAAAGCAGATTTGAAATTCTTGTAGTTTGTTCTGACATTGATCAGTAAAACCACATACACAAACCTAAATGTTTTATAAAATACAGCATGAACTGGGACATTTATCAGGGTATTTTAATACCAAAACAGAGGTGGAGACATAACCAGGATGCATGACAATCCTTTTAGTCTCACAGCAAACATTCCTCCTACCAATCATGCAGTGACATTTGTAGTAGCAATGGAGACAATACTGGATCAAGAAAGCCACTTAAATAGAAGCGCAATGCAATTACCTCCACCATCTTCTTCCTAGTGTCACCCTTTAAGTTATTTTATGAAAGGTCTCTTTCACAGAATGATGACAACTAGATCAGAAATGGCTAATGCAGCAAGTTGGAGGACCAAACAAGAAAATATCAATAAAAAAATGGCTACAGAACAGTACAATCTCTCATGCATTTACAAATAGAATAGATGATATTTGAGAGAAACAGAAAGGTATCTCTGGTTCCCCTCAAAGTCCTTCATCATAGCTGGAACATCACAGGAAGGAACAGTGTAGAGGCAACCAGCAAAGCATCTCAAGACTGTCTTTCAGAATGTCCCAGCAATCAATTTCTAAAGCTCAGAAATAGGCAACTTGTCTGATAAAATGACTAATGCATACAATTCAACTCAATCTGGGCAGATGAGAGTTTCTGTTCAGGCTACATCAGTCAAAAAGGTGGACAGAATTAGGTGCCTAAACCTTCTAACCTCAGAAATAAAAACAGCAGAATGGCTTGGATTTGTACGACTGGGATTTGTTTGTGTTGAAGCAAACTCTCACTTATTTACATGACAGAATGAGTGTCAGCTTTCTTGCTGTAGAAGTGGCACTTCTTGCTCATCAGTTGAAGTAAAAACTTTATTCTGATTTTTGAAATACAGACCACATAGAAATGCAATTCTTTTGAAAAGCTAGAATTTTAACCAATCACTTCAAAGAACTCATAACTTAGGAGTAGACCATTCAACCTCTTGAGCCTGCTCTGTCATTTGATAGGATCTTGGCTGCCCTGCAAGTGGTCCAAACTCCACTTTCCTGCTGCCTCCCATAACCCTCTATGCCCTTGTCCATTAAAAATCTAACTCAGCCCTGAATTAAATAACCCAGTCTCCACTGCTTTCTGGGGAAGCAAATTTTATGGACTAACAAATTCAGTTGTTCAAGATACCAGCTATAATTTTAATTTCAGACCTAGCTGACAATATGGCAACATAAATGTTTAATATGCCTTCTAAAAAATGTTAAAGTTATCAATAGGGTTCTGGTGGGTATTGCACATTCTGATGCTATTGCTTCTTTGCATAAAAGAAAACTACTATTTTATTTTCCTTGGCTTACGCTTCATCTTTTCTCCTGACCGTGCCTCCTCTTTTTGTGTATGTGTATTCTCTGCACATTTATGATCTTTCACAAGCACTTCAATATTGTTGCTTTTCTCCCTGCTTAGCCAGTTTCCCCCATTCTCCTCCCACTACCATGATCATTCCTCCCTACTGCCAAAAGGTACAGAATAACTCAGTAGAGGGACAATAAAAAAATCACCACACTTTATAACACGCATCAGGAAAGTAAAGCGACCTCAGTTACCAAGACAATTACTCACAAGGAGAAACAAAAAGCTGGAAAGCAAATAAAGTGAAAATGCAAGAGGACCAGACAAGGAGCAGAAGGAGAAAAAACACAAAATCTCTGATAATTAGGCAGGAAGCTGCTAACTTCAAATGCCGGATTAAAATTTTGACGCTCTAAGTCTGACCTTAGCTGATGGTGGCGGCATGCTTAGGACAGTCATAATTTTAAGAAATGGGCACAATCAGAACAGTACGTAATCCATGTGCTATATCAATAAGATGAGATATATATACTTCCAGCATATCCTCTGGATCAACGTGAAGTCGCATGGCTCCATGTCAAACACGGGTAAGGAACATGGCAACGTGAATGCAAGAACAGCTGATAGCACTAGATACTGCTATGGGCCCTGGCAACAGTACTGAAGATTTGTGCACCAGAACTTGTGCCCCTAGCTAAGCTGTTTCAGTACAGCTAAAACACTGGCATCTACTTGGCAATGTGGAAAATTACCCAGTAATGTCCTTACACAAAAAGCAGAACAAATTCAATCCAGCTGATTACTTACTCATCAGTCTACACTCAATTAGTAAAATGATGGAAGGGATCATCAAAAGTGCTATCAAAAGGCATTTAATCAGCAATAACCTGCTCACTCATTTTGGGATCCATCACAGTCACTCAGCTCCTGACCTCATTACAGCCTTTGCCTAAACATGACAAAAGAGCTAAACTCCAGAGATGAGGTGAGTAAATGCCCTTGACAGTAAGACAGCATTTGATCCAGTATGGTATCAAGGAACCCTAGCAAAAGTGGAATCAAATGGGAATCAGGGGGAAAATCTTCCAATAATTGAAGTCATAGCTGGCACAAAAGAAGATGGTTGCAGTGGTTGAAGATCAAACATCTTAGTTCCAGACATCACTGTAGGAGTTCCTCAGGGTAGTGTCTGAGGCCCAACCATCTTCAGCTGCTTCAAATGAACTTCTTTCCATTATAAAGGCCAGAAATGAGGATGTTCACTGGTGATTGCACAAAATTCAGCATCATTCGTGGCGACTCTGATACCTGGACAATATCCAGGCATGGTTGACAAGTGGCAAATAACATGCATGCCGTACAAGTGCCAAGCAATGACTATCTCTAACAAGAGAGGATTTTGTTTCAGTGTAACCAATGGCAACATGTTGTGGTGCTCAGCTAACCTGGTAGAAATAGGAAGCAGTGGGGATTTTTGTCAGGGCGGGGGGGTGGGAGGAGGAAGGAAGGTGTGATGAAGCACATATGGCCTGATTAGTTGTGTAACAAAGGATCTTTATTGAATCTTTACTTTGGAAAGTTTTTTTTTGTTTATTATTGCTTGCTACTGGAGGATTCTTACTGCTGGATTATCAGGTCTAATCATTGCCCCTTGATATTGAATGGCATTATCATAATTGAATTCCTCACAATCAACATCCTGGGGATTACCATGAATCAGAAACTGAACTAGCTATATAAATATTATGGCTACATGAGGTCAGAGACTAGGATTCCAGCAATGAGTAACTCATCTCCTGACTCCCCAAGTCTGTCCACCATCTAGAAGGCATATGTCAAAAGTGTGATGGAATACTCCTCGTTTGCCTGGGTGAGTGCAGCTCCAACAACGCTGAAGCAGTTCAACACCATTCAGGACAAAGCTTGTTCGTACTCCTTACAAACATATTCAATGCCTCCACCACTAAAACAGTGGCAGCAATGTTACTATCTACAAGATGTATTGCAGGAATTCACCAAGGCTCCTTAGACAGCACCTTCCAAATCCACAACCACTATCTACGAGAAGGACAAGGGCAGCAGATGCACGGGGAACACCATCATCTGGAGGTTTTTCTCCAAATCACTTACTATCTTAACTTGAAAGTATATCATCATTCTTTAAATGTCACTGGGTCCAAGTTCTGGAGCTCCCTCCCCAACAGCACTGCAGGTGTAGCTACACCTCGGATTGCAACAGTTCAAAACAGCAGCTCACCACCACCTTCACAAGGACAACTGGAGATGGGCAATAACTACTGGCCAGCCAACAATGCCCACATCCTGTAAATCAAAAACATGCCAAATGCAGTGGGAACAATGCTAGTCATAAATACACACCATAAGCAATTTACGAATGAAATCTATTACGCAAAACTCATGACCAAAATTTCAAGAGTATATCAGGTAAAGCCAGAAAGGTATGATCACTCCATACAGGTCAACATTCCTCTCTTTATCTCTTTCCCTCCAACGTAAACCATTCCAACACTGTCCATGCTCATCAGAGATGCTCCTGATGGAAAACATCCGTCCAACTCCAGAAGATCTCTTCATTCAAATTTGGGTCTGCCATCCTGACAGTGACATGTAACAGTTTGAACCCAAGCTGAAGATGAATCATAGTTTTAACTGTTCTTTTTACCTTCCCTCCTTCCTTTGCCAGGGTTAGATTTTCAATGGGCAAAGAGTAAGGAATGTCTATTCTGCTAATCTATCTTGCAAGGCCCTGATGCTATTTTGTAATGTCCTACAGACCTGATAAGGCTTCTTAAAGGACTTGGTTTGCAACTATTTTATGCATACAGAATCAAACCTCATGCTGTATTCAAGTGTTCCAATACATCATTCTTTAGAGCAACAAGTTATGCTACTTGTATCTTGATGGCATACTCTGCTCATTAATAAAACAGAACAGATAAGAAAAATATTCATAAAGGCAACAAAGACTTTAAAATCCCAACGCTCACTTGTGTCATGAAAACTCCAGTGCATATTAAAACAGCAAGAACAAATGCCCATGTGGACTTACACTTCACAATAACAAAAGCAAAAGGCATCAAAGACCCAAAGCCTCCCAATGGGCAGAAAAGCTCATTGGGAAGGTGTATCTTCAGTGTATGAAAGGTTGGTCCACATTTCTTTTGTTACAAAGTTGATGCACTTGTGTAGAAAATAGGAGATAGCGGTTAAACATCCAGCACCAGACCTCCATTCAATCTAACTATTCTTTGTTCCCTTCCTCCCTTTAGAAGTTCTGACAAGATCCAAAAGTCAGAACAGGCATTTAAAAAAAAAAGACCCGCTTGAGGCTTTGGTGACTAATTGTAGGAACACTTGGTGCAACCTGACCGAGATAAGTCAACTCAATAGAGGGTGTGAACTGAATACGGATCCACAGTTGGATCAGTTTACAAGAAAAATGGTTTATTGGTAGTTTGAAATATTACTCATTATCTAACCTTCTAATAGTTTGGATTAAGGTAACATGGCAAACATGCCAGAAGAAAAGCTAGCACAGCCAAGACACAAAACAGCACTTCCATACAAGGAGCAGAAATTAAAGTGCAACGGGTAAGTGGGAGCAGATAAAAGTCAGTGGCAGCACAAACAGGATGTAAAAGAAAATCATCCAAGACTCAAAAACAGAATTCTCAATTTTTGCCTCAATCTCAGTTTACTTCACCAGATTAGCTATGACATTTTACAGTTCCTGTTAATGGAATGATAATGTTTTACAGACTTTAACCAAATCTGGCTAAAAACGAGACATTTTCCTTTTCGGAGACCTGAGCACTGATCCGGAATAGAGTAAGCACGGGAATAAACAGGCCGTTCTTGGGCAGATTCCAGAGGATGGAATCAGTGAAAGCTGTGCGCACACACGATCTTAGTGCTTCAGCTGTAAAGGTAATCAATAAATAAGTTGAATTCCTGGTCAATGCTAAATCAGCTGATTTCAGAAGACATTGCAACAGAAACGAACCAGAATCCCCGACTATAGAACATAAATTCAGAGTACTCTCTCCTAGCATATGTCCTGGTATACGCGTTTGCATTTCCAGGGATTCATTGAATGCTTGACAAGAAGCAAATATCTGATTGTTTTCTCATGACATGAAAGTCAGACAAAGAGCCACCGCTAGCAGTCTTTTCACAAAAGAGTCTTTTCCTTCTATATCAATGTCTGTCTAATGAACTACCTGACAAGGCATCAACATTTTACTCCAAATCTCCAGGATTAGACTAGGTTACTGGGTTTTCATTGACCAGAATGATGTTCCCATCCTTTCAACAGTAACTTCCGTGTAAACAACGTGACAGAAAAGGGAAATCAAAGATCCACACAAGCTGCCTATTCCACCAGCGAATAAAACAAAATCTGGGAAAGTGCAAAATCTGGGAAAGTGCAAAATCTGGGAAAGTGCAAAATCTGGGAAAGTGCAAAATCTGGGAAAGTGCAAAATCTGGGATGGACTTAGTCCCAACAGCACAGAAATTTGGATATTGAACCACAGGGTTGCAGCCACCTAACTGCTTGAAGAAAAGAGCAAATGTGACCGGTTCCATGTCTACCCATGTCTATAGCATTTAAAAATGCATTTTATTCTTGTAAGATGATTGAGAAGTGTCAAATATATCCTCAGGTGCATCTTTGATTATTATACACAACAGTTTTTTTGCAATAAATTATGTGCTGTAAGTTTTGTTATCAAGAGGTTTAGTGCTTCTGATAGGAAATCAATTAAGCCTCCATTAGTGTAATGCTGGGAAAACACTGCATTGTATACGTCTGCGTAATGTTCAGAACCACAAGTAAATTAGGTCAACTTCTTTCTAAAACAATAGAAGTGTACAGCACATAAAGAACAAAGAGCAAAACAGCACGGGAAACAGGCCCTTCGGCCCAATGGGCCTGCGCCGCTACCCCGATGTTCCCACCTCTACCCGTGATCCCCGTCTATGTTTATAGATCTATGGATTAAAAACCAAATTTGAGACAATTTAGGGAGAATTTGTTTTGCCAATTAGCCTAAGAGCACATCTTTGGGATGTGGGAGGAAACCGGAGAAAACCCACGGGGATAATGCGCAGACTCCCACAGACACAGGCCCAAATCCATGTATCTGCACAGCAACAGTGATAGTAACTGAGCTGTCGTGTTGCCCATCAAATGGTCCAGGTCAAGCATACATTAACAATGTGAAGCACTAGGATACTCTCGAAAAAAATCCAAGAGCAGCCCTCTCATGACCCATTGCGTGTATGCCCCTTGTTAGACAACAAGGTGGACCAAAGCACCTGTAGGATAAAAACAAGTACTTCAATATCATCATCTATTTACACACTTCCCAGGGACTCCCAAGGCTCATGATCCCTATTTTAAATCAGTTTTCTATACCCCTCCATTCTCATTCTGTTCATGTGTCCATATCAGTATTTCTCGCCTGCCTCCACCACTTGGCAGCGCATTCCATACTTCCACCACCCTGTGTGAAAAAACTCCCTGTAGCATCCAAATTATACCTTACCCCCCTCACCCTAAGCCCATGACCCCTCATGCTATTTGAATCCATCCTAGGAAAAAGCTAAACCCTGTTTACTCTATCTATACCCCTCATAATCTTGTACACTTCTATTAGATCTCCTCTAAGTCTATGCCTTTCTAAGGAAAACAGTCCCAATTTGCCTAACCTCTCCTCGTAACTCAGACCTTCCATACCAGGCAGCATCCTGGTAAACCTCCTCTGCACTCTCTCCAGAGTCTCCACGTCTTTCCGGTGGAAAGGCGGCCAGAACTGGACGCAGTATTCCAAATGAGGTCTAACCAACATTTTAAAGAACTGCAACATTAAAGGCCAGCTCTTGTACTCTATACCCCTTCCTATAAAGGCTATCATACCATATGCTTTCTTCACAACCTTCTCCACCTGCTCTGCCACCTTCAGAGACTTGTGCACCTGCACCCACAGGTCCCTCTGCGTTTCTATACTCTTAGTAGGTCTACTCTTTATCATATACCTCCCCTCTACATTCTTTCTCCCAAAATACATCACCTCACATTTATCAGGATTGAATTCCATCTGCCATCTATCTGCCCAAGCTACCAGCCTATGTCCCGCTGCATCATCTGACAATGCTCTGTGGCTAAGCTGGCTTTCTGCTAGCATAATTGAAATATAATCTCACTTATCTATTCTCTCTCCATGACCTTATACTTCAAATAATTATCTGATTTTTCCCTAAAAGCCAGAATCTTATCACTGCTCATGTTGGCGGGATTTTCCCAGATTTGGCTAGCCACCAAATTCTACGACCTCACTGCAATGGAAGCCTGAATAGCAATTAAAATTGTGCCCAATACAGCTATTTCCCGTGACAATGCATTTCATGCTTCAGCAACCCTCTAACAAGAAGAGATTTCTCTGAACTTCCCTTTCTCTTCATAATTATTTCAAATTGACGACCTGTCTTGGCTTTCTCTGATACAGAGGAACTGCTTCCAATACATTACAGCCGTCCTCAAAATTTGAGATCTTTAGAACTAAGGAAAGAGATGCAGTTATAACAATAAATGGCTACCATACACACACTCACAATAAGGAGAGAAAGAGAGAACCCATGGTTACAGATCAGGGCGTCACAAAAACTGCAATTTTCATTTCCTACACAACTCAACTGTCTCATTACAAAAGATTTGATGCATTATTATGGTTTTCAAATGTTGAGTTTCAATCACTGTGCATTCAATTTCTGTCTTCCCACGCTTCACAATCAGATAAATTTAGTATCTTTTGATATTCCAACTGGGTCTTTAAAATACAGTTAAGATATTAATCCATCTAATTATGAAATGTGAAAACACATGAAGTATTGAAATATTATAGACTTGCTTTTACCTCCCAACTTTTGTAACTCCAAAAAGATGTCTTCGGGCTAACAATTTGGAGAACATATTCAAAACTCCTGAAGCACAATAGTGAGACAAGGTGAAAATTCATGTGGCATATTAGGCTATCTTGTTGGTTAGGTTCTTGAATGTACTGTACAGTTCTTGCTTTTTATTATTATGCAAAAGATTCACCCGCTAGTGATGAAACAGGAGTAATTTTTAGCACTTTACACTGGTGCTTATTTAGTTCAGATCATTGAATGGCACTCCCCTCTGCCAATTTCAAACAGTAACGTTGTCAAATTGGGTTCTCTCTACCCTATTTGGATCTCCAATTTCACCACCAGAGCGGAGACAGATTTTGCACTTTACGGTCAAGAAGGCAACACATAAGGTTACAGCGGAGTGTACCCTAACTCTAAATAAAGATGTGCGTAAAAGGTCCACAGTGATAATCAGGAAGCTGTGGGTGCAGAGATTGGGTACACAACATAGAACTGGAGAAATTTGAAAATGATGTCCATGAAAAGGAAGTAAAATAAATCACAATGCATGAAAAACAAGCACTAAATCTGCCTACTGTCCAATTATTGAGGTACAGAACATCCAACACCATCTCAGAAATACTGAACTAGTTTCTATGTTTTAAAATGCAGGCAAGGCAAACTTGCATGCTGAGTTTCAGAAGTATTTGCATCATTCTGGAGAACACAGGCAGGCAAGTATTTTCCCCGAATCTCAAGATCCCAAGTTAGCCAGTTATTCACTGGCAATTTGTGATTTGCATTAAATTTTTTGAGTTGAAGAGTGAGGCAAAAATGCAATCCATGGAGCACCCCACAAGAATGCCAATCCAGTATATTCAGGCTCACCATGTCCTATTATTAAAACATGTAGATAAAACACATGTCAAATCAGCAAGGAGACAACATTTATTAAATGCTGAGGCAGAAAGAACAAGCACCAATATCATGATTTGAAATTTCTCTTTGAAAGACAATTGCCAACCTCACCAAGAAACATGGCCACCAAATGATCTGTAATCGCTCTCCAGTGCGTTCTATATCACAATCCTAAGTGTTAATCATCTATTGCTCCTATTTCTTAAATAGGACCACCAGTACAAATATCAAATGCATTCACAGACTATGCTAACATTCCATAAAGAAAACAATCAAGACAAGTTAATGTCTTGCTTCAGGGCATTTTGAACAAATCCTGACTGCTCATCCACTTCGAAGTTGCATATGTGTGTGCAAATGCTCATGCATCCATGTATGCATATGTAAACTTATCTTGTTCTTTGTATTGCCTATGAAAACATGTCTGACTAATTCTTTACAATCTGAAAACGCAAGTGAGACTCCCACAGAATTGACAGAGCACATCCTCTTTAAATTGACAAAAAAACCTGCTAACAGTCATACCTGGACCAGGAGAATGGGAGAGTCATAACTATCCCAGTATTGTCTCTACCTGCAAATAATTTTTAAATTTAAAAAAGTAAAACAAAAAACTCACAGAAAACACAAGATGTATTCTCAGAATTGTAGATTTTGGTACAATTACTAGAAATTGAACGAACACCAACTGTTTCCGCCTGTTGGAATTCAATGTTTAATTTCAGTGAAAATTCTCAAAGGTTTGCAAATTATTTTTGTTACCAAATCAGAAATGTGTTCTTGTTAGAAAAACTAAATGACAACCCATTTCTCTATCCACTTTCAATTCTGGCTTGCATTCGGATAACTGGTCAGAGTCAAACAAATGCACAAACGTAGAAGAAAGAAAATACATACCACTCAGAGAACGGCTGGGTGAAGAGTGTTGACTGTTGGGCGTGCTCACAGTGGGACCCACCATTGCTCCAGAGAACTCTTTGTCCATTGAAGAGTCACCGCTTCCTGTATGAAAAGAAAAGGATTTTTATTGTTAAAAAAAAAATCAGTAATTTATTGTTGGAAACTCTTACAATTTTTTTGATCTAGGACTGTGGAAGAGTCAAGGATGCAAATGACTGGAATTCCCACAGCAATATGCAACATAAATCAATAGCATAAATTTTCAGAAACTGATCAAAAATAGTTCAAATCAAGTTCCAATTCTAAGGACTCAACAACATATACACATGTCAGATTGTTACACAAAGTACAACTGCAATACATTTTCAAAATTAAACAGCAGCTCTCAGATTTGGGGTCAATGTCATCCCTGCAAAAGTCAGTTAATTCCAGATAATAACTAATCCATTTACCAAGTACTTTTCAATCAGTCTCATTTTACAGTACCAGTGTAGAATATCAGATGCATGCTCAAGACTCAGATACAGAATACTGATCAAGACTTAACATAATTCAGGATCTTAATACTCAGTTCACTTGATATATAGTGATGCATTGCCTTATTCTGCTGCAGTACATTAGGTGAATAATCCTTCACTCATTAACAGCTGCTTGTAATAAGTTTTTCCACTTATTTAGATTCTACCAATTTACTGGATGGAAGTACAAATCTTGCAAACTAATCATTCTGCACAGCTCCATACAAAAATACTGATCATACGTACAGTATTAAACTTTACTCAATGCTTATTACAATTTGATTGTACGTACTTGGCAATCAACTGAACATGGACAATATGTACTGAAATTCCTGTGTTTTTGTAAACAAGCTGAATGGTCTACTCTTGTTCCTATTTCATCAATTGGTATTACAGGGTAGATAGGAAAGTAGATTTGAAAGCACAATTGGATCCACCATAATCTTAAGTCTCAGAACAGACTTGAGGTCTACGCCTGCTCCAGCTTGTTTTATATGCAACTTAATATGACTTGGGACCTTTAAATCCGTGAAGGATGGGAAATGGCATCGGTTATAAATTAGCTGCTATCTAGCACACACCTCAAAATCACCACTTGGCGTCATCACAAAATCAACAGCTACAATGAAGTAGCCGAACTAGAAAATTATTTTCCTTTCCAGTTTTTCAAAGATCTCCATCACAATGGTTCAATAAATTTTATTTTAAACAAAGACATAGTCCACAGTCAACTGGATTCATCATATAACACAATGCTAGGAATACCGTAGCGAGTAATTCACCTCCTGACTCCTCATCCACCATCTGCAAAGCACACGTCAGAAGTGTAATGGAAAACTCCCCACTTGCCTGGATAGGTGCAGCTCCAACAGCACTCAAGAAGCTCAACACCATCTAAGACAAAGCAATCTGCTTGATTGGCACCACATCTGCAAACATCCACTCCCACTAACACCAAGGCTCACTGGCAGAGTGTACAACCTACAAGACACACTGCAGCATTTCACTAAAGAGCCCTAAACAGCACCTTCCAAACCCAAGACCATTTTCATTTAAAAGGACAAGACAGCAGATATATAGGAACACCATCACCTGCAAGTTCCCCTCCAAGCCACTGATCATTCTGACTTGGAAATATATTGTGGTTCCTTCACAGTCACTGGGTCAAAATCCTGGAATTCCCTCCCTAATGGCACTATGGGTCAACCCACAGACATGGACTGCAGCATTTCAAGGCAGCAGTTCACCACCACCTTCAAGGGGCAACTAGGGATGGGTAATAAATGCCTGCTCGCCAGCCATGCCCACGTCCCACAAATGAATAAAAAAAATTAGAGTCAAACAGTACAGAAGAGGCCCTTCAACCCATCAAGTCTGCACTGACAAAACAACATTAAATCTATACTAATCCCACTTTCCAGCACTTGACCCAGAGCCTTTATTATAACATTTCAGGTGCTCATCCACATATGTTTTAAAGTTGTGAGGTTCCCCACGTCTACTATCCTCCGAGGTATTCCAGACTCCCACCACCCTCTGGATGAAAAGAACTTTTCTTCCCCCCACCCCATCTCCCTTATTATTGATCATCAGCTGAAAACAAACTGTTTCCTATCCAGCCTGTCCATACCACCCCCCCCCCCCAATAATCTTATACACCTCAATCAGGTTCCCCTTGAGCCTTCTCTACTCTAAAGAAAATAGACACAACCTAACCAGCTTCCCTTTCTAGCTCAAATGTTCCATTCCAGGCAACATCCTGGTCAATCTTCTCTATACCCTCTCCAGTGCAATCACATCCTTCCTATACTGAGGCTACCACACTGCACACAGTACTTCAGCTGTGACCAAACCAATCTTGTACAGCTCCAACATAACTTCCCTGCTCCTATGACTATGCCACGACTGATAAAGGCAAGTGTCCTTTGTGCCTCCTTAACTATTAATTCTTTATTCTACTGAAGGATATTTTTCAATTAAATGACCCACCAGTTTCGAAAGAGAAATGAGGATCAGCTCACTCAACCTGCCAAGTTTAGATAGCAACTAAACATCAAATGAACATTCAGAAATGAGGTGGAAAGCTAGGGTCGTCGTTTGGGGTCAAGAATATGACAAATACAGAAAATAGTTAGAGAAAAAAGGCCCTTTATCTCAACCATCTTGCTCTACCTACTGGATCAATGCAACAGCAACTTTGTTTACACAACAGTAACCTTAAATCACCTCCTGCTTTCGCCTTAAACCAAATCCTGCAACAACCTCAAATTCAACACCTGCAAAAAATCTTCCTTTAACAAGAGTTTACATATGCAGAAGTTGACACCATCCAAATTTTGCTTCATCAGGTATTCATTTAGCATCAAAAATGCAAAGTTTTGCTCGATTAGAGCCTCAGTAAATGTAGTTACTGAAATTCAGAAATAACGTCACAAGAGCTGTCCCTGACGGCAGAATAAGCAACAGGTGCCACTTCACGTCATGTTTTTTGGTTTTCACTTGATTCTAATTAAAATTTAAAGTACTGGCAGTGTACATGGAGATGCATGTGATCACCTAGTGGTGGAAGCTTCTCAGTGGTGAAATCCACTGCTAGCTGACAACAGAGCCAGTTTGGATGGACTACCAAAGAGCCTCCTTGACAAACAGGGAAGGCTCCTCATCTTGGCTACAGCTTTCCTGCCCAACTCCAATATCATTAATGCCAGACTTTTACAGGAGACAGTGGTGTTTTTAAAATTTCACTCGTAAATATTTCACCCTACGTTTGTTCCTCTTTATTCATGTATACATCATTGCTATTTGTTAAAAGACAAGTTAAATGTACTGGCACATCTCATGGTTGTACAAGTTGATGGTTACAGAGGAACGAAGGATATTTCTTTATCGTGGAAGAAACGATGATGTGTTTTTGCAGTCTTTCTTATTTGAATGTTCACGTTTGTGTATAACGCCGTACTCACTACTTTTGTGGGCCATGGCTGAATTTGTATGCTCAGCTGACCCTCTCTTCTATGCGTGGTAAAGCATATCGATCGAGATCACTGTCAGTGGGGCTTATTGAAATGTTTTAGATAAACTCAAAGGACTCTGCTGGCTAACACCCTGAATGGACACATTTAGACAACGTCCTTTAGACCCCTCATTTTCATACTTCGATTATTGTCCCCACTCCAGCCAAGATGCCAAGTCTTTCCCTCTCTATGCCCATTCCATAGTCTTCCCTGCACAACCCACAACCCCAGCCAGCTTTGCAAATCCTGAACCTTTATAAAGATGCCATTCTCTTGCTCCCCTTCCTGTGCCATAAATTTCAACAAGAAAAAGCTCTGACCACAGATATAACTATGCAAAGCCGACTGGTGTATGCCATCTTTAAACAACTGGAAACTGAGTATCACAACAGGCTTGTGCTGCTGGCTTTATCTTGAAGGTAGTACAACTTTAAGAAGTTTTACATTGAATATTCATAATAAGGAAATATATTACAAATGATAATCCACCACATTACAGTAATGCCCAACACATCACAAATGGAACAGTACTATAGAATCTCTACATTGCAAAATGAGGCCATTCTGCCCATCAAGTCTGCACTGACACTCCAAAAGATCATCTAACTCAGCGCAGCCTGCAGCTGAGGTTAACCAAATTGATTCCTGGGATGGTGGGATACACCATCCCACCATAAGAGGAGAGATCAAATCAGTTAAGTTCATATTTGCTGGAATTTAGAAGAACGAGGAGGTATCTCATAGAAACTTATGAAATGCTAACAGAGCTTGAGAGTAGATGCAGGAAGGAAGCTCCTGATGGCAGGGGAGTCCAAGCCAGGGTCACAGTCTGAGGATATGTGGTAAATGATTTATAAGACTGAGATGAGGAAACGTTTCTTCATCCAGAGAATGGCAAGCCTGTGGAATTCTGTACCACAGAAAGCAGTTGTAGCCAAAACATGGTATGCTTTTAAGGAGTCAGATACAGCTTTTGGGGCTAAAGGGATCAAAAGATATAGGGTGGGGTGTGGTGGGCAGTAACAGGTACTGGGTTGGATGATTAGCCATGATCATAATGAATGGCAGAGCATGCTTGAAGGGTCGAATGGCCTACTCCTGCTTCTATTTTCTACGTTTCTCTGAGTTTATCATTGTGGTACAATGGAATCTTTATGGTCCAAAATTGCAATAGTGAATAATATTTTCAGCTGATGACATCCAAAGGTGTGCGGGTTAGGTGGATTGGCCATGCTAAATTGCCCCTTAGAGTCAGGGGGAACAGCAAGGTACTGCGTGGTGTTACGAGGATAGGGTCTGGGTGGGATTGTTTTCGATGCATGCTTGATGGGCTGAATGGCCTCCTTCTGCATTGTCGGGATTCTATGATTCTAAGCTTCTTTTTACCCCTCCCTACAAGGAAGTTTGTTTTCTGCAGGATAAGCTTTTCAGCCAAGTGGCAGAAAGGAAAAACATTTTACAAAACCAAATAAAGGCAAATTTACGTCTCCCTTCAATCATTAGCTCAATCATGGGTAGCTGGCACTTTGTTGGACTACAATTAAAAAGGTGTTCTTCCATCATCTAAATGGCAGCGTGCAGCAGCAGCCCAATAATCTGACCCCACCCACTCCGCCTCCTTTCCCTATCACCCCATTCCCAACCAATTGCCTGGAGTGCTCAACAATTCCATTCGTGGCTCAATATCCACTTTGAATCTAAGTGCAGAACCGAAATGTGCAGCCTCCAGCATCACCAGAGCTCCACTCAGAATTTGTTAAATGGAGAACATAATTCTGTACAAAGACAGTGTATTAATACATTTGTTGAATTGACTCCACTCTCTCCCTTATTTTGAAATTTGATTAGAACAAAAACAGCAGCCCAAGTGATTCCCAAGAAAGCCTCAGCAATGGAAACAAGAAAGCTGCAAAATAACAGTAAAGGTGGTAGCTGCCAAGCTTTAGCACCATGGTACATTTGGCAGTTGCCAATTATTATGTCATACTTGCATTCAGTAGAATGGGACTAATTTAAAAAAAATATTTTTAATTAATTAGTTTCATTTTGAAATTTGAGATTCACTTGTAAACAGGAACTGATTTGGTTGAATTTCTTTCTTTCCCCATCAGAAATCAGTTGGTATTTAACCTAAGTTTAAAAAAAACTTCTGTATGTTCAATTGAGGACTAACATCAACAACAGTTTGTATCAATATAGTACCTCTAACATAAATTGTCCCAATGCACTACAAAGAATTAGAAAACAAAATATGACACAGCTATATAAGACATTAGGCCAGGTGATCAAAATCTTGGTCAGAGAGATAGGTTTTAAGCAGGGGTCTTAAGAGGAAAGCAAGGTAGAGAGGTTGAGTGTGGGGTGGTATTCCAGAGCTTGGGACTGAAGGTACAGTGACCCACAAAGAGCAATTAAAATGTAGGTCAATGACACAGGGACAAGAGACATGAGCAACAGAGCTCTGATGACATGGTGGTCATGGAGGTTAGAACATAGGAGACCAGCCAGGAGCAAGAGTTGGAATATTAGTTAGAATGAGGGTTTCAACAGCAGATAAACCAATGCAGGGGGAAGTCCAGCAAAGATAGAGATTGAAATAGGTGTTATAAACATGGTAGGAAGCTCACTGCAAGGTCAAGTGCAGCACTGAGGTTGCAAAGGTTCTGGCTTAATTTCAAGACTGATGCCACAGAGAAGGATGCAGTCAGTACCAAGGGAATGGAGTTTGGAGTGCAGACTAAAGGCCAGACCTTTCAATATTCCCAATATTAGTTGGAGGAAATTTCTGGTCATCCAGTACTAGATGGCAAATAAATGGTCTGATAATTTAGCAGCTGTGGAACATAGTCAGAATAGTTTAATTGTTTAACTCAAAAGAGTTGGAAGAGTCGAGAGAGGTAGTGGTGTCATCAGCGTACATATAAAAACTAACACTTGTGTATTCAGAACATGCTGCCTCATGTCGATGTGAAATAGAAAAAGGAACAAGGATAGACTCTGGGGGACTCCAGAGATAATGGTGCAGGAGCAGGAAGAGAAAGCATTGCCAATGATTCTTTGGTGAATAAACAGATAAGAATGGAACTGGGTGAGAGCAGTCCTATTCAGTGGAAGACAACAGAATATCCTTAGAAGTGATATGGTCAACCATGTCAAAGGCTGTGGACAGGTTGAAAAAGATGAAGACAGAAAGTTTATCTTTGTCACAGTGACAAAAGATATAATTTGTGACTTTCATAAGAGCTGTTCTAGTAAGGAACATAAGAAACATAAGAAACAGGAGCAGGGGTTGGCCATACAGCCCCTTGAGCCTGCCCCACCATTCAATAAGATTATGGCTGATCTGTAGTGGTTCAGTATCACTTTCCTGCTTTCTCCCGTAACCCTTAATTCCCTTGTCAATTAAAAACCTATCCACTCTTGACTTGAACATATTCAGTAAGGAAGCCTCCACCACCTCATCAGGCAGGGAATTCCAAAGATTCACCACCTTTTGCGTGAAGAAACCCCTCCCCAATCTTGAGGCTGTGCCCTCTAGTCCTGCTATCTTTGCTAAGTGGGAAGAGTCTCTCAACCTCTACCCTATCCATCCCCTTCATTATCTTATACGTCTCTATAAGATCCCCTCTCAGCCTTCTAAACTCCAAAGAGTACAAACCTAGCCTATTCAGTCTCTCCTCATAATCCAACGCCCTCATCTCCGGTATCAGCCTAGCAAACCTTCTCTGCACCCCCTCCAAGGCCAATATATCCTTCCTCGAATGCGGCGACCAAAACTGCACACAGTACTCCAGCTGCAGCCTCACCAGTACCCTATACAGCTGCAACAGAACCTCCCTGTTTTTATATTCTATCCCCCTCACTATAAAGGCCAACATTGCATTCGCCTTCTTAATCACCTGCTGCACCTGCAGACTGTGTTTTTGCGATTCGTGCACAAGGACTCCCAGGTCCCTCTGCATCATCGCATGCTGCAGTTTTTCTCCATTTAAATAGTAGTTTTTCCTACCATTATTCCTACCAAAGTGGATAACCTCACACTTGCTAACATTTTACTCCATCTGCCAGGTCCTTGCCCACTCACTCAACCTATCCAGATCTCTCTGCAGGCTTTCCACACCTTCCACACAAGTTGCTTTTCCATTTATCTTCGTGTCATCAGCAAATTTCGTCACCCTGCACTCTGCCCTTTCCTCCAGATCATCTATGTAAATGGTAAATAGTTGAGGCTCCAGCACCAAACCTTGGGTACTCCACTAATCACCAGCTGCCAATCAGAATAGCACCCATTAATACCTACTCTCTGCTTCCTATTAGGCAACCAATCCTCTATCCAGTCTAACACCCTACCCCCAACTCCCTGCACCCTAACCTTCTGCAGCAATCTTTTGTAAGGCACCTTATTAAACACCTTTTGGAAATCCAAAAGCACCACATCCACCGGTTCCCCTCTATCTACCGCACTAGTCACTTCCTCATAGAACTCCAATAAATTCGTCAAGCACGACTTTCCCTTAACAAATCCATTCTGCGTCTGTTTGATCAAACCGTTCGTATCCAGGTGCTTCGTTACTTCTGCTTTGATGACAGATTCAAGCATTTTTCCAACTACAGACATTAAACTAACTGGCCTATAATTCCCTGCCTTCTGTCCGCTACCTTTTTTAAACAGCAGCGTAACATTAGCCGTTTTCCAATCTTCTGGCACTTTTCCGGAGTCCAGCAAATTTTGATAGATAATTACCAGGGCATCCGCTATCACATCTGCCATTTCCTTGAGGACTCTGAGATGCATTCCATCCAGTCCCAGGGACTTATCTGCCTTCAGCCCCATTAGCCTATCAAGCACCACCTCTCTAGTGACTGTAATCTCATCAAGGACCTCATCTCCTACCTTCGGGCAAGCTATTTATGTCCTCCTCCGTAAAGACCGACACAAAAAACTTAATCAAGGTCTCCGCCATGTCCTTATCATCCACCATTAAACCACCCCTCTCATCTTCCAAGGGTCCTACATTAACTCTGGCCATCCTCCTATTCTTTATATATTTATAAAAATTCTTACTATCCTTTTTGATGTTTTGAGCTAGTACTGGAACAGGGGTGGAAATCCAATGCAGGATAAAAGCAGATTCTAGTGTTCACATATTTCTAAGCTTTTATTTACAGAGACACATTCCAAACATCCATCTCCAAATCCAACTATAGTTTCAGTCTGTTGCTACATACAGGCAAGCAAGTGAATCACCAGCACCTGAATTCAATTAAACACAATTAAGTTGCAATTATCACAGATTACCTTAAAAGTACCTGAACTGATCTCAGCCTCGTTTACTCCACACTCAACATCTATTTTTCCAGTCAGTTTTATAATTTCACTTGGTTGTCAAAGACAAGGTCACACTATCTGAATATGCATTAATCACAGCTACTAATGGTTGGGTGAGGTGGGCAGGGAGGATTGGAAGATTGCAACGGAAGTGTCAATCAACCTCTCGACAAAGATCATTGGTTCAAATGAATTACTGATTTCAGTACCTAAATAAAAAAGGGGACATGAGTGGAAAGTTAAAATGAAAAGTTATAAATATTCAAATATATTTCACGAAAAATTATTTTTAAAAATATGAAAAGCAGCACTTATTTCGAGATTGTAAGTCTGAGAGCCATGCTGGTTAGGTGCATTAGCCATGCTAAATTCTCCCTCAGTGTACTCAAACAAGCGCCAGAGTGTGGTGTAACCAGGGGATTTTCACAGCAACTTAATTGCAATGTTAAATCAGCCTACATGTGACTAATAAAAAAATGTAAAAGAATCAATAAAGGTCTGAGATAATTTTTATTCTAGAATTACTGGAGCACACAATAGCTGCTTCACTTAATTTGGATTCTGGCAGGCAGGAGCTGTCTCCCTGCATTTATGATGTTAAAACCCTTTACATCTGTGGCAGGTTTTACTAGCTGGATTCATAAGATTGACAAAGAACTATAGTAAATTATTTAATCGCACAAACATCAGTTTTCCCAGATGCTGGGCTCCCAGAATTCAAGATAAAAAATTAGCTTATAAACAAATATTAATAACCACAATCAAGTCACAGGCTGACTTGCAGAAGCATGTTAGTGTCAGATTTTGCATTACTAATACACATTACATTGCAATAATTATTAGTAAGGCAAACAATCAAGATTCCCCTTAAAAAATGTGCTAAACTTCCATTTGTCAGAAAGCATTCCTCAAAGTCATATTGTACTCAAAACATTAACTTTGTTTTCCTCTCCACAGATGCTTCAGACTAGCTAGGCCTCAGTATTTTGTTTTAAACTCAAGTTATCTTGTTGACTGCATGCAAGACTTGAAGAGGAAAAACAGACTTTTCATTTTGCAATATAATTCAAGCCTTGAGAGAAGTAAAATAAATCAAGCAATACTACTGCTAGGTATATCATGCTATTATCAGCATATCTTCCTGGAAACAGTTCTTCCAAGAAATGAAACTGAGCCAGCCTCCTCACAGTCTGCAACTGGATAGATTAAAATGAAGTGACCCAGAACATCAAACACTGTCAACTGACACACTGCTTCAAGATGCTTAGCGCCACTCAATTTGAAGGGTAAATTCTTAATTCAACATTACATTTACTGAAATTATCCTTCATATATTTTAAAATATATATAAAGCCAGTTGCCACTATCCATTAAATGTATTGTCAGGTATACATAGAGAAAAATTATTTTTCATACATTCGGAATTCTGAAAATATTTCATACAGTTAACTAGAGGCAGCTTAATTAAATGATGCACAATTCTTTCCTTCTCCAAGTGGTGACTGCACAATGTGCTGAGAGTCTGATAAAATGTGCAAGTTTAGCAAAAAATAAACAGTTACACAACTCCCAAGCAACTTCTATGTACTTCCCTTAATCCAATAAACTTTATTCACTGTTCATTCTGTGCTCTCTAGGAATTGGGAGACCATGCAGATTAGGTGATCACTTCTCTGTAATACTATTATACCTACAAATTTGACCCCAAGCACTCCTTGGTACCTCCTTTCAATTACTTTCTCATTTCCATCTTTTCCCTTCTGCATTGTTAAAACAAAGCTGATGAGTACTGTATCTTTCTTTTGAGCATTTCTGAGCTTTCTTCTCAGCTTCCTTTATAAGGATTAGGAGTGAAAGTTTTTATATAGGGGAGAGAAAATGGATTCACTTCTCTGGTGTTGATCCCTTGCCCCCATTGACACAGTGCTCTGGCAAAGAGGGAGGGGGGTGTGTAACCCATGTCTTTCAGTTTTTGGGACAAACAATTCCATTATTCTTCCAACATATTTTGAATAAAATTTGTTATCTCTTGCAATAGCAGCTGCTCATGTTCTAAATTTCCCCTCCAGCATTTTGTATTTGCCTCTGAACTATTTTGTTCTTACGTCCTTTGATTTTCGTTTTTGTCTCAATGCTATGGAGCTGTTTGTCAGTCATTCAACCTATTAACTCCTCCTCTACATTTAGATTACCTGCCGTTTTGCCCCTTTCACTAAAATGCTTGCTTATATTTAGTTTAACTTCTTACACATACCATAGAATCATTAGATGCCTTGCAGAATGAGACTATTCGGCTCATCCAGTCTATACCAACTGCCCAAAAGAGTATTTTACTCAGGCACCGCCCGCCCTCACCTTTTGAATACTTCAAAGGCATTTCTACTGTTTAGAAAACTTAAATGTTGCTCAGTTTAAACCAAAAACTGTGCAAACAATAGCAATGGGCGGTTCTAGTTTTTCTTTTGTCTGCTTTATAATTAAAGGCAACAATGTTGGGTTCACGTGTCATGCAATTTATATCCCGCTTGTTAAAACTGACCGGCAAACTGTCCTTCACCAATCTACAATAAAATTTGTATTTGTCTGTTTTGATTGGTCCGGTTAGGGACTTGGGTTTATTTGCTAGGTGGTGCTTGGCGCGCACAGTGATATGGAGTGGATGGCAGGGCTGGAATGCATGACGTACATGTGGCTGCCAATGGTTGGAGGAGAGCAAAAACAGCAGAAGGCAAGTTACCCTGCCTAGCAAAATGGTTTTCCTGTGCGAGATAAGATAGGGTTGGCAAGAGAGTGAGATGGGGATTGCTTGGGAAGGAGGATGAGCTGATGGAATTGATGAAATGTGCCAAAATATCAAGGACAATTATTTCATACAAATTATTCAAAAGCTATACTTTGTGCTAAAAGCAAAGATTCACTAGATTGCAATGAAAAAGTTTCAGAAAGGCTGCCAAGTGAATAAAAGCGTACATCAGCATTGACTATCAACAAAAATGATAATAGATTATACCCTTCAGAGTTTCTACATAGTTTAATTCCAATGGGCATATCAACACTCGCACCGACTCGAGAAAGGTACAGTTATAATGTTGCAATGAAATTTGAATCCTAAACAAGGACTTTGTCATAGAACAAGACTGGTGGTTAAGAAGTGATTTTCTTTGATAATAGATACCAAAATTAAAACAAGCAAATTTCAAAGAACTAGAATGCTTATTCCTCAAATGATATTGAACCCATCAGATGTCAACCTCCCTTTTCAACCCGAGGAAAACAGTTCCCGATTAATCTATATTTCTGACTATAAACAAGTCAAGGCCAGATTCTAAATAAAATCTGTATTTATGTTCCTAGAGCCATCTTTATACAGGGACATCTATATGTAGCTTTTCCCAGACTGAGAAGTTTTGATTCTATTAAAGTTGCTGATGAAAGAATAACTAGAAATCCTACAATTACAGAAGCATTACTACAATGAAAACACGAACTTGACTGCAAACTTTGTGGATCTCTGCTGGTCCAGAAAGAAAAATACAGCTTCATCTAAAATATGCCAGAAGTTCACAGTGGGTCGATGTGAGAGCACTCCACTTCACCACAAACAGTGCCAGTGACAAACATGATGCAGACTTGATGGGACAAATAGGTGGATCTCGCTGTACTGGACATTTATTTAGTTTTCATTTCGTGCAGGCTTGTTCAACCATCTGACTTGACGGGGCTACATTTACATTTTTTTCATTACTCAAAGGGTTGACAAACAAATTTCAGAAAGATACCATTTGGTTCAACAATAGCGGAATATCAGAAAAAAAATTGAGATATTAAGAGAATTTAAAAATGCTGAGCAAAAGTGGAGCAATGTCATAGCATTAATTTGATAAGCTAAAAAGACAGATCAATAAAATGAGCAGTTGAGAAGATTGAGTGTGTGCATTTTCAGACTCACTTGGTTTCAGGGCTGGATCTGACCCACAGGCTGTAGGATGGACAAGCTTCATTTAGTGGCTGTTCTTTAAATCCAGTCACACTATGCATGCAATTTTAAGACTTGCTAAAGTCAGTGTCCCTATATCAAGCCAATTCTGTTACAATGCTTAAGTTTTACCAGTTAAAGGCTGGAGAGAGAAATAATTGAAACTGGAATAACGTCAGATGATTGAGTTTATATATGACCGTTTTTTAACATTAGTCAGGTATTCAAAATTATGAAAGTATTGTTCCGAAAACAAGTCAAGAGTTGACTGAAGCCTCTTTGAAATAAATCAATTTTAATCTCTTGAAAGAGTGAAAATCTGTCTGAAATTTCAAAGAAGCAATTTAATTATAGGCTCCCACAAAGAAACACACTATCTAATGTTCTATATTATAAATGTTAAATATAAAATAAACTTCCATTCATATAGTGCTTTTCATGACAAAACATCTCAAAGCATTTTACAGTCAATGAAGAACTTTTGAGGCTTTTAAAAATTATTTCACAAGACATGGGCAATTTTTATTGCCTATTCCGAATTTCCCTCAGGAAGGTGGTGGTGAGCTAGCTTTTCAAACCGCTGCAGTACATGTGGTGCAGGTATGCCCACAGTGCTGTTAGGGAGGGAGTTCCAGGACTTTGACCCAGTGACAATGAAGGAACAGTAACATAATTCCAATTCAGGATGGTGTGGCTTGGAGGCGAACTTGGCATGTGGTGGTGTTCATATATTCGTTGTCCCTTTCCTTCTGATGGCAGAGGTCACAGTTGTGAAGGTGCTGTCAAAGGCGGCTTGGTGAGTTGCTGCAGAAATCTTGTACATGATACACATGGCTGCCATCATATGTCGATGGTGGAGGGAGTGAATGCTTAAGGTAGTGGATGGGATTCCAATCAAGTGGGCTGCTTTGTCCTGGATAACGCCAAGCTACTAGAGCATCATTGGAGCTGCACTCATCTCGGCGAGTGGAAGGTATTCCATCACACTCCTTACCTTGCAAAGATCGGACAGGCTTTGGGGAGTCAGGAGATGGATTAGACTCCACAGAATTCCCAAGCTCTGACCTGCTCTTGTAGTCACAATATTTATACGGCTGGTCCAATTCAGTTTCTGGTCAATAGTAACCCCCATGTTGTTGGCAGTTTGAGGATTTAGCAATAGTAATGCTATTGAATGTCAAGGTGACATGATTAGATTCTCTCTTGTTGGAGACGGTCATTGCCTGGTACTTGTGTGGCACAAGTTATAGAGCAACACAGCACGGGAAACAGGCCCTTCGGCCCAACGAGCCTGCGCCGCCGTCATAACTATATAGTAGCAATTCCATTATCATAATATAAAAATAGGTTATTCCTAATATGGAAGACTCTCACTATAGGGACAATTTGTTTCCCAATCAGCCTAAGAGCGAATTTTTGGGGTGTGGGAGGAAACCGGAGCGCCCGGAGAAAACCCACGCAACCACGGGGAGAACGCGCAAACTCCCGCAGACACCGGCCCAATTCCACGTGTCTGCACAGCTACAGCGATAGTCACTGAGCTGTCATGGTGCCCTTCAGATGGTCCAGATAAAGCACTCATTTACGACATGAAGCACCAGGCAACTCATGAATCAACATCCAAGAGCTGTCCTCGCACCACCTGCCGAATGCATGCTCATTGTTGGTCAAGTATGGACCGAATTACCTGTGGAAAAAAAGCCGTAGTTAAACAGTCCTACTATATCCCTCTATCTGCATACCGCTCATGTGGCTGTCCAAGAGACCCTTAAACAGCCCTAGCGTGCCTGCTCCCACCACCTTACTCGAACAAGTGTTCCTTGTTATTTGTCAGCTTAAGTCTGAACATTGCCCAGGTCTTGCTGAATATGGCATGGACTTCTTCAGTATCAGTATCTGAGGCATTACATATGGTGCAGATCTTTGTGCAATCATCACTGAATAACCCCATTTCTGACTTTATGATGAAAAACTGAAGATGGTTGGGCCTAGGACATTGCCCTCAGGAATTCCTTGGTAGTCATTGTTTTAATTTAGGAAGTGCAGCATCCAATTTACACAGAGTAAACTCCCATAAATTGCAATGTGATAATGACCAGATAATACATTCTAGTGATATTTATTCAGAGATAAATATTGGTCAGGATACCAGCAATAACTCCCTGTTCTTCTTTGAAATAATGCCCTGGAATTCTGTGCACCCTACCATGTGGGCAGATGGGGCCTTGGTTTAATGTGTCATCTGACAGTGCAGTGCTCCCTCGGGTGAAATTAGCTTCACCGTTAACACAGATTTTTGAACATAATTTGCTCTACACAAGTCAGATATGATAAATACAAATGATAAGTTTTGATTTGCTAATTCATTTTATTAATGAAGTTTGCTTAATGGTTGCTCCACTCATTTCAAACAATAAGCGTAGTAAGTTGATGGAGCTATGTTGAGACTATCGATTCAGCTGCCTCTGCTACTTCCTTCCTTTCATCCTTGCTCACTAAGGCAAGAATCCCTCAAGTAGCACACCCTACCCCCCCATTAGACCTGAAAATTGTATCTTTCTCCAGATTTTCTCCCAATTTGCCTCAAGCCTTCTCTGAGCTAATCCTCAGAGAAGACCCAAGACCCACATCCTCCTTTCCCAACCCCATTACCATTAAACTGCTGACAACCCAACTTCCTTTCATGGCCATCATATAAAGTGACAATGTAAATGGTTTCCTTTCTAGCACTGCTATCTGCCATCATCAACCACCACACCCACCCCAAAAAAAAACACGTCCTTGAAAACTATTGCCCTATCTCCTGCTCCTCTCCAAAGTTCTGAACATATTGTTGCCTCCCAAATCAGTGTCCACCTTTCCGTCGATTTCAAGTTGCCACGCTTTCCACAGCACTGAGTCAACTCTAGCCAAAGTCATAAATGCCATCATACGTGCCTGTGACCATGGTGCATTATTCCTTCTTGTACTCTCTACAGCTTTCCTTTGACAAGGATCACAACAGCATTCTTCACCGGTATCTCTTATCCTTCATCGAGTCCAGTGGAACTGCTTTCACTCTTGACTTTCCAGTCAGACATACAGGATCTTCTTCAATGGCTTCTCTTCCCATCGTCACACTATCTTTGCAGT
This sequence comes from Sphyrna mokarran, assembly GCA_024679065.1. Lineage (NCBI taxonomy): Eukaryota > Metazoa > Chordata > Chondrichthyes > Carcharhiniformes > Carcharhinidae > Sphyrna > Sphyrna mokarran. The sequence continues at coordinate 6,235,348 of JAGIQG010000038.1, forward strand.
ACCCAAAAAAAATCCATCCTCGGTTCCATTCAATTTTGTGTCTGCAGACTGCATATCATTTGAAAACAAAAATCTATGCAAATTGACTCAATTACTCCTTGTTGTATAGCCAGTTCCACATTCTAACCTGATACCAAGTCATCAGACTACTTCTTTCAACATCGAGCTCTGGATGAGCTGCAATTTTCTTGAATTAAATATTAGGAAGACCAAAGCCATTATTTCAACTCCCATCACAATTCTACATCATTGCTTTTTACCCTCCCTGGCTACTGCCTTGGGCTGCAATAGAATATTTGTATCCCCTGCACCCTATATAACTGAACTAAGCTACAGACATCGCTAATAGAGTCCAGCTCCACATCTATTTGCTCCTACAACACTCATCAATGCAAGGGTAGCTGCCAGACTCAACTATTCCAATGCTCTCTTGACCAGTCTCCTATCCTCCAACTCTTATGATATACCAACAGGTGAAAAGTTTACATTACAAGAAACCTTGAGGTTCCTTGATAAATTTTTAACAAATGCTTATTTCAAGATTGTGATATTCCAAAACAAAATCTTTGAGGCAAGAACCACTATCATTAACGCATGGCAATTCTTAGATTACAGAACTGAATTTCTCTCTCGTCCCAATAAGACACAATTCCGTCATCAGAGCACAATTCTACAGGGGTGGGTGGAATAACTTACCGAGTGGCCTTGTTCATACAAAAGCCTTGACAGGGAGTGCTGGCATGCAAGCTGAACAAGATGTTGTCTCCACCAAGGATCAACAAAAGTACATTAAATCAACATGTAAAGCATTATATCCAGGATATCGCAGGATGTTTTTGCAAAGTTAGGAAGAAAACCAATTGTTCCACAAGATTGGAAGCTGAAGTCAAAAGACTTTGCACAGGAAACGTTGTTTTTGACAGGGAAAGAAAGAAGGAAGGGTATCATTACTGATCAAGGAGAACATTACAATGCTACAGTGAGACGGAAAGACATGATGTCCAAAAGGGGCCAAACACAGAATCTACTTGGTTAGAGGGAAGGAACAGTAGAGGTTCCATTACATTATTCAGGCAGTCCATAGACCACCAGCTTGTGGAAAAGATATAAAAGAACAAATCTGCAATGAAGTTGAGAGAGATGCAACAGAAGTTTAATAGGATGATTTAATTGTCATAATATACACCAGGATAGTGTTAATGTAAAGGGCAGAGAAAGAAAGAGATTTTAGAGCAGTGATAGGCAATTTAGGCTAATGATTGGGTCACAAGAGAAGTCCTCCTCCACCTCTGTGGGCCACAAGATCGAAATCAGGCTTGTTCACTAAGCATGACCCTATGAATAAGATTAAATACATTTAATACACGTCAAAAATTTCTCAATGAGCTCTCCCAAAAAAAACTTAATCATTTATATACAAATAGAATTATCAACTTCAAATGGTAAAAATGAAAGAAAGGTTTATGCTGGTCGCAAGGGGAGCGCACAACTCTTGCGCTCAATGTGTGCAATCAGTACACACCTTATTTCACTTGCCCTTGCTTTACGTGTGTATATCTTCAGTCATACCATTGGGAAAAACAACCACTTAGGAGGGAAATCAGCAGAATGTAGCAACCCTGCACACAGGCCACACTCAGAACCCAGATGGGCCACAGGTTGTCCTGCACCGTTCTGGAGTATCTTCAGAAGAATTTTCAACATGTTCCCAGGAAGCAGACATTATTGGATCTGGTTCAGGAAAATGAGGCAGATCAAGTGCATCAAATGTCAGTTAGGAAACATTTAGGGGATAGTGCTATGGAAAAAGACAAAGAAATATCCAAAGTAAAATAATTAATTGGGTAACAAAAACAAAACAGCACAGGAAACAGGCCCTTCAGCCCAACAAGCCCGCGCCGTCGGTAAAGGCGAACTCAAAATGATTCTGACTCAAGTAAAATGAAATCAAAGATTGGAGGGCAAGCTGTGTGGAACAATGGGCTGCCTTCAAAGAGGAGATAGTTTGGTTTGGGCACAATCAAGGTATAGTTCACCTGGGAGAAAGATAGAGTAAACAAATCCAGACCTCCCAATATTCATACGACAGATGCTAGGTGAACAATACAACTGAGAACTACATTGAATATAGAATGTTCAGAGGGGAAAAGAAACAACAACTAGGAGAAGCAAAGAGACAGTATAAGATGAGACTAGCAGCTAACATTAAAGGGAATCCAAAAGTCTTCCATAGGCATACAAATAGTAAAAAAAAAATAGTAATAGGAGGAATGGGATTAGAGAGCTAAGAAGGGATTTACACATGGAGGCAGGAGGCATGACTGTGGCATTGCTTGTACTTTGTGTCTGTCTTTGTAAGAGATGCTGAAGCCATGCTCTAGTGCAAGGAAGTAGTTGTGACACAGCATGGGCTATAAATTGATAAAGAAACTATATCTGAGGCTGAATGATAAGTCACCAGGACTGAATGAACTGCACGCTAGGGAAGTAAGAGTGGAAATTGTGGAGACCCTTGTCATAATCTTCCAGACCTGCTTTTGGGAATGGTGCCAGAGGACTGGAAAATTGCAAATGTTACACCTTTACTCAATAAAAAAGGTGCAAGGATAAGCATAGTAACTAGAAGCCAGTCAGTTTAACCTTGTTGATGGAGAAGTTTTTAGAAATAATAACATGCTCTATTTAAGGAAAGTCTGTACCGATTTAAGGGAAAAATATAGTGTTTAATTAACTTGATTTGAGTCTTTTGATGAGGCAATAAAAGGGATTCACATGTCTACAAGACTTCCAAAAATTATTTAATAAAATATCATAACAAACTTATCAAAAGTTGGCACCCATGGAGGAGAAAACATTAGCAAGGATTCAAAATTGGCCGAGTAGTGGTGAACAGTTGCTTGCAGGAAGCTAAATAGTGGGGTTCTTCAAGTATTAATGCTAGTTGCTTGGTATATATTAATGACTTGGATGAAGAGGGCACAATTTTGAAATTTGAAAATAACACAGGAAGTATTGTGATAAACTTCAGGAGGACATATGCTAGCGGAATTGGTGAACAAGTGATGGATGAAATTTAACATGGGGAAGAATAAAGTGATCTAATGTGGCAAGAACAACCAAACCTCCTTCAATAGCCCCGCCCAGATCTGCAATTTCTACCAGCTAAAAAGATAAGGATAGCAGATGCATGGGAACACCATCACCTGCAAGTTGCTTTTTAATCCATACATCGACCTGGAGTATACTGTTGATCCATTACTATCACTGAGTCAAATTCCTGGAACTCCTTCCCTCCCCAACAGCATTGTGGATGTACATAAACCATATGGACTGCATCAGATCAAGAAGATCTTCTACTTGATCTTCTCATGAACAATTAGGGACGGGCAGTAAATGCTGATGCATACAAATACGTACATACAAATTAGGAGGAGGCCACTTGGCCCCTTGAGCCTGCTCTGCCATTCAATAAGACCATGGTTGATCTGATTGTAACGTTCCTGCCTACCCAATAACCTTTCAACTCCTTTGTTAGTGAAGAATCTATGAGATGCGATGTGGTACACTTCCGTGATGATTGCAATTTTCCAGAGTTCTCACCTTCCTTCCATTTCCTGATTTACAGCTATTCCTGCAATACACTTGTGTCCTCTGCAGTGAAGCCCAGTGCAAAATATCTATTTAATGTATCCACCATAGCCCTGATTTCCATCATCAATTCCTCAGATACACTATTGGACCAACACTCACTTTGATCTTTCCAGTAATGCCCACATTCCATGGGAGAATAAAAATATAATTTTGGTAGGAAGAACGAGGAGAGGCAAAGTAAAGAGTACAATTCTAAAGTGGGTGCAGAAGCAAAAGGACTTGGAGACGTATGTGCACAAATTATTCAAGCAGGTAAAAAGAATAAAGAATGTATGGCATACAGATCATGGGCTTTAGAGTATGAAAGTAAGGAAGGTACAATAAACCTGCATAAAACACTGGTTTGGCCTCAACTGGAATAGTGTGTTAACCAATGATCCTTCGAAGGCATCTTACAAACCCATAGCCACTTTCATCTAGAATGACAAGAGCAGCAGATACATGGGAACACCACCACCTGCAAGGTTCCCCTCCAAGCCACTCACCATCCTGACATCACTGTTCCTTCGTAGTGACTAGGCCAAATTCCTGGAATCATTGGGATTGACCCACAGCACATGGACTGCAGCGATTCAAGAAGGTAGTTTACCACCACCTTCTCAAGGGCAATAAGGAATGCGCGATAATACTGGCCAGTCAGCTACGCACATGTCCCATGCATGAATTAGAAAAATGTTCTGAGTATCACACTTTAGAAAAGATTTGAAAGCACTGGAGAGAGTGCAGAAAGATTCAGGAAAATGGTTCCAGGGATGAGGAATTTCAGTTATGTGGATAGAGGAAGCACAGGTTGTTTTCCTGATTAATTAAGAAATTTGATGGAAGTGTTCAAAATCAAAAGGGGTCTGGACAGAATAGGTACCGAGAAACCTTTCCAACTGGCAGAAGGATTGAGAACCAGAAGGCACTAATTTGAGGTGACTGGCAAAAAGAAATAACAGCAACACAAGAGGGAAAAAAATACCTAGTGGTTGGGATCTGAAATGCACTGTCTCAAAGTCTGATGGAGGCAGATTCAATTGTGGCTTTCAAAAGGGAACTGGATAATTATCAAAGGCAAAAAAAATGGAGAGCTACAGAAAAAAGACAGGAGAGTGGCACTAGCTGATTTGTTGTTACAGGAAGCTGGTGTGGACACACTGGACTGAATGGTCCTTCTGCGCTACAACCTGTGGTTCTATGATCAAGATACATTTTTCCTTACCTGAAATGTAACTACGACCATTGCAATCTTCTATATCCATTTTCAAAGTGCTGTGCTGGAAGTAAAAACAAAAGCAAATATTATATGTCTAGACCTCAGGTCAGTGTATTTTAAACTTTTCATGTTTGAAGGATCACTTGTATTCATCACAGAAGTATTAGCTACACCCCCCAAAAAAGTTACAGAACTAGAATAACCTTGCTGGATCCCTGGTTATTGTATGCTATCCCTATGTTGCTAATCATTCTGCATATAATTTGATTTCTCAGTCTGATCAAATAATCATCATCCACAAGTCCAGCAGTATGATATTTCTCCACCTTACAAGACAACATGGGAAAATAAAAGGACATTCTCAAGTATTCTTTACAAAGGTGATTTACTGTGATTCGTGGTTAATTGTTGAACAATAGCTATGCTAACCCATATTCCTTAGAGAACTGACACACATGCTTTGGTTCGTCAGAGGCTTATGCTTATGGAAATTGTGAACACAAGTCAGGTGCTGGAAAAAAGCCCAGCCTATAAAAAGAACAAACATACCTCCAGCTAATGCAATTCTTTGCACATACCTGGTACAAGAGTTTACAGCAATTCAAAGTCTTGACACAATGCAAACATTTCATGCAAATACCCAGAACATAGTACTTTAGTTTTTCTAAATGACGAGATAAGTAACCAGTTATCAAAAATATCAAGATGGTACATAACCTGCCAACCCATTAGTCTCCCAACAGTATAGGCAGCCAAGAGTCTTACCATGATCTTAAATAAGCTGCATTGTGCACCTGAATTCCAAAGAATGGCTAATTAGGATTTAATTTTTTTTTAAACTGATCATACATTGGAACTAAATCCACATTTGTTACACTAAGTACACACAAAAAGTAAATAAAATACTTAAAATTCTATCTTTCAAGCAAATAAAAATGAAAGAAAATGTTATGCTTGGATTCTAATTTTTTTTTGAAGGGGGAGGACTTCCCATTTAATGGAAAGCTTTCAGTTTAGTTGGAATAATTTCATAAAGGCAATTCAGAAGGCCCTTGGAATTCCAGGTAATATTTTATTATCAGGTAAAAACAACTTTAAGCATACCTTGGTTGCCATAAGTTATTGTATTAATGGTAGATTCGCTGTAAACTCAATCCAGAAAAGTAGTGAAAAATAAAGCTGCAATAAATATAAATATTAAACAAATGCAGCGCTCATTTAATGAACCTCAAATGGGACGTTAATAAATGTGCATAAAGTTAAATTGGATTCATAAAACATTATAATCACCTCTAATGGAGAGCAATTCAGTTGTTTAGGAAGGCAGCATAGACTACATTTTTCGCCAGTTATTTAGTGCTTAATCAGAGCACCAGGGTCCTGGGTTCAATTCTGTGGGAGGAAATTGGAGCACCTAGAGGAAACCCGCGCAGACATGGGAAGAACGTGAAAATTCCGTGCAGGCATGGAAAAAACATGAAAATTCCACACAGACAGTCACTCGAGGCAGAATTGAACCAAGGCCCCTGGTGCTATGAGACAGCAGTGCTAACCACTGCAGCACGGTTACAAGAATTGGGTTTTGGATTGTCCGACACAGGTCCAGAATCACCATGTTGCTCTCTTCACTTACCACATCAGCTATTTGCTGAGCTGATAAGTGCGATTTGGAGATAGGAGAGAAGGAGCTCATGGGATTGGTGAGGCAGTTGGAGCTCAGGAGGCTGGCAGGACTGTTTGAGCTGAAGGTACCCATTTGGGCGCTTGATACATTCTGTGTGATGCCCTTTATGGTTTTTTAAAACAGTGGTTCAAAAAGTTACAATTTAATTCCGCAATTTAAAGATACATTGTCAGTGGTTTCCAGAATAATTGCGACTTTTACCACAAAAGCACTTAATTTGTTAGAATTTCATAGCATCGTCAATACTTCAATTCTAGGATATTTATGCACATTAAACCAGATTGTCGAAACATTGACATCCTTTTTTGACACCAAGATGGTGGTGAATTAGAGCTTTCTGCTTGAACCACTGTGGTTCTAGTGCTGATGCTGCTCCCACAATACTATTATGTAGGGAATGGTCAGATATTGACCTTGTAATTATATAGGAACAGTGAAATATGCCCAGTGCAAGTGAATTTGAGGAACACTAGAGGCAATGATTTCTGAAATGTTGTTGGTTTTATCATTTTGGTGGTCATAGAGGCACTGCCGTCAACCTGGTAATTTGTGGATAACTGCTTTCACAGGGTTTCAGTTATCTTTGAATTCAGAATCACCAATTAAGGGAGCTTCTCTGTCCTAGATGATGTCAAGCTTTGAATGTGTTGTGCCAACTAGTGAGTACATTGTTGTGTTGCAGACTTGAGAGCTACATATGATGGAGACTCTTCCAATGGACAAGAGGTGAGCCATTCTTCACAGAATATCTAACCTCAGCTCTATTCAGTGTTAACATGGTTGGCCAGTTAATCATCTGGGCAATGATGACCTGCAAGGTTAAGGTGAGATGCTGCACTTGTACATTGTGGGAAATCTAGAACCAGTAGGTACAGTTTAAAAATAAGAGGCCTTCCCTTTAAGACTCAACGTCCAGTAATTCTTCTCTCATATGACTGTTAATCTTTGGAATTGTCTACCACAGAAACCAGTGGAGGCTGGTCCACTGAACATTTTCAAGACTGTTCGACAGATTCTTGATGAACAAGAGAGTAATTAGAAACAGAGAAAAATGGAACTGAGGCCACAATTAGATCAGCCATGATTTCAATTAACAGCAGAGTAGGCATAAGGAGTTGGATGGCCGTTTCTCGCTTCCCATTCTTAAATCATTATGTTTGGTATCAGGCTGACATGGGCTTCCACTACGAAGCTGACTATGACATAATAAGTGAACATCCCAACCTTGACCTTATGGTGGAGAAAAGATCACTGAATCAAACAGCTGAAGATAACCGAACTGAGGATGTTTCTTTGAGGAACGGTCATGCAATTACTGGCCTCCAATATCTTCCTTTATTTTCCTGTTAATCCGCATTGATCTCAATTTTGCTACAATTCCTTTTCGCCAGTCTTGGTTCAAAGTTATCTTGATATTGAGGGTAGCTACCCTCACCTCTTGTCATTCAAGCTTCAGTACAAGTCTACTGTGAGGTCTAGAGCAAAGTGCTTCCAGTAGTACAACCCAAATTAAACTTTGGTACTGAGGTCATGTCAAGCGTCACTTGACAGCTCCCTCATTTTTACCAATGATTCAGAGAAGGCTGACAGAATATTAGATTATCCTTGAACTTAATCTATTCCGTCCTCACCATAGAGTAAGCTTTACCTTCTGATTTAGCTTATGTATGCTGAAACAGATCTACAATCTACCACATGATGGCACAACGGTTAGCACTGCTGCCTCACAGCGCCAGGGACCTGGGTTCAATTCCGGCTTTGGGTGAGTATCTGTGGAGTTTGCACATTCTCCCCATGTCTGTGTAGGTTTCTTCCAGGTGCTCCAGTTTCCTCCCACAGTCCAAAGATGTGCAGATTAGGTTGATTTGGTCATGATAAACTGTCCTTTGTATATGGGGGATTAACAGGGTAAAGACATGGGTTAAGGGGATTGGGCCTGGGTGGGTTTGTCATCGGTACAGACTCGATGGGCCGAATGGCCTTCTCCTGAACTGTAGGGATTCCATTCTATTAGTTGTGCACTTATGATTTTCTGTCAGCCTAGAAAGCTCTGCATGGATAATTTATTTCTTAGAGAACTAGGTTGGCCTCCATCCCAAATGTAAACTTAGAGAGCAGGATGTTCAATTCAACAACAAAGCAATCTATAATGGGAAAGAATTATGAGTGGGTTTCTGCAGTCAGTGTTAAGACCACAGTAGAAGCGTTAGCTTCAGACAAAGATTCTGTGCAAGCACTAATAACAAAGTTAACTTGCAAGTATTTATTGGACTGGTGACCAAAGAGGCCTAAAGTTCTCTTTATGTGGTGCATAGGTGGATATTGACGGTGCTGAAGTGAATCCCAACAATTTACTTCTTGGTTGCAGCTGCACTAGATCCACGTGGTAGGCACTGCTCACTTGGGTCTTGGTGCAATACAAACAGTTCAGGTGTATGTTTTCTTCCTGTGGCCTTTTTACGAACAACCCACGTTTTATACAGTTGGCTTTGACTTTTATTCCTAAAGTAAAAGCATCCAAACTGGACATGGTATGCTAACTGCAGTCTAATCAATGGTGTGTGTCACTTCAGCGTTACCTATGCTTTTATATCACTATTTATAAAAATGAAAAGGGTCACTATTAAAAAGCAAAAACCTCCAAGTTTTAGACATTTGAGGATAAAGAGAAAAGATAGTTTAAAAAAAAGGGTGGGAAGTGTGACAGGTCAGAATAAACAGGCAAAATACTGGTGAATTTAATGCACTATTGTTTCTTGTGTAAATCACATAAGCAATTTGTGGGGAAAAGAAACTTGAATCATGAATTGCCACAAATTACTGGGCAGCTTGCACAGCACCATCAGCCTCATGAAAAAGCTATCCTGTCCCAATTCAAATTCACAGAGAAACAAAAGGGATTCTGTGGAACAGATTGGGACAAAACGGATTCGATTAGGCTTTTCACATATAAACAAAACTTGACAGCGAGGAGGTCTATATTTAGGGAGCAGAAAAGGTGCCCTAGAATATCTGGTTACAGTCACTCAAGTGCCATTTGACAGAATTCTTCAATTGAAGCAGAATTAGGAATGCCTTTACTTTTCGCATTTCTGATTGGGGAAGTTCAAATTCATGATTCAGCTCCCTGTATTTGCATTGGTAAAATCAGCTTCCTACCCACTGGCAGATTAAGAGACCTAAATGATCATGGGTTTGTGAATCCCAAGATTGGTATTAGGAAGCTAGTTTTAGCAATGTAAGCTGGCACACAAGGCATCAGTCTTCCACAGCCCAAACGGAGGGCCAAATGTAAAAGTGCCCTAACCCATATGATCATTCATTTACTAACCAGGAACAAGTATTGGTTTTAAATTGTACAACAAATTTAAATTTCATCCCATTTTGTTCCATGTCTGGAGAACCACATGCTCAAATACTCACTGATATGACTGCTGACAGTGCAAAATGACTAGTCAGATCACATTCCACAAAGTAAAAAAATCAAGAGATTTGATACGTCAGCAATAGCCATCCCTACTTGTAACCCAGACTTGATACCAATCTGTACCGTCTCTGCCATTCAAACACGTGTCAAATTACATGAAAGAACCCTAATTACAAGTCATGACTTTACAATGTATGAAAGTTGTGGGTTCAAACCCAAGTCCAGTGCAGCAACAGGTATGTGCTGTTGGAAACCATCTTTCAAATATGATAAACTGAAGTCCAATCGCTCTGTTTCAGTCAATGGCGATCTCATGACACTATAAAAAGAGCAGGGTATATACTCCTGACTCACTGAAGCAATTTATCTTCAAATTATTAAAATAGATGGAGAGAAGGGATAGAAAACTGCAAAAATCCAGAATAAATTACATCTAAACACAAAAAAAATCTGAAATTTGTTCAAAATGATTGCAGCATGGAGCTTTGCAGGACAGATGGTATCATGTTTGATTTCCAAACTGTTGAATGTGAGCTTCGAACAAAAACAGCACCAGGTTTGACTCACATACACCCCACTGTTGAACAGCCTACTAATAGCCACTGACTAACACAGGCAGACTTGCATTTATTTAGTATCTTCCACAATAGCAAAATGTCCAAAAAAAGCAAAGTGTTGTTAAGTACAGTAAATTTTGTAGGAAACATGGGTTGAAAGACAAGGCACTGAAGGGCTATAAGCAACTATGGATTGGATATCAACAAGAGAACTGCATCTGCAAGGGACTGTAATAATGTTGTTACTCTAAGCAATTGACAACGGTTTCAATTCTTGGAAAACTACTGAAAATTGATTAATGCACAAAGCTTTGCAAGCATCAAGGGATCAATAAAATCAATTTGTAGCACAACTTTTGCACAAACAAGACAGGAAAGATTAAGATAAAAGCAAAATACTGTGGATGCTGGAATTTGAAACAAAAATAAAAAATGCTCGAAAACCTGAGGAGGTCTGAAAGCTTCTGTGGGGAGAGAATAGAGCCAATACTTCGAATCTGGTTGACCTTTCGTCAGAACAGATTAAGAATTGCTATTCCAACCAAATTCAAAACATTTACTTTTTAAAATAAGATCAGTCACAACCAAGGTTTAGCCATTTAACACCTGCATCTAAATTTGACGTGAGATTTGAATTTAGTTGCTGATTTTACACATATAAGTTGAGCATAAAACACTTCGCTCAACAGATTTAGCATAGAAACCAAAAATGCTTCCAGAGCTCCAGATTTTACTCACTTAAGCATTTAATTTTGAAAAAAAGTTACTCAGTTAAGTGGAAACAACAGTGAGTTTAGAGAAATAGCTTAACCAATGAATTTTTTTTTTGCAAACAACAGCACTACCCGATACATTCCCATTGGAAGTCAGTTTTTAAATTGAAACCACACTGACAGCAAGGAAAAGGAAGTCACTGATAATTCAACTGAAATAGCATTCAGTAAGTCACTTGACTTGTTGGAATGTTCTGACAATTCCAATTTAACAAACAATCATGCAGTAGAAATTCTGGGAATAATTATTTTTCTTAGGCAGTATTTGTGAAACTAACTTTGAAATATCTCTAAATAATCCAAGTAAATTTTTAAAAACTTGATCAAATTATGGAATGTGAAAGATTAGATCAAATATATTTGAAATGTCAGCTGTACAGTAAAGTGTAGCATATTCCTCCTAGAATTTAAAACCTATCATAAGAAGATTCTGTACTTACTGGGTGAACACTGGGATTTGACATGATGTGCGCTGTCTCCTTGTTGGTATTGTACAATGGAGACTTCTGGGTTGTATACTGTGTAGTTGCTTCAAATCAACAAGTGACTTTGCAATGAAGGAATTGAACTATAATAACAGTTGAATGGCAAAGCACAATTTGACGTAAATCAATGGCTACTTTCTGACTCACTCACTCCAGCTTTTCAGGTTAGAAATTACTGGGCACAACTGAAGCATGTACTTTGGTACAAAGGACATGCACCTTTCCAATAAATTGAAAATGCTTTAGCTTTAAAAAAAAATCAGCAAACTTCAAAAGAGCAAAGTAACATTTGGAAATACAAGTGCTAGTTATTAAAAATTTCTTTTCATCTTCTGTTAGGGCCATATATGCCACATGATGTATCTCTCCCATATAAGGGAGAAAATGGACAATATATTTCATAAGAGATTTGCAGGTGTCACTATCAAGACAGCTGTTCGTTGCTTCTTGCAGTCAGCCGAAGTGGAATCATTCCTTCATGAAAGCAGCTTGCCTCCATTTAGCACCTTACTCCAATAGCACAAAGATCTGGAAGTCACCGTACAGAATGTTTACGTGCATAAACATTCCAGATGAGAAAGATAAAGGCACTATAGTTAAGGAAGCCCACCAATGCCTCTACTGTCTCAGGAAACTAAAGAAATTTGGTATGCCTACTATAATTCTCACCAACTTTTACAGATGCACCATAGAAAGCATTCTTTCTGGTTGTATCACAGCTTGGTATGGCTCCTGCTCTGTCAAAGACTGCAAGAAACTAAAAATGGGCCTTGAACGAAGCCTGGTCCACTGCTCAAACTAGCCTCTCACCCATTGACACTGTCTATGTTTTGTCTAACTAACAGTGAACAAATTAACTAAACTATTACAAACCAAATAAAACACCAATCTAATTGATAAATACAATTCCTGTTTATTAACAAAAAAATAGAATTTTAGTCACTCTCGAAATTACAATAAGGTTGTTTGCCTTCTGGAATATTCTAGACCTTCTCTGTTGATTCTTCTTTGCTCTTCTTTGAGCTAAAAGCTATAAGCTGTGGCAGGAGACAGTTGCTCTCCTCCTCTGTCACATTGCTCCCTTTCTTTTAAACCTGTGATGATATCTTTATGAGGGGTACAGATAGAGTAAACAGGGTTAAGCTTTTTCCTAGGATGGACTCAAATAGCACGAGGGGTCACGGGCTTAGGATGAGGGGGGTAAGGTATAATTTAGAACATAGAACATTACAGCGCAGAACAGGCCCTTCGGCCCTCGATGTTGCACCGACCAATTAAGAAAAAGCAATGACCCTCTAACCTAAACCATTCCCTTTCCATCCATAAACCTATCCACGGATCTCTTAAACGCCCCCAAACTTGGCGCATCTACAACTGCAGCAGGCAGGGCATTCCATACCCTTACCACCCTCTGGGTAAAGAACCTACCTCTGACATCCGTCCTATAACTACCACCCCTTAATTTAAAGCTATATCCCCTTGTGCTAGCTTTCTCCATCCTAGGAAAAAGGCTATCACTGTCCACCCTAACTAAACCTCTAATCATCTTATATGTTTCAATAAGGTCTCCTCTTAGCCGCCTTCTTTCTAACGAAAACAACCTCAAATCCCTCAGCCTCTCTTCATAAGACCTGCCCTCCATACCAGGCAACATCCTGGTAAACCTCCTCTGTACCCTCTCCAATGCCTCCACATCTTTCTTATAATGTGGGGACCAGAACTGCACACAATACTCCAAGTGCGGCCGCACTAGAGTTTTGTACAGTTGCAACATGACGTTGCGGCTCCGAAATTCAATCCCCCTACCAATAAAAGCTAAGACTCCGTATGCCTTCTTAACAACCTTATCGACTTGATTGCCAACTTTCAGGGATCTATGCACATATAAACCAAGATCCCTCTGTTCATCAACACTATTAAGAGTCCTACCATTAGCCCTATACTCTACACATTTGTTATTCCTGCCAAAGTGAATTACCTCACACTTTTCCACATTAAACTCCATTTGCCACCTCTCGGCCCAGCTCTGCAACTTGTCCAAGTCTCTCTGCAAAGTATAACACCCCTCTTCACTATCTACCACTCCTCCGACTTTGGTGTCATCCGCAAATTTACTAATCCATCCTTCAATACCCTCATCCAGATCATTTATAAAAATTACAAACAGCAGGGGCCCCAAAACAGATCCCTGAGGTACACCACTTGTAACCGAACTTCATGATGAATAATTTCCATCAACCACCACCCTCTGTCTTCTATCAGCTAGCCAATTCCTGATCCAATTAGCTAAATCACCCTCAATCCCATACATCTGCATTTTCTGCAGAAGCTTTCCATGGGGAACCTTATCGAACACCTTACTAAAGTCCATATATACCACGTCAACTGCCTTACCCCCATCCACCTCTTTGGTCACTTCTTGGATGCTAGAGGGAGTTTTTTCACACAGAGGATGGTGGGGGTATGGAATGCACTGCCAAGTAAAGTGGTGGAGGCAGGCACTCTGGGGTTATTTAAGAAATACTTAGATGGGCACATGAACAGAACGGGAATGGAGCAATATAGAAAACTGATTTAAAATAGGGATCATGAGCCTTGGAAGTCCCTGGGAAGTGTGTCAATAGATGATAATATTGATGTACTTGTTTTTATCCTACAGGTGCTTTGGTCCACCTTGTTGTCTAACAAGGGGCATACACGCGATGGGTCATGAGAGGGCTGCTCTTAGATTTTTTTTTGAGAGTATCCTAGTGCTTCATATCGTTAGTGTACGCTTGACCTGGGCCATTTGATGGGCAACACGACAGCTCAGTGACTATCGCTGTGCTGTGCAGATACATGGATTTGGGCCTGTGTCTGTGGGAGTTTGCGCATTCTCCCCGTGCTTGCGTGGGTTTTCTCCGGGTGCTCCGGTTTCCTCCCACATCCCAAAGATGTGCTCTTAGGCTAATTGGCAAAACAAATTCTCCCTAAATTGTCTCAAATTTGGTTTTTAATCCATAGATCTATAAACATAGACAGGGATCACGGGTAGAGGTGGGAACATCGGGATGGTGGCGTGGGCTCGTTGGGCCGAAGGGCCTGTTTCCCCATGCTGTTTTGTTCTTTATATCAACATCCCTCACAAAAGGATTGGTCCTAGGTTGCCAAAACCATTGGATTTAAATTTAATAGGCTCTTGATATCTAAGTGCCAAATTCAAATTGATAGGCTGAATTCAAATGCCTGAAAGCCTGTTGCCTTGGTAACCTTGCTGCTTGGTCATCCAATACAAATGTACTGGTTTTTTTAAAAAAACTTTCTAAGCATAGAAAAAGCACTACTTTTTTTTAAAAAAGGGACCATGCAATGCTTTTTTCCCCTCCTCGCATTTTACAAACGCCAATCTACAATTATTCTACTCAATTTCTCAACAGATGGGAAGTTCATTGAGTGCACTCTACCTAAAAGCAGATCTTAGCTCATTGTCTTCATCCAGAAACATCATCTTCGTAGTTTGTCAGTGATGGTTTGCTATTGGCTTCCACACAGGAACGAGAGTTCCCAAGGTCTCAAGTTTACCTTCGGAATGGGAATTAAACCTATGCTGTTGATGTTATTCTGGACTACATACTAGCCATCTAGCTAACTGAGCTATCCAGTCTGCCTTCTTGGACTCCAATTTGAATAAATCAGGCCTTTCACATGCAAAAGTGTTTCATGTTATCAGACTGAAGTGATATTTTGTAACTTGAAATAATAATTTGTCCTATTCCCTATTTTGAGCTCATTTAAAGCAAACTTGTTAGATCACCATTATAACAATTTGACTGTATGATGCCCTATATCAACCAATAGAAAAAAATGACAAGTCAAAAAAATGATATAAATGAATAAAAACAGCTTTACTTTGAACAGCCTTAAACCTGAAAGGCATTTAAACAGCACAATCAAACCATGTAATAACCCACCTATACTGACACAATTTACAGGTATGACTTCTATGGCCTAGCCAGACTCTCAAACTCTAGGTAGCCATATTTAAAAAAATAAAAAATAGAATTCAAGTTGAACTAGGTTTGCTCCAACCACCATCATGATGGATAATGTCTCTGTAGAGACACTTAACAAAAGAATTTGAAACTCCAGTTAACTGCCAAAGCAATTGCAAAGCGACAGTTTTACATTTTAAAACTTATACTATAGCAAATGACCAATAGCATTCTTAATTGAAGATTTTTTTTGTAGGGAACAAATACTATCAGAGAAACAGAGAAAGGAATATACCTCTTTTAAACAAATCACACACTCCACAGAATTATAGCCCTTACAGCAAACAGTTTACAGGTTCCAGCTTCCGATGGATTCCCTTTTCCCTGCTTCGGAATAGTGTCCTTGAGTGACTGTGTCTCTACAGTTCCCTCAGTTTTGAGAGTTTTTTAAATCTATGACCATCAGTACAGATGGCCCTGATGATTATTCTTCCCACAGCCGTGTCAGAAAAAAATTCTCCCAGATCATGGCACAATGGCATAGCGGTTAGCACTGCTGCCTCACAGCACCAGGGACCTAGGTTCAATTCTGGCCTCCCCCTGGTGCTTGGTTTCTTCCTACAGTCCAAAGATTTTCTTGATGTGATATCAAGAAATGGCTAAAGTCATTGGATATTGCAAAGTCTAAGGGCCCTGACAATATTCTAGCAATAGTACTGAAGACCTGTGCTCCAGAACTAACCATGCCCCTAGCCAAACTGATCCAATACAGTTACACACTAGCATCTTCCCAGCAATGTGGAAAATCGCCTAGGTATGTCCTTTGCAGAAACAGGACAAATCCAACCTGGCCAATTACTGCCCCATTAGTCTACTCTCGTTGATCAGTAAAGTGATAGATGGAGTCATCAAAACTGCTAACAAACAATACTTGTTCGACAATGACCTACTCACTAAAGCTCAGTTCAGATTCCCCCAGTGTCAAGTCAGCACCTGACCTCATTACAGCCTCAGTTCAACAACAGCCCAAAAAGAGGTGAGGTGAGAGTGACTACCTTTGACATCAAAGCAACACTTGATCAAGTATGCACCAAGGAGCCCAAGCAAAACTGAAGTCAATGGGAATCAGGAGAAAAACACTCCAGTGGTTGGAGTTATACCAGGAAGATGGTTGTGGTGGTTGGAGGTCCATCATCTCAGTTCTGGGACATCACTGCAAGAATTCCTCAGGATAGTGTCCTAGGTTCAACCACCTTCAGGTCTTTTGCCAATAATCTTTCCTCCATCATAAGATCAGCAATAGGGATGTTCATCAACGGATGCATAATGTTCAGTGCCATTCTTTACTCCTTAAGACACTGAAGCCATCCATGTCCAAATGCAGCAAGCTATGGACAATAACCAGGCTTGTGCTGACAAGTGGCAAGTAACATTAGTGCCAGACCAGGCAATGACCATTTCCAACAACAGAGAATCTAAGCATTGCCCCTTGACATGCAATGACATTACCATCATCCACTATCATGCTGCGGGGAGCGGGGGGAGGTGTTATCATTGCACAGAAAGGGAATTGGGCTAGCCATATAAACATTGCAATTCAAGAGTGAGTCAGAGGCTTGGAATCCTGCAGTGAGGAACTCACTTCCAGATTCCCCAAAGCCTTCCCATTGTCTACAAGGCACAAATTAGCAATGTGATGGGATACCCTCCACATTTAAAGTTTACTTATTAGTGTCACAAGTAGGTTCACATTAACACCGCAATGAAGTTATTGTGAAAATCCTCTAGTTGCTACATTCCAGCATCCGCTCGGGTACACTGAGGGAGAGTTTAGCATGGCCAATATGCCCAACCAGCATGTTTTTTGGACTGTGGGAGGAAACCAAAGCACCCGGGAGGAAACCACGCAGATTCTGCAGACAATGACCCAAGCTGGGAATTGAACCTGGGTCCCTGGTGCCGTGAGGCCACCGTGCTACCCTCTGCTGAATGAGTGCAGCTCAAACAACACTCAAGGAGCTCAATATCATGCAGGACAAAGGAGTCCACTTGATTGACACTCCATTCACAAACATTCATTCCCTCCACCACTGACACACAGTGGCATCACAAGATGCACTATAAGAGCTCACCAAGGTTCCTCACACAGTATCTTCCAAATCCACTGCCACTACCATCTAGAAGGACAAGGGAAGCAGATACTTGGGAACACCACCACCTGGACGTTCCCCTCCAAACCACACACTATCCTGACTTGGAAATATATCATCATTCCTTCACTGTCACTGACTCAGAATCCTGGAACTTCCTCCCTAACAACATTGTGGGTATACGTACACCACATAAACTAGAGGCTCAAGGTGGCAGTTCACACCCATTTTCTCAAAAGCGTTTAGAGATGGACAATAAATTTTGGCTCAGCCAGCAACACTCACACCCCAGGAATAAAAAAAATAGGTAAGTTGGTAACTGATCTCAAAATGCCTTCTTCTGCCTTCTTTCTCAAGGCGATGTGAAACACAGTCGTCTTTTAACCTAGGTGAAGGTTAAGCATATACTTCACAATTTTTATATTAGACAATTACAAACATTACACATATTTGAAAAATGGAACAAATACTTTTGTCATCTACTGGCAGAAAGAGCTTGGTTAAAACTTCGACATTCAAATAGACTTGATAAAAACTTTCCATCTTCATACTATTCAGAGCAATGTTATTCAGTCTGAAGTGATGGGAACTGCTATGTTAAGTGCCCCCTTGGGTTATTTGTTACAGTGAAAAATATGGTATATATAAATCTAGAGCAATCCACCTCTCATTTGGGAAACTGGTTAGGGTAGGAGGATGAAATAAGATTTCTGAATTTTGATTCACCCACCTGTACATCAACTCACTATTTAGAGTGGAATGAATGAGAGACTACCTGTAATTTATATATCAAAAATCTAATTTAAGAAAAGTTCATGTGCATTTTGTACAGCACGCACTCTCTCTTTTGAAAGCCACAAAAAAGATATTCAATCTTTAAATCTACAGTTCTTTGTTTCACACCATTTAAATGTCAGCTTCACCACACCACAGTTGTTTCAAGCTCACTGGACACCACCAAGTTCTGACTGAGGGGAAGTTCCAACTAAAGTTTATTCCTGATCATTTAAAAATTGAAGACATTCTTCAGAGAATGCCAAGTAAACAAAAAACCTACTACAACTTTTCTTTAAAATGAAGCAAACAAGGAGCAGGAGTAGGCCATTCAATAATATCATGGTTGATCAGATAATACCCCAAATCTGCATCCCGCCTACTCTTGATAACCTATCACCCCCTTGCTTACCAAGAATTGATCCACCCTTGCTTAAAAATATTCAGAATACGTTGCTTCCAGAGCAGAACTGAACCAGAACAGAAATCACCATCACATTGCTTTTGTTTAAACCAACAGCAGAAATTTATGGCAGTTTAGGTGATCCACTACCACAAACCAACTACAAATCCTTACACTCCATTTCGAACATACTGAAAATATTTAAATCATAGAATTATGAATGCCAAAGGATTTTTCTTCCCCAATCACATTAAACTAATGCATGTTCCGATAGCCTGAAGAAAATAAGCTTCGTCATACCAGTTACAATGCAATGCACTTCTTGCACATGTCAATACTACTTACTCACTGGAAACTCTACATGGGCTGTTGCAAGAGTGTCAGATTGAACAGTCATTGGCCCCTCAATTCTCAGATACAAGGTGGACACTTTTCTTTTTTAAAATATTATGCTCCCAACTTGTGTTTTATATTATAAAATTTAACTAAACAACAAGTGACTGCAACAATAACAATCCTTTCGTTTGAGTATTCGTAAAGTTTCTATGGCACCATACTGAGCTGAATTATTGCCTTACGCTCATCTCTGTCCAATGGGCTTGCAACTTACTTTTCAAGGTTTGGTGTACTTCATTTTAGTACAGCTTTGATCAGATGGAGAATTCTTTTGAAGAGCACATGGAACAACTGGCATTTAAACACAGTTCTGCACACAATGGACACAATCTCAAAAGCTTTTTACGTAGAGGTGGGCACTTAGCAATAAATAGAAAGGAAGTGGGGTGAGTGGAGAGAATGGAGATAAATAAGGAAGTGTTCAAAGTAATCAAATAAAAAGCCTTAAAGGAGGTTTTTAAAAATGGCAAGAGCGTTTGAAAAGTAAGTTCAGAGCCAGGGGCATAATAGCTAAAAAAACTGCCGCTGATGAAATTAAAAAGGGAAATGAATCTGGCTGGCCAAGTGAATATTCAGGTGAAGAGAATAGTCCAGAAGCCTGCATTCACATTTTAATACTGGCACTAACTGCATAAATCTTTCACAAGCAAAAATGTATCAGTACATTGAGCCCCATAATCCTACTCCAATACTTCATAGAGATTTTAAGAATATCTTATCCAAGAAAATGCTGAGAAACAGTAATTCCAAAGCTCTAAAAAAGATCTACAGAATAATTTTTACAATTATATTTTCTTCCCCAAAGCTGACCAGTTACGTCAGCAATTGAACCTTCATCATGGTTCATGTAAATCTACTATCAACAGCAAACAAGAAACTCTATTAAGGTTAAATTACATTTTCTCAGAAAACCAAGTTATAAAGAACAATCTATAATCTTCTGTAAGCAGCAGAATTCAAGAGCAAAAGTTAACACAAAATAATCCCCATTCAATTCTACCATTAATTTAGTGCCACGCACAACACAAAATTAAACAGAATAAAAAATGTTGCAGATTCAGTCCTTGGTTTTTGCCAAACGAGGGCAGCAGTAATTGTCCTCTGAATACCCCAGCGGAGAGAAATCATCTAGATTTCTCATTTCAATTGCTATGCAATGGCACTGTTGAAAGTGCATACATGTGGACATTAAACAAGATGGCCCCAAGCCACGCACTGCTTGACATCTTACAAGAATTAATGGCCATTTAGCAAGATACTGGAGGGCTGCTGCTACCATCGCTGATGGAACCATATACCATCTTCAGAAGAGACAGAGCCAAGAAAATACTCCTTGTGAACACTCATGATCAACACAAGGGTGAGGGAGGAAGAAAGAAGAGACAGCATAAATGTCACTTTCATATTGGCACATGTATCATATTGTGAACCATCACCTAGCACTCAAACCATCAAATCCAGCTTCTGCCCATCACTAGCAGACTTGAAGACCCGGTTTTGCCTTTTGTCCAATTCCATAACAAATCTAAGATTAAACAGCATAAAAAACAAAAGACTTCTTAGCCCCCAAATGCTCATCTTCCAGGCTCAACTTAAAAACAATACAACACACCACCATTTTACACCTTCAAGAGATATATCAACTACTTCAAAATCCTCCTGCTTCCAGTACCTAAGTCAGCTGTTTGCAGCACTTGCTGTAAAATGCTTTCACAATGAATAAAGCATCAAGGCCTTCCAAAATATAGTATCAACAGTACCAGAAGAATAGATAATCATCTCTCACTAGCAGGCACCTTGCATGTCTGGAATGCAATTATTTTTGTAGGCAGTGAGGAAAAAAGATGTCACAAAAATATCCGATAACCAGGGGAAAAAAAAATCTGTGCAAGCACAAGACCATAGTTTTCATATTTAGTGCCATTTTAGGTTCCTCATGGTAGTGTCCTAGGCCCAACCATCTTCAGCTGCTTTATCAAATGACCTCCCTTCCATCATAAAGTCAGAACATGGGATGTTTGCTGATGAATGTACAATGTTCAGAACCATTCATGACTCCTCAGATACTGAATCAGTCCATGTCCGCATGCAGCATGACTTGGATAATATCTAGGCTTGGGTTTACAATTGGCAAGTGATATTTGTGTCACACAAGTGCCAGGCAATACCATCTCCAACAAGAAAGAATTGCCCCTTGACATTCAGTGGCATTACCAT
The DNA here is from genome assembly GCA_024679065.1 of Sphyrna mokarran. NCBI lineage: Eukaryota > Metazoa > Chordata > Chondrichthyes > Carcharhiniformes > Carcharhinidae > Sphyrna > Sphyrna mokarran. Next base: position 6,257,034 of record JAGIQG010000038.1, read on the forward strand.
CACTGAATCCTCCACTATCAATACCCTGGGGCTTACTGACCAGAAACTGAACTGTACTAGCCATATAAATGTTGAGGCTCCACAAGCAGGTCAGAGGTTAGGAATCCTGCGGCAAGAAACTCACCTCCACTATCTACAAAGCAATAAACACAAGTCAGGAGAGTGATGAAATACTCCCTACTTGCCTGAATGAGTATAGCTCCAACCAGGGAGAAGGGTGAGAGTGAGAACATAATAAAAATGCTTGATAACCAGCCTGCCTGACTGGTACTCTATGCACAAACATTCACTCCCTCCACCACTGACGCAAAATAGCAACAGTATGTACCATCTACAAAACGTGCTGCAGGAACTTATCAAGGCACCACAGACAGCACCTACCAAACCCATGGCTTCTACCACCTAGAAGGACAATGGCAGCAGACACATGGAAACACACCACCTGGATGTTCCCCTCCAAGCCATACACCATACTAACTTGAAAATACATCACCATTCCTTCACTGCTGCTGGTTCAAAATCTGAGAACTCCACCTACACCACATGGACTGCAACAGTTCAAGGCGGCAGCTCAGCATCATCTTTTCAAGGGTAATTAGGGATGGGCCTAGCCAGTGACATCTACATTTTATGAATGAATTTTTAAAAATGGTATCCGGTCCAAAGAGAAAACAGTAAATGGCAAGTTGTGGCTGGGCAGGTGAAGAGGATGACAGATTTCCACTGGGACCTTCAGGCAATCAAAATCAATCACTTCTGAAAATACATTAAATTGTTCTCAAATGCAATATCCAGAACTGAGGGAGACCACTTAATTCATTGGACCTGTGCCCTCTCTTTGATAAAACAATCCTATTTAGTTGCATTCCCCTCCTCTTTCTTAATGGCCTCACAAATGTTTCCTTTTCAAGTGTTTATCCAGCTCCATTTTGAAAGTTACCACTGAAAACAATCATTTTATCCCACTCTTTCCATATATTTCAGATCATCATAACTTGGTGTGGGGGAAAAAAATCCAATCTCCTCTGTTTATTTTGTCAATTGTTGTAAATCAATGTTCTCTGATTAACAAACGTCCTGCCATTAGAAATAGTTAATCTATCAAAAATTCTTCATAATTTTACAAAGCCTTGACACCCTTCTAAAATTGTGAAGCCCAAATATGGACACAACACACTAGCTGAGATGTAATTCATGATTTCTAAAGCTTTTGTGCAACTTGCTTGCTTTTGTACTCTATACCTGTAATTATAAAGCCCAGGGTTCCAAATGCTTTTCAACAACTGTGTCAAATAACCTGCCACTTTCAAAAAATTGTGCCTGTTAAGCCCTAGGTCTGTCTGTAACCATCAGTTTGTTATGAATCTGGAAGTTTCAGTCAAATCCTGTAACTGTGTAGGAACTGGCAGGAAAATCCCTCAACTCAATTTAAACAAAAATCCTTCCTCTTCAATATATGGTTAAAACCCAAATTTCAACAAAATAGTGTTTTTTTAAAACAAAACGACTTTCATGACCTTGAGGAAAGATTATTACAGCCAATTAAACACTTCTGAAGTCTTCTAACCAAAATAAATTTCAGCAGCCAATGAGCAGGGTCTGCAACATGGCAAAGAGATAAAATCATCAGTTAAACAGTTTTTTGTGGTGTTGACTGAAGGATAAATTTTGGCCAGGATACAAATAACTTTCCAGTCAATTCTAGCTTTGGGATCTTTTATATTACTGCAAGGGACAGGTGTGATCCTAATTACTTGTGTCTCATCTGGCAGGCCAACTTTAAAATATATCTTCCAGACATGGTCCTCAAGTTGGAGGGGAGGATCAAATTTCATTTTTTGTACCTAACTACAAATGACAGATCTATTAAAATTCTTTCCATGATTAAGAATGGAACTTTTTTGCAATTTAAAAGTAAAAGCGCGATTTCAAAAGATTCACTTCCTTGAATTCTAGCAGCAAGCACCTCAGCTTTTATTTCAGTGCAATTTTGCTCATGAGAAGCCACCCCAAAGCCTCACATCTCTAGTGGGTAAGTTGTTGGAAGATATCTTGAGAGACAACATCTACAGGCATTTAGAGATACAAGGACTGATTAGGGTTTTGAGTGGAAAATCATGTCTCACAAATTTGAGTTTTTTTGAAGGAGTAACCAAGAAGGTAAACAAAGGGCAATGCAGGTGATGTTATCTACACGAACTTTAGCAAGGCCTTTGACAAGGTACCACATGGTAGTTTGTTGCATACGATTAAATCTCATGGGATCCACGTGAGGTAGTCAAATGGATACAAAATTGGCTTGATGACAGAAAGTGGTTGTAGCAAGTTGTTTTTCAAACTGGAGGTCTGTGACCAGCCACATGCCTCGGGGATGAGTGCAGGGTCCACTGTTATTTGTCATTTATATTAATGATTTGGATGAGAATTTAGTAGGCATAGTTAGTAAGTTTGCAGATGACACCAAGACTGGTGGCATGGCGGACAGTGAAGAGGGTTATCTAGGATTGCAATGGGATCTTGATTAATTAAGACAGTAGGCTGACGAATGGCAGATGGAGTTTAATTTAGATAAATGTGAGGCGATGCATTTTAGTCGATCGATTCAGGGCAGGACTTAGTCAGTTCATGTTAGGGTGTTGGGAAGAGTTATAGAACAAAGCGATCTAGGGATCCAGATTCATACTCTTTGAAAGTGGAGTCACTCAGGTGGACAGAGTGGTGAAGAAGCCATTTAGCATGCTTGGTTTCATTGGTCACAACGTTGCAAACAGGAGTTGGGATGTCTTGTTGAAGTTGTCCAAGAATTGGTAAGGCCACACTTGGAATACTGTGTACAGTTCTGCTCACCCTATCATAGAAAATATATTATTAAATTAGAAAGAGTGCAGAGAAGATTTACTAGGACGCTACCAGGACTTGATGGTTTGAGTTATAAGGAGAGACTGGGACTTTTTCCTCTGGAGTGCAGAAGGCTGACAGGTGACCTTATAGAGATCTATAAAATAATGAGGGACACAGATCAGCTAGATAGTCAATATCTTTTCCCAAAGGTAGAGGAGTTTAAAACTAGAGGACATAGGTTTAAGGTGAGAGGAGAGAGATACAAAAGGGTCTAGAGGGGTAATTTTTTCACACAGAGGGTGGTGAGTGTTTGGAACAAATTGCCAGAGGTAGTAGTAAACACAGGTACAATTTTATCTTTTAAAAAGCTTTTAGATAGTTACATGGGTAAGATGGGTATAGAGAGATATGGACCAAAACATGGGCAATTGGGACTAGCTTAGAGTTTTAAAAAAGGGGCGGCATGGAGAAGTTGGGCCGAGGGCCTGTTTTGTTCCTATGCTGTAAACCTCTATGCCTCCAAAGTCACAATTTCCCAGATTCTGTTAATTGATGTTTGAAGTTTGAGTTACTGTTAAGACTTTAATGTTTTTACTGAAGATTTTTCAATTTATACAAAAAAAATGCAACAAATTCTCAAAGATTGGTACAATACAGCAGGACCATTGTCAAACAAATACAGGTACGACGAGAGAAAAACAATACCATCACAGTTCATTCAGATCTGTATTGTATAAGGGCAGAGGGGCGGACTTATCATTCATTCATGAACTCAGGATATTCCTTCATGCTGCAAATGTTAGGATGTTGTTCAGCCTTTTCCCATTCGCATAACTAATCTTTTTGTCTGGGAGACACAGCATCAGATGCAAAGGATCGAACTCTAAGGCTGTATCAAAGATCCTCTCAAGCTCTTTAAGAACATTAAACCAGTCGGCCTTAATCCTGACACGGGACCAAAAACAATTTGGGTAATCCTGCACATCCACCCTGCACTTCTGGCACAATGAAAATATGGTAGGGTCAAACCTGTGGCTGCAAACCTGGGAATAATGTGCAGACGGTGCAATATCTTAAGCCAAGTTTCTTTTGTTTTATTATTAGCACATTCCCAAATATCACCCTACATCTCCTCATCGAGATCTCTCTCCCAAGACCAGTGTGTCCAAAGTATTACCACCAGATTTAGAGCATAGTGTATTGTAAAATTTACTAACTAAATGCCTGGACTCCACAAATAGTAGGATATTTTCACTGAGGAAATCTTGGCATCAAAAAGAATAGTCTTATTAAAGACAAAGTCTCTCAGTTGCAAATATCTAAAATGTTTTGGAATATCAAACTATTGACAGAGCTGCTCAAAAGATAACAGGATAGCAGTCTATCCTCTGACCTTCCAGATATCAAATCCATGGTCCATAGTGGCAGGAAATCCGTACTACCCAGAATTGGAGGAAAAAAACAAGTTAAATTAGGTCTCCCCACTCCAACTCAAGGACCATCCTCTAAGCTTTGAGTGTGTTAATAACAATTGGATTATCACTCTTACCTAACACCACTTAAGGATTCTTAAGAAATAAAAGTGACTGAAGGCGCATGAGGACTGATCAGCTTCAACATCAGGCAATATGGAGGAGTGGTCTTTCCGAACCCACTCGTATATATATCTAAGGTAGAAAGCATCCTTCAGAACCAGACAACTTGGCTAATTTTAAACAAGACTTATTTTTATTTCAAAAAGAATTCATCAATCTATAAGTTTCTTTAATGACCTTAGCAGACAACAGAATAGGTAGCATTTGCAGAGGATGAAATAGCCCAGGCAACATATTCATCTTAATCAAGGCAGTTAGGTGGATTGACCATGCTAAATTGCTAATTAGTAATCCCAAGGCGTGTAGATTAGGTGGATTAGCCATGGTAAATGCATGGTTTACAGGGATAGGCCAGGAGGGGTGGGCCTGGTTAAGATGCTCTTTCAGAGTGGTGTAGACTCAATGGACCGAATGGTCTCCTTCTGCACTGTTGGGGTTCTATGATAATTTTACCCAATCAGGAAATTGGGAAAGATGACTAGTGATGCAAGTCCCACTTAATAGAGCCAATAATGAAGGAAATTAAACCCCAGTGGAGACCATCTAAAGGGAAAATGAGGAAGAGGTGGGGATCTACCTCAGCCTGCAAGACATCCCTGCATATGTCCTTTCTGAAGGCCAAAATTCTCTGACCTATTACTATTAGTAAGGATCGCTGCCATTGGGTTCTTATGGAGTACTTGAATACACTTTACAAAATCCCCTCCTAAGCCAAACTAATGCAATGTATAAAATAATTTCATTCTATCCCATCAAAAATTTTTCCACGTTGCAGGAGATCACTAACCCATTCAAAGCACGTTTTTGAAAGACTCAGGTAACAGTCAGAAATCCCCTAACATCATTACACAAGTTCTGATTTTTAACAAACCTAGTCTTAACACTCTGGATAATCACAGGAAGGAGTTTCTCCAGGCACATTGTTAGAACCTGCCATTGAAAATCCTGGAAGAATGAGACTTTCACTCCATCATAGAGCCAGGTCCTACCATGTTTGGTAACCTCCAAAATTCTCCAGCAGTCCCTGAAGCTTTGGCTATGTATGTTAAGAGGCCATGGACATTGGTTGTCCCTGAGCCTCAAGGATAGAGATAGGATATGATGAACCCTTCAAGCTTGATCCACCTTGCCTTCTTATCAAAGTTAAAAAAAAAAATGACAGCCAGCCTCCAAAAACTATAACCAGCAGCCTGCCTTCAGTTTTCTCTGGAAAACTGATCATACGGATATTCTACCAAATTTCTAGATCCATCAGGATATCTGACATACCATGCAGCTGCTCCTCTGAGGATTGCAGCTGAGCCTTGACTGAACAAGCAACACTTTTGACATTTACAATTCGAGGCTCCACCTCACTCTGCCTCTTGCTGATATTCTGCTGTTCATCTGAGTGAGAATTAATGTTCTGAGTCAAAACACCAAATTAGTCATCTATAGCTGTGATCACGTCTGCAATCATCACCTGCAATGCTTTTTACAGCACCGGGCCCACAGCCAACTCCCCGGCCAGGTCACCATTTTGAGGATCCAGTTCCACCCCGGATCCTTTTTATTGACAACTTTCCTGACACTCCTCAGCATTCTGTCATAAATACTCCCCAAGAAATGTTCCAAGGACATGGCACAGAGTATACACTCTGGGATAAAGTGACTGTGAGCCATGCATCAGGGTTTAAAAAAAAAAGGAACTGAAAAACATGCAGTGCCAAAGCTCGCAAAAACATGATTCCACTCTTGAGACTTTAAGTATTGTACTTTACTGCGTTTCAAACGAAGTGGAAAAGTCGAAAGTCAAAAAATCAAAAAGAGCTTATTCCAAATAAAATTGTATTAAAAAACCTGCTCTTTTCCTCAAACCCAAATTCAGAATTGGACTCCAAATACGCAACTTCCCCTTCCCATCTTAATGCAGCTTATTTAAAGACACAAACAGATTTTATTGATTATATAAATGATACAATAAAGGTGCCAGCTAAATATGGACTTCATTCCAAAAGGGCTAAAGAGTTAAAACAAATCTCTCTTGAAGTGAGAGTCATTTCCCAGAAACTAAGCAGAATAAGCTGGATTGGTGCCACTATGAGGCATGCACACTTAAAACCAAATATTGGTCATTCTATTAATAATTCTTCATAAAATTTCATCAAATGTTACCAAAGCTCTGCAGAAAAATCGAAACTTCATTTAAGAAAATAACTTCAGTGACAAATTTTTACATCCAAATGCTCAGTTAAACTAGCTGCTCATCAGTTGGACTATTCAATTCTGGGCCACTGAATTCCTCTTACAGTTTTCAAAATCTCGGGCTTTTCAGTTAAGGCATCTGAAAGAAAAAGCACTAATTCTTTCAAATTTCTAATGGTGAATAAAGTTCTCAATTAGAAAGATGCGAGGTACTAGCAAAAACTTTTATACTCGTCACAGCTCAATGTAGATAAACACGTGGCTTGTTTGCCAAGGAAGAGGATACTTGGATTGGAATTCTTTAAAAAGTATACATTAAAAAAACAGTTCAGTCAATTTACTTAATCAGAATTAACCAAATCCTGCACCCATATTACAACAATGTATTTTTATATAGTGCCTTTGAAATAATAAATTGCCCCAAAATGCATCACAGGAGCATTGTAAACCAAAATATGATACCGAGCCACGTAAAAAAATTATATCAAATGACCAAAAGATTAGTCAAGGATTTTAAGGTTTTGAGGTGTGTATAAAAGTAGGCAAAAAGAATGCACATGTGGAGGGAGGGAATTCCAGAGGGGAGGCAATGGCCTAGCAGTATTATCGCTAAAAAATTAAATTAGAAACTCAGCTATTGTTCTGGACACTGGGGTTTGAATTCTGCCACAGCAGATGGTGGAATTTGAATTCAAAAATCTACTGATAGCCATAAAGCATTGTTGATTGTGAGAAAAACCTATCTGGTTCATTAATGTCCTTCAGGGCAGCAAATCTGCCATCCTTACCTGGTCTGGCTGACATGAAATGGCAGAGCCACAGCAACGTGGTTGACTCTCAACTAGGGATGGGCAATAAACGCTGGCCAGCCAGTGATGCTCACGTCCCACGGAAAAAAATTTAGATCCGAAGCAACTGAAAACACGGTCACCAATGGTGGAAAAATTAAAAAATCAGAGATGTGTTCAAGGGGCCAGAATTAGGGGAGCACTGATATCACAACGGGTTGTGGGCTAAAGGATTCAGGGAGAGGTGAGGCCCCAGAGGGATTTGAAAACAAGGGCAAGAATTTTGAATGGGAGTCAACATAGGTCAGCAAATACAAAGGGCGATAGGAGATTTGGTGCAAGTTAAGACAGCAAAGTTTTGGATGACCTCAAAAAAGTTTTGCTGAGTAAAACATGGGAGACTAGCCTGGAGAGTGGTAGAGTCTGGAGGTAGCAAAGGAACAATTAAGGGTTGCAGCAGATGAGTTGAGGCAGGAGCAAAGTTAGGAAGATGGAAATAGGTGTCTTATTTATGGAATGAATTAAGTCATAAGTTCATCATGGAGTTAAATATGACACCAAGGTTGTAAATTTATTGGCATAATTTTAGGAAAGGGATAGAATTGGTAGCTTGGGAACAGAATTTGGAGTGGAAGACTAAAATGATGGATTGATTTATTATAGTCACGCATATTAGGATGAAAAGGATTGTTTCTTTCACACTATACAGACAAAACATACCATACATAGAGTACATAGGGGAGCAGGAACGGGGAGGGTGCAGAATGTCAGCACAATGTTCAGGTAACAATCTGAACAATCCCACCCAGGCCCTATCCCCATGACTGCACATATTTACCCTGCTAATCCCCCTGACAGTAAGGGGAAATTTAGTATGGCCAATGAACCTAACCTGAACATCTTTGTGGAAGGAAACTAGAGCACCCAGAAATTCCACAGTTACCTAAGGCTGGAATTGAACACGGGTTCCTGATGCTGAGGCAGCAGTGCTAATCACTGAGTCAACGTGCCACCCAAGATGAACGTGACTCAGAGTATTTGTATACTAACTTTGATGATCCAGGGGTCAAGTATACATACACTGAAACAAGGAAGCTTGCTGGATTCAAACATGCTTCACTGTTCTTTGCGAAGAGTTTTCTAGTGACATATGCCTCCAATTCCATGACTGTTAAATGGATGATTTGGGGAAACTTTACTAAAGAAACTAAATTAATTTACACACTGGAATCAGTGTGTGACAGTTCAGCCCGAATGCAGAGCAAAGTGATGAGGCTCATTGGAGAGTGTCACTTCACTCAAAGTCAGGTCAAGGGCTGACTGCACTTCAACTGACCTTAAACTTTTAGCCTAAAGGCAACTTAAAACATAATCAGCTCCAATGTGCCAATTTGTACCAATTCTCTGTGCAATAAATTCCCGATGTCTGACTACCTGGAAAAAAAGCACAAAATGACACACACAGTATCTTAACAGAGAAGTTTGAGAGATACCATTCAGTTTCTTTGCATCAATCTATAAAAGATTACTGGCAATGGACAGTACTAATCACAATAATCTATTTGAAGGATTTTGAAACTAGAGCAATTTCTTCTTCAGCTGAACACCAAAATCTGGATTACCTCCAGTAATCCTCTTCCAGATATGTAGTTTTCCCTTGAACATTTTATGGAATTCAGAGCTTTTTCTTAAGTTTTGACATTTCCTGAATTACACAGAGTAAAATTGTTCTCGTACAGAATTCACAACCAACATGCAGAAGTTTTTATGTAACATTTTTCTAATCGTTAAGTTGATACAAAATACTCCAGTCTCCAAGTTTAAAACAGACAACAAAGGTGCCCTTTACATTGGTATTAAAGATATTAGTATCATTGCAACCTCCAGTCTAGCCCCTCACCTTTACAATTTTAGGTCACAATGAACATTTTTATGAAATTAAAACAGAAAATGCTGGAAATATCCAGCAGATCAGGCAGCATCTATAGAGAGAAAAACTGTTAAAGTTTTACACCAATGAAAGGTCACTGTTTCCCTCCCTCCTGCCTGACCTGAGTAATTCTGGCATTTGTTTGTATTCCCGTTCTGCCTTGTTTTCTTGACTTTTATATCTTGCTTTGCTTAGTTTTGGTTATCATGCTTAGAGGTGAGGAATATCTTTAGGTTATGGAACTAGTTGATACAATTTCAGGAGAAAGGAAATCCTGCACCTATAGCCCAAGGCTGGAAGGTGGCAAAGTTCAAAACTATCTTTTGTTGTATTAATTCTGCATGGGAGAATAGACACGTACAATACCTCCCAATGTGCTTGCATAAGCAATGCTGATAAAATTGGCTGAATTAATTTTGTTGTGGCCCCTTCAGGTATTCAGCTGTATTATTAGTACATTTCCAAATATCAGATTTAAAAAAGCTCTCATCTGACTGCAACCAGAAACATATTAAATTTGATATGGTGTTGGATTGCAGTCCATTACCTGCTAAAGCAAACATAGCCTTGTATGCTTATTCACCTGCATAACATATGGGATGAGATAGCGAATCTAGTGAACTGGTGCAGTAACAATAATCTCTCCCTCAATATCAACAAAACGAAGGAGATTGTCAAAGATTTCAGGAAGCATAAAGGAGAACAGACCCTTGTCTACTTCAAAGGAGACGAAGTAGAGAGCTTGATGAGAGCTTCAAGTTTTTAAGTGTCCAAATCACCAACAACCTGTCCTAGCACCCCCATGCTGACACTATAGTTCAGAAAGCCCACCAATGCCTCCACTTTCTCAGAAGACTAAGGAAATTTGGCATGTCAGTTACGGCACTCACCAACATTTACAGATGCACCATAGAAAGCATTCTTTCTGGTTGTATCACAGCTTGGTATGGATCCTGCTCTGCCCAAGGCCGCAAGGAACTACGAAAGGTTGTGAATGTAGCCCAATCCATCACGCAAACTAGCCTCCCATCCATTGACTCTGTCTACACTTCCTACTGCCTCGGCAAAGCAGCCAGCATAATTAAAGACCCCGTACACCCAAGACATTCTCTCTTCCATCTTCTTCTGTTGGGAAAAAGATATAGAAGTCTGAGATCATATACCAACCGACTCAAGAACAGCTTCTTCCCTGCTGCTGTCAGGCTTTCGAATGGACTTACCTTATATTAAGTTGATCTTTCTCTACATCCAAGCTATGACTGTAACACTACATTCTGCACTTTCTCACTTCCATCTGTATGAATGGTATGTTCTATCTGTATAGCACACAAGAAACAATATTGTTCACTATACGTTGTACATATGACAATAATAAATCAAATCAAAACAAAATGGAACTGACATGGTTTTTGACAGGAAACATGGTATTGGTACACTAGAATTCCATGATGTACTTCCATTCAATATGCATTTAGTTCAAGACACAGAACTGATCATAAGAACTTTTTCTTTCTGATTGAAACTAGCTCAATCTAATCAAAACAAACTGCTACAGAATTCTCATTTTATGGCTAGTTAAAATAACTATTCCTCTGCCTCCAACAAGAAAACAGGAACCTCACTGCATTGAAATGGTGATCAAGAGAGAATTCCATTCACCTGCTGAAAAGTGATTGATACCCCAAATCAAGGATGCCCTTAATTGCTCCAATCTATTCTTGTATGGTGCACATTGAGAAGTCTTCCACATTCATTCACTAGAATATGGTATTTGAAAGAATTTTTAATTATATGGGTTTTATGATGCAGTTTTTCAGGATCACACCAGCAGCTGTTCTTAAGTATGCATAGAGTTAACACCAAGTATTTTAAAACCTTAACAAACTAGCTTATTTCATTCTCATGATCAACTAAACTTCTCATTGTTCCATCAGTGCCACAATTTTTTTTATATAAAGGATACAGCTCCATTTGCTCTGCTCTTACTCTGTTTCACGGAGACATGGCTCACTCCTGCTTCACTGGACTATGCCCTACAACTAGAGGGTTTCTCAATCCACCATGTGGACCGCACAGCGGCCTCAGGCAAGGGTAGGGGAGGAGAGTCTGCCTTCTAACCAATACCTCGCGGTGCCTAGATGTAGTTACACTGGCAAGTTTCTGCTTCCTGGACCTAGAATACCTGACGCTAAAATGCTGCCCCTACTACCTTCCGCAGGAGCTCACCTCGATTATTCTGATAGCAATTTACATCTCAGTCCATGTTGTCACGAGGACTGCGTTGGACGAAATATACATCACAAATAGCCTTAAGACGAAACATCCCAAAGCCTTCTCCTTAAAAGCCAGGGACTTCAATCAGACCAAGCTCAAGAACGTACTACCAAGATACCACCAACATGTCTCCTGTTTCACTAGAGGCCCAAACATCCTAGATCATTGCTACACAAATACCAAACATGCCTACCTCTCTATCAAAGTCTGACACTTTGGCAAATCAAACTACAAGGCTGTGCTCCTGTCCTGACTTACAAGCAAAAACTGAAACGGGAGAATCCGTCAAAGAAAATAATATGATGTTGATTTGAGGAATCGGATCTCCTTCAGGAATGCTGAGAACTGCAGTAGACTGGTCAATATTTAAAAACTCTGCAACCAACCTGAATGAGTATGTCACTGCAGTAACTGACTTCATTAGTGTATAGAAGACTGTGTGCCAAAGAAGCAAATCCACATGTTTCTCAACTGGAAACCATTGATGAATAGGGACACTGCTTGCTAAAGTCCAGGTCTGAGGCATTCAAATCAGGCAACCCTAATCTATACAAGGAGATCCAAAGATGCCAAAAGACAGTACCAGACCAAGCTAGAGTCCCAGGCTAGTCACATGGGCCCCTGCTGACTATGGCAAAATTTGCAAGACATAACAGGCTACAAGATGAAGGTGTGTAAAACCACTCCACTGCACCCCTCCCTGATTAACTCAATGCATTCTATGAGCAAGGTGGTCAGCAAGAGCATGCTTGAAATGAATTGAATTGAAATGTGAAACTTGTTCAAGGAATAGCTACTGCATGTCCTTGATAATATCTACCTGTCAGACAGGGAGGAAGTGGTCAAGCGAGAGAACGGTGGTTTGCTAAAGAAGTTAGATTCCATTTGCCACCTCTCAGCCCAGCTCTGCAGCTTATCCATTTTCCCCTGTAACATCGTTCTGCACTATCCACAACTCCACTGATTTTAATGTCATCCACAAATTTTCCAACCTATCCTTCTACGCCCTCATCCAGGTCATTTGTAAAAATGGCCAACAGCAGTGGTGCCAAAACAGATCCTTGTGTATACCACTAGTAACTGAACTCCACGATGAACATTTCCCATCAACTACCACCCTCTGTCTTCTTGTAGCTAGCCAATTCCTGATCCAAACTGCTAAATCACCCTCAATCCCATGCCTCCATATCTTCTGCAATAGCTTGCCATGGGGAACCTTATCAAACGCTTTACTGAAATCCATATAAACCACATCAACTGCTTTACCCTCATCCACCTCTTCTCAAAGGACTCAAAAAGGTTTGAGGCACAACCTAGCCTTCACAAAACCGTGCTGACTATCCCTAATTAAATTATTCCTTTCCAAAACTTTGCCCACAACAGAAGTAAGGCTCACTGGTCTACAATTACCAGGGTTGCCTCTACTCCCCTTCTTGAACAAGGAGACATTTGCTATCCTCCAGTTTTCTCGCAGTATTCCTATGGACAATGATGACATAAAGATCGAAGCCAAAGGTTCTGCAATCTCCTCCCCAGCCTCATTAATATCCTTCTTAAGGTTGAAAGAGTGCAGAGAAGGTTTAGAAGGATGTTGCTGGGACTTGAGAAACTGAGTTACAGAGAAAGATTGAATAGGTTTGGACTTTATTTCCTGGAGTGTAAAAGAATGAGGGGAGATTTGATAGGAGGTGTCTCAAATTATGATGGGTATTGATAGAGTGAATGCAAGCAGGCTTTTTCCACTCAGGCTAGGGGAGAAAAAACAAACTAGAGGACATGGGTTAAGGGTGAAGGGGGAAAAGTTTAAAGGGAATATTAGGGGGGATTCTTCACACAGAGTGGTGGGAGTGTGGAATGAGCTGCCAGACGAAGTGGTAAATGCAGGCTCACTTTTAACATTCAAGAAAAACTTGGACAGGTACATGGATGAGAGGGGTGTGGAACGATATGATTCAGGTGCAGGTCAGTGGGACTAGGCAGAAAAATGGTTCAGTACAGCCAAGGGCCAAAAGGCCTGTTTCTATGCTGTAGTGTTCTATGGTTTTAAGTTGAATCTGAAGAGGAAGAAGGAGACTTCTGTCAAAATGAGATGTGAAGGCTCAGTTAGGGCGCTTGGGGGTTACAAGGTAGCCAGGAAGGACCTAAAGAGAGAGCTAAGAGGAGCCAAGAGGGGACATGAGAAGTCTTTGGCAGGTAAGATCAAGGAAAATCCTAAAGCTTTCTATAGGTATGTCAAGAATAAAGGAATGACTAGGGTAAGATTAGGGCCAGTCAAGGACAGTTAGTGGGAAGTTGTGCATGAACAGTGTGAACCTTTTTCCTCGGATGGAGATGACTTGCATGAGGGAGCATAGCCTTAAATTGAGGGGTGAGAGATATAGGACAGATGTCAAAGGTAGGTTATTTACTCAGAGTAGTAAGAGCATCAAACGCTCTGCCTGCAACAATAGTGGACTCGCCAACATTAAGGGCATTTCAGTGGTCATTGGATAGGCATATAGATGATATTGGAACCGTGCAGGCTAGATGGGCTTTAGATTGGTTTCACAGGTCGGTGGCGCAACATCAAGGGCGGAAGGGCACGTACTGCACTGTAATGTTCTACGTGTTATGTTCTCCATCCCGGATGAACCTGGATCCGAAGTCACCATTGCAGATATCAGAGCAGTCTTCTTGAAGGTCAAGCCACAGAAAGCGACTAGCCCAGATGAGCACTGAGATCCTGCACAGACCAGCTGGCGGGATTACTGCAGACATCTTCAACCTCTCTTTACAACAATCCAAGGTCCCTGTCTGCTTGAAGACGACGACCATCATCCCGGTACCAAAGAAAAACCAAGCAGCGTGCCTTAATGACTACTGGCTGACATCCATCATTATAAAGTGCTTTGAAAGGTTAGTCATGGCATGCGGTAAATCTGGCCTCCTAGATTGCCTAGATCCACTACAATTCACCTGTTGGCACAATAGGTGGATAGTAGACACCACTTCCCTGGCTCTACATTCAACCCTGGAATACCTAAATAACAGAGACACCTATGTCAGACTCCTATTTATTGACTACAGCTCAGCCTTCAATATCTGTGGCCTGGGGCTTGGCTCCTCTTTCTGTGACTGGATCCTGAACTTCCTCACCCACAGACTGCAATCAGTAAGGATAGGCAACAACACCCCCTCCATGATCATCCTCAACACTAGTGCCTCACAAGGCTGTATCCTCAGCCCCTACTTATAATCCTTATACACCTATGACTACGGGGCCAAATTTCCCTCCAACTCAATTGCTGATGATACCACTGTAGTGGATCGGAGCTCAAACAACGACAAGATGGAAATACAGGAAAGAGATAGATAAAGAATCTGGTGAATTGGTACGACAACAATAATCCTTCAATGCCAATCAAACGAAGGAGATAGCCACCGACTTTATGAAGTGTAGTAGAGGATACGCCTTCAACTTCAATGGGAGTGCAGTAGAAATGGTCGAAAGCTTCAAGTTTTTAGGTCCAGATCACCAACAACTTGTCCTGGTCCCTCCATGCTCACACTATAGTTAAGAAAGCCCACTAATGCCTCTACTTTCTCAGAAGACTAAGGAAATTTGGCACATCCACTACGACTCTTACCAACTTTTACAGATGCACCATAGAAAGCAGTCTTTCTGTTTGTATCACAGCTTGGTATGGTTCCTGCTCTGTCCAAGACCTTAAGAAACTACAAAAGGTCACTAATGAAGCCCAATCCATCAATCAAACCAGCCTCTCATCCACTGACACTGTCTACACTTCCTGGTGCCTGGGAAAGCAATCAACATAATCAAAGACCACATGCACTGTGGACATTTTTCTTCCACCTTTTTTCGAGAAAAAGATACAAAAGTCTGAGGTCATGTACCAACCATCTCAAGAACAGCTTCTTCCCTGCTGCCCATCAGACTTCTGAATGGACCTACCTCACTAAGTTAATCTTTCTCTACACCCTGGCTACATTCTGCACCCTCTCCTTTCCTTCTCTATGAACAGTATGTTTTGTCTGTATAGCACGCAAGAAATAATTTTTTCACTGTACACTAATGTATAATAATAAATCAAATCAAATCAGTGAAGTCAGACTTGAGTGCATAGGAGAAGGTTATTTAGCCCATCAAATCCACAGTTTACTCAAAAGAGCTGGCAGTCAATTCTGCAAGCAACTTCCTTGAAGTGCCCATCCAAATTCCTTTTGAAATTATTGGTCATCTCTGTTTCCACCAGTCTTGTGGGCACAAGGTTCAGGTCATCACCACTCACTGTGTAAAAGTTCTTCTTTACATCCCCCTTGCATCTCTTGCTCAAAACCTTAGGTGTATCTGCTCGTCCTTGTATCAGCAGCTCATGGGAACATTTGAAGTCTGTGATTCAACTATTTAACTCTGACCGGGAATTACAAAAAAAATTGAAGCCAAGTCAAATTAAACGGCACTTCAACAACAGCACATCCAACTGAAACTTATCTATTTTTTCTCCAGCGAATAATTCACACAATTTGTACAAGAAAAAAATCACAGTGTGTGCATGTGCCTGTGTTGCAGTGGGACTTAACCTCATTTGTTGCTTTCACTCACTAAAATGTCAGAATTTGGGCAGGGTGAAGAAGCCTTAGTGTTTCAAAATGAAGTTTTTGGGCAGGTCCAGTTCCTGAATAACCATGGTGATTCTCACTAACAATATTTTAAATGTAAAAAACCAAGTAGATTTTAAAAATACAGCAGCTACATTTTCAGGCCGCAGGTTTGGGTTGGTTCCCTTCCTGTGGGCGAACACTTCAGTGGTCACAGGCATTCGGCCTCCGACCTTCGGGTAAATGTTCTTCAAGGGGGCCTTCACGACACACTACAGAGCCGCTGAGCAGAGACTGATAGCCAAGTTCCACACACAGGAGGACGGTCTTAACAGGGATCTTGGCTTCACGTCACACTATCTGTAACTCCCATGACTTGCCTGGGTTAGCAAAAAAACCTCACTTACTGTGCTGTCTGGAGACAATACACATCTCTCTAACCTGTGCTCAGTGCTCCTTCCACTCACATTGTTAGCCACTTTAAGATTTGAATAGCAGGTTAGGTGTAAGGATTCGCATTCTAATCAGCAATCTGTAAACTGTCTGTGCTGATATGTGTGCTATTGCAGACCAGAACACCTCATTCGCCTAACGAAGGCTACAAAGGACGAAAGCTAGCAAGTTTACTATCAAATAAATGGGTTGGATTTAAAATTGGTGTTGTCAGACCTCTTGCTGGGTTTGGGTTGGGGCATAGGAAGAGTGGACAAAGATGAAGATTTTTTAGAATACAATTTAAAATTATTACAGACACTATCACTGCAATTTACTTTCCCACTTATTGGAAGTTGAAGCATTTCTTTGAAAATGAGAATTGCAGCAATTTCTAGCCAGAGTCTGAAAGCGCTAAAGAAATCTTAGATTTTAACAACCTTAGATGTATTTTAAAAGTTGAGGGGGTCAGAGCTTGTAATTTACTGAACACCATGCATAAACTCAAGTTTAAATGACAGCAGAGGGTCTTAAGCACATTAAGAGATAGTGCACTTAAAAAGGTAAATAGTCACTTGGTTGTATAAAACCTAGGAAAGAAATACATTTCACTGCAGCTTTTTGGCTTCAACTCATTAGGACAAACAAAAGAATGCCAAATTTCAAATAATCTCAATCTTAACAATTTACACAGGAAAAAGGGATGCTGATTGGCTGCTAAATACACTCTTGCTTTGCCACGGTGTTGCAGGGAGAAAGTAACAGGGAACTATAAGCTCCCATGTTCGTGGATAATTCAAAAAGATGCAAGGCATATTCTTTTTTTTGTGGAGAACGGTCCCTGTATATGAACGTGTGGGACTTCTTGTCAGCGGCATTACAAGCTTGACTGGTGATCTTAAATTGGTTGTTAATATGCTCAGCAAGTGCTGCCCAATCATGAAATCATACCTAAAAGTATACATTTTGTTTCAGGTTTTGCAAGTGCAGGCTGGTTGGGTATGGTCTATATTCTGCCTATTACGAACAACCAAGGAACATGCTGTTCGATTCAATCAGCCAATCACTGAGACATATGACCTACATACCTGGCATCATAACAGTGCCATACATTCATATCCAAGGATGCATCCTCAACAAACAAAGTGAATATGTTCAAACCTTGAGCCTTTTCTGAATTACCCAGAAGCTTGGGGAGCCAATGGTTCCCCGTTGCTTTCTATATCACAACACCTCAGCCAAAGACGATTTGCCAATCAATCAACACCCTTTTCTCCTGCAGTATAAATTGTGATTGTTTAAAATTTGGCATTCTTGCATTTGTACTGCTGAGTGCAAGATGCAAAACGTCAGCAACATCTCTCTCTTTTCAGCAATACTTGAAAATAATAGGAGCTTACTTTGGTCGTTTATCCTTATGGGCCATTGGATGCCGTATCACTGCATCCTCGGAGCACTGGAAGAATTTCTACATCAAAAGTAATACAAAAATACTTTGCAGTATTGCAATATACCCTTAGAAAAGCACTGGAATTAATTAATGTGTTTTCCAAGATCCAGTACTTACACACTGAACACAACTTAGACAGAAGAATAAGCAGTCAAGTGTTGCTTTGATTCTGTACAAACTTTTGTGATCAAGATGATGAACTTTGTTGGTGAAAAACTGAGCATTTTCAATTTCAAATGCCTGATGAAATCAATTATACCAGGTACAATGTAGAGAAAGATCAAACTTGATTGTTCTTTGTTTTATGTTACAAATTTGAACAGGTGCAAAAGAAAATTACAGCACAGGAACAGGCCCTTCAGCTCTCCAAGCTTGCACTGACCATGCTGCCCGACTGAACTAAAATCCCCTACCTTCCCAGGGACCATAATCCTCTACTCCCATCTTATTCATATATTTGTCCAGATGTTTCTTAAAAATCACCATCATATCTGCTCCCTCGGCAGCGAATTCCAGGCATCCACCACCCTCTGTAAAAAAAACTTGCCTCTTACAACTCCATTAAACCTTGCTCCTCACTTATGCCCCCTAGTAATTGACTCTTCCGCCTGGGAAAAAGCTTCTCAGTATCCATTCTGTCCATGCCCCTCATAATCTTATAGATTTCTATCAGGTCTCCCCTCAACCTCCATTGTTCCACTGAGAACAAACCAAGTTTCTTCAACCTCTCCTCATAGCTAATGCTCTCCATGCCAGCAATAGCCTGGTAAATCTTTTCTGTACTTGCTCCAAAGCCTTAACATCTATCTGGTAGTGTGGCGATCAAAATCGAACACTATATTCCAAGTGAGGCCCAACTAAGGTTCTATAAAGCTGCAACATGACTTGCTAATTTTTAAACTCAAATGCTGTGGCTGACGAAGGTAAGCGTGCCATATACCTTCTTGACCACCTTCTCCACCTGCGTTGCCACTTTCAATGGCCTGTATACCTGTACACCCAGATCCCTCTGCCTATCAATGTTCTTAAGATTTCTGCTATTTACTGCATATCTCCTACCTTTATTAGGCCTTCCAAAATGCATTACCTCATATTAATCCAAATTAAATTCCATCTCTCCTCCCAAGTTTCCAACCGATCTATATCCTGCTGTATCTTCTGATGGTCCTCATTACTATCTGCAAATCCACCAGCCTTTGTGTCATCCACAAACTTGCTAATCAAACCAGTTATATTTTCCTCCAAATCTTTTGCATACATGAAAAGATGTATATAAAATATACATTTTTATATATAAATGTATATTTATATATTAATATATAAATTCCCAGCACTGATTCCTGAGAAATGCCACTAATCACAGCCCTCCATTCAAAACAGCACTCTTCCACTGCTACCCTCTATCTTCTATGACCAAACCAGTTCTGTATCTATCTTGCCAGCTCACCTATAATCCTGTGCGACTTCACTTTCTGCACCAGTCTGTTATGAGGGACCTTGTCAAAGACCTTAATGAAGTCCCTGTGGACAATAACCACTGCCCTACCCTCAATCATCTTCACCACTTACTCAAAATACTTGATCAAGTTAGTGAGACATAACCCCCCCCTTCATAAAACTATGTTGCTTCTCGCTAATACGTTCATTTATTATGGGAGTAAACGCTGTCTCGAAGAAGCCTCTCCAATAATTTCCCTAACACTGACGCAAGACTCATTAATTACCCGGATTATCCTTATTACCCTTCTTAAAAAAAGGCAACAACATTGGCTATTCTATATACATACGTATTCCATCTATATATCTAACATATTGAACTCCTCAATCAGCAGAGACAGGACTATCATCCCATTATCTCATGCTAGACACAAATCCCTGAAAAAGTCACAATTGACCTAAAAACATTCACTTTTTTCTCCACAGATGTTATCTGACCCATTTCCAGCTTTTTCTGTTTTTATTTCAAATTCAAATCTTGGTCCCAGAAGTGAATGGCAAGTGTATAACTTGCGCCATTGTCAAATACTAATCTTTTGATTAGAGTCAACTGAGTTGTTCAGGAAAAAGGGACTGTCCAGGAAAAGCTGAGGGAACCCACAAACAAGTGCACAATCTAAAAGGCACCTGACCAACATTTGCAAAAAAAAGCAGGTGACCAGGAATACAAAGCTAATCAGCACCTGCCTGCATCGCATTGCAACAGTTGACATCAAGACACATTTCTTCAATTCATTAAAAGGTCCTGTACTTTAAGTGGCCTGACTTGTCATTACTTTTACTGCAGGAAACCTGTAGTTTCAGAATTACAGCATAAAAAGGCCATTTGGCCTGTCATGTCTGTGTCAGCTCTGCAACAGCAATTCACCTACACACACCCACGCTTTTCTACCCCCATAATGCTGCAATGTTTTTCTCTTCTGATATTGATCCAATTCTTTTTCAAAAATTAAGGATGTCAATGCCAGTCATTCTGCCAATTTTTCACTGCTTGCTGCCATAGGTGTTAGAAACCTTTTCAAGCTATTTTTCCCTCATAATTCTCAGTAGTCAGCTGGCTACATCACTAACCAGCTGTCCAGACACTAACAGCATGGGTTCAATTCCCACACTGGCTGAGGTTATTCATGAAGGCCTCCCTTCTTAATCTTGCCCTTTGCCAGAGGTGTGGCGATCTGCAAGTCACAGCCTATGGTCATCTGGGACTATGGCAACTTTATCTTTTACCATCAAGCTCATTCAAAACTTTACTGACTCTACACCTGACAAACTTTTCCTCTGTGCACTTGGACAAAATGCACAAAACCACTTTCTCTCATGTCTAGCCTCCCTCCAGCTATTACAATCTTTTAAAGCCCAAGTTTCACATCACTTAATCATTAATTCTGGACTTACATTTACTTGGCTTCGCTCATTTCAGTTTCAAGAGATCTGGGTTACTCGCACACCAAAAAGCACCTATCCAGAACCACACTCAAGAGCAGCTTGATAACTTGTTTCAGTTATGTATTGGGATTGATTTAAAAGCAAGATGCTTTCCCAGCCACATGTAGTTTCATCACAGACCAAGGAAAAGGAAAGGAACAAAGCAGAAGATTTACCAACAATACAGTCTAAGTCATTGGACAAAGGACCATTCCCCCGACCCCATACAAAAATATGAACTGCTTTAAACTACTTTGTAAATACATACACACCCAAAGGTCAGCACATCAATATTTGCTTGTGAAGCTGAATGGGGGAGAGAGAAGGGATCTTAATACCATCTATTCCATGTTTAGCTGGTGTCATTCTTGCCTCACAGAGGGTCTTGTGACGCAGTGGGTAGTGTTCCTGACTCTCAGAAGTTTTCGGTTCAAGCCCAACCCCAGGATTTGATAACTAAGGAAGGTACATTCGTAACATGGTCAATAAACTGAAACAACCAGCATGGTAACTGGCCAGCTCTGCTTGATGTAAGCTTTTGGAGACCAGAACACCTCATTCGCCTGACGAAGGCCACAAAGGCCGAAAGCTCGTGGATTTACTATCAAATAAATCGGTTGGATTTAAAATTGGTGTTGTCAAACTTTACTCAGCTCTGCTTGATACAGAGTGGTACCCTCAAGCTACAAGACTCTGGCGATAGGCTAGTGAACTGTTCCAGAAAAAGCTTTACTATGACAAGAGATAAAAGTCTGCTTTGTGCATCACTAGGTGCAGAAAGAGAAACAACAACTAAACACGTGCCTCACAATCAAAGTTGTACCACAGAATGAATTCTATGCCATTCAAGATGTTGTCCTGCAAATGGGGTTTTAAAATGAGGCTTCGAATAAACAGTCTTATTCAAATTTCCACTTCTCTTCTACAACATATTATATGACAGTGTGGAAGTCTATATTTATGAAGGGAGCTCAAAATTCAGTAGACATTACTCTTGGGATGATGAGGGAGAAAAAAAAAAATCTTCCAATCTCCAGTGGCACCATTTCAAGTAAACCTATTTCACGCGACTTCAGATGCAAGATGGTGGAAAACCATCCGCATGAGCATTCATTTCAAAGAAACCTATGTGGAGCCACAGACCAAATTTTGATCTGTCAGATAACTCCCTCTTCACTTCTGGTTCCATAGAGTTGCTACTTGAAACATAGCTCAATGTAAAATCCAAATCTAGTTTCTCACCTTGATCCAGGTTCAATCTAAATATTTTTACAGCTTCACTGACAAAAGCAGATAGATAGAAGCATTATCACTTCTACGTCAATAGCTGTAGTAGTTGTCCACAATTATCGCTATGGTCCTCAAGGGCTAGTCATCTTCAGAGAGTTGGAAATAGCCAGTTTCGAAGTATCAACCATATTATGCTCCTTAATGTGAATACCAAGTCAGAGAGAGAAAATTCATTTTCATTTTTTCCCTCCTCTTTGGAATTACCTGCCCTTATTTGGCTTTTCCTGGACATGGAAATTGTGATAGGGAACTTGCCACATCAAGGATGGCAGACACACAACTTGACTTTAGCACAACTCCTTGAAAACATCCGGGTGGTTCCCACCACACTACACTTCAAATTGGTTATTTTAGACCACTGCCATCGATAGCAGAGTAAAATGAGCTACAAGGCAAACATTGCAGGATTAGCTCCCCTGATAGCTTACTGAACAAGAGCACTACCAAGTATGTCTGTGCACCAGCTGTGGTTCAGAGATAGCCACTTTATTACCGAATCAAAAGGCTGTGGGCTCAAATGTCACTCCAGAAATCCAGGGCTAGGCTGACACCACAGTGTGGCACTGTCTAAGGGGCCACTTTTCAGATGAGATGTGAAACCAAGGCTCCTGTTCCCTCGGGTGAACATTAAAAATCCAATGGCGTTATGCAAAGAGGAGCAGGATTTCTCCCAATGCCCTGGGCAACATTGTCAACTAGCACTACCGTAACAGATCATCTGTTCTTTGCAGTCATCACGTCACTGTTTCTGTGAGTTTGCTGTGCAGAGATTGGCTGCCACATTTCCTTAACAGGAAACTTCAATAAGTAAATCATTGGCTGTAACGTGCATTGGAACTTCCCCAGGTCATGAAGGCACTGTATAAATACAAGTCTTTGTGAGTTGCATACAGCAGACATCCCAAGCTTTAACTCAGCCCATTACAGACCTTTCTTAGCTCAGTTCGGACAACATTTGGAGGGCTATAATCCCCATCAGTATTGAGTATCCCCAATATAATTTGCCCATGAAAGGCAAAAAAAAAAAGCTTTCAGCTGACATTGTGAAACTACATTCCAGTTCACAACTTCAGGTTGTGGGGATCAGTGTGGGGTGCAAAAAGGGTGCACAAATTGTACATACTAATTTCCTTTATGATCATTTCAGTTCAACACCACAGTTTTTGTCAATTTTAATTTTCAACTTGGGCAAACTATACTGAGATTGTGTTCACATTGTATTTTGTGCTGAGGACTCTACTTTGTGAATAAGAAACAGCATCTGCAGAAAGCTGATGAAGTAGGCATTATCTGGAACATGTTAAGAACGGTACTGACTCTCAAGGCTCCTTGCGTGGCTGGTACAGACTGGAGTCAGAAAAATAGCTATTTGTTCTGTGTGTAATTCTGACCTTCTGGTAAATATATCTATCTTGTAGCTATATAAATAGCAGCATTTACCTTTTCCCTCAACGTAGACAGACAGGCAACCTATGAATGAAGACCATGGATTGTACCAATCAAACAGCAAGCCTCTGACATGCAGAATTAATGAAAGTTAATATAAATGGTATATGTCACAGAGGTATTTGATGCAATGCCTTCGAGTTGAGGGCATTATGCAAAGTCAGGAAAGATCGAGTTGGGTTTGATTAATGGATTCAGCATTCATAATGCAAGATTTCATTACTATCTTCACATTGTTGCATCTTGCCTATGAGTACAATTTCTTTCAATTGTTCTATAACAAAAAAGACTCCATCTAGAAATATCATTCCTGGCACAGAAATTACTTCCAGCTTCCCTCCTGAGACAATAAGACATAGAGGAGCAGAAGTAGGCCATTTGGCCGAGAGTCTGCTCTGCCATTTAATGAGATCATGACTGATCTAATGTGACAATCCCAATTCCACTTTCCAGCTTTATCCCCCATAACTCAATTCCCTTAATGATAAAAAACTGTCCATTTTAGCCTTGAATGTGCATAATGTTCCAGCCTCTATGGTAAAGAATTCCATGGATTCACTATCCTCAGAAATCTGTCTTAAATGGACGACCCTTATTCTGAGATTATGCCCTCTGGTCCTAGAATTTACCACAAGATGAAACCACCTCTTAGTATCTACCCTATCAAGCCCGCTGAGAATCTTGTGTGTCTCAAATCGCCTCACATTCTTCTAAACTCTAATTGAGTATAGACCCAACCTGCTCATCTTCTCCTCATAAGAAAATCCCTCCATACCTGGCATCAACCTAGCAAACCTTCTTTGGACCACCTCCAATGCCAGTACATCTTGAGATAGGAAAACCAAAACTGTTCATAGTATTCCAGGTGTGGTCTAACTTGTGCCTGGCACAGTTTTAGCAAGACTTGCCCATTTTTGTACTCCATTCCCTTTGAAATAAAGGCCAACATTCATAGATCAAAGATTCCTACAGTGCAGGAGGCTGCCATTTGGCCCATTGAGTCTGCACTGACACTCAGAGCATTTTACCCAGGCCCTATTCCCATAACCCCACTAATCCTCTGATATTTATTGGGCATTAAGAGGCAATTGAGCATGGCCAATCCACCTAATCTGCACATATCTGGACTGCGGGAGGAAACCCGTGCGGACACGGAGAATGTGCAAGCTCCATGCAGACTGTCACCCGCGTACTTGGCGCTATGAGGCATCAGTGCTAAGTACTGTGCCACTATTCTATTTATCGTCCTTATTATCTGCTGAACTTGCATACGAGCATTTAGTGATTTATGAACGAGAATCCCAAAATCCTTCTGTGCTGCAGCTTTCTGCAGTTTTTCTCCATTTAAATATTTAGGTCCTTTATTCTTCCCACCAAAGTTCACAACATTATGCTTTCCTATGTTAAAATCCATCTGCTAAGCTTTTGCCTACTCAATTAACCTGTCTATATCCTTCTGTAGACTCACCACTTGCAATCCCGCCTATTTGTGTCATCTACAAATTTGGCAATAGTACATTCGCTTCTCTTGTCCAAAAAGCCATTAATATATATTGTAAACAATTGTGACACCAGCACTGATCCCTGTGGCACTTCACTAGTTACAGGTTGCCATCCTGAAAATGCTCCTCTTACCCAATGTCTTCCATCAGTTAGTCAATCCTCTATCCATGCTAATAATACTAACTCCAACACCACCTTATTGAGCAGTATCTTATCAAACCTTTTTTTGGAAATCAAAGTAACTATCCTGCTCATTAACACCTCAAAGAATTCTAATAAATTTGTCAAGTCTGATTTCGCCTTCATGAAGTCATGTTAACTCTGCTTGGTTATATTATGTATTTCTAAATGCTCTGTTGTCACATCCTTTGGAAAGGAATCTAATATTTTCTCAATAATAGACATCAAGCTAACAGGCCTTTTGGTTACCTGTTCGTTCCCCTATCCTTTTTGAATAAGTGTGTTTATATTGACAGTTTCTAAAACTCAGGGACTTTTCCAGAATTTCAGGATTCTTGAAGATTACTACTAGGACATCTACTATCTCTAGTTACTTCCTTTAATATCCTGGGATGCAACCATCAGGTCCAGGAGACATCGACCTTTAACACCATTAGTTTCCACTTTTTCCTTTTATCACAATCGTAGTTGGTGTTGTAACTAACAGGAACATCCTAGAACGAAACCCTGGCTCAGTAAGACCATAATTTTTGTTTTCTTTTATAAAACAGAAGAAGTGTCAAACAACTGATTAGTTTTAACAGAAAAAAAAACACTAAGCATGGAAACATTGGATTATAATATTTTACTCCCTCCTTAGCTTCACAATTACATACAGATTTTGAGGTTAGCATGGATGCAAAGCATACAACAATCTCAATAACATAACATCCTTTTAAACACACAAGATGGGTGAGTTCAAATGCACTCTCCACTCAATCTCAAATGAATGTCTGTGGATAGCTCCTCAGAATCCTCAAGATAATTGTCACACAAGTTTCCAAACTACACTCCCCATAAAAAAAAAACACACCTTAGAGTTGTCACTCACAATAATGCTTTCCCTTAGTGGTTTGCATTATAAAATCCAATCCAAATTTTCCAAATAACATTTTTAACAACGAATCCAGTCCAGGATTTTACAGCACATTCTGCCCCCCCCACCCGACCCCAGCTTTTAGGGTTTCTTTGTCTTGACTGTTGGAACAAGTTATTCACAATTGGTTTAACTATCAATTCCCAGACTTCATTAAAATGGCATCAACTTTTTATTTATCTCTAAAGTCTGCTTTCCCACTTCAGGTTATGAAATTGTCTCTCAGAACACTGTTTACTTTTGCTTGAATTCTTCTGAACAATATCTTGATCTCTGTTCTCTTAACTTCAGTCATCCTAAGGACGTGGTTATCTGGACTACAACCTGTCCCTTAGGAAGCTTTCATCTTTGTAAGTTCATTGCCCTGTCTAGTTTTCTTGACAGAGTTGAGAGATGTTCACTTCCCAGTACCTTTCTCTAATTGCAATATATCCAGCTAAAACTTAAGCTTTTCTATCTTACAAGGACCTCTAGTTGCTAAGCAATGGTCACATGCTTACACCTTTTATTTATTCTTCATGCCATAACCCTTTCTGAGCACAATAGAATCACAATGGGAATTGAAATCAACCACAATATTTACAAACTCCTTTGCTCAGCATAAATTTATATTTTACTCTTCTAGGCAGAGATGTTAAACTAAGCCCACTTAAATTATAAATCCCTGAAAACTATCTTTGTTTTCCAAGTATTAGTGATACTTATTGCATTTATTTCCACCCCATCTTTTGCCCCTTGATTTTTTAAAACATTTTTGGAATGTTATCAGTGTCTCCTACTTGGAGGACTGACTACTGAACTTCTCTGGCAATTTCTGGTACCTGATTCTTTCCCCAGTCTCATAGGTGGCATGGTGATTAGCACTAATGTGTCACAGCATCAGGGACCTGGTTCAATTGCAGCCTTTGGTGAACTGTCTGGAGTTTGCAAATTCTCCCAGTGTCTGCATGGGTTTCCTCCCACAGTCCAAAGACATACAGGTTAAGGGGGATTGGTCATCCTAAATTGCCCCTTAGGGTCCTAAGATGTGGAGGTTAGGGAGATCAACAAAGTAAATTCACAGGGTTACGGGAAAGGGATCCCCCGTTGAAGAGTTTGTGCAGGCCTTGATGGACTGAATAGCCTCCTTCTGCACTGTGATTCTATGATTCATTCTCTAAGGGGCCTATGTCCATTTTGGCCTCTCATCCTTTTCATATATTTAAAGAACCTCTTGTTGTCTATTATATTATACTACTTGCTAGGTTATCCTCAGGTGCTCCGGCTTCCTCCCACAGTCTCAAAGACATGCTGGTTAGGTGCACTGGCCATGCTAACTTCTCTCCCTTAGCGTACCCAAACAGGCGCTAGAATATGGCAACTAGGAGATTTTCACAGTAATTTCATGCAAGCCTACTTGTGACACTAATAAACTTTAAACTTTAGTTTATTTTCTATTATTTTTTGGTCATCTTTTGTTGGATTTTCAAACGTTCCCAGTTCTCTGACTTACCACTAATTTTTGCCACATAGTATTAAACTGAAAGAAAAAAACAATCTTTAACTTCCTTCGTTAACCATGCTTGATTTATCCCCCTCTTAGAATCTGTCTTCCTCAGTGGGATATGTCTTTGTTGAGTCATGAACTATTTTTATAAATGTCTGCCATTATTGATCAACTGTCTTTCCTGCTGAACTCCTTTCCTAGTCCACTCCAACCAACTCTATCCTCATTCCTTTATAATTACCCTCACTTAAGTGTAGCACAGTTGTTTCTGACCCAAATTTCTTATTCTCAAACAGAATACTAAATTCCACTATGTTACAGTTATTGTACCCTAGGGCATCTTTCACTTGAGATTGTTTACTAAACTTACTTCATTAGACATTACCACTTCCAAAATATCCTCAATATATTGTTCTAGCAAACTGTCCCGAACATACCCCAGGAACTCTTCCACATGGCTGCTTCTGCCAATTTGATTTTTCAATCTACAAGAAGATTAGTCACCCATGATTAAAATACTGCCTTTTTTACATGCCCTAATTATCTCCCGATTTATTTCTTGTCCTAAGCAGCTTATGGACTCCTTCCACCTGTGTTGTCTTTCCCTTGTTATTTCTTAACTCCACCCATATGGATTCTACATCTTCCAATCCAACATCATTTCTTGCTATTGTACTTATTCCACCTCAGACTAACACAGCTATCCGACCGCCCTTTCCTTCCTGCCTGTCCGTACAAAAAGTCACGTACTCCTGAATATTTAGTTCCCAGCTTTGATCTTTTTGTACCATGTTTCTGTAAGATCATACCCATTAACCTCAATTTATGCCATTAGTTCATTTATTTTATGCTGAATATTATGTGCATGTGTCATTAATTTTGCCTTTTCACCACCTCTCACTCTCCCCGCCTGGCTCTGCTTTTTTTAAATGTTTTTATTCCTTTCCTGTCTTGTTGAGTATTACCTAAACAGCTTTGCAATGCTGTCAGTTCCTTTTGCTTTATAAGCCTACGTACCCCTTTACCAAAACCACTGCCCTCTATCCTGAGGTATAGAGTTTACAAGAATGCTGGCCCCAGCATTGTTCAGATGTAAGCTGCCCAAATGGTCCAGCCCCCATTACAGATACCAGTACCTCACAAACCAAAACCCATTTCCCCCCACTAGTCTTTGAACCACGTATTCATCTGTCTAACTTTATGAACCTATGCCAATTTGCACACGGCTCAAGTAATAATCCAGCGATTATAACCTTGGAAGGTCTGTTGCCTAATTTAGTGCTTAGCTCCTCAAACTTCCTATGCAGAACCACGTACATGGGCCAAGACAACAGGATTCATCCTGAAGTAGGGAAAGGGTACCTAGAATATGTCACAAACATAACCCTTCATCATGACTGATATTCTCAAGCTTATTCTGCTCTTGGGAGTAATGCAAGTTATTTGTTCATGTATTACATGCTTTAACTTTCATTTTTATGAAGACAGATAGTTTAAATGTGGCTGTTATTTTGTAAACTTTGCAAATCTTACTTATTTGTGTTAGTTGGACATCGTTACACAGATGGTAGTTTACGATACTGGCTTTTGACAGCTGCTGATGGCAGATTGCGATACCAGCTTTTAACAGGAAGAGTCCTGCTGGGACAGCCGCGATCGCACAAGTAACTTCAAAGACAAGGACGCCAGTACTGCTGCAGAAGGATTTTGAATCGTGACCAGATTAAGCCTGTGTCACAACTGCAGCTGCCAGCTGGACTGTGCATCGTGATTAAATCTGGGCTATATCACGACGAAGGAAAGAAGAACCGGAGTTCTGGCCAGAATGGGAAACTTGGAATCATGATTGACACTAAGACTCAATGTATAAATGCCCACTTGTGTTTGTGTTCTATGAGAAGTTTGGTAGTTGCTGCTTCTCCCAAAGCTCTTGAACGAACACCAGAGCTTTGAAATAAAAACCACGGTATTTTGACTCACTAACAGTCTCAGAGGTATTAGTTTACCTATAACACATCCCCTAGCACCACATGTTCCTCTCCAACCTTCAGCAAATATCTGAACATCAACACCAGGCAGGCAACACAGCTGACTGGACTCTAGTTGTCTGCTGCAGAGAACAGTGTCTTATCCTCTTCACTATTCTAAGCTCTACTACTATGACGTTCCTTTTTGATCTCCCCACTTGAATGGCTTCCTGCACCACAGTGCCATGGTCTGTCTGCACATCCACCCTGCAGCCACTACTGTCATCTGAACAAATTAAAAGAACCTCAAAACTGTTGGACACTTGCAGAGACTGACACTGCTGCCCTCTGGATCCCCTTACCTGCCTCAGCTGCAGTCACATCCCATCCCTGACCATTTCCCAAATCAGAAGACCCTACCCCAAGTGGTGTGACCACCTCCTGAAACAAAGGATCCAGAAATCACAAACACTTACTGCAAATGCATTTGTCCTGGATCACAATTTTATCCAGGAGTTCCCACATGTTGCAGCCTGGAACACTTTTAACAAATACAATCAAGGTCACTTCCTCACTAACATATTGTAAAGAGAATTTGGAGCTATAAAGATACTCCATTTTAATTTTAAGATGGCCATACAAATCTATTATAAGCCAGTATAAAACTTGCTCCCTTATTTTATACTCACCATTTCTACGAAAGAAAATGTTCCCTACAATACACATTTTAAAAAAAGCATTAAATTTGTAAGATTGGCCTTACAGATATGCCAAGATATTTTCCCAGTTTCACATTTGGGCACTATCACATGGTTCCACTAACTGAACTTATCTACAAAACTGCCAACCACCAATTTGGCTCTTTTAAATACACCAGTACATTGAGGTCTACACATCAGGTCTTTAAGGAGCAAATCATTTTGTACATCATTTGTTTTAACAAGAGCTTTGTATGTTTTAATCTGGATTCAGTCAATTCAAAACATAGGCAAATTTTAACAAAGTCATCCACTAAACCAAACCATTCACCACTGACTTCAACTGATTGAGGAGAGGGGAGCCAGGATCAGACTGTTGAGTTGAATGATCAGCCATGATCACAATGAATTGCATAGCAGGCTTGGAGAGGAGAGGCTGAGGGACTTGAGGTTATTTTCGTTAGAGAGAAGGTTGAGAGGTGACGTAACTGAGGCATACAAAATGATCACAGGGTTAGATAGGGTGGACAGTGAGAGCCTTTTTCCTCGGACGGTGATGGCTAACTTGAGGGGACATAGCTTTAAACTAAGGGGTGGTAGTTATAGGACTGATATCAGAGGTTGGTTCTTCACTCAGAGGGTAATAAGAATGTGGAATGGCCTACTTGCAGCAGTTGTGGACTCACCAACTTTAAGGGCATTCAAATGGTCATTGGAATAGGCATATGGATAACATTGGAACAGTTTAGGTTAGAGGGTCATTAGATTGTTGCACCAACCAGTGGAACCATCGAGGGCCAAAGGGCCTGTACTGCGCTGTAATGTTCTAAACGGTCTCCTCCGACTTTTATTTTTTATGTAATACTGGTAGGCTATTAGATATGCACATATGTGCAGTTTCAAACTGTGGTCATTGTTGGTTGACCTTTCACCTTAGTCTAGGGGACAGAGACCAGTTTTGGCATCTCTATTGCCACCAATTATCAGCTAATACTGCACAGGCTTGGAATGGAACCAGAAATCTTCTGATCTTATGGTTTGGTTATTCACTACGCTGACCAAATCATGAAGAGAGCTCAGTTAAATCGCTTTGGTTTTTGCTTTCAGTGACTGCAGCCAATTTTGCACACTGCTCATTTAGCTGCAATTCCAGCCTGCATCTTATGTTTACACTACTAAAACTCTCATCTCAAAGGCAGTATAGTAAACCCTGAAAAACTGGATCTATGATTCTGACGGTAAGACAGAATAAGGGAACTGAATTTAATGTAAACACACCA